>CM034149.1:757351146-758037206 GCA_019776745.2 Taxus chinensis
GTTACCATAACATGTCTTTAATTTTTTTTAACATCCATATGTGAACGCTTGAAGCATTGTTATGATATATATATATATATAAGACTTCAGAAACTTAGGGCCAGTTTGTTTGAAATGGCTACAATGTTACAATGGTATTAGTATTGTCCTTATTGAGATACCTTCAGAAATCCACATTCATTCATTCACTCATTCATCCACTAGTGGAGATAAAATACTATAATATATTTTGGTTCTATTTTACACTTCACCATGCATCTCATTATTTGGTCAATCATCTTCTTACACAACTGTAAACATCTATTCTATTATAGAGCATGGTCACTAATGCATCTATGCTATTTCTGGATCTAAACCCTTGATTCATAAGACTAAATTGCTAACAAAGTTTTTGTTGCAAATAATGTTTACTATTTATCATGTCCCTTCTAAAACATGTTTACCACCAATTCACCAAGATAATTATCCAACAATTAATTTCTAGCTTCACATTGTGCTTTCACACTATAAATTAAACCACTTGTGTTTAACCATGCGATTTAACACAATAAAACTCTTAATCTTGTGTTCTACGTATGGCATAGCTAGGCTAGATATATATTCGATGTTTGAAATTTACCTATAGCTATGCTAAAACACCATTATGATACATGATTTCAGTCCTTTTCAATCAAATTGAATGCTCTCCTTGAGAGTTTAATTCACTTTTATTTCAATTTTAACAACTAGGTTGAAGATGAGGTCCTCTGTCTCAACAAATTAGACAAATTTAGTCGATGAATATATGAAAGAGATTAAGTTTCCTCTATTTATTAGAGAGGATTTAGAATTTATCTCACTTATACGAATTCTATCAGCGTATTAAGATTATATTTAAAAGGTTTCTATTATATATATATATATATATATATATATATATAATATATATATATATAATATATATTATAATTTTTATAGACAAAAAAAAGAAAATTGTTTTTATGAAATATTTATGGAAAAATATTTGTTACATAATAGTTTTGGGACAAAAACAACTACATAATAAGAAAAAAAGACGTATAAAATTGGATGTTATATTAATGGAAGTAGCCAAACTCGTTACATTTTACAAGTCATGTCAAAGTAGGAGCCAAAAGATGATTTTGGCATAAAACTGGCACTCCATATGCATCTTACATTATTTTCTCATTCAAGGAGAAAAACCATAACATTAAACTTGATTTTTTATTTGACATAATTGAGTATCTTGGCAAGTATTTTACAAATAATGATAAAATTGATTGTAATATCAAAACTTCAACAAATTAAAGTTGAGAGCTCTTCAAATTTCTCCGTTTCTTGTTAAAAACAATGGATTTTCATGCTTTGATCCATCCTTGAATTTTTCTTTTATTTCCTTTAGTATCATCGGGCATAAGGTGTGTGTGAACTGATGCAGCACCATTGATACCCTTTAATCTCTTTCCCTGATATGTTTACAAACAATGGGCATATCGGTAAATAAAACTATGCAAACATAAATCATAAAGTAAGTTTATCACAATTATAAATAAGATATTGTGTGGTCACCTGTTGTTAGGAAGAATGGATCCTTTCTGAAAGTTGCATCTCAGTATCACCTTCACTATTACGTTGCTACAAAAATGAAGGATTATTAATGAAAATTATTTCCTACATTAACTCAAAGACAAAAACAAAAATATTTAAATGTTTTAATATTTGACTCCTAGAAGAAATTATCAATGTAAATCTTAGTTTACGTTACTTACCAAATCAGATGAAGCATGAGCCGTATTATGTATGGATTGCATGGAATCAAGAATATTAGATAAGATTTTTATGTTTCTTACCAAAATGTTATTTAGTTGTTCCTCTTCATTCTACAAACAATCAATTCATATAAATAATATATAATACAACTAAAAAACATGATTGTTAGAAAGAAAGAAAATTATAAGTAAAATGATATTAGGGTAAGGGAAGATCCTGTAACAGTTGCAACAGTCAAGTAAGGGAAGCCAAGTTGGTATGCAAAGTATGTAGTTTCATCTTGAATAATATTTTTTCATCATCTAAAATATTATAGGGAAAATGCAAACCAATTTTGAAATATAAATACATAGAGGAATATTGCATAAGAATGTAATGGAAGGAAATTTATAGGGAAGTAGGAAGAAATTTAAACATTGGAATAGAAACGAAAATCCTACAGTTTTCTTCTTTTACTTGTGTCACCTATGCATGGTAAAATCTGAATATAATCTCTCACAATTCTGTTGAATACTGAAATAAATAATGCATCATTGATATAGTCAATCAATTGGAAAAAAATAATGTACATCAAAACATAGTTTTACCTCAATTGCAACATTTTCATATGAATATTCATTCATCCATTGTAAACATGACATAATGGATAGGTATACCTATACTAGATATTAAATCAATCAAATGTGCTAAAAACATAATAACATCAATAAAAATGCAAATTAACACACCTTTGTCTCTTTTCCATCCTCTTTCTGGTTAATTGCCTTCAAACACTCTTTAAACCAGATGCAATATGTCTTCTTTGATTCGCCAAGAGTATCTTCTCCAATATGTGGAAAATGCAATGGAGCGTCATCTACATATGAATCTTCTATGCATATGACAATGCAATCCCTTTCTAAAGATTGTCCATGGCATTTTTTTCCTATTTTATTGCATGAATTTTAGCAATGCCAACCTTTTTTACATGGTCAGGCTCTAGGATCATAAAAACTTCTTCTCCTACTGTGAATTCATAGGCAGCCATGTCCTTCACCTCATTCTTTGGTTTACCCAATTCCACCTCAACAAACTTTGGAAAATCAGCCACCTTAATCAATGGATCTGCCATATTTTTTCCCTTATGATCCTCTTTGTTGATTTTTTATTTATCATGCATATCATTTCCCTCAATTTCCTTTGTTCTAAAGGAAATTGGTGTTATTTGTATTGGTGGTTTATGTCCCCATGCACTTGAAGTGAATGCTTCAACATCATTCTCTTCCTCATTACCCTGAAGCGGTAAAACCCAATTTTTCAAGTTCAAAAACATAATAATTAATTGTAAATAAAAGATATAGGTATAAATTCCAAATTAGTAATATGATTAAGTTATAAGAACTTAAAATATATAGAAAACACAACTATTTATATTAGTAATTTAGAACCGTACCTTATTTTCCATTTGATTGTTGTTTACATTATTTTTTTGTATCAGATTTTCCCCATCTACATCAGTTGAATACTATTCATGTATTCAAGTCATGAAACATGTTAGAATCACATTTACACAAGATTTCAACATGTTAATGAATGAAAAATGACACTTTATTTTTCCAACAATGCTGCTAATGTTTTTAATGAAAGCATGTTTCCTTACATGATCAACATTAATGGATTCTTCTTGGATAATATTTCAAGTACAAATGAAAATTTAATTTAAAACAACATAAAAAGCAATGTGAATAAACAAAATTAAAATAATTTTCAATTTAAATTATAATAAAAATGGTAAATACCTTATCCTTTTGTCCATTTAGTTCAGAATTTGTACAGTTAGTTTTCATCAAATCCATTTTATATTGCAGCGTTGAAAGTTTTTTTTTCCTTCTTTCCTCCCCCTTTTCTACACTATCATACTCCTCTACAACCTTGGAAATCATATCTTTAGCTTGTTGGCTAAGGGATGAAAAAAAATTCACCTTTTCTTCTTGACAATAATTCTCAATTAACCTAGAGTTGTACATATATTTAGAATTATTCAAGTGCCAGTCAACATTTCACTTTTCAACCATTTTTGTACTTTTTTTTTGTTTTCCTTTTATACTTTCGGACACATGTTTACCCGGCTTACGCCTATGTAATGGAGGGAGTCCATTGTGATCATGGAGGTAGTGATAGTTGATGTCTTTCAAAAGCCATTTTATTCTTTGTATTTCATAGTTGCAACAAGGAAAGACCATGCATTTGAATCTATCCCTCTTTCCAATTTATTTTATAATTTTACACTGCTGCAAATACCAATTAACATCCAAAAATTAGATAGTTTATGAGTAACAATTTATGTGTAGGAAAATCCTATAACTCTTTAGTTGCAATTATTATGCAAATGTAAAAATATATGGACACTAAAAGAACAAAAAATTGGAAAATCCTAATAAATCTAAGACATGTTAACATAAGTTGAATACTTGAATAAAAGTGTTGTACTCATGCAAAACAAAAATTCTAAATAAAACTACTTACTGATCTTTGATGTTTGCACTCATTGGATGCTTTATGGCTCAGACTAGGCACCCAATATTCATCTTCATCCTCCTCCTCTACTTCATAATCTTCATCATTTTGATCACTATTGTCATCTACGTTTAGTTCCATGTCAAATTCTTCTTCAACATGACAATCCTTACCCTTTTCCTTTTCAAAATATGAATTCTCTCTTGTTTGATCAACACATGATTTTTCTTCTTCAATGTTTTCATCATTAATCTATGTTTATGTTACAAAAACAAACACTATGTTGACAGAAATAATCATTTGATAACACATAATCCACTAGAAAAATTATATTTCAATAAAAAACAAACAATCACATTCCCTTACCCGTTTCAGAAAGGCCATTGTAGCATGTGTTGTCATTCTTTTTGTTTGTGGTTGATTTTTTCCACAACCACTATCTTCATTCATTTCATTTGATTTCTTTGAGGTTAAAAAATTAAAATTTAAAATTAATACATAATATATGGTCATGCATAATAAAAGTGAACAATATTGATGAAAAAACATTTTTAAAACTTTCATCAATACCTTTTCCGTTACTTGCGATTCAATTTTTTGAATGTCGTCCAATGATTCAATATTTATTGTACTTGGCCTATAGTAGTATAAGAAGATGATGTAAAAGAAAATCAACTTAGTTTCAATAACAATATAATGAATTCTATAATTACAAAATAAATAACATAATTGAAATACGAGAAATGAAGCATCCCATCCATAGATATTAAAACTACCTAAATAACCCATCTGCACCATTCACTCTCTTTACATTCCAACTCTTACCATACATATTATATATACCCAAAGTATTATTTTTTTAACTTACAATTGTTTTTTTCTTGTTCAATTTTCTTTTTGTGGACTCCATTGTTAACCCTCTGCAAAAAAGAAGCAATCAAAAACACATTGTGATTCTCTTGCAACAAGTGTTATATGATCCTTAATCAAGATACTTGTTGATTAAAAGTTAAATATTCGTTCTTAAGGAAGTTGACCATTTTGGGTGTCAAACATGGATTTTATCTCCCATTAAAAGAAATGGAATACAAAGCATGAACACAGGTTTTACATAAGAAAATTTTGTCCCTAAAAAAAATTCAATAATGTTGCTAATGTCTGATCGCATAATAGATTTAGGTGAAAATTGTTGCTATATAAAAACTGGCATTGAAGTGAGTACATATTTACCACTTTTTTGTGCTTCATAATATTAAAGAGAATAATGGTTAGAAGAATCTTGCAAACTTGCATGAGGGATAGGGACAATGCATCAAAATTTGTTATTCGTTTCTTTTTCATCTAACAATGGTTTTTTGTTGTTCTAGGATCCAATCGCATTTTCCTTTTCGATGATTAGGAGAATACTAGCTAAATTTCCACATTTCCCTCTCACACGCTATAATTATAAGCAATATATAACTTACTATTGTAAAAATTCCACAAAAAAGGAATCTACATAAACAAATTCTATCCTATAATGTTTATGTTTGTTCAAATCCAAGTTTGATTGGCTTTCCACCAGTTACACATTTCTTGAAGGAAGACGAAGACAAGAGGCAGCAGTAGTTAAGATGCAACTCTTGAAGGTGGTATTTTTGGGTGCCTATTTCTACACTCAATTTTAGCAAACACCATGAATTGTCTTTGATTTCATGTTTCCCAAGTCTTTATATTCTGGATTTTCAAACTGAACTACAATTATTGAGTTTCTAGGATATTACTGGAATCCAGGACTAGTATTATGTTTTTGTACAAAGGGATGAAACTATCAAAGATTCAAAACAATATCCTCCTTTAAACTTCATGAACAATATCATCAACTTCAGAAAATGGTCAATATATTTGAGTGAAAGACAAGGGCATGTGGGTTAGATGCATCCCTTCAATTGAGCGACATAGGTAATTGTCACAGATGAATACCCATTAAAATATCACATATGGATATATTATAATATGATACATGAATATTACAGGATTTGAAATGATCTTTCTTGCACCACGAGTTTATATAGAAAATTCTAGGATTTTCTGATATCGAAACATGAGCTCCAGAAATTGGATCAAGAAAATGAATCTCAAAAAAAGAATATAATTTCGAAGAGAAAATTCCAAGCAAGAGAACCAGAATCTTCAAATGCGGGTTGTTGGCTAGTCACATCAATGGATGAATTCATTAGAATAAAGTACCTGTTTCGAGCCAGATCCAAAACTTGTGTAGATAAGACAACCTTCTGCAAGTATTGGTCCATATGAAAAAGATAACATTAACCTAGGAATAGAAATACAGGAAGAGATCAAAAAATGGCATCAACTTGCAGGAGATGTAGAAGATTCCTCCAAAATACTTCTTTGTTTACAATCAGTGAATGAGATTCCTAAGATTGAATCCCAAAAGTATCTTGAAAATAACAATGGATTTGAAAAAATTGTCGATGTGATGCAAGATGCTAGAACAATTAGTGCTGAAATCATTAAAAATAAGTGCACATTAGCATAGTAGAAACAGGTGTGTCCTATATTGAGTAGACAAACTGAGAGAAGTTTATAGAAAGACTGCTCTTTTGAATGTAACAACTTTCAAGAAGAAGGTGAAAATAGACACATAATTTATTTCTTAGCTGTTCATTAATAGATAAAGAGCCTTGCAGATGGATCCTACAATTTCTTGATGGAGAAATACAATGCTAAAAATGAAGTTTCTAACATGTCTGGTTCAGTGCAAGTGGAGATGACCTTTTTGCAATAGGAAGTGTACCCTAAATCTGATCTAGTTCAGGTTCTTGAGAAACAAATTGAAAATCTTCAACAAGAACTTCGGGAGTCTCAGTGTGAGAATGGAACTATAAAAAACAAATACCAAATATTGATTGCAGAGCTTGATGGTTCCAAATCCATTACAAAGTCAAATACTTTAGGGGAAGAAGTTGCACATGCACAATAAGAAAATCATAAAATGAGAAAAGAACTTTCAGCAAAATTCACTAAGCTTAGAAACCTTCAAATTATGTTTCCTAGCTTAGGTAAGGAGAAAGAAGTCATGATAGCAGAGTTGGCACTGAAAGTCAGGATATTAGCTGACATGGAAGAACATCTAAATGATGTGAAACACATAAACAAAAAAATTTCAAACAAGTTAATATCTTATGTTAAAGAGTATAAATCCATAAAATTGGCATCGTTAGAAGAAGCTTTATTCATAATTAAAATAAGGAAAAGGAAGAGATTTTATTTTGGAGGTTGAGTATTTTTAGTGCAAATCTTGCAATATATTTTGTGGTTAGCAATCATGTATTTAAAAACTTTATATTCTATGATTGCACATAGACTATTGTGATTTACTCGGAGAGATCAAATTTTCATGGTGGCCTAAAATTTCATTTGAAGTGATATATAGGTGCTAATCTATTTTATTATAGCAACAATATATTTGATTTTATTAAGGATTTGTATATAGACCTCTTCCTAAAATAATTGTCAACAAATTTCTCACTAAGCATAACAATATATGATTAAGCATTATATTTATAATAATTATAGACTTTTATCCAAAATAAATAAAATAAAACAAAATAATTCCAATAGGTACTTCTTATAAATTCTTAAAAATAATACTCATGAAAAGTATATTCATTTCATAAAAATAATACTTTTTTGAAGAACAATTTTCTGTATTGTAGGTATCTAGGTAACCTTAAATAGTAAGGGTTACTACCATAAAAAATCAACATATGCGTACAAAATTTGAAAGGAAAAGAATCTTTAAAATCTGACAAAATAGAGGTAAACATCAAGATAAATCTATCAAAATCTGACTCCACCTACTTACTTTGAAAATTGGAGAGGTAAGTAAACATGACGAAAATACCTATCACAATTTGACACCACCTACTTACAATCATATTTATGAATTGTAAACCACTACGAATAAAATATTTTTGGCAACATATGACACAACGTTGGGATGTATTTTTTAATAGGCCCAGGGGTTAAGTGCAATCTTAATACCTTCTACTTTTTCAGTGTGGACCACATCAAGATATCAGTATGGATTATTGGGCATATAACTTGCTTCAGATCTTCCCGACACACACATCTAATCTAGTAAATAGTTGAGACTTGAGACTCTCTTCTTTCAAACCATGGAAGATGGGAGATTGAGCGAACTCCACTTGTTTTTAAGACCAAGAAAGGAATATGATTCATTTGGAAAACATGCTTTTCCTTTTTTCTCCTCCATTTCAAACTCCTCATTTTAAACTACAATTACACCCAGATGCATGGTATTTACCACATCTACCAAATAGTTATGAATTCAGCCAAGTGTAATGTAGATTATACTACCAAATTTGGCCAAGGGAAATGTAGTTTGAATGTTTATGAAGAGTGGTGATATTAGATCCTCTTGGTATGTGGTGCACGAATAATTGGTCTACTTGACTTAGTGAATCAAGGTACTAAGGAATATTTATTCTGTCAAAGTTGATCTGATTTCATCCCTTATTTGGGTGTTTTAGATTGATTATTAGGTTGAGGATGATTAGTTATGGAGACAAGGGAAATATTCATAGATTTGAGTTTCTTTCTGCACAATGGTAACATTCTAGCATGAGCTTCTTCTTCCTAACCGAGAGTTGAAACGTCTTTGAACTAAAATCTATTGCCCAGTCTCATCCATAAATATCCTACTATGGTGCTCTTGTTTTGGCATGAAATATTAGCATTGATCTGTGGGCATGGAGGTGAGGGTGGTGAAGATCACGTATCATTATTGGGTGACCCTGGTATGAAGAGAGAATGATTGAGAGTGGCACTTGAAGGATGGAATAAATGAAATGAAGTCAGAGAAGAAGCTCTTGGAATGGGAATCCCTCGGTATGCAAATTGCGTAGATTTAGATTGCGCTTCTACACTAGGTTTGCATTTGCAATACAAAAATTTCTACAAATATTATTCAATAAGTTCACAACTGTCCTTGTTAGCTTTGGAGTTTCATTGATGTGAGAGAATTAAGCTTTACACCAATATATTTTTTTAGGTTGGGTACTACTTTAAGTACATGTCTTAGTATGTGATATGATTTTGCAGGATTCAACTCCATAGTTTCATGCCAATCTACATTGTGAACCACTACTCATGAAATATGGGTCAATGTAAATTTTATCAGAACTATAAAATTGATCCCCAAAAAAATCAATGTAATTTTTCTCAAAATTATAAAATTGATTCCCAAAAAATTCAAATAATGTCTTCCATCATTTAATTTGCATGAGGGATAGGGACAACAGTTAATAATATCCAAACACTATAAAAAGCATGACTGATTTGTTGAGCTCTCCTTAGAATCTGAAAATGGGGAAGGGCAACAACATGAATGGTTTGTTGGGGAAAAATAATAGACCAAAATAAGGAGAAAGGAAGATAGATTCACCATCATTACCTCCTCCTTCAGCAGCCTAGGTGGATAAATTCAAAACATGGCTCCCACAATTCTTATGTAAGAAATGTCTCAAAGAAGAAGAATGGTATCCTCTATCTTCTTTGAAGGACAATATCAGAGCAAGATGTGGCATGGAAATAGACTATGTTTCTCTAGGCTACGTGGATAGTGAACAATTATAGGCGTTTTTTAATTCTTTAATGTCAAAGTATTGTCCATCAAGAGTTACAAAATATATCTCTCTCTTTTAAATTAAATTAAGATTAAATCCTAACACCTTTCAATCCAGCCATTGAAAATTTTAGCTTACATTCTATATCTTTGAGAGCTTCCCCAGATAAAGTGAATTTCACCCACATAATACCTATCAAGAGTGTCCCTAAATTTCTATAACATTGAAAGAAATTTTTACAATGGAAACATGGGTCCCTTTTTCTGTTAAATATCTTATGAATAAGTTAAAATGGATAGCTCCATAATCAGATAAATGGAAAGTTTCAAACTTTGCACAGAAACTACAAACCACCCTAAATTATTGTAAAAAAGCCTCAGAATGACAAAAAAGAGAAGAATGTGTTTAGATAGATGTTTTAGAGTAGAAGCCTGTTAGAAAAGCATTACTAACGAGCTGCAAATCTTTTTGGAGACTTTAACACATTTTTTCAAATAGTTGGCAACCTTTGTTTTCTTCGTATGAGAAGTATCATAACCAATACATAGTTCTATTTCTATTAATAGCTGGAAGAATTTCAATCCCAACACCTAGCAGAACCATAGTTGGTGTCTTATTATGATCTAATGCCTTTAATACACAAGCACATTCAAAAATCAAATCGTATATTTTATCAGTTATATGTGGCTAGAAGTAGGTGTTCGTGATATTATACAAGTAAATATTAGCAACTTGGGATATTATACACATACCAAGAGAAAACAGAAAGGAATTATTGTAAAAAATAACTCCTAGATAAATATTTCCTCGCTTGCATGAGTAAATAGTAGTCAATACTTAGCTACAAATGCTTTCATAAAATGAAATAACAAAAATGTGAGTCTAAGGGGTTTGCACATTCAAAACCAAAAATCATGTAAAACCACAAATAAGATAAGCATAGAATAGCATGTAAAACCATGTAAACCCACCTTTGAAATATTTTCTTTGGAGAAAATAGGGGAAACACCTAGGAGGACGTCAACTCTGGACAAACTATATATTTTTAATGTAGTTTTCTATCAACGTTCATTGAAACTATGAAGGAACTGGTGGAGATGCCTATGTGATCAAAGTTGTGCAACAAAGATCCCTTGACGTCTAAAATAACTCAAATTAGGGGCATGGAAACTTCATGGAAACCACTAAAACATGGGGCTATGGTGGGTAATCTCTTTCTTCATAAAGACAGAGCTATGATTTTTAAAAATGGAACCGTATGACAGGTGCATAGGATTTTACAGGAGTCACTGATGTGATGGCTGAAAAAACAACCAATAATTATTAGTTTGTTGGATGGGAATGGAGACATAGTTGGATGGAAATGAAAATGGAGACGGATTTAAATGGCCTCATATCGGTCAAACGCCACATAGACCGTTGTGCCACAACACACCTCCTTGTAAACTTGCATGAGGGATAGGGTCTACATGCAATAGAGAATTATAAGGAAATTAGGGGCATCCATTCAGTTTTTCTTTCTCGTGAATTGCTTTTAAAGTCTTTTGATCTATGCCTGCATGCTATAATTTTGTGTGTGTTATACTCCAAGTGTGAATCTGTAGCAGCTCCTAAGCACTGTGTTGACCATTCTTCAAAACATTTAATTGTGTAGTGCCCACTTCTCTTTGACACCTTTTGATATTGATGTTGATACTGCTGATTACATTATGGAAATTATTATGGTTTTGATTTAGTATGATGTTAGATGTTGGACCATGGATTATTGTTGATTTTGATTTATTTATGATGCATGATGATTATTAGAGACACTTCATATGTGGATGATGATATACTATTTGACATGGATATATTACGAATATTGTTCAGACATGTGATTTTTGGATATTGTGAGTAGACCTAGAAAATAGACATTATATGAAGGTGATATAGTTGATATAAATTGTAAATGATTTTGTTAAATTACTTTGATGTTGTTGTGATTCATATATCTAGATGATTTTGTGATTATATTTATATCATGTTGGATGTTCTAATATGACCACAAGGCTGAAGGGGGTATTTGTGTTTTGCAGGTTAAAATATCACAACAAACATCGGGGGATTGGAGACAAACCACATTGGAATTCTAGATGAATTCAACAAGGTCACCATGGCAAGATGTTTTGTGTGTGTGTGTGTGTGTTTTGTTAGGGATTCCCATGGGGGGATTACCTTTGAATGTGACTAAGGGGTTATGTGTATTTATTTATCTGGTTCCTTTTTATTATTATTTGCATGTGTTTATTTTTTGATGCATTTACCCCTTTCATTATTCTTTTAATTATGGAGAATTAATGTGAGTAATCATATTATTAAAAATAAATAAATAAATCAAATTTGGGATATAAGAAAGTAATTATAGAAGTTGTTGGCTCTTGTATTAAATGTGGTAAGTGATGTGTAAGTATGTGTAAGAGTTGTGTAAGTCAGATTTTGGAGTATGAAAAACTCCACCTCCTTGGAAATTCGAATTTGTCCTTGGAGGCTGTTTTTAGAGGCTTGTGGGACAAGTAAAACTTGTCCCATACCTCTTAATTTCATTTACCAACCATACCTATGGTTGGAGGGTTAAATTTAGATTTTTATAATGCATTTTGGTAAGATAAATTGTAAGTTTTAATTGCACTCTTCTTACATTTTATTAAATTTAGTCCTTTGGGGTGTGGGCTTTTTAGAGTGTGTAAGTTTATTGTCATATTTTTTTCATCCACCTATTTATTATGCTCGGGGGAATGAAGTTGAATTTTGGTGTTGAAGTTGAGGATGTGTGATGTGGCATCCTACATGGATCTACCTCATCCTCTTCTCTTCCTTCTTCCTTAAATTTGAATTTTCTTGGCTTTTTTTGGGTTGCTAGATTTCACTTTTTGGCATACTTCATTTGGGGGAAAATTTTCCTTGGCTGTTTGGAGCTCTTGTTGATTTTGGAGGAGATTAGAGAGCATTTCATACTTGAACATTACTGATTTTTGGGATTGTATTTTTGCATTGAAAGCTTGTTGCTTTGGAACAAAATCTACCATGGAGAGGTATGATCTTAGCTCTTCATATATGCTTTTATTTCTTTTTATGTTTGTGTGAATGGTGAATGTTTTTATGTGTCTGTTGGCTGGTTGGGTAGACTTCCTAGGAATGGTGTAGGAGAAGGATATGGGGAATCCATGTGGGGGGGCATAAGGGAATGCCAGTGGCATCAGATTTATTATGGAGAGAGTTTGGGATTGGGATCCACCATGGAAAATAAATAGCTTGCATTTCTTACTTTGTGGGGGACATAAGGATGGATTGTGTAGGGCATAAGGATATGTGAGATGATTTATATTGGCAGTTTGTTATAAGTGGATATCCATTTCCCATTGGGAGGCATAAGCAACTTCCCCCATAGTTCTTGCTCTTTTGGATTGCAATCAAGAAGCCTAAGTTTTGTTTGTTCTCTTTCATGTGGTTGTAAAATTGTTTTGTTGTTTGAACCGTGTTTTTAATTTTAAATGTGCATGTTGAAAGATTTCTTTGTGATGTGGAAGCCTGTTGTTGCCATGAGTTGAAATACATTTCTTATTACATTGTGGTTGGGGCTCATGTGCCAATGAAGAAGGATGGATTCTCCCCCTTCATTGGATGTCTTTGTTGGGTGGAGAGCATTTCCTTTCCACTTCTTTTGTTGTGATCAAATTGGAAGAATGAGAAGAATGCATGTTGTTGTCCTGGAGCTGAGAAAAGAAGACAATTTTGAAAATCCCTTATGAGAATTATTTTGTAACATTTTCGACCTTAAAGTGGATGAAATTTTAAATTTTTTCAAATGGGAAAGATGTTGTATGGATTATGAGATTTTTAAAGTGAAATGTAAAAGAGTTATGCTCTGTATTCAGTTATGTTGTTAGAAAAGAAAGACATGTATTCTATATGTTGTATTTTGAAAATATATATATGAAAGGAGATGTAAAGGATTCATTGAATTAATCCTAGGTTGTTTCTTGGGTCTCAAGTGGGTTGTTTTAACGGGTGTTACAAATTGTAGTTTCCATCATTAGAAGAGATATTTTTATTGGAAATGTGGTGCTTGTGTGGGGTTTGAACTTTCAGTTGTTGTCTAGATTCAGCTTATGTCAAAGCTTGCATTGGGTGAGAAGATGGTATTTTCTGAGAGTATTCATTGCATTTTGAGGGAAAAACTTTTTAGAACTTTTTGAGACCAGTCTTTACATCTATTTTCACTCATATCAGATCTCCCAACATTTACATGTTTATACAGACGGTGTTATGTACATTAGTTGTGCATCTAGATACACGTATTTAAATTGACATATATTGCAGTCCATTTTTCTAAATATTCACACATGGATTACTTAACTATCAAATAATGTATACTGTCGATCTTCAATCATGAGCACTGATGTCACCCTATTAGTTCTTTATAAAAATAATCAATGGAATGCATGAAGTGGTGAAATTGGAACGTATAGTCATTTGTCAAGTGTTTAAGTTATTATATGTTTCTTTGTTATTTCGAAATGTAACTTTGTCATAAGGCATAGAGTGGTGTTAGAATAATTAAAAATTAAGTATTTAGGTTTGTGGTATAGTGTGTTATGTAAAAAACTAATTAAATATTATTTTTTATTTGTTTAGATTGTAAGTTATCAAATTAAGTTTAGTATATTGTTTAAATAGTCAATTAGTCATGTTCAGTCCATAGTCGATAAAAAAATTATTTTTCATGTTGGATATTTTTTCATAAAGGGTGGGTCTTTTCAAAATTGTATTGTCATTATTATTTTCTTATTAAGCATTGCAAAAGTTTTTTTTTAATTGCCTTATGGACACAATTTCGGTGTAATCCGACATCCTAAAATAAAGTGTTTCATATTGTGTGGGGGTGGAAATAAACACAATGTGAAAACTGATGAGCGCCATGATCACATTTCTTTGAGTTAGTAGCTTTATATCAAAAGATGAAGACATAGGAGGTTGGAGGTCGATGAACGACCTCTCGTCAATAGCTAATGACGGGGCCCGCATGAAGGTTTGGTGACATCTTTTTCAAAGAGTGTTTTCTTTCAGTGTTTTCAGTGTGCTTCATATTTTAGCTATTCATGTTTTGTTTGTGGAATAAGTGGAAAATTTCACATTGCGGAGAATAACATGACACCAATGTTCCATTTCCATTCATTTTATTTTTTTAGTTTGTAATGGTTGAGCATAATTCATGTGTAATCCCTTGATGGAAGATTGTAATGAGAGAAGATGATAATATTGCAGCTTCGTGATATTTAGGTTGTTGGTTGTATTGTAAAACCATCCTGAAGGTTTGTTGGTTATCCTAAAAACCTAATTAAAAGTGCTTGAAATAAACTATCCTACGAGGTTGTTGGCTATCCCTCAAAAAAAGCATCCAGATCATGAGCAATCGTCAAAGAAGCACGTTTTAGTACAAAGTAGGTTTTATCCATGTTCACACTAAGGGGGAACTTTAAGGAATTTAGTATCTAGTGCTTCATGTAAATGTAAATGAGATGTTAATAAAAAAAATCATATCGGTATCTACTTTGATTTACTATTATCAATTATTATAACAATACAATGTAATTCAGGTGAATAGTTTCCTATTTAATAGGAAATATTCTACCAATACAACATCATGTATAACCCATATTATTAATTAAGAGAGAAATATAGATAATACCAATATTATTATTGTGTTGGTTTGATATGTAACTCTGACCAAATGCTTTTAATTTAACCGTACTTTGTTGAGTTTTATCACCTTATTTCCTGAAAAATAAAAAGCATTCACATATATAATTATAAGTATATCCTCAAGAACTAAATATTCCTTTCTATCCTTTCATTGGAAACCTCTTCAAAACATAAAACCCATGTTGTATACATGGAAAAAGTAGACCAAAGACACCTTCAAGGCCGTAATGTACGTTCTAGTACATTAAATACAAAAAAAACCAACATGTAATAAAATGTAGGACACAACACTTACAATAAATGTGAAAATAATGTGGTTGTATGAATGTTTGAAGTATTACAGAAATTTAGATCGATTGAACAAAATGTATTGATTAATTATCTTCACTTTGACTCACAGTCCATGGTATTTCGATCTTACTTTTTCCATAATAAATATTGGTAGAAAAAGACTTTAATTTTGTCCCTGCTTTATTTTTTGGAATTTTTTTTAAAACAAAAACAAAGAAAGTCACTTTTCATGCATAAGTTATTTTTAAATAGATTTTCCTAGTTTTAGGAAAAACTAATAAAGTAAATAAATCAAAATCTTTTCATTACAAAAAAGCATGTACTAATTTTACAAGGTTGGAGAGTTTTATTGTTAGATGAAAAGCCATCTATTTATTAGAGGCAATTGTAAGTGTTGTTATATAACACATTCAGAGATATTGTATTGAGCCGAAGCTCTGACAAGGAAGAAGGAATATATGCACAGAAGTGTTGATCTGAGTTTGCAATAATTTGTTTTATTTGTAATTCTTTACTTTATTTATGTTAATTTTTATTTTATGTGCCTAATTTCTACAAAATAACTCATATTATTAATTAAGAGATAAATATAGGTAATACAATATTATTATTGTGTTAGTTCGATATGTAACTCTGACCAAATGCTTTCAATCCAACCTTACTTTGTTGAGTTTCATCACCTTATTTCCTAAAAAATAAAAAACAGTCACATATATAATTATAAGTGTATCCTCAATAACTAAGGATTCCTTTCTATGATTTCATTAGACACCTCTTGAAAACATAACAAGCCACATTTTCTACACAGAAAATTAGACAAAAGACACCTTCAAGACCATAATGTACATGCTAGTACATTAAATACAAAAAAAATCAAACATGTAATAAAATATAGCACACAACACTTATAGTAAATGTGAGAATAATGTGGTTGTATGAATATTTGAAGTATTATAGAAATTTAGATCAATTGAAAAAATGTATCGATCAATTATCTTCAGTTTGGATTCACAGTCCATGGTATTTTGATCTTATTGTGTCCATAATAAATACTCAATCTAAACCCTACACTTTGAAATCTTATCAATGTATCAGTGCTCTTTTTACTCTATCTAATAATAAAAAACATTTACATAAATTAATCTTTTTATAAAAACACTTTTAAAAACTAATCCACATTAAAACTTATAATAGATTGATATAAGTTAATGTCATCATATTTCATATTCTAGATATTAGAGATACATGAGTACATAATTACTATGATACTAAAATCTAGATACTTTCTCATGGCCGATACTTCAATACAAGATAATGGGCCCTATATACACAAATTTTCCACAATTTTTACTATGGATATCTTATTCAAAAATGTGAATCCAATTTTTTTGACTCCACCCACAATAAAATTTTGGAAAAATTAAATTGTAAAATGTTCCATAGTTTGAAAAATGTATAAGTTTAAACAAATTTTATATTGTGAAACTTTTTACAATTTCGTGATAAAAAACTGCCACAAATAAAAAATTGTAAAATATATATATTTTCAAATACTTGAATTTTTTAATAATTATGAGTGGTTTTGAAACCAATGATTAATCCCCCTTCCCTCATCTTTGAGGAAGACCTACTCCATAAGGTGCTAGATGCAAGGGAGATTATTTCAAATACTACCCTCATCTGGTGATTTAAAAACATTTGACGAAAACTAGCTTAGCTACATGAATGAATATCCCAAAGATAGAGCCAGAGAATTAATGGTAAGATTGGACTTGTCTCTAGAGAGTTTTTCATTGTTTTTTAGTAAACTAAAGATATGGACACTATTGACAGTCCACTATTGGGTTTGGGGGGAGCATGGTCTCATGTTCAAACCCTGGTATCCTTCTTTTGACCCATCCAAAGATTCCTTCAAACCTCAACCTCATTGGGTTAGATTCTTGAGTCTTCCTTTTCAATTTTCGAATGTCCATTGATTTGAAGTTGTTGCAAATTGGTTAGGGGCTTACATTAAAACAGATGTGGACTCAACCCAACACTTATGCACTACATTTTCTCATATCTTGGTAGATATTGGACCTTTCCCAAGACCTTCCTCCCAAGATATATCTGTAAATTGGAGGTAGAACTTGCGTGAAGCAGTTTGATTACGAAGGTTTACATTTTTAGTGTGTTTTGAAATTGGACAGTTGATTGTGGATTGTGAATGTTCTAAGATCAAAGGCTCTGAGCTATAGTGGAAAAAATTTGTGCATAAACATCTCACCATTTACAACCCTTCTAATCCTTTTTGGAACCATCGTCACCTTATACTAACAAGATCCCCTTTTATGTTGCTAACTCCCCAATTCTTGAAGAAATCCCACAGCCCCTGGAAATTTCTGGTCCAAACCCTCCTAGGGCGCTCAATGATATTACTTCCTCCTCTCTCCCCCTTCATTGAATAATTATAGGCCAATCAATTCCTTTGAATTCCTTATCCCTTACAAGGTGGAACCAGATGTTGATGTTGATAAGGATAACTAGATGGTTGTCAAAAATAAGAAAAAAAGTTATTCTAGGAAGGATTAATCTCCAATTTAAATGAGATCCCAGGTCATCCACAACAACTCATTTCTGGCTATTTTCATGTTTTATTGATGGTTCTCTGTTTTAGCCATGGTGTAGCCTATGTTATGACTGTTTTAATGTTTTAATTCCTTGTTTTTCTTTGTTTTTCTTGTGGACCTCATTGTAATATTTGGATCTCCTATCTTTATTTTGTAAAAACATAGGCCCATTGCCAAATCAATCCTTTACCCTTTATCTAAAAAATAATTAAAAGAACTTATATTAAACTCATACCCTCAATTTTAAAAATAATATAGATATTTAATATTAATATAATTTTTAAAAAAATATAATTTTTAAATTCATAAATATTTACATTAAAATTAATTATTTTATAAATATATAAATTTATTTATGCTCCGTAATATGGGTGGTGCAGTGGTATTTATATGTGTTTTTTAAAGCGACAAAGATGAAGACCCTAATAAGGTATAGTGCCCTCCATTTCAACCCCTCAGTTACCTTTATCAGAGCATGTAATGCCCGCAAAAAATTACGTTCTAGGAACACGCTTCAACATAACACTTAACCCGATAGTTGTGACTAAATTTTTTTTTGTTACAAGAATAAAGGTAAGAGGATAGAACATGTTACAAGGATGTTAACCCCCTAGGATACAAACAACTAACTAACACCACTAAACTCCACTTTTTGATTAAAGAACCAGGTCTAGATAAAAGGTTAACTTAATATCAATTTTATCTCTAAGGTCCATTAATCAATTATTCATTAGAAAGGTACTATATAGTAATTTACATAGCTAAATGTTTTCCTCTCTTTAGTTAATATTCAATGCTAGAAAGGTTAACCTTATGTTAATTTATTTAAATTTATTATTGTATTAACTTAGATTCCCTTTTCAATGGCTTCCTAAGGCTTGCTAAGAACTAATAAAGGTTTAACACTCTAAGGCAATTAAATGGCCACATTCACCCATCTACACACACACCCTTACAGATTTAATATAAACATTTAAAATACATTTCTACCAAACAAAAGTAGGGTTAATCCTCCACCCTTAAATCAAAACAATCTTGGCCACTAGATCCTAGGGTTCCAAACTAGCCCAAAAATTCCTTATGAATTTTTTATGAAAGCCTCACCTTTATTTTACTCTCCTCATTTGGTCAATTTTTTGGTTAAAGATTGCAGGTTGGACAGGAGGAAGCTATGAGAGCAAAAGAGGAAGAACTAAGGAAGATTCTACAAGGAGATCTAGTTTAGATTGGTTTAGATTTAAGTTTTTATGGTTATTATTACTTCCATTCAAGGATTGGGAGAGATATCCTTCACCAATCTAATTTTATTTCAAGCCATTTGTATTTGGGTTTTCAAAATTTGGGGAAAACCCTAACCCCATTGTTATATATATAAAAAATGTTTTCAATTCACCATTTGTATGTGTTTATTTCTCAAATCCATGGGATTACTCATTGTTTGCTTGTTAGTGATCATTAGTTAAATTTTACAACTTAAAATTTAGTATAAACCAGTTAAATTTTTAGCACAAGTGCACAGATCAGAGGAGTTCTGTCATAAGTGACAGAAATGCCACCCAGAGCAGACCCGGCGGTCTTAGGACCGTCATCCTGCTTGGGTGACAAACATGGACCACCCGCCCTACTAAGTAGCGTGATTTTGAGACCACCACCTTAGCATAAGTGGTAGTTATGTGGACCGCTCACTCTGCATAGGGCGACAGTCTTATTTTTGAAAAATAGAACCTAAAAACCTGAGATTTCACAAAAACTAAAAGTTACCAAAGTACTAAAATGCATTTTGAGCTCATTTTTGTTCATCTATAGTTTTAGTTTTGGGATTTAATTCTATTTTTTCATTCCTTAGTTAATTCTACTCATTTTTTGAACTATTATCTAATTCAATAAAAACACATCTACTTTACAAATTCGTTTCATTTTGTTCAACTAGTCTTCTTTCAAAATTCCATGAGAAAAAGGGATTTAAATCTAATTTTACGTTGTTATATTCATACTACAAAATCAACATTCCCAAATAACAACATACTTTCAATTTGTTCTCTTGTTCCCATTTTTACTACAACACGTATATGTTATAAACAACTATAACAACTTTATTTTCCATTCAAAATTACTATGTATACATTTTCAACAACTACAACTTCTATATTTCCTTCTTTCTCTTATACAATAAATAACTTCACAATGAAAGTAAACTTTCTTTTCCATTGAGTATAACCCATTTCTTTCAAAACTAATAAGTTCATTTCACACAACAGCAAAACTCCAATTAAAGGGAATCACTTTCTTATCTATTTCACAACTAACTTTACAATACAAATGTTTCTTCTCTTTTTAAATATATAATACAAATTTCATAACTAACAATGGAATGTAATTTTCCTTCACTAGTTCAATACAATGTCCTCCACTTAAAGTCAGAAATCATACAAGAATATAAGCTAAAAGTAGAATACAAAATTATAAGTTCCTCCACTCTAAGTGGGAATAACACAAAGGAAGTTTCGAAAGGTCTCCAACAAAACTCCAAGCTTCACAACTCCAACAAGATAACTCCTCCAAGATTTTTTTGAATCACATCAAAATAGGGGGAGAGGTAATGCTCTCCACCCAACCAAGATATCCAATGAAGAGGAGAAGCCATCCTCTCCATTGGCCCCTGAGCCCCAACATCATTACAATGGGACATGATTCCAACACATGGCAGAAACAAGCTTCCACAACATAAACAAATATTTCACATCCATTTCAACCACATTCAAATCAACAATAACACAATAAACGAAGAACAAAAAAACAACAAATAACAAGGCTTAAAATTAAAGCCAAAGGAGCAAGACCTATGGGGAGGCCACTTATTGCTCCCAATGGGAATGGGTTCCTACCTTAAAACCTCCAATGCATATCTCAAATCCCCTACATACTCTTATGCCTCCCTCAAGTACCTCTTATACCTCTGACATACTCTTATGCCTCACTCAATCTCTTATGATTCTCTCATAAAAGAAACAAGAAAGAAATGCAAGCATTCCTTGTACAAGGTGGGGTACCCAACCCAACTCCCTCCAAAAAAATGGTGAACTCTTATGCCCTCCCTACATGAAAAATCCCCACATTCTCCTCCTACTCCAAACATAGGCAATCTACCCACACCCAAAAAGCATTCCAAAGAAGACACTACTCAACACAAGCACATAAACACAAAATAAAACATAACATAAGCAAGGTAAAGCTCCTACCTTTCCATAGTAGAGTTTGTTCCAAGAGTAAGTATCCAAGCTCCTCAAAACCAAACAAGCATCCACAAGCTCCAACAATCCACAAGCACTCTCTAACCATTCTCTAACTCTCCAAAATGTAAGAGCACAAAATAATGAAGTAACCCCTAAACAAGTAAAAGAACTTCAATAAATAGAAAAGGGAGAAAGGAGGATGAGGTGGCTGTATGTAGGATGCCACATCACTCATCCTCAACTCCACCTAAGAAGTAAAACCTCAACCCCAATGCACCATAAATTGGTGGGTGAGAGGAATGACAAGTTACTTACACATATAAATAAGGCCCACACCCCCTAAGGACAAAATTAATTACTTGAAAGAAAGTGAAATAAACATTTCACCTTTTTATCTTCCCAAAACACCTAATGGGGTCTAATTTTGACCCCCAACCCATAGGAAGGGTTGGCATAGCAATTTAAGAGGTGTGGGAAAAGTTTGACTTGTCCCACAAGCTTCCAAAATTGGCCTCTAAGGCCAAATTCGAATTTCAATGAAGGGGTAGAGTGTACAACACTCAAGATCCCCAAGCACTCAACTTAAAACACAAAATCCAAGAGTAATCTAATCTAATAAATGAATTTATTTTGGTCACATATTTAATTATTTTAGAACAAGATTTAACAAATTTAATAAGACACTTAGACCCATTAAGATAAAGGGGAAAAACATACATAAAAATCTAAATAAAGAAAAAAATTAAATTACATCACTAAAAGAACCACATAATAACATCAATTATAGGAACTAATAAAAGGCAACACATGACCCCTTGGTCACAATTTCCCCCTACCAAATAGTTCTAACACACACACAATTACATATTGCCATGGTGACCCTAGTTGAATTCATCTAGAACTCCAATGTGGTTAGTCTCCAATCCCCCCGATGTTGTTGTGTTATATATATATATAGATATAGATATAGATATAGATATAGATATACCTGAAAAACACAAAATACCTCCTTCGGCTTCGCGGCTCGTATCAAAACATCTAAAATACATAGGAAATTTAATTCTATAATCATCTATAAATGAAAAAATCCTCATCTAAAATTTCTAACATTCATCTCTAATATACATTTCATTCGTGCCAAAATGATCACAACATTAGTTCAATTATCAAGGTCTACACCGTATGGAAAAATATATCACATGTCAGAAATATATATATATATAAATAACCATGTCCACAACGTATCAACATCAATATAAAATGTCTCTAACAATCCACATGCATCATATATGAATCGAAATCAACAACAATCCATCATATCTAACATCTAGTATCATGCTAAATCAAAAAGCTACAACAATTTCCATAAGTGTAGTTGACAGTATCAAAATCAAAGAAAAAAAGGTGTCGAAGGAAAGTGGGCACTACATCCTCCTCCCCTTAGACTCAAATTCCTCCTAGAAGTCACTGGAACAGGTGTGGGAACTGAACTCGTAGCAATGTAGCATCCTCCCATGTAGCAGTAGTCTCATCATACCTATCCCACTGGAGCCGATCCTGGTCAATCTCTCTACCGTGAAGGCCCAGGGTCCTATACTCTATAATTTGGATCAGCTCCACCATCACTTGCCCCTAATCCTGCACCTGAAATGCAGTACAATCTAGCACATGAGAAGGATCAGAAATATACCTCCTAAGAATAGAAACGTGAAACATATCATGGATGCGAGACAAGATAGGTGGCAATGTTAGACGATAAGCTAAGGGACCGATGCTCCTAGATCTCAAAGGGACCCACAAACCTAGGAGAAAGCTTAGAAAATTTTCCATAATGCATAGGGATCTTATGCGTTCTGACATGTAGAAACACCTTCTATGCCCACCTCATAACTATGATCTATCCTATGTTGATCCACATACTTCTTCTACATGTTCTGATCAAAATAAGGATGTCCTGAACAAGAGAAACCATGTCCTCTAACCTGTCCCAACTAAGAGGTGTCCTACACTCTCTGCCATATAATTCCTGAAATGGAGCTATGCCTATTGAACTCTGGAAACTATTATTGTAGGAAAACTCCACCAAATATAGATACTCCTCCCATCTCAACTGGTGATCCATAACGTACATCCTAGGCATGTCCTCTAGGATATGACTCACCCACTCAATCTGTCCATCTATCTGAGGGTGATATGTCATGTTGAAATTGATCCTTATCTCAAGAGCATGCTACATGGTGGTCTAGAAGTGAGAAGTGTACAAAGGATCATGGACATAAATGATCTTCCACAAAATCCCTTGTAATCTGACGGTCTCATCAAGATATACCCATGCCACTGCACTAGCTGTATAGTTGGTCTTCACCGAAGAAAAATGAGCCACTTTCGCCAATTTATCCACCGTGACCATGATGGCATCATGGTGGTATGTCGACGTCAGTAACCCAATAATGAAGTCCATGGAAATGGTGTCCCACTTCCACTCCAATATGGCATGAGGAAAAAAAAGGCCAACTAGATGCTGATGCTCGGCCTTCACCCTCTGACACTCTAAACAGCTTAACACAAACTGAGCCACATCTCTCCCAAGTCCTCTCTAATGGTACAACTGTCTCAAAGTGGCATGCATCTTATTCACCTCAAGATGGGCTAAATATGGTGCATGATGAGCCTTTTTAAAAATGTCCTATCTCAAGCCTCTGTCTCTGGGAACATATATCTGACCTCAGTGTCTGAGAAGACCATCTACCTCTAATGAAAATCCATCCAATCTCCCCTCAAGGGGCCTCTGAGACTCAATCTCTACTCTGGCTACAAGGTAGAAGCTGTCATGAGGAAGGTAATACAAAATCCTACTTTGTAAATCTATATCTACTGAAGCAGTCGTAGTCACATGTCTCCGTCTGCTCAAGGCATCTGTAACCACATTCTCCTTCCACTTCACATGCTCCATCTCCATATCATACTCAAAAAGTAACTCCATCCAATTCCGCTGACGAGCGTTGAGATTAGGCAGTGTGAAGAGGTGGTGAAGACTCAAGTGATTATTCTTGAGTGTAAATTTTTGGCCAAGAAGGAAATGTCTCCACCGCAACAAGGCATGCACAACTGTTGTAATCTCAAGATCATGAGTCAGATAATTGAGCTCATAATCCTTGAGTTTGTGAGACTCAAAAGTAATTACTCTACCCTCCAACATCAACACACCTCCAAGTCTTTCCAAAGAAGCATCTGTGCAAACGTAGAACTTTCCCTGAGGATCTAGGCACTGCTAGAATAGGAATTATCATGAGGTATTCCTTTAGTGTCTTAAAGGCCTACTCACATCTGTCTAACCATACAAACTTCTTCCCTTTCTGCTGAAGGGAAGTGATGGGGTGCACAATTTGAGAGAAGTCCTAAACAAATCTCCTGTAATATCTTGCCAAGCCCATGAACCTATGCACCTTTGTCACACTAGTAGGTGTTGGAAAATCCATGATAGCTTGAATCTTGGAAGGATTAACTGTGATACCTTCCCCAAAAATGATGTGGACCAAATACCGCACCTCTGTCTGAAAGAATGCACACTTCTCCAAGTTCCTATAAAGATGCTACTCAAGAAGACACTGAAGAACTTGGCGAAGATGCTCCTCATGCTCCTCACGCGTACTTGAGTAAATAAAAATGTCATCAAGAAAAATGAGCACAAAGCGATCCAAAAATTTCCTAAACACGCCATTCATTAAGCTCATGAACACTGCAGGGGCATTCGTCAGACAAAAAGGTACCACTGTGAACTCGTAGTGGCCATATCTTGTATGAAAGGTGGTCTTATGAATATCTACCTCCATGATCCTGGGCTGATGATATCGTGGCTTAAGATCTATCTTGGAGAAAAATGTATCCCCCTTCATCTAATCAAATAAATCATCAATGCGGAGAAGGGGGGGTAATGATTCTTGATCGTTACTTTGTTCAGTTGGCAGTAATCAATACACAACCGTAGAGATCTGTCCTTCTTCTTCACAAAAATCACTGGTGCACCCCAAGGGGATACACTAGGATGGATTAGGCCTTTTGCTAGAAGGCCCTCAAGCTGTAACTTGAGTTCACAGAGATCAGGGGTAGTCATATGTTAAGGTTCTCGTGAGATAGACTCTGCACCCAGGACCGAATCTATGAGGAAATCTATCTCATGTGGGGGAGGTAACCCCAGTAGCTCACCTAGAAAAACATCAGAAAACTCTCTCAAAATATGATGGTCATCAAGGGATGGTCCACTAGACTCATCCTCTGATCTGTCACTACCCGTAATAGCATACATTTGACAACCTCATCACACACACCACTTAAGCTACATAGTGGAGATGGTGCGAATGGAAATGGGCCTCCTAACCCCTGCTATCACTGACTCCACTCCTAGATCATCTGTAAAAGCAATAGTCTTATGGTAATAGTCCACTCTAACTCTATGTGTAAACAACCAGTCCATGCCCAAAATGACACCATAGGATCCCAATGGAAGGATACGAAGGTCCAAGGAAGTGGTGAAGGATCCCAAATCCACTACACACTCCTTAACTAAGGAGTCTATAGAAACTTTGGCTCTATAAGCCATCTCTATGTCCTAACTACGATCGTGTCTAACATTCACCAACTTGCAACGCTCTACTAAGGATGGTGTAATAAAAGAATCAAATGAACCAGAATCAAATAATAGAGAGGTGTAAATACCACCAATACTACTTATCATCTCTATCACGGTACTCTGGTGCTCAGCCTGGTGGTTCTCGACCGCTGCGTAGATCTGATGGCTCCATGCCATATCTCCAATAGTAGGCTCTAAGATTTGCATCTTAACCCTTGTTTCTAGGGTTCTATGGGAACTCTCTCCAATGATGTCCAGTAACACCACAACTATAATAGCTACCTAGTCCTCTCTAGTGGGATGTAGCTCCAGCCGGTACTCTAGATATATTTGTTGTGGAACCTGACGACCCAGCTATGGACTACTGAGGTCTCTATTGATGAGATCCTATTAAATTATTTCTCTATGCAATCTTTTTCCTGATGGGTCCTTTAGGAGGAGGCCTCATACTTTGACTCCTCTGTGTGTCAAATATTTGAGGAGGTCTTTAAGGTGGATGAGTTTGTTGTTGCTGTTACTGCTCGCTGAGGTGGCTGTTGAGGTCACCTGAAAGAATACTTTCCCAAACTCTGTCCACCACAAGGAGAAGGAGCTGAACCCCTTGATCTATTATCATGCATCTACTGGATGTAGCTCCAAACTCTGTCTCTAGCCTACTATGTCTTCCACCATGTCTCCTCTACAATATAGGCCTTCTCCATGACCTCTACTAATATTTGTGGCCAGTGAATGCGCACCGCACCACCCAAATCCAAATTCAGGCTCCGGATGAACCTGTGAATTTGTACCTACTCATCTTGCATGTAGTTGAAATACTAGAGTAGGTCTAGAAATCAACTCTCATACTCGGCTATAGTCATCGCTGCCTGACAGAGGTGAAATTTTTCTATACGTTGTTGAATAAATCTCCTAGGAAAATATATGTTCTTGAAATGCTCCTTAAAAATCTCTGAGGTAACTATCTATGAGTCAACATGGAGCTACTGCTCCTTGGTCCTCCACCAGACTCATGCTCCATCCCTCAGGAGATGGGTCGGAACATGAGCTTTCATGTTGCTAGTACACAGGCAGAGCTTGAAGCATCCACTCAAGCTCACCAACTAGGCCTCTACCTAAAAACCTCATGTATCACCAGAATAGTGAGATGGTCGTAGCTTCAAGATCTCCCTGATATGGTTCTGTAATCCGATGAGTCTGACGAGCCCTAGGTCTCTCTACATGCTCCTTTTTCTGTCTAAGGCTCCGAGATCTGTCCCTATGTCCTGAAATCCTGTCTCCATGTCTCTCTCAGTGGTGACTCTATCCTAGCCGACTCCACCTAGAATTTCTATCCCCCATGCTCCTCACTGTATCGAGAGGATGCCCTAGCCTCAACTGATGGATCCATATCATGTCTAGCAGGCCATCCTCCTAGGGACCCTCCATGTATAGTGACATTGAAAGTCCTAAAGCGTCTGTAAAATCTGAGGTAGAATGGCCGCTACAGCCTGCTCTGGAGGTGGTATGCCTAGGTCTATATGAAAAGACCCCTTGTCTGATCTCGTGCCTCTTGCACATAGATCAAGGAGAGATTTAGTTCATTGTTCTAGGTCTTGTTTCAGTTTTCTATGTTTTTTAAAATTATACAATTATCAGACATTGTGGTTTTTCTAGGTTAAAAGAAACTAATTTTGCACTAGGTTAAATGTTCATGTTTTAGGTTTTCTAGGTGTGCCCAAGGGTCCAACCTTTGAACCCACAGCTTTGATACCAAATGTAATGCCCACAAAAAATGACATTATAAGAACATGCAACAACCTAACACTTATCCCAAAAATTGTGACTAATTTTATTTGTTACAAGATAAAGGTAAGAGGATAGAACAGGTTACAAGGATGTTAATCCCCTAGGATACAACAACTAACTAACACCACTAATCACCACTTTTCGATTAAATAACAAGGTCTAGATAAAAGGTTAACATAATATCAAGTTTATCTCTAAGGTCCATTAATCAATTATTCATTAGGAAGGTACCAAATATTAATTTACATAGTTAAATGTTTTCTTCTCTTTAGTTAATATTCAATCCGAGATAAGGTTAACCTTATGTTAATTTATTTAAATTTATTATCCTATTAACTTAGATTCCTTTCCAATGACATCCTAAGGCTTGCTAAGAACTAATAAAGGTTTAGCACTCTAAGGCAATTAAATGGCCCCATTCACCCATCTACACATACCCTTAAGGATTTAATATAAACATTTAAAATATATTCCTACCAAACAAAATTAGGGTTGAATCCTCCACCCTTAGATCAAAACAATCTTGGCCACTAGATCCTAGGGTTCCAAACTAGCCCTTAAATTCCTTATGAATTTTTTATTAAAGCCATTTCCTTTATTCTATTCTCCTCATTTGGTCTATTTGTTTTGTTAAAGATTGCAGGTTGGAGAGGAGGAAGCCATGGGAGCAAAAGAGGAAGAACTATGGAATATTCTACAAGGAGATCTAGTTTAGATTGGTTTAGATTAAAGTGTTATTATTGTTATTACATCCATTCAAGGATTGAAAGGGATATTCCTTCACCAATCTGATTTTATTTCAATCCATTTGTATTTGGGTTTTCAAAATTTGGGGCAAACCCTAACCCCATTGTTATATAAATAAAAGAATGTTTTAAATTCACCATTTGCATGTGTTTATTGCTCAAATACAATGGGATTTACTCATTGTTTTCTTGCTGGTAGATAATTAGTTAAATTTTACAACTTAAAATTTATTATAAACTAGATAAAATTTTTAACACAGGCACGGATCCAAGGATTTCTATCGTAAGTGACATAACCGCCACCCAGAGAAGACCGGTGGGTCCTCTGGACCATCGCTGCCCTTCCTGGATGACAAACCATGGACCACCGCCCTACTGAGTGGTGGTTTTGAGACCATCGCCTTAGCTTGAGCGGCGGTTATGAGACCGCCGCTCTGTACAGGGTGAGCAGTCATGTTTCTAAGAAATTAAACCTAAAGACAGTGAGATTTCACAAAAGCTAAAAGTTACTACAAAGTACTAAAATGCATTCTAAACTCATTATTTCTATCATCTAAAGTTTCCAGTTTTGGGACTTCATTCTATTTTTTCATTTCTTACTTAAATTATCTTCATTTTGAAAGTATTATGTAATCCAATAAAAACACATCTACTTTACAAAGTCTATTTCATTTTGTTCAACTAAATCTTCTTTCAAAATTTCAAGAGCAAAAGGGATTTAAATCTACTTTTACATTGTTATTTTCTTACTACAAAATCAACATTCCCGAATAACAACATATTTCAATTTTTGTCCCTTGTTCCCATTTTCACTACAACACATATGTTCAAAACAATTATAAAAACTTTATTTTACATTCAAGTTTACTATGCATACAATTATAACATATTACAACTTCTATATTTCCTTCTTTCTCTTATACAATAAACAACTTCGCAATGAAAGTAAACTTTATTTTCCATTGAGTATAACCCATTTCTTTCAAAACAAAGAACATCCTTTCACACAAACAACCAAACTCCAATTAAAGGGAATCACTTTTTTTCGTATTTCACAAAACTAACTTTACAACACAAATCTTTCTTCTCTTTTTCAATATATAATACAACTTTCATAAATAACAATGGAATGCAATTTTCCTTCACTAGTTCAATACAATGTCCTCCACTTAAAGTGGGAAATCATACAAGAATATAAGCTAAGGGTAGAATACAAAACTACAAGTTCCTCCACTCTAAGTGGGAATAACACAAAGGAAGTTTCACAAGGTCTCCAACAAAAGCTTCATAACAACAAGATAGCTCCTCCAAGATTTGTTTGATTCACAAAAAAATGGGGGGAGAGGCAACACTCTCCACCCAACCAAGATATCCAATGAAGAGGAGAAGCCATCCTCTCCATTGGCCCCGAGCCCCAACCACATTACAATGGGAGATGATTCCAACACATGGAAATAAAAAGCTTCCACAACACAAACAAATATTTCACATCCATTTCAACCACATTCAAATAAACAACAACACAAGAAATAAGAACAAAAAAACAACAAATAACAAGGCTTAAAATGAAAGCCAAAGGAGCAAGACCTATTGGGAGGCCACTTATGCCTCCCAATGGGAATTGGTGCCCACCTTAAAGCCTCCAATGCATATCTCAAATCCCCTACATACTCTTATGCCTCCCTCAAGTATCCCTTATACCTCCCACATACTCTTATGCCTCCCTCATAAAAGAAACAAGAAATAAATGCAAGCATTCCTTGTACAAGGTGGGGGACCCAACCCAAACTCCCTCCAAACAAAAGGTAAACTCTTATGCCTCCCTACATGAAAACTCCCCATAGTCTCCTCCTACTCTAAACTTAGGCAATCTACCCACACCCAACAATCATTCCAAAGAAAACAATACTCAACACAAGCACATAAACACAAAATAAAGAATAACATAAGCAAGGTAAAACTCCTACCTTTCCATAGTAGAGCTTGTTCCAAGAGTAAATCTCCAAGATCCTCAAAACCAAGAAAGCATCCACAAGCTCCAACAATCCATAAGAACTCCCAACAAATCTCTAACTCTCCAAAAATTCAAGAGCACAAAATAATGAAGCAACCCCCAAACAAGCAAAAAACCTTCAATAAATAGAAAAGGGAGAGAGGAGGATGAGGTGGCTCCATGTAGGATGCCACATCACTCATCCTCAACTCCATGTAAGATGTCAAACCTCAACCCCAATGCACCATAAATTGGTGGGTGAGAGGAATGACAAGTTACTTACACACACAAACAAAGCCCACACCCCTCTAAGCACAAAATTAATTACTTGAAAGAAAGTGCAATAAACATTTCACCTTTTTATATTCCCAAAACACCTAATGGAGTCTAATTTTGACCCCCCCAACCCATAGGTAGGGTTGGCATAGCAATTTAAGAGGTGTGGGACAAGTTTGACTTGTCCCACAAGCTTCCAAAATTGGCCTCTAAGGCCAAATTCTAATTTCCATGAAGGGGTAGAGTGTACAACACTCAAGATCCCCAAGCACTCACTTTACAACACAAAATCCAAGAGCAAATCTACTCTAATAAATGAATTTTTTTGGTCACATCTTTAATTAGTTTAGAATAAGATTTATTAACTTTAATAAGACACTTAGACTCATTAAGATAAAGGGGAAAAGCATACATAAAAATCTAAATAAATAAAACAAGTAAATTACATCACTAAAAGAACTACATACTAACATCAATTATAACAACTAATAAAAGGCAACACATGACCCCTTGGTCACAATTTCCCCCTAAACAAATAATTCTAACACACACACAATTACATGTTGCCATGGTGACCCTAGTTGAATTCATCTAGAATTCCAATGTGGTTGGTCTCCAATACCCCCGATGTTGTTGTGAATATATATATATATATATATATATATATATATATACCTACAAAATACAAAATACCTCCTTTGGCCTCGCGGCCATATCAGAACATCTAAAATACATAATAAATTTAAATCTACAATCATCTATAAATGAAAAAATCCTCATCTAGGAAATTACGCTATCATCTAAAATTTCTAACATTCATCTGTATTCTACATGTCATTCATGCCAAAATGATCACAACATTAGTTCAATTATCAAGGCCTACACTATGCGGAAAAAGATATCACATGTCAGAAATATATATATAAATAACCATGTCCACAACGTATCAACATCAATATAAAATGTCTCTAATAATCCACATGCATCATATATGAATTGAAATCAACAAGAATGTCCATAAGTGCAGTCGACAGTATCGAAATCAAATCAAAAAGGTTTCGAAGGAAAGTGGGCACTACAGGGCACCTTTCTATTGACAACATGGAAGTGACACATCCTATATAAACCTTTCAGACCTGTCAATTTCCTTACACAATAGTTTAATAACTTTATTTGGAATCCGAGGAAAACTAAAAACCATGCCGAAAACCCTGTTAACATTGAAGTTTTTTTGTAGTGATTGGATAGTTGCAATAGGAGAAAAAGTATGTACTCTTATAATCCATTAAACAAAATGTCACATGAATCTATGCTAAATGAATATCTCATTAAAATTTGTCCCAAACACAGTGTCATTATGGGTAGAATTATACTTTCTCATAGGGATGAATTAGTAACCTGAATGCCTGCTCATTCTGCTATATAAAAATTGTTTGATTTATATATTTGTATGTACCTGAAAGAGGGTTGTGTTGGTGCTCAGATTTGTCTTTCCCCATTTGGCATTATTTTTCCTCTATTTGCAACATATTGTCTCTCAATTTGGGTGTTCTGAAAGCTTCTACCTCCATTTGAAATGATTCGAATTGTTTACAGAGTCCATTTTCATGTCCCTCCTTGAAGAAGTCTCCAAGTTTTCCCTATTTTTGCCCTAATTTCTTCAAAATCCGCGGGATCTTCTATTTTTCCTATTTTTCCTCGGCCATGGAAGCTAGAGAATGGTCAATTTATATTTGTATGCCTTTGAAAATCCAAATCCATGGTCGAAAAGATGCTTGGAATCATGACTCAATTGTTTGTTGTTTCAAAAAAAATTCATCCTTAGCGAAAAATCAGGTCCTGGGCATGAATTGTGATTTTCTATATTTTTGACAGTCTGATGGGTGTCTTTTCCCTGTCAAAGTTATTCCTCAACATTTGACAGTCACGTGGCTTCATCTAGTTGGTCAGGGGGATGGCGGGGAAAATGCTTTAACTTATCACTTTTTACTTTTTTTGCAAAAGGGAAAATTTGGTTTCGTAGCCCTGATCAAATCTGATTAGTTCTTTTGGTGCTTACATGGCTTTTTTAGGCCCCTAGAGTTTTGAATAAGTACAAAAGGCATGTAGGTATGCAAGGCCTAAGTTAAAGAAAGGTGCACAAGGATAAGGTGCACAGGGAAGGGTTTAAGGAAGCACGTGGTGCACGCAGATAGATCCAAGGGTTTGAGACTTGGCCAAATTGGGAATTTAGGGAAAAACACATGAAAAGCATGACCCAACTGTGCATGCAGAATGGATAAGGTGCTAGCCTAGTGACAGTTTGGCCCAGGAAGGAGCATGCCTGCAGTAGAAACTTCTAAAAGCACATCATGTTGAAAATTGGAAAGCTCGGGCCTGGAGGAGCATGCTCGCGTGGAGGACCACATTCAGACACTTGGCATCAGATCTGAGGGCGCTAGAGGATGAGTTGGTAGCCCATAAAGGATATAAATATAAGTTCTTGTAGAGTAAACAAAGGGGAGAACTAGAAGAGGGCGGAGTTCTACAGAAATACTACAAGAACCCTATTAGTGGGTACTAGTATTTTGGGAAGGATGTATATTAGGTATGGGGATTGTAATTTTTCTTTTTGATAGCCTAGCTACATTAGTCTAGTCATAATGCATGATTGCGATATGCTTCTCTGTGACATTTTGTAATGGCTCCATGGATGTAATGTGGTTACCAAGTTATATAAATGTGAATATAAATGATTCTAATGCATACATATTTCTCATAGGTTCTCTTTCATTTATGTTTATGTTAAGTATGGATGTTTGTATACTTCCTTCGGTTATGGTACAAGTTATATAATCTGTTAAGTACTCTCTATCTGGAATGACTATAAGGATCTAGAGGCCGTTCTGAGCTCTATGGTTATTGTATGTCTTAACTCCCTTTTAAATATCTTAAGCACAAATCATAGATGATTTTTCTCACTAAAATCACATAAAAGAGAGACTCGGCACCTACGCATGCCTCAGGTGAGTGCCCAACATCCATTGGGTGATAGGTTAGCGCACGTATGGGGTTCCTTTCTTTTGTGATAGGGGGTAAAAATAACCACAGGCTTCTTCTGATTGGATGGGGCATGACAGGTTTATTTTTGAACTTTTTCATTTTGGATACTTCAGAAAAAGGTTTGAATTCACCTCGTGGCCCCGGCCAGGATCTGATTAAAGAAAATTTTAAGTGGCATGGAAAAATTCTTACTTTGACCCCATAGGAGGACACTTGGCAAAGATAATGGTGAGAGATGCGGGCCTCCACAGGTAAGTTGAATGTTTTTCCCTTTTGACAAAATGGAATAAAATTCTACAATGGAAGTGCACCCCTGCCAAATCATTTTGAAACCTTAAGGTTTTTTGAAGTTGCACCATAACGACACGTGGCGAGCCCGCACCTCATTCAAGGTATCAAATTTTTGGGGACCATTTCAAGGTGCTTCATGGTGACACGTGGTGATTTGAAAAGTCAAAAGGGGCAGGGAAGTGGGACCATCACAGGCAACTTGGATTTTTGGCCTCTTTAATCTCAAAAGGGTTAAAATATCAAAAATGGGCCGCAAGCCCGAAAAAGGATCAGTCAAAGTTTGTTTCAAGTCAGAAGGGGTGGGGAGGTGGACCATCGGGGGTAACTTACATTTTTTTTCCCCCTTGATATTCAAATGACTAAAATCATCAAAATGACCCACGGGGCCTGATAAAGAAAAGTCAAAATTTTCTCCAATCAACGGTGGAGGTGCGAACTCTCAGGGGAAATTTGGAAAAATTTCCTTTTGGGAGAAAAGAGTTAAAAGTGAAAAAGGAAGTGTGGTTCCACTGGGACCCACATTAAGACACATGTTAGGCCCATTTTTCAAGGGCAGAGCTACGAGGAAAACTTGGAAAATTTTCCCTTTTCCAAAAATGGGGTGAAGTAATAAAATTTGGCCACGGTTCCATTGCGACCCACCTTAGGACCATGTGTTAGGCTCATTTCTCAAGGGTGGAGGTGCGATACAAAATGAAATTTTTTTCCATTTTTTCAAAACGTTGTAAAAATTCAAAGGAAACCCCCGAGCCTGTTTTTAAAATTGAACCTTCCATGTGACTGGCCTGAATTCAAGGCAAAGATCAACGAAAGATGTGTGTCCGAATCTGATTTTCCCCCCATTTTACTAAAACGTTCCTGGAAGTGCGAGTCTTCATGATTTCTTAGTGTTTCCTACACGCCAAATAGAGAGGAGAGATAATTTTGATATCTAATTTTGGTGGAGAAAAATATGGAGACATCTTTCACCATTAAAATGGTTTGACTCTCGGGCTCGATATGATTTTCTATTTTTCTTCTCCCGAGCACTCAAGGAACCAGATTTGATAGATTAGGGGTGGAAGTGGTTGGTGATTTGAAGGAGGAGTGTTCTACCAGATGAAGGAGTTGAGTGCTGAGATTTTTGAAGAGATCTGCCCCATGAGCACCCTGACAACGTTTTACAGATCTGATTCTTGGAAGAGTGACTGAGATCATGGCGAGCATTGGTACATTGAATGTTTTTTGTCTTTTGGAGAAAAAGGGGCTCTGTTGTAAATTTTATAAATGGAAAAAATTTTCGTGCAAACTTTGGAGTATTAGAGGTTGAATAAAATTACCAAGAGGAAGATTTGACAAAGCTTGTCTTTTGAGAAGCCATCTAAGAAGCATGTATATCTCTTTTGTATTAATTTTGATCATTTCAAGGTGGTTGCAAGTGTACAGCCATTGACAAGCACTGATATTGTTCTAGAAACTTTCCCCTACTGATAAATTTAATCAAACTCGAGTTATTCTAGGTTAATCTTGAGAAAAATGTGTTTATTTCATTTCTAAATGTCTGCAAATAGTTTTTCTTATTCCTATTGCAATCTTGTATCAAAAATCTGTCTTAATCACAAGGATATCAATCCTTGTGATAGTTTAGTGGAATCTGTAATCTCGTTTCTCAGAAGACCTTTCATCTGGGAGTAAAATAAATAGATTTAAAATCACTTTTCATTCATTTCTTAACAAAGATGGTTTGTAAGCCTCTGGGTGTACCTCAGGCATGATTGATCTTAGATTTTGATGTTTTATTGGGTCTTCTAACACAATCCTTCATGTTAGAATCTCATAGATTGTGTGAAAAAGTGCTAATCTTGGCCTCCATTGAAGTACATATTCTAGTTAAAGGAACATATTAGCTATTCTAAAGTATTTATGCTGTCCAGACTTTCCATTTTGTAAGATTTTTCAGAGATTTGGAAAATCAAGATCATTTTTTCCTCACCTCCCACCAAAATTTATTTAAAAACAACTAATCTTACCCATACTACCCCTGTTTGTCATGTGTATATACAAAATGCACAAATTTTAACTACCAAAACATGTAGAAACAATCATGATTCCAAATGTCTTTAGTAGCCTGAACCTTGCCTAAAGAATATCTCCACTATCTAGAGTGACAACTCGTGAGAATTAGATTTTTTTTTGCATTGATCATATTTTCTTCAAGGTCCCCTTAACAATTTCATTAGGAAGGATATTTCCATCTCCTCCATAAACCATAGGCTACAAAAGGGTCCTCTTAGCTTGGTTGAAAGGCACAACCTAAAATAGTGAGGATAGATCAAATCCTCTTAAGGTGCTACCCAGTCTTGTTCAAAGCCTGACGTGCCAAAAAGGTCAGATAGATTACTTCCCCAGCTATAAAACAACATACATGATCATCTATCTACCTTTGAGCATCCTGTCAAATCCATGATGCTGCTTGGCCTTTGAAGGAGATTAATTTCAGTACTAACAGATTCAACATTTCAGAGAGGAATGAACTACTACCTGTCATGGTTTTGTTTTTTTTATGGAATTGAAGAGGAAGGTTGAATATTATGATGCAATGTTTGGGGGGGGGGGGGGGGGTGGCGCATAATTTCTAGTTGTATTGATTTTTTTCCCCATTTTTCTATGATTTGTTCTTTGTGCACTATAACTTTTCTGAAATATTATCTTGGTAGACAACGGATACCACTTCATTTTCTTGACATTTATCTTTTATTTCTGGTTGCATTGAATAAGACATTAAGAGTTCCCTTACTAGAATCCAACTTTTGTCTCTGCAATGTTTGTCTCTTTCACTATCCCTCTATGTGAAGCCCTCTGTCTTCCATTCTTTTTCACTATTATTCACCAATGCAACACACAAATGTCCAACCCAACCAGATCACTTTTCCACCATACCACCAATTTTTTCCAAAATAAGAGCTTTGGAACATGCATGATTATCCATCGTAGCAAAATGGAAAGGGTTGTGTTTTTTGTTTGTTTGTCAGATGTTGTAAATTGCATGTGCCCTGGTTAACCTATATGCAAAATTTTAGGAGCATACACATGGCACGTGACCTATTTGACAGAATACCCCCTTGTGGAAATTGATGCAAAATGTGGCAGTAAATGGGATGCATTTCTTATTTATGGTGGAATGTGTTTACAATATAAGATGTTGTGGATTTTGATTTGTAAGAGGGGGGTGGTATTTTATTAGAATGGTTATGAAGTGGATACCATTAATACCATTATACAACTGCAAGAGGTGATGTGTATTAGGTTAGATGACACTACATTAACCAAGGTACTTAGCACATGCAATGATATGGCAGTTATGAAATATTATATAAAAAAATGTACATGCAATCTATTTGTGAAAGTATCTAATGGGAAAATAAATTATTTCAGTGCAAGTATAGGATCATGGATGGTCTTTTGGTAGTTTTTGTAACTATTTTTGTTGGGCATATAGGCATGTAAAATGTAGAATCTTGCACTTGACACATGAAGTGTTTGATGAAATACCTCATATAAATGTATCCTTGTGGAATGCTTCAATCTAGGGATATGAAAAAATGGTTTTTTTTGAAGAATATTTAGAAACATTTAAGAAAAGGAAAGTGGTTGGGAATCAAGGAAAAGACACTAAAATTTTTTTATTAGATGCCTCGGCATCTGGTTTGGTTGTGTAGAGGAAATGTTAATTTGGTATTGTATCTTGTCCTGTGACTTCGGTATCACCATGTTCAATTGTCAGTTTTGTGGAGCTCAACATGCTTGGTCTTGTGGTTTGCATTTGGTGAATGTGGCAAGATGATGTGGTCACTTTAAATGCGGGGATCATGAGTTTTGTGTAAACAAAGATATGGTTTTCCCCCTTTTCACTTACATTAAATTTTGCTTCATCATTTCCAACTTTTTCAAAATTAAATGTTGAATAATAGGAGACAAAATATTTCCTTGATGTGAACTCTCAAAAATTCAACATCAAAAAAGAGAGATAAAACTTTGATTTTGAAAGTTACTCACATGGAGCGCCATACCCAAACGTACCGCAAAATGAAACTCTTGCATGACCCCAGTTAATATGGAACACCTTACATAACCTTAACCAAGTTGTTTGAAATCATTTAACACTCTTGCAATTCGTATTCCTAAACCCCCTTAGCTTATCAGTCCTTATGTTGACATGGTCATTTTAATAAAACACGATCAGTTTTAGCTTATGGTTATCGCTTAGCTTGAGCAAAACTGAAAAACTACTACCTCCTACCTCTAGAATGTTAACAAGAGGATCATAAACCATCTTCAGTTCACTAAAAATGCATTCGAAATCTAATTTTTCAAGTGGGGTTTGGGCCCCCCTGGTCACTGTGTGACAAGAGCTACTAACGTAATTACAATATCTAGCCCCGAAATTCCCCTTATAACTTGAGCTCTGCTCATCGTAATAAACTTCCATCAGACACAAAAAAATCTTTTCTAAATAAAAAAGTAGGAATCATCAAAATTCATGATAAAACTTAAACCGAGTGTTTTAAATCCCTATTTGTAAGGATTTTTGATGTTTCGGCTAGCTTCAACACCAAAATTTGTAACTTTATCTAAATTGACCTGTTGATGCAAAATCACAGCACCCTGGATGAAGATCAGGCTTCTAGGTTGATCACTCAGGCATCCAGTGTGATTACACAACATGGAAACCTCTCTCCAAGCATGGGACTTGTAAAACCGAGAGAGGAATCTCCAGAGAAGGCTAGTTCCTGCTCCTAAACTACCTGCCACAAGCTATTCCAGTGCAGGCAAGCTAATCTAATCCTAATCTAACCATGCCAAGGAGACAGAGAGAGAGAGAGAAGGGAAAAACAAAGCAAAAGCCTACACTAAAACGGTGATACACCAGAGAAGGAGAATGTTGACATCTATCAAAACTGCCATGGGACAAAGAGAGGTGAGCAATGGGAAGGTGGACAGATAGATTTCACACAGAAAATGTCCCAAAACTCCATGAACACAGCTCCAACCTGCAATGAAACATTCAAACATGCACAAATACCTGCAATGAAGAGAGGCAAGGAAGAGATACAAGAAAAAACGAGAAAGTATGGACAGATGCATCACAAAACACGTTTTGTTGCTTCCAGAAGTTGCACAGAACATCATTCCATTAATAAGAGGCAAAAACGCCATTACAGAGCAAGGGAGGGAGCTCGAACTCCATTTTAACCCTAGAGAAGAAATAAGGGAGGGCTGAGCAGAAATGAATGAACAAATTTTATTTTTTTGATGAGCCAAATCTGGCTTTTACATTGCATGGGTCGAGCCAGGGGACAGAAACGTGGGAAAACGTGCAAGCCCATTCCTCATTGACTGTAGATGCATTAAATCAGCATGGAGGATCTTACAACCCATACCACTGTCACTTTGAGCAATTTTGAGGAGGATGCGACCCATGTGCATTAATTGGCTGCTAAAATGTTACTTATGTCCGTGCAGAAGAAGAATGCGACCCAGTAGCATTAAAACAGTTGTTGAAACGTCACTTCTAGCCATATCACGCATCAGCGCCGTTTTCTCAATTTCTCTCTTCAGACTACACCAAAACTCGATATTGATCCCAAAATCATGTAGATAATTTCATAAGCTTATCCGTTGATATAAGGAAAGTGCAAATCTGAGCTCTGGATCGAAAGTTATGGAGGTCTGAAGGTTTTAGGGCACAAAACAGGCGAAACGTTGTTTTGAAATCTTTCCCGCACTCTGTCACTTGGATGACATGTGGCACGCTCTGATTGGACGAGAAATTCTCTCTCCCTCCGTCTTTTCGGCGGGCTTTCCTTTGAATTTTGACTTTTTGATGATTTTGGGAATTTTTTCACCCTTTTCCCGCGCTCCCGCCATTTGGATGACATGTGGCATGATCTTGTTGGAGGCCAAGGTGCGGGGCTTCCTTTACTTTTAGCCTTTTTGGGGAACTCAGCCAAATTCTCTAACTTCCCCCCTGAGCTCTACACTTTACTGCTCTATGGACACGTGTCCAATTCATATTGGCTCGGCCCAGCGCTTCAAAACCTTGCCCCTTTTGACTTTGACTTTCTCCTTGAGACCGTGGCATGATCTGGTTGGTTCTCGGCCCTGCCGGCTCTTTCGCGCCTTTCACGTCTTTCTGTCCCAAATGTCCCAAATTCCTTCGGACTGCCTCGACCCTTTTCACCGTTCGGCCGGTTCGCGTACTCGCGGCCCGCTTGTCCATTGTGTTTTCGGACTGTTTGTGTTGATTTCGCCTGGTTTGGCCGTTCGCGTATTTTTGTCCAAAGTCCCAAAGGACCCTACTCAGCAGTTAGCAATTGTGCCTTCGGTAGAATGGCTTTGCTTTTCCACGCATCCGAACCTCCCAGCTACTTCAGACCCATTTTTCAAGGGCCAGAGCTACGGGGAAAACTTGGAAATTTTCCCTTTTCCAAAAGGGGGTGGAAGTAACAGAATTTTGGCACGGTTCCCATTGGGACCCCTTAGGACTGTGTTAGGCTCTCTCAAGGGTGAGGTCGATACAACATGCATTTTTTTCCATTTTTTCAAAGCGTTTGTAAAAATTCAAAGAAACCCCGAGCTGTTTTTTAAAAATTGAATCTTCCATGTGGTTGGCCGAATTCAAGGTGAAGATCAATGAAGATTGTGTCCAAATCCGATTTTCCCCCCGTTTTAGCCAAAACGCTCCGAAGTGCGCGTCTTCATTCATGGTTCATTTTCTTGGTGGTTCCTACAGCCAAATCAGAGAGGAGAGATAATTTTGATATCTAATTTTGGTGGAGAAAATATGGAGACATCTTTCACCATTAACTGGTCTAACTCTCCTCTCGGTTCGCTATGATTTTCTATTTTCCTTCTCCCGAGCACTCAGGAACCAATTCGATAGATATGGGTGGAAGTGGTTGCGATTTGAAGGATGAGTGTTCGTACCAGATGAAGAGTTTGATGCTAATATTTTTGAAGAGATCTGTCCTATGAGCACTTGACAACCGTTTTTTACCGACTGATCTGGGAATAGTGACTGAGATCATGGCGATCAATTGGTACATTGAATGTTTTTTGTCTTTTGGAGAAAAAGGGGCTCTATTGTAAATGTTATAAATGGACAAATTTTTTCGTGCAAACTCTAGAGTATTAGAGGTTGAATAAAATTACCAAGAGGGAAGATTTGACAAAAGCTTGTCTTTTGAGAAGCCATCTAAGAAGCCTGTATATCTCTTTTGTATTAAGTTTGATCATTTCAATGTGGTTGCAAGTGTACAGCCATTGACAAGCTCTGATATTGTTCTAGAAACTTTCCCCTACTGATGAATTTAATCAAACTCGAGTTATTCTGGTTGATCTTGAGAAAAAAATGTGTTTGTTTCATTTCTAAATGTCTGTAAATAGTTTTTCTTGTTCCTATTGCAATCTTGTATCAAAATCTATCTTAATCACAAGGGTCTCAATCCTTGTGATAGTTTAGTGGCATCTGTAATCTTGTTTCTCAGAAGAGCTTTCATCTGGGAGTGAAATAAATGATTTAAAATCACTTTTCATTCATTTCTTGACAAAGAATGGTTTGTAAGCCTCTGGGTGTACCTCAGGCATGATTGATCTTAGATTTTGATGTTTTATTGGGTCTTCTAACAACAAGCCTTCGTGTTAGAATCTCATAGATTGTGTGAAAAAGTGCTAATCTTGGCCTCATTGAAGTACATATTCTAGTTAAAGGAACATTTTAGCTATTCTAAAGTATTTATGTTGTCCAGACTTTCCATTTTGTAAGATTTTTTCAGATATTTGGAAAATCAAAGATCATTTTTTCCTCACCTCCCACCAAAATTTATTTAAAAACAACTAATCTTACCCATACTACCCCTGTTTGTCATCTATATATACAAATGCACAAATTTTTACTACCAAAACATGCAGAAACAATCATGATTCCCAAATGTCTTTAGTAGCCTGAACCTTGCCTAAAGAATATCTCCACTATCTAGAGTGACAACTCGTGAGAATTAGATTTTTTTGCATTGATCATATTTTCTTCAAGGTCCCCTTAACAATTTCATTAGGCAGGGATATTTCCATCTCCTCCATAAACCACAAGCTACAAAAAGGGTCCTCTTACCTTGGTTGAAAGGCACAACCTAAAATAGTGAGGATAGATCAAATCCTCTTAAGGTGCTACCCAGTCCTGTTCAAAGCCTGAGTGCCAAAAAGTCAGATAGATTTCTTCCCCAGCTACCAAAACAACATACATGATCATCTATCTACCTTTGAGCATCCTGTCAAATCCATGATGTTGCTTGGCCTTTGAAGGAGATTAATTTCAAGTACCAACAGATTCAACATTTCAAAGAGGAATGAACTACTACCTATCATGGTTTTGTTTTTTTATGGAATTGAAGAGGAAGGTTGAATATTATGATGCAAATTTTGGGGGGGGGGGGGGGGGCGCATAATTTCTAGTTGTATTGAGTTTTTTCCCATTTTTCTATCATTTTTTCTTTGTGCACTATAAACTTTGCTGAAATATTTATCTTGGTAGACAACGGCTACCACTTCATTTTCTTGACATTTTATCTTTTATTTCTGGTTTGCATTGAATAAGACATTAAGAGTTCCCTTACTACAATCCCACTTCTGTCTCTACAATGTTTGTCTCTTTCACTATCCCTCTACGTGAAGCCCTCTGTCTTCCCTCTTTTTTGCTATTTTCACCAATGCCAACACACAAATGTCAACCCAACTAGATCACTTTTCCGTCATACCACCAATTTTTTCCAAAATAAGAGCTTTGGAACATGCATGATTATCCATCGCAGAAAAATGGAAAGGGTTGTTTTTTGTTTGTTTTTCAGATGTTGTAAATTGCATGTGCCCTAGTTAACCTATATGTAAATTTTGGGAGCATACACATGGCACGTGAACTATTTGACAGAATACCCCTTATGGAAATTGATGTAAAATGTGGCAGTAAATGGGATGCATTTCTTATTTACGGTGGAATGTGTTTACAATATAAGATGTTGTGGATTTTGATTTGTAAGAGGGGGATGGTATTTTATTAGAATGATTATGAAGTGGATACCATTAATACCATTATACAACTGCAAGAGGTGACGTGTATTAGGTTAGATGACACTACATTAACCAAGGTACTTAGCGCATGCAATGATATGGCAGTTATGAAATATTATATAAAAAAATGTACATGCAATCTATTTGTGAAAGTATCTAATGGGAAAATAAATTCTTTCAGTGCAAGTATAGGATCATGGATGGTCTTTTGGTAGTTTTTGTAACTATTTTTTTTGGGCAGATAGGCATGTAAAATGTAGAATCTTGCACTTGACACATGAAGTGTTTGACGAAATACCTCATATAAATGTATCCTCATGGAATGCTTCAATCTAGGGATATGAAAAAATGGTTTTTTTGAAGAATCTTTAGAAACATTTAAGAAAAGGAAAGTGGTTGGGAATCAAGGAAAAGACACTAAAATTGTTTGATTAGATGCCTCGGCATTTGGTTTGGTTGTGTAGAGGAAATGTTAATTTGGTATTGTATCTTGTCCTGTGACTTCGGTATCACCATGGTCAATTGTCAGTTTTGTGGAGCTCAACATGCTTGGTCTTGTGGTTTCATTTGGTGAATGTGGCAAGATGATGTGGTCACTTTGAATGTGGGGATCGCGAGTTTTGCGTAAACAAAGATATGGTTTTCCCCTTTTCACTTACATTAAATTTTGCTTCATCATTTCCAACTTTTTCAAAATTAAATGTTGAATAATAGGAGACAAAATATTTCCTTGATGTGAACTCTCAAAAATTCAACATCAAAAAAGAGAGATAAAAATTTTATTTTGAAAGTTACTCGCATGGAGCACCATACCCAAACATACCACAAAATGAAACTCTTGCATGATCCCAGGTAATATGGAACACCTTACGTAACCTTAACCAAGTTGTTTGAAATCATTTAACACCCTTGCAATTCGTATTCCTAAACCCCCTTAGCTTATCAGTCCTTATGGTGACATCGTCATTTTAATAAAACACAATCAGTTTCGGCTTATGGTTATCGCTTAGCTTGAGCAAAACTGAAAACCACTACCTCCTACCTCTAGAATGTTAACAAGAGGATCATAAACCATCTTCAGTTCACTAAAAATGCATTTGAAATCAAATTTTTCAAGCGGGGTTTGGGCCCCACTGGTCACTGTGTGACAAGAGCTGCTGACGTAATTACAATATCTAGCCCCGAAATTCCCCTTGTAACTTGAGCTCTGCTCATCGTAATAAACTTCCATCAGACACAAAAAAATTCTTTTCTAAATAAAAAAGTAGGAATCATCAAAATTCATGATCAAACTTAAACCGAGTGTTTTAAATCCCTATTTGTATGGATTTTTGATGTTTCGGCTAGCTTACACCAAAATTGTAACTTTATCTAAATTGACCTGTTGATGCAAATCACAGCACCCCTGGATGAAGATCAGGCTTCTAGGTTGATCACTCAGGCATCCAGTGTGATTACACAACATGGAAACCTCTCTCCAAGCATGGGACTTGTAAAACCGAGAGAGGAATCTCCAGAGAAGGCTAGTTCCTGCTCCTAAACTACCTGCCACAAGCTATTCCAGTGCAGGCAAGCTAATCTAATCCTAATCTAACCATGCCAAGGAGACAGAGAGAGAGAGAGAAGGGAAAAACAGCAAAAGCCTACACTAAAACGGTGATACACCAGAGAAGGAGAATGTTGGACATCTATCAAAACTGCCATGGGACAAAGAGAGGTGAGCAATGGGAAGGATGGACAGATAGATTTCACACAGAAAATGTCCCAAAACTCCATGAACACAGCTCCAAACCTGCAATGAACATTCAAACATGCACAAATACCTGCAATGAAGAGAGGCAAGAAGAGAACAAGAAAAAACGAGAAAGTATGGACAGATGCATCACAAAACACGTTTTGTTGCTCCAGAAGTTTGCACAGAACATCATTCCATTAATAAGAGGCAAAAACGCCATTACAGAGCAAGGGAGGAGGCTCGAACTCCATTTTTAACCCTAGAGAAGAAAATAAGGGAGGGCTGAGCAGAAAGAATGAACAAATTTTATTTTTTTTGATGAGCCAAATCTGGCTTTTACATTGCATGGGTCGAGCCCAGGGGACAGAAACGTGGGAAAACGTGCAAGCCCATTCCTCATTGACTGTAGATGCATTAAATCAGCATGGAGGATCTTACCAACCCATACCCTGTCACTTTGAGCAATTTTTTGAGGAGGATGCGACCCATGTGCATTAATTTGGCTGCTAAAATGTTACTTATGTCCGTGCAGAAGAAGAATGCGACCCATTAGCATTAAAACAGGTTGTTGAAACGTCACTTCTAGCCATTATCACGCATCAGCGCCGTTTCTCAATTTTCTCTCTTCAGACTACACCAAAACTCGATATTGATCCCAAAATCATGTAGATAATTTCATAAGCTTTCCGTTGATATAAGGAACGTGCAAATCTGAGCTCTGGATCGAAAGTTATGGAGGTCTGAAGTTTTAGGGCACAAAACAGGCGAAAACGTGTTTTGAAATCTTTCCCGCACTCTGTCACTTGGATGACATGTGGCACGCTCTGATTGGACGAGATAATTCTTTCTCCTCCGTCTTTTTGGCGGACTATCCTTTGAAATTTTGACTTTTTGATGATTTTGGGAAGTTTTTTCACCCCTTTCCCGCGCTCCCGCCATTTGGATGACATGTGGCATGATCTTGTTGGAGGACAAGGCGCGGGCTTCCTTTACTTTTAGCCTTTTTGGGGAACTCAACAAATTCTCTAACTTCCTCCCGAGCTCCACACTTTACTGTTCTATTGGACACGTGTCCAATTCCTATTGGCTCAGGCCCAGCGCTTCAAACCTTGCCCCTTTGACTTTTTGACCTTTCTCCTTGAGACACGTGGCATGATTGGTTGGTTCTCGGCCTTGCTGGCTCTTTCAAAAAAAAAAGCGTACTTTCTCGTCTTTCTGTCCCAAATGTCCCATTTGAGCTTGGACCCTTTGCCTGACACTTTTTCACCCGATTCGGCCGGTTCGCGTACCTCGCGGCCCGATTGTTCCATTTTTTCCGGACCGTTTGAAAAGCGATAAATTTCCCCATGGTTTGGCCGGTTCGCGTATTTTGGGCCCAAATGTCCCAAAGGTGACCCTCTCAGCAGTTCCCACTCTCGCTGAACTGGCATTTTGCATTCCACGCATCCCGACATCCCCTTTGGGTGACCGTTTCTTCCCATTTCGGCCGCAACACGGCCGGTTCGGGAAAATCTTTCTGTCCCAAACGTCCCGAGCTCTTGGCACTTAGCCAATTTACATTCCTCCTCCTTCGGCCGGATCGGCTTGAAAAATATCGCGCCTTTCACGTACTTCTGGCCCGACTTGTCCCAAATGCAATTTCCTAGGCTGCCTGGAGGCTTTTCGGAAGATCCGCGTTCTTAATTTCCCAAACGTCCCAATATTTTAGTGACTTTGGGAGCAGGACTTAGCCAATTTTCACACGATTTTTTCTAATCAACCTACTTGCGTTTCTGCCACCTTTGATCGCATTATTATCTATGGAGAATTTCCTTCCTTCTGGCCAGGGGATATTTTATGCTTAATATTTTATAGTGTGTTTTATTTAGTTGTTGAAACGTGTAGAAATGTAAATTGTTGATCTTAATTGTCCTCTGAATAAATTATTGTGATACCTACCTGGGACCTGATTATTCTGATGCATGTTATCAAAACTTAACCTTGGTTGTTCATGGGTGCATTTTGTACTAACCTACTCCACCTAACCTCTAATTTTTGTTGACTCCTAAGCTATCTGTGGAACCTTGTACATATTAAAATTCTCCACACTTTACTGAGATTATGAATTGGTCAAATTATTGTATGTGAAGGGTTATTTGGGAAATTATGATGTTTCTCTCTCTACCATTTTCTCTTTCTAGAACTCTCTCATATTTTGACTGCCATCTAGAAATGTAAATGACGTTATAAATTCTTCATGGGTTAGGAAATGAAATGAAAATTTTATGATGTATGTGGTTATGATATGATGAATAGTCTTGAGAAAATTGAAATCCATACATTTCTCTCTCTTCCCCTTTCTCTCTCTAGAGATAATTATGAAAATATTGATTGGGTTTTGAAAATACAAATGGGTCTGCAAAATGTATATTAGTTGAAATGAAATGAAAACTAGATACAGGATGTTACTTCTGATTTGAAAAGAACAATGAATCCTAGATATTCTTCCACCTATCTACATTCACAATTCATCCTCCTGCTTGATTTCTCTCTCTCTCTCTCACTCTCCAAATCTATCTCTCTAGTGTATATTCACGATTGTTTGAAATGATAGATTGTGGAGTTTATGAACTTGAATGTAGGGTATTTCCATACTTGTTTCCTAGGCCCTTTGACACAACGTTCATCGCAAGTACTCCGAACAAGAGGAATTTTTCTAGATGTGAGATGTTGTAATTAATGAGTTATCATTGTAAAGTTATATTCATGTTAACAATACATATATTTGCATAGAATAATGATATTTATTCACCGTTCAAATAATTGTTCTTTGTATATTTTGAAAGGGTGGGGAATCCCAATGTAATTATATTTTATAGTCAAGCCACATTGGACCCAGTCAAGTTGTACTAGAAAGGGGTTGTACCTATGTTATAAAAATTTTAAAATAATATTTTTTCTATGTTAATTATTGGTTTATCTCCTTAGACAACCATTATAATGCTAGGTAGAATATCCTCTCATCAAAACTAACGTAAATGAAAAGAATCGAGTTATAATGCCTATTTTACTTCCTTCCTCCCATTTGAGTAGATTTATAGGCTACAAAACATTGATCTGTGTTAATAAAATACTTTGATCCTCATTAATCCTCTTCATGCTTCGCACCTAGGACATCTTATTAAGGACTATTTCCTTGATATTTTATGAGGTGGTGCATATATGTTGTGAAACCTATCATATTGGGATGACTCACGGGGAGATCATGCTTGATAGGTGTTGTAGGTCTGACCATGGGTCATGAAATAAGTTAACCCCCTTGTGCATAATTTCCCTTGAAGTACCCTAGTGGATGGCCAAATCCTTGCAAGATAGTTGGTGGTTGTACCTGCATCTCAAATTGATCTTTTGTGAGATATTGAATAATGTGAGTGGAGACTATGTTTTGAATTACTTGCATATTTACCCTTAACAATTGAAATAGGTTCTTAGGATAATTTTTGAAATGCATAAGATTGTTTGGGATATCTCTATTTCAATATACACTTGATACTTGCATGTCTGAAGAACTTTGAAATGAGTTGTCTTGTGCGAGTTCGTACATCCTTGTAGTCCTTAAATCATGTATGAGTTTGAATAACTATTATAGGGATTACATTTTGTTCCAAACTGATGTTTATCCCCATGATCAAATTAACTTGACTGTAAATGTAGTTAGTTCAAGAAATGGTAAATAACCATTACACTAAGGAATGTCTGCTACTAAAAATGGTAAGACCATTGAGCAATGTCAAAACAAAACTAAAATGTCAAATGTGATCATAAAATGAATGTAATAGAGTAAAGCTACCATGACTAATTCTAACAACCTAATAAATCAGAAAAATCCAAATATGATCATGATCACATGCTTTTTTTGCATAAATAAGATTAAAACAATTATGCTAATGAAATGATAAAATGTACTGCCTTGAGAATGGGATGGTCCTTCAACAATAGCCAAGATTTTGTGAGTTAAGGAGATTGCACTCTAGTTGGAATTATAAAATTTAGTAGAACCCTTGGCATAGATAGGAATATATCAAACTTATAGGGTCACTCAGGAAGTAGATTTTATGGTTGAAACATGTAATCAACCTGCTGTTACTTAGAATAAATCCTTAAGATGATGAAAAAAACTAGTTTGAAATGTAAAATTCATCACTTAAATTCAAAGACAAATAATCTATAACGGGAACATAGGTGTAATGTACCCTTCCATGTGCAATATGATGGTGAAAATATGAATTCCTAATTGGAGCAACGGATTATGGATCAAGAATGATACAAATTAGTTAGTTAAGCTACATAGTTGGTTGTAATAATGTGAAGATTAAAAGTGTGTATTGTCAGTTTTAAATAATGCTATGAAATGAGTTTGGGATAGGTTTTCTATCAATCTAGTAACCTTCCTTTTTCTTCCTCATGAATTTTCCTCTTTGTAACAAGAGTATTTTTTCCAAACCAAGTAAACATAGCTCTCTCAAACAAATGCTTAATTCAAATATTAGAAGACACATGTGTGTATATACATTCCTAATCATGATCATGCTATATAAAGTTATTTTCACAAGAGAAATGAGAGAATTCTAAAGGAAACACTATATGTGAAATGTTAAACAAAAACATGCAACCTATTTGTAAAGGAACGAAGGGTCCCATGTTATGTGTTCTTTAGACAATTATAGTCAACTAATAAAAATAGGATTGTAATAAATATTTCACCATGAACAATGATGTGTTATGGGAGGTGCCTGTGAATAAGTGTATATTGTAGTTGGTCATTTTTGTTCTTTTTCATTTTTAGAAATGTGGCTTCAATGTGCATCATGTGTTTCATGTAATATATGTGGGTCCATGGTTAGGAAAATGTCTCATGTGATATACATTATCCTAAGTGATCATATGTGATGTTATCTATCAAGCAATGTAAGTAAAAATAATAATTATCCTGTTATTATGTGTGTTGTGTTTGCGTGTGTAAAATATGGACGTCACATAAGGCTAGGCATTATCGTGAAGCACCATTCTTTATTTTATGTGCTCACAAGTTATACAAATAATTTGTAAACTAAACCATTGAACAATTTAATAAAGAAACATAGAATAATATAACTAATGATTTTTTAATTATGAACATACAAGGTTTTGTATCATTTAGTAAATTTATTGAATTACATAACAGGACATTAAAAATAAACCTTTTTAAGTTTATATAAATAAAACATAAAATGGGTTGTGAAATAAAATCTTAATCTTAAATATAAATGTGTACAAAATCTTAAACGTATATCAACTATTTTTATTCAGCAATATGTTTAATATAATGTAATGAAATTCAATTATACATTAAATATTACTAAAAAATGTTTTTGATCTCTATATTAAAAAGATAATGTTTTCACTCATGCTTATGATAATCATGCATGTCTTACATGTTTTCATATAAATGATTCTATGAGGAATCGTTCTCCATAAGTGTTTCGTTTGATGATATTTTATATTCTTACAAAAATAAATTATAAATTAGATACAAAATCAACATTGAATCAAATTTTTTGCTTAATTTTTTATGGTATTATAAATCTATTACTAGACACTTATAATTTATATTTTAGTACACTCTTCTACCATCTCAAACATTTAGTATTTCCTGAAGCTGAAACATATCTTTTGTTTCATCCCTAAATTTATCTTCAATTTGATTGGTTAATAAATTCATATGCTATTACAATTTATTTACATCATTTATTGGTATTCAAATGATAGAGATAGATTTGAAGCTTATGTAGATATATTTTTCTACAAATCATAGGGCACAACGTTCAACAAATGGGGGATGATAATGTGCATTTTCAACATCATTATATTGTTAGTTGTTGGGATCTTATTTATGTTGCACTAGCCCAGTGACGAGAAAGAGGAAGTGGAAGAAACCCAAAGGTTGGTGGCCTACATTGTCATTTATGTAGTGCTGATGGTGGAGCTTCCTCAATGTTGGAGAATCATAGCAACCGATTTGACCTTGGTGTGGTTAATTTTGCTCACATGTAGAGCATTCTCGTACTTGATTGAATGCCATAGCTCTCTGGATCCTCGGCAAACTCCCTAGATTATGCAGTATTGTATGAATTCGATTAAACAAAACTCTATTATAGACACTTTCTCAGAAATCTCTCCCTCTGTATTGAAGTAGGGTAAATCCCTCAAAAGGATAGAATTTATTACGTATTGGTACACTGTTGGTCGTCAAAAAGGACTTCACGAAGAGCAACAGTCAGGGGACAAGAAGTCCCTCCTCTTTAATGGGAGAGGTTCCCTTATTCAGAAACAAACCTATTTACACATATACAAAACATGATTTTCTTGTGGAACTTGGATATTTATGAAAGTGTTTTCTATAAGGATCATCAATTACAAAAGGACTGAGGAATGAGAAAATGAGAACGAGCAGAAAGGCACCATTTAGAATTATAGATGACAGAGTAATTCTTTATGCATGCGAAGGTATCATGAATTGAAACAAGATCATTTGTATCATACTAATAAGATGAAATTTGAAAGACACAAAGTTCTATCAATAACATCTACAAGAATACAAAGCTTCTTAATATAATATAGACAAATGATCTTAACAAGATTAAATGAAAAGCTTAGGGATAAAAGAGATCAGATAGACGAAGAATGAAAAGCCCTTCTGTATTGATTTCTTTATGATTTATTTTACACTTTCAGAAAATAAGCCAAGTTCTTCCTCCTTCAAAATGGCGAGGAGAGGCCATTATATAGTTTACAATTCAGTTACTCTCAGTAACTACTTCTTTTAACTAAATATTAGTTAAGGATTGCCAATCGCAATGCCTCAACTTATTACAATAAATCCGAGAAAAATAATTGGAAGAGAAGAGAGGAATAAGGAGAAGAAGATAGGTGGTTATGACTGGGAGGGACCCACTGACTTCAAAATCCGCTGCCTTGTAGTTGTCTCTGTCTTGATTGCCCCGGCTATGTGCTCTGATTTTGGGAGACTGACGTGTTGGCATGTAGACATGGGTCCAGGAATCCTCAGTGCACTTCTCCATGGTCCTTAGCGTCAAACTCGACAATGAGTATGATAGTCTTTATTTGTCAATTCGCTCGAATGGCAGGATTGAAGATGAGCAGATCTCCTTCATTTTCTCTTTAGAAATGGAGCTTTCCTTGAATAGATTATCTTTGAAACCTCCAGCGAAAGCCAGACCACTGTCGTGAATCATCTATGCCATTGGTGTAGGGTTTGCATCTGTCATCCTCGACCAAAAATCACTAAAGTCAAGATGGCGAATTTCACTCTCCTCGATATCGGGAACGAAAAACTCTAGTGGTGAGATTTGTTCTTGCCCCTGAAATTTGATCTTCATGTTAGATAGTAATTCGGAGGGCGAGAGCTGCAAGCTAGACTTGGGAAGGAATTGCAGAGGAAAATGGATACGTGCACCGCAGGAATTTACATTGCAAAGGTTCGAGCAAAAGATATAGCAGGAAAGCAGTGTGCAAAACGCATAGGGGGTTCGCTCATTATATAGCCATTTAGGAGAGAGAAAGGCAATGAATGCACATTTAATACATACCTACTAATTTGAAAAGTAAGGTATTCGGGTAGAGCGGGAAAAATTAGCATGAATGGCACTTTGGTTCATTTGGGACATGTGGGACGCGAAAGTGCGAAAGTACGCGGCTCGGCCGATTTGGGTGAAGCGGGGAAAAGATGCAAAAATGCTCTTGGAACATGTGGGACAAAAGTACGTGAAGTACGCGGCTCGGCCGAATTCAGACGAAAATGGAGCAATTGGTCTGGGCGCACTTGGGACATTTGGAACAAAAAGTTCCAACGGGCCCGAAAAGAACAGACTTCCTGTGAATCGGCCGATCGGGGAACAGAGGGCCCAATTGAACTTGGGACACGCAGGACAAAAATGTTCGACAGGCCCGAAAAACACACAAAATGACCCAAAAACGTAGATTTCCTCATTTTTTTGGCTTTTCACATAATCAGTACAACAGAGAAGACACTTAAACTCAAAATTTTAAATTTTCACCTTCTTAAGAGCAGAGCAATTTTGAGTGGACAACAACTGGCTTCTTTTGGGGATGACTTGGCATAAATTCAAGGAATGATGACAAGGTAAGAACTTAGACAAACTCGGGGAAGTAGACCAGTACCTTATCCATTGGGCCACGGAGTCAAAAAGCAAACCAATACAGAGGACAACACACCAAAACAAAAAAGGAAAGAAAAACAAAATACTATACAGAGTATACAAAGGGACACTCTAATCACCTATGACTTGAACAATTTCAGGTACTGCCCACTATAAGGAAGTGGGAAAGGAGAACCATCCATATAATCAAGGTAAAAAGAATTCTTACCAGCAGAAGTGCCTGATCATGAAAGGTCCGAGCCAAAGGGAATCAAACTTGCCATGGCTGCCACGAGGTTCATGCCTTTTATCCCATAACAAAACAGTGTCTCCAACCTGGAAATCTCTGAAACTAGCTTTCTTATCGAACAGGACCTTAACTTTCTGCTGATGAGCAGATATCTTATCAGCAACTTCCAATTTTTTCTCATTCAATTTGTGTAGGTACATAATCCTCTTATCCAAAGCATCATTGCAACTAGTATCTTCAATGGCCTTCATTAGATGCAAGGTTGGCAGCTCCACTGCTACTGGCAATTTAGCTTCTACTCCATAGACCACTTGAAAAGGAGACATTCCAATGGCTCTCTTAGGTGTGATCCTGTTTGCCCAAAGAGCATCATAAAGTTTCTTGTGCCAGTTCCGTTGGGACTCATTGACTAATTTCCTTATAATAGTCACCAAATTTTTATTAGTGGATTCTGCTTGTCCATTTCCCTGAGGATAGTAATCTGAGGAGTGAGCCAAGGAGATGCCATATCCATAGCAAAAATCCATTATCTCGGTTGAAGAAAAATTTGAAGCATTATCTTTCACAATCTTGTTTGGCACACCATACCTTACCAAGATGTTTTCTTTGATGAAACTGCACACCACTTCAGAAGTAGTACTCTTTACTGGAATGGCTTCTACCCATTTTGTGAAATAATCTGTAGCAATTAATACATGAGTATGACCAGCACTAGAAGAGGGATTAAGTGTTCCAATGAAGTCCAAACCCCACTGCTGAAAAGGTTCTTCAATTACAACTGGCTTAAGAGGAAAATAGGCCAATTTGGGTCTACCCACGAAAGTCTGACAAGCCTCACATTTATCAACCCACTTGGATGCATCTCTGAATAAGGTAGGCCAGTAATATCCTCCACGAAGTATCTTATGAGCAATAACAGTTGATGAGTAATGCCCTCCACATGCCTGATCATGAAAAGATGAGAGTAACTTTTTCTGCTGTTCCTTTTCCACACATTTCAAAAACCTTCCATCTAACCCACATTTGAACAAGGCGTTTTCCCACAACACATATTGCACTAACCTTAGTTTAACAGTCCTCTTTTCTTTGGCAGTTAAATGAGAGGGGCATTCCCCATAGGTGAGAAAATGAGCGATATCAGCATACCATTCGTCAAGTGAGCTAAGAAACAGAACGGTAGGAAGACCAACTTTATCCTCCAGTAACTCATGTCTAGCTCCTTCAGCAATGAGCTCACAAAGGCCTTTTCCACTGGTCGGTTTGATGTCAATATCATATTCTTGGACCTTGGCCACCCAGTTCCCTCTCTTGGATCCAAATTCCTGTTGTGTGAGAATTGACTTAACAGTTGTATCTGGTACCAACACAGTGGAGTGGGAGTTAAGAATGTAAAAACGAAACTGCTTGATAGCTTTAACCACTGCAAAAGCATGTTTTTCCATCATAGTGTATTTTAACTCATGATCCTTTAGAATATAGCTCATGAATGAAATTGGGAGCTCGTGCTCAGTAGAATCTTCTTGAGTCAAAACAACAGCCAATGTATTATCTTTGGCGTAGCAATAGATAATAAAATCTTTGCTGAAATCTGGACATGCTAAAACAGGGGTTTTAGCAATGGCTCTTTTAATACCTTCAAAAGATTCTTTTCCTTCAGGAGACCAACCAAACGTTTGTTTGCCTTTCATCATTTGGGAAATATTCAAAGTTAGCTCAGCAAAATTAGGGATGAACCTGTTGTATATATCTTTCCCCCCAGGTAGATATAGGCAAGCAGAAGATGGAGAAATCAAAGAAGCTCAAATCCCTGACACTCCCTTGGCGCACAGAATGGGCACACGACACAGAGTGTCGATAGAGGAAATGGTGCGCCCAAGGTGCACAGAATGGGCGCACGACATAGAGTTTCGACAGAGGAAATGGTGCACCCAAGGCGCACAGAATGGGCGCACGACACAGAGTGTCGATAGAGGAAATGGTGTGCCCAAGGTGCACGCACGACATAGAGTTTCGACAGAGGAAATGGTGCACCCAAGGCGCACAGAATGGGCACACGACACAGAGTGTCGACAGAGGAAATGGTGCGCCCAAGGCGCACAGAATGGGCGCACGACACAGAGTGTCGACAGAGGAAATGGTGCGCCCAAGGCGCACAGAATGGGCGCACGACAAGTGTCGAAATGGTGTGCCCTTGGCGCATGGAAGAGGATGACGACACACACATGAATGCGCCCTTGGCGCACCTTCAAGAGGCGCAACATTTTGAGCGCTGACAAGAAGCAGACCCTGGCGCAGATATTCAAATGGCCATAACTTTTGACTGGGAGCTCGGATTCATGCAAGGTTGGACTTTCTGGAAAGCTTACGAGGTCCTCTGTTCAACTAAAACTGGATATCTTTAATTGGGTGAGAAAAAATTCTTTAAAATTAAATATACAGTTCGCCACTTTTGGGGGTCGCTAGGGTTCTCACTTACCATCATTATGAGATGAGTTAAGTGCATTCTGGAGGTGGTTGGGGAAGATTTCGAATTCCTCTCTCTTTTCCCTCTCATTCTTCCTATAAATTGTAAGGAGGGGCTTCTTTCTAAAGGTTGGATATTTTTGTTTTGCCTCTCCCTTCTTCCCTTTGGCAGGTGAACTTGTGGAGTTAAAACCTCCCATTTGAAACTGTAATGCAACCTTGTTTATTTGGCATTTTGCAGTGTGTTGTATCAATATTTGGAGCAAATTAATGCATGTCTGTGGATGATTCTCAACCCTCTCTATATTCATTTTCATCCCCTTGATCTTTCACTGTGGATCTGGCTATCTGTGCATGATCTTGCATTGCATTTTAATGGTCTGTGTTTATTTGGCAAGACAGGTGTTCTTCATTCCTCAGTGCATCACCTTTGTAGTTTAGGTTTTATTTTATGCATTTTCTTATCCTTGTCCCCTTAGCAAGTTAGATTAGGTTTTTAGTAAACCCTCTGCATCTTCTACGTGTGCATCTAAACAGAGGAATAGGAACCGGCCTTCATCCGGAGAGCTTTTCCGATTTCGCAAGGTCCCACACTTGGGAAAAGCTCCATGTTATGCGATCACACTGAGAGTCTCAACCCATCGTGTTGCAAATATTTAGGGGTGCTGCGATTCGCCATCAAAATTTTTGGCACGCCCGGTTGGACCAAGAGGTCATTCCACAGATTTGAAGGAACTTTCAAGAAATTCAGACTTAAAAAATTACAGGTTTTACAATTTCATATTTTCACCTTCTGGGCTGAACTTTGAAATCAATTTTCAAGGACTTAACTCGCTCGAAACAAGTCAAAATTTCACCAGTTGATAGATCGAGGGATAATATTCAAAAGGGTATTCTTAGATTTTTGATATTTTGACTTTCAAAATTTCATGGTTTTCTGATTTTCAGATTTCGGGTTTTCAGAAGTCTGGCATTTTTGGATTTTCGAGACTGTCATTCCAAATCAAATTCCAAACTCTAAAATATCAAAAAATACAGGTCTTTCAAATTTCTATTTTTAAATATTGTCAGGTTTGGTGTGTAACTTGGCAGAAGTCTGCCTTTTGAGGCTCATTTTTTCTAACACATCTGGCGACTCCGAAGGGGATAGAATTCAGCGGTGTAGCAGCAAAGGTTTCCCAGGCATATGAGAAGAATTCAAACCAAGTCCAATACTCGAGAAGAGGGGCTATTTGTCCACTTGCAACTTTCACCAGGTAGAGGAAGGAGAGGAAGAAGACCACAAAGATCACCATCTCCACCTAACAGGACTTTGTCTACACCTCCACCTAATAGGCCTTTTCTCGCATCGACTAGGGTTCTTAGGCCAATCATAATGGCACATCTACCACCGAATCCCTTTGTCAATTTCATGGGTAGTAGTCCACTTGCCCTAAATGCTCAGAATCAAATTCCAGTTGCAGCACTAAAGAACATACCCTATTTCATAGGAGAAAATCATACTACTCCTATTGATCACATCCAGGATATTGCTAATGCATGTGCAATTCACGAAATAAATGAAATGGATGTTGTAGTCAAGTTGTTGGCTTCATCTTTCAAAGGTAAGGCCTTACAATGGTTTAGGAGCCTTATAGCAGGGTCTATTACGAATTGGAACCAACTTTGTTCAGCTCTTTGCAACCAGTTCGGGGAGAGGGCAGACAATTTGTCTTTATTAGAACAATTGACAACAATCAAAAGGGCTCCTACGAACAAATGACAGATTTCAACTTCAGATTCCAATGGACATGGGACAGGATTCCAATAGTTGTTAGACCAATTGCCGAAGGAGCATTCCTTTATTTCTTAAAGGCTATAAATTCAGACATAGCCATGATGATCCAATCAATGGGAGGAACAACGCTGCCAGGGGCCTACGACATAGCTATCAAAGCAGAGAACTGTTTGATCCAAGCTGGCAAGCTTGCACCAAGGCCACCAATGCCTCTCTATCCGGATATGGGAAATCCTAGAACCAGTCAAGCACCAGAGTTGAATCCCATTCCAACTCCTAGAAATCAAAGCAATAATGAGGCATCGACTTCTTCAAATACTTCAAAGGAATTGCAGGAGGTTATGAAACAGCTACAGAACCTTGGAAATGAGCTAGTGACTATCAAAAGACAGCAAGCTCAAAGTGCTAGACCGTATCAGCCTCAAGCACAGTACCAAGCTAGGCCCCCATACCAACAAAATAGACCACCACCTCAGGCTGCAAATCAAAACCAAAACCAAGGACAACCTCAAGCTGCCAAGCCATTTCGACCATATGATCCAAATGCAACGACGTCCTCAAGAGCCTTGGTCCCGACACAAAATAACATGGCACAGGAGTACGACTGGTGTTACCCTTGCAATCTACCTCACAATCAGTCAGCATGTTTCAATGGTGCACTAAATCAGGCCTTGATGGTGCAAACCATTAGTGTGCCTCAAGAACTAAGCCAGGAGGAGAATCAACAGCAAAAAACGCAGCAAGAAGGACCTCCAACAGAAACCACATTGGCAAATTGGAAAATGGAAGACTTCTGTGGAGTTAACCAACAGCCTTTTCAAGGCGTGGCTGCCAACACACGGTCAAAGAAGAGAAATATAGGAGAGGGACAACCATGTGATCCATTTGTTTCTCAGTCCACTCCTACACAACAAGGGGTCAGTAGACCAAACGCAGCTCCAAATGTGCAGAATCAACCTAAGGTACCTATTGTAGCAACACATGCACCTGTTCAAGCTCCAGAAAAGGTTGCGCCAAGCAAGGGACAGCAAAAGAACAATTCATCCCCCTTCAACATCATCGATCAAATGAAGAAGACACATGTGAACATTTCCATGTGGGAATCACTAGCGATCCCAGGGCAACAAGATTTATTGCAAGCTGCAATGACAATTGGTCTGCCACAAATGTATCAAACCAGGGACATGAGAAAGTTCTCACTAATGCAGTGCAACATGATGGGGGGCAGACAAGGAAAAATTTGAAGCCTCCACCATTCTATGTTTCGTTGATTGTTGGAAACCACTTGGTACACAACTGCATGATATACTTAGGGGCAAGTAGTTCAGTGATGCCGAAGCAAATAGCAGATCAACTGGGTTTAAAGTATGAGCCAATGCTGAAGGGAGTAGTACAGCTAGATGGAACGGCAGTGGGAACAGTTGGGGTCATCAAGGGGTTAAGCCTAACACTACATTCATGTCCTAATGTTACAGTTCTACAAGATGTGTCTGTGATTGACCTTCCGCCACTCTTTGCGTTGTGTCTATCAAGGGACTTCACTGCAAAAATCGGTGGATATTTATTTACAGATTGGTCACACATGATTTTTAGGACAAGGTATGGAGCTAAAGCAACAATCAGATCAGAATCAATTGCCAATTTCCATATTGAGCCTCATGTACCAAGTCCTATCAATGTAAATTGTTCAGCTTTTGATAAGGAGGAGTGTTCAAATGATCTAGAAACAGGTACTAAGGTCGAGGGAATTCCTGATTTAACTTTGGATGAATGGGAAAACAAGCGTCATGAATTTGACCCATACAAAGAAATTGAAGAATCTGAATTGGGCGTGTATTGTATACACGAAGAAAATTCACCCATTCCCGACATCATTCAGCCTGAACAAAAAGATGAAGACAAAGTTTGGAAATTATTCTTTGATGGTTCGAGAAGCAGACAAGGTGCTGGAGGTGTAGTGTTGATTTCACCACAAGACATCAAGTATTATTCAACTTTTCATTTCCAGTTTTCTTGTTCAAACAACACAGCTGAATACGAGGCCTTGATTCATGGACTTCATTGGGCCAGGAAAAGGGGCATAAAGAACTTGCAGGTGTTTGGAGATAGCGAGCTAATCGTCAACCAAGTTAGGGGACAACATGCTACAAAGAATGACCTGCTAAAGAGCTATAAGAATAGGGTATGGGACCTCATTGAGGATTTTGAAGCTTTCAACATTATGTCCATACCCAGGAAGGAAAATGAAGTTGCAGATAGGCTCGCAGCAGTTGGTGCAACGTTTGATGTGGTTGAAAACATCAGAAGGGGAAAAACACAGCCAAATATCCATGTGATTGTGAGGCCAGCAATTCCAGATAACAACACGAGCTGGCAGGTGTTTGAGAACGATCAACAAATCGTCAATTTTTTGTAAGAAGAAGCTGAATTCTCAGCTAGGAATCAGGACAGATTAGAGCAGCAATATGGGGATCAAGTAGTACAGCTGCAGACAAACAAGCTTCCCAAGGGTTTAGTAACGTTGGATTCTATCTTCAACCCTAACGACCAGTTCCGTAAGGAAAAGGCTAACATACAGGTCAAGAGAGAAGATTCAGAGCCAATTCTGGTTGGGGAAGACAAAATACTTCAAATTGGTAAAGTGGCCACTGAGCAAGAGAAATCAGATTTCATACAGCTTTGCCAAGAATTTCCAGATGTCTTCGCTTGGAGCTATGTAGACTTAAGAGGATTCGATCCAAATTTGGCACAACATACCATAGAATTGGATCCAGATGCTAAGCCCATCAGGCAGAAGCAAAGACCAGTCAACCCTCACATTGAGCCTCTAATGAAGAAAGAGCTTAACAAGCTAATAGAGGCAAGCATTATATTCCTGATCAAGCACTCAAGCTGGGTTGCGAACTTGGTTCCGGTTAGGAAGAAGAGCGGAGAAATTAGGTTATGTGTGGACTTTCGAGACCTCAATAGGGCATCTCTCAAAGATCATTACCCACTCCCTTCAATGGAACAAATATTGCAAGTAGTATCTGGTTCAGAGAGATTCTCTCTCCTAGATGGCTACTCAGGGTATAATCAGGTGATGGTGAAAGAAGATGACCAGTTCAAGACGGCTTTCACCACCAAATGGGGGACCTATGCCTACAAGAAGATGCCATTTGGGCTATCAAATGCTGGGGCCACTTTCCAAAGGGCAATGGATATGGCATTTAAGGGGTTGATCAATAAAATAGTTATGATATATCTTGACGACATCACTGTATTCTCTAAAAATGCAGTAGATCACCTCTTCCATATGAGGCAGGTATTTCAGAGATGTAGAAGATTTGGGGTATCATTGAATCCCAAAAAATGCATATTTTTTGCTCACGAGGGAAAAATTCTAGGCCATATTGTTTCGAAGGAAGGGTTGATGATTGACCCAGAAAGAGTTGAAGCAATTCGAGCATTGCCATTGCCAAGTCACAAGAAGGCTCTTCAAAGCTTCTTGGGAAGGATCAATTTTGTCCGCAGATTTGTTCCAAATTTTTCCGCTCTCGTAAAGCCAATAACATTAATGTTAAAGAAGAGCATGGCATTTAAGTGGACATCTGAAGGCAAGGCAAGTTTTGAGGCAATAAAAGAAGCTATATCTCAAGCTCCCACTCTCGTCAATCCAGACTTCTCCAAGGACTTTGTGCTATATGCCTTCGGTGGTGGGGACACGATTTCTGCAATCCTAGTACAACAAAACAAAGAAGGAATAGAACAACCAGTTGCTTTCTTCAGTCGAGGCTTGGAGGAATATGAAACTAGGTACTCTTTCATTGAAAAGCATGTCCTGGCAGTAATCAGGAGCTTAAAGAAATTCAAGCACCTAGTCTCAAACAACAAGATCCAATTGTTGGTCTCTCATGCGGGAGTCAAGGATTTCCTTCTAAACAAGGATTTGAATGAGAAATGTACAGGATGGATAACCCGTGTCATGGAATATGACATCGAGATCAAGGTCACCAAACTAGTACGTGGGAAGGGACTATGTGAGCAGCTAGCCTTGAGTCAACAAGTTGAAGCAGGTGATGAAAAATAGGTTGTCTTGGTACTACAGGATAACCAAGAACAAGAAAATGATGATGTACCCACTCCATGTTGGACTCAGAACGTGATACACTTCCTACAGACAGGCCGATGCCCTCCAGAAATGAGAAAAGCAAAGAGGAGATACTTCAGATTACAAGCCATTCCATATGTGCTTGTTGGTGGTGTTTTGTTTAAGAAAGACATCAATGGAGTTCTATTGAGGTGCATTGGGACAGGCCAAATTGAGAGGGTGTTACGAGATTTTCACGATGGAGATTCTGGAGGACATTTTCCCCCATGAGTAACAGCTCTCAAGATAATGAAGGCAGGGTATTATTGGCCGACAGTCTTCAGTGACTACTATACATGGATAAGAAAGTGTAGGAAATGTGCACTCTTCACAGGCAAAGAAAGACTAGCAGTGCTTCCATTGCACCCAATTCTGGTTGAACAACCATTTATGCAATGGGGATTGGACTTCGTCGGGGTCATCAATCCAAACTCAAGCCAAGGCAACAAGTGGATTCTCACGGCAACAGACTATTTCACCAAGTGGACTGAAGCAACAGCGCTCAAAGAAGCAAATGAGTTTAACATACTAGACTTTTATGAAGGAATAGTGACCAGGTTCGGTGTGCCGGCCACTATCATATCAGAAAATGCATTGGCATATATAGGTTCCAAGATTACAGGATGGGCTGTCAAGAATGGAATCTATTTGAGCACCTCTTCAAATTATTACCCGCAGGGTAATGGGCAGGCAGAGTCCACGAACAAAAATTTGCTAAGAATCATCAGGACTCTGGATGAAAATCAAAGAACATGGCATACCAAGCTAAAATCAGCATTATGGGCTGATAGAATAACACCAAAGAGGTCTACAGGTAATTCCCCTTACAAGTTGGTCTATGGAAAAGAGGCAGTATTGCCTATATCATTAGAACTGCTTACATTGGAATTCATGAAGCAGTTGGAGTTGGCTGAGTTCGAACCAATGGAGGTTAGGTATGCAGAGTTTATGGAATTGGAAGAAATTAGAGAACATGCAGTTCAAATAATTGAGAAGGATCAGGCCTTAGTTAAAAGATGGTTTGATAAGAAAGCAACAGCAAGGACCTTCCAGGAAGGGGACCTAGTTCTGAAATGGGATGCAGATCGGGCAAAGCCAGGAAGGCATTCCAAGTTTGATGCCATTTGGAGTGGCCCCTACATGGTCACAGGATGTAAGAATAGCAATGCCTTCCAATTTTCTACTTTGGATGGAGGAGAAATCCCGATTCCGGTTAACGGAATCTATCTTAAACATTGCTACTAAAAGGAAAAGGTTTACCCTTGTAAATATTAGCCTAGATTTAAATTTCTCTAAGTGCGTATGAACGTTGTCTTGTTGTAGTTAGGTTTCAATTTCCCTAAGTGCTTTGGCACAGGTTTTGTTGCTCCTAGGTTGGTTTTCTACAGTTCAGCGTGCTCTCGAAGAAGAAGTTGCGGTATCAGGCTCGGGATCAGATATCAGGTTGGTTTCAGGTTATTGCTTACGACTCCATGCCCAATGGATTGCTAAAAGGCCACTGATCTTCTACCTAGCAGGCAGGTGATCCCTTTGAGTCACCAAATTGTTGTATATATCTTTCCCCCCAGGTAGATATAGGCAAGCAGAAGAATGGAGAAATCAAAGAAGCTCAAATCCCTGACATTCCCTTGGAGCATAGAATGGGCGCACGACACAGAGTGTCGACAGAGGAAATGGTGCGCCCAAGGCGCACAAAATGGGCACACGACATAGAGTGTCGACAGAGGAAATGGTGCGCCCAAGGCGCACAGAATGGGCGCACGACACAGAGTGTCGATAGAGGAAATGGTGTGCCCAAGGCGCACAGAATGGGCACACGACACAGAGTGTCGACAGAGGAAATGGTGCGCCCAAGGCGCACAGAATGGGCGCACGACACGGAGTGTCGACAAGGTAAATGGTGCACCCTTGGTGCATGGAAGAGGATGATGAAACACACATGAATGCGCCCTAGGTGCACCTTCAAGAGGCGCAACATTTTGAGCGCTGACAAGAAGCAGACCCTGGCGCAGATATTCAGATGGCCATAAATTTTGACTAGGAGCTCGGATTCATGCAAGGTTGGACTTTCTGGAAAGCTTACGAGGTCCTCTGTCCAACTACGACTGGATATCTTTAATTGGGTGAGAAAAAATTCTTTAAAATTAAAAATACAGTTCGCCACTTTTGGGGGTCGCTAGGGTTCTCACCTACCATCATTATGAGATGAGTTAAGTGCATTCTGGAGGTGGTTGGGGAAGATTTCGAATTCCTCTCTCTTTTCTCTCTCATTCTTCCTATAAATTGTAAGGAGGGGCTTCTTTCTAAAGGTTGGATATTTCTGTTTTGCCCCTCCCTTCTTCCCTTTGGCAGGTGAACTTGTGGAGTTAAAACCTCCCATTTGAAACTGTAATGCAACCTTGTTTATTTGGCATTTTGCAGTGTGTTGTATCAATCTTTGGAGAAAATTAATGCATGTCTGTGGATGATTCTCAACCCTCTCTGTATTCATTTTCATCCCCTTGATCTTTCACTATGGATCTAGCTATCTGTGCATGATCTTGCATTGCATTTTAATGGTCTGTGTTTATTTGGCAAGATAGGTGTTCTTCATTCCTCGGTGCATCACCTTTGTAGTTTAGGTTTTATTTTATGCATTTTCTTATCCCTGTCCCCTTGGCAAGTTAGATTAGGTTTTTAGTAAACCCTCTGCATCTTCTATGTGTGCATCTAAACAGAGGAATAGGAACCGACCTTCATCCGGAGAGCTTTTCCGATTTCGCAAGGTCCCACACTTGGGAAAAGCTCTATGTTATGAGATCGCACTGAGAGTCTCAACCCATCGTGTTGCAGATATTCAGGGGTGCTGCGATTCACCATCAACAGAACCTTCTCAAAAAATTGATCTTACCAAAGAAAGAGTGCATGCCCTTTTTGCTGGTTGGGAGAGGAATTTGCTGAATAGCTTGAACTCGCTCAGGATCAATTTTAATACCATATTTGGAGACGATGTGCCCTAATAATTTCCCCTCTGTGACACAAAAGACGGATTTTTTAGGATTCAAAGAGATCCCATGTTGTCTACATCTTAGCATAACTGTCTCCAGGTGTTGAAAATGATCAGCCCTTATTTTAGAATACACAGTCAAGTCATCAAGGTATACAACAATACACTTCCCTTTCAAACTTCCAAAGGCCAGATCCATAGCTCTCTAAAAAGTGGCACCAGAATTAATGAGCCCAAAAGGCATTCTTTTGTAAGCAAAGGTACCCCAAGGGGTAGTGAAAGTTGTTTTGTGTTGATCTGCAGTATTAACTTCTACCTGATTACATCCTGAGAATCCATCAAGCATAGACAACATTTCAGATCCTGTTACTGCTTGTAAGACCTGATCCATCATAGGTAAAGGATAATTATCTTTCAAGGAATCCTGATTCAGATTCCTGAAGTCAACACAGATACAAATCTCGCCATTTTTCATTCTAACAGGTACAATATTGGCAATCCATGTTGAATGATGGATAGGAAAAATGATTTTGGCTTTCAACAACTTCTGTATTTCTTGAAAAATGGTGTCAGCTATTTTGGGATTGTATTTCCTCTGCTTTTATTTAAAAGGCTTAATTCCAGGTTTGAGAGGAATAAAATGCTGCATCTCTTTTGGTTGGAAAGATTTTAAATCTTCATAAGAGTAGGCAAGAACATCCTTATACCTCTTTAACAGATCAATTTCTTTCTTCCTCTCATCTGTTGTGCAACATTTTCCAATGTTCACGAACTTAGGGTCAGCATAACTCCCAATATTAATTTTGTCATATTCAGCTGATTTTTGAGGTCCAGTAGAAGCTCTAGACTTTACATACTTGTCGTTTTTATCAAACAGTTCCTCTAAACTCACCAATCCTTTAGGAATCTTGTTTCCCTTGAGTTTGATGCATCCATCCTGATCCGTTTCTTCTCCTTGGGTGGCTATTTTTTCAAAGGACACACTTTCACGAGGCAAGTTATCGCTTCCTTCAAAGTACATCTGTTCAAAATTATCCTTGAGTTCTAAGAAAGAAAGCAAGTGTTGATTATCATTGAAAAATTTCCAGTTATTTGTATTATCAGGTACACTAGGTCAATGGATCATCTCAATGGTAAACTTATCTTGAGAGAAGTCAGGATGAGGTATCAGTAGTGACCCTGAGACTGCTAGTGAATCAGCCCTGGTATTCTTCTCCCTGGGTATTGCTTCGATGGAGAAAGCATCAAGAAATTCAATGGAATCCCAAACCTGATTCTGGTAATGTTTCAACCTTCCATTCTTCACCTGAAAAAGGTTTCTAACTTGCTTTACAATCAATTCTGCATCACCACAAGCTAGAAGATTCTTCACACCTTTTTCTTTTGCCACCTGTAATCCAAGAATGAGAGCCTTATAATTTGTTGTATTATTGGTATTTTCGAATTGCAACTTGAATCAGAAAGGATGAAGGCTTCCTTCAGGTGACACCAGTATGACACCAGCTCCAGAACCAGCTGAGGAACAACTTCCATCAAACTCTAAAATCCAAACACCATTAGGATCTTTAGGTGACACTTTGGGGAGTTGGATTTCTTCAGGAGACATAATCATGTAGTTTCCATGCCCCATATCCTCATAGAGTATTTGTGCTTTGGGATCATCTGTTTTTTGTACAATATACTCAGATTGCTTCTCAGGCAGCAACTTCTTCATTTGTCCATTAACAGGTATGAGGGCATGTGACCAATCCATTTGAATTTCTCCACCCACATCCTTATAGAAGTTTCTACTTAGCAACATCCTGTATGAAGGAGGAATATCTGCTACTAAGATAGTAGCCAAAACTTTCTTCTCAGGCAAAGCAACAAAAGCCACTTGTGCATCTTTAATTCTTCCGACCAAGGGCACTTCCTTACTCTCCATAGAATAACAAGATCCATAAGTGCGTGTGAGAGTCAAGCCTAAGGCATGAACTACTTTAGCAGGCATCACATTGTCTGATGCTCCTGAGTCTATGACGCAATTACTAAGCCTATGGCCAGCTATAAGAAGTGTCACATAGAATGGCTTGATTTTGTCATTGGGCGAGGTGACAACGGCTACTAGATTAGGCTGTGGTGTAGAAGGAGGAGTGGTTAAAATTCCTTTAGAGGTAGTTTTAGAATGGGAATTGACAAAGTGAATCATTTTAGCAAAAGCCTTGGGATGGGTTTGATAATACTCAGCCTCTGAGATTTGAACCTTAGTCTTTTTTAGGTGGTCAATAATATCAAAAGACCTGAAGTGGACGGGTTATCATCACTTGAGATCCTAGGTTTATCAATTTTAGGGGAAAAAGAAGAAACTTTAGTGGTAGAATTGACAGGACTCACCTCTGGTGTAGATGAAATGGGGATAAGAGATCCTCTCTTTGTAATTACGGGGATAGTTACCAGGCTGCTTTTTAGATTTCTTGGTGGGATGCATCACTTTCTCCCTCTGATTTGTCTGCTCTCGAGTCATGATAGCGTATGATTCGCTATTCATGTCTGCTATTACTTCATCATAATCATCTCCATCATCAATGCCCTCAGTGGTGAAGAAATTAACTCGAGATCCCTCAAGCTCATCTGCTTCATCATCAACCTCTTCAACAAATTCCTCACAATCTTCATTAACCTCTTCATCTTCAGGTTCCTCAACTTCACAGGTTGCATTGACGGGAACTTTAATAGGAGGTCCTTCAAGTGCTAGTCTTGTTTGAGAAGCAGGCAAACGATTTCTGGGCTGAAAATTCCTCCTTGGAACGTCTGCATAGGGAGCATGCCTGATCCAATTGTTTCTTAATGGTGATGAGATCATTCGCAAGTTTTTGAACCAAGGGATCAATATTAAGTCCAGGGGTGGAAGAGAAGGAAGAAGAAGATTTAGATAATTTAGAAGGGTCTCTCCTCAACTTCCCTGACATGATTAAATCATCTTCGACACTAACAACAAGAGTTTGATCCTCAACCAATGTTGCGAGATTAGCCCTTCTTAGTGCATAGTTATCTTCAGGTGATTGAGCATTTAGGAAAAAAACATTTTTGAATTTGATCTACAGGTCGAGTATTTGGCGGAATTTTGTTAATCAACCTGTTGAATCGGGCCACAAATTCTCTCATGGGCTCTTGATGAATCTTTCTTTATTTGAGAGATTTGTGCTAGCAAGGCATGCACGTCTTCTGCTGGTTTGAAACGAGTTTTCAAACCTAGTTCTCATTGTGTCCCAGCTAGTGATAGCACTAGCCGGAAGATGATAAAACCAATCAGCAGCATTATCTTGTAACGTCTCAATGAAAAGTCTTATGGAGACATCTTCATGTTCAACTCCCAGAACTCCACATGTAACTATGAAGGCTGCGATGTGTTCATCAGGATGCACTTTACCATCACCTTTGAATTTAGGGAAGTTCTTCCGGTTACCTCTGGGTAACTCATGCAAAGGCTAAGGAAGGGCAAGGGGCCCGACACGATTACCCCAGGGCAGTGGTACCACCATTCTTGGAAAAATGGCTTGAAGAGGAACTGCAACACCAACAAGAATCAAAGCTCGAAGATTAGGAATGATTGACTCTGAAGGAATACCACCCGTAGGGATTCTATCTTAGATAGGAGGAGTACTTGTCGAACGAGTCTTTCTATTTCTTGTTGAAGGGAAAGGAAAACCCTGCTGCTCCAAAATCTGAAACTGAGAATCTTCAATACCAAGGGCCATTCTCCCTCTAGTAAAATACGGAGTCGCGTGATCAAAGGATGATCAAAAATTACAGAACTGGAATATGATTTTCCCTAGCGGAGTCGCCAAAAACTGTTGGTCGTCAAAAAGTACTTCACGAAGAGCAACAGTCATGGGACAAGAAGTCCCTCCTCTTTAATGGGAGAGGTTCCCTTATTCAGAAATGAACCTATTTACACATATACAAAACATAATTTTCTTTTGGAACTTGGATATTTACGAAAGTGTTTTCTATAAGGATCATCAGTTACAAAAGGACTGATGAATGAGAAAATGAGAATGAGCAGAAAGGCACCATTTAGAATTATAGATGACAGAGTAATTCTTTATGCATGCGAAGGTATAGTGAATTGAAACAAGATCATTTGTATCATACTAATAAGATGAAATTTGAAAGACACAAAGTTCTATCAATAACATCTGCAAGAATACAAAGCTTCTTAATATAATATAGACAAATGATCTTAACAAGATTAAATGAAAAGCTTAGGGATAAAAGAGATCAGATAGACGAAGAATGAAAAGCCCTTCTGTATTGATTTCTTTATGATTTATTTTACACTTTCAAAAAATGAGCCAAGTTCCTCCTCCTTCAAAATGGCGAGGAGAGGCCATTATATAGTTTACAATTCAGTTACTCTCAGTAACTACTTCTTTTAACTAAATATTAGTTAAGGATTTCCAATCACAATACCTCAACTTATTACAATAAATCCGAGAAAAAGAATTGGAAGAGAAGACAGGAATAAGGAGAAGAAGACAGGTGCTTATGACTGGGAGGGACCCACTGACTTCAAAATCCACTACCTTGTAGTTGTCAGTCTTGATTGATTAGGGCCTGTGCTTGATTCTGAGAGACAACTATAGCATTATCCATTTCAGGAATCCTCAGTGCAGTGCCAATGGCGGTAGTGTCAAGTTTGGCAATGAGCTCCCCGTGTATATTGGTCAATTCGCTCGAATTAGGGTTGAAATGAGCTCCGCATGAAAGCACTGTATCTGCACATTGCACAAAGATTGAGAAACCACCAGCGAAAGCCAAACCGCTGTCATGAATCATCTATGCCATTGGTGTAGGGTTTGCATCTGTCATCCTCGACCAAAAATCACTAAAGTCAAGATGGCGAACTTCACTGTCCCCGATATCGGGAACGACAGACTCTAGTGGTGAGATTTGTTCTTGCCCCTGAAATTTGATCTTCATGTTGATGGTAATTCGGAGGGCAGAGCTACAAGCTAGACTTGGGAAGGAATTGCAGAGGAAAATTGATACGCACGCAAGAATTTAGATTGCAAAGGTTTGAGCAAAAGATAGCATGAAAGTAGTGTGAAAAACGCATAGGGGGTTCGCTCATTATATAGCCGTTTAGGAGAGAGAAATGTAATAAATGCGCATTAAATATATACCTACCAATTTGAAAAGCAAGATATTCGGGAAGGGTGGGAAAAATTAGAATGAATGGCACTTTGGTTCATTTGGGACATGTGGGACGCGAAAGCGTGAAGTACGTGACTCGGCCGATTCGGGCAATGCTGGGAAAAGACGCACAAATGCTCTTGGAACACGCGGGACAAAAGTACGCGAAGTACGCGACTCGGCCGATTTGGATGAAAATGGAACATCTGGTCCAGGAGAACTTGGGACATTTGGGACAAAAAGTTCCGACGGGCCCGAAAAGAACAGACTTCGGGTAAACCGGCTGATTGGGGAACAAAGGGCCCAATTGAACTTGGGACATGCGGGACAAAAATGTCCGACAGGCCCAAAAAACACACAAAATGACCCAAAAACGCAGATTTTCTCAATTTCTTGGCTTTTCACATAATCAGTACAACAGCGAAGACACTTAAACTCAAAATTTTAAATTTTCACCTTGTTAAGAGCAAAGGAATTTTGAGTGGACAACATACACCAAATCAAATCCTATTGAAAATGAACTCAAAAAATTTAGCTTTATTGAACTGCAAGTTAAAATTTCACAAGGAGGCTGTAGAGAAGCTTACAGAGAAAGAATTAGGATAATTGCAAATATCTTGGAGGTAGGTCTGAATTCGATATCCAGGAATGACCAAAATTTACGAGATGGATTATAATAGAACATGTATTGTTCTTCAAGTGGATAATTTGCGAGAGTGTCCTATTGATAGAAATGGTCGGCTCAGCAAGACGCTCTCTAACTATTGTGCTTATTTACTGGTTTCATGCCCTAAATTTTTTCCTCTTCACCCGCACATGGAGAAAATTAGAGTGCATAGATGTCCACTCTAAACTTGTTATATTTCTCTCCACCCATGATATTCAAGATTTGATGGAGTATGAAGAAGAAACTACCTTAGGAAATGGTACAATATTGGAAAGGGAGCTTATAAGGAATAGAGGAGAAGCATAATGATGGAGAATATTGTTAGAAGTCTAGGCTGGGCTACTTATATATTATTCCTCTTTAAACAAGACTGACACTAAACTAATACCCAAATCTCAGGAAAATGGTGGTGCAGAGGAACAAGAGCTTTGGAAGCTATCCTTTCCAATCTTTATCTGGATGCAGTTGCAGACATGTTAAATGATGACAAGTTAGGGAGGAGTGAAGTGGGGTAAGCAACCCGACAACATGTAAGTTTTGGGTAGTTTTTAAAGATTTTCTAAGCACTTTTTTATGACAGTTTCTCATGCCATAATCCACTTTTAAAAATAAGCATTCATCATTTGGCAAAACATGTAAAAAAAAGCATGTTAGGGAGGTGTGCATTCACAGCCAATTTTTACTCCTATGGAGGAGAAAGAGTTTGACTTTGTAATGAAATTAATTGTATAATTCAGATCATGAGCAGAAATATAACACCAAAAAACACAATATTCTAGAATAATGATCTCAATAGGCAATTATAATAGCTTCACCACTTCTAGGGGGCAACCTCCAAACCATACAATAATACTCAAATACTCCAATGATGATGAAATACTACCTATAATCCCCTATATATACTATTCATATGTTATGGCCATCACTAAGGTCGACCTACTAAGCATGAGAAAGTATAAATGACATAATAAAATGATATGGTAAGCCACAAGTGAGCTACTCATATCCTAATACAAGCAATAGGTTAAGGGCGTAGCATGCCCTTCCCCTTCAAAGAAACATTGTCTCCAATGTTGAGAAGCTCTGGGTACTGCTACAGGAATTTCATATCTTCCCATGTTGCATCTTCATTGTCCATATTCTTCCACTTGATCAGGTACTCAGTAATAACCCGTGTCCTCAATCTTTTAGTGCGTGTTTGAAGGATGCATTTAGGTTCCAAGATTACCCTCCCTTCCTCATCGATCTCAGGTAACACTGTTTGGGTTGATACTCTCTGTCTAATTACTTTCTTTATGAAAGAAACATGAAATACTGGATGTATTCTAGTTGATTGTGGAAGTTCTAATTTGTATGCTACAGTACCGAGATTCTACAATACTTGATAGGGGCCATAATACTTCAGTGAAAGTTTGTGATCCTTTTGTTGTTGTTTCAAAGACATTTTCTTATATGGTTGTAACCACATAAAAACCCAATCACCGACTTCAAAATGCCTTTCCGTGTGATGTTGATCAGCCTATTGCTTCATGCGGTTTTGTGCCATGACCAAGTTCTCCTTGAGACTAGAGAGGACATCTTGTTGATACTAAATGTGTTCTTCTACTACTCTAACCCATAGTTGTCCTCTCAATGATGATGTGATGGATTTTGGATGGTACCCATAGAGTGCCAAAAAAGGATACATTTTAGATGAAGTATGGAAGGAAGTGTTATATCACCATTCTGCAAGTGGAAACCATTGGACCCATCTTGCTTGTTTATCAGATGTAAAGCAATGGAGATATCCCTCCAAACACTTATTTACAACTTATGTTTGCCCATCAGACTGGGGATCATAAGAAGAGCTACGGACTAACTGAGTACCCAAACATGAGAATAAATCAGTCCAAAAATGACTAGTAAATATAGGGTCTCGATCATTTACTATAATCTTTAGTGTCCCATGAAGCTTCTGAATTGTGTCCATGAAGGTTGTTGCTACCATGCTTGCAACAAATGGGTGTGCCAAGGAACAAAAATGAGCATATTTGGTGAGTCTATCCACCACAACCATGATGACATTTTTTCCATCAGATTTAGGCAATCCTGTGATAAAGTCCATGGAAATATCTTCCCACCGTTGGCTAGGAATAGATAGAGGTTGTAGAAGACCTGGGGATCGAACTGTTTCACCCTTATTTTGCTGAAAAACCATGCATTCTACCACAAATGTTTGGACATCCCCTTTGAGCCCTTCCCAGAAGAAATCTTGTTTGACTTGATGATAAGTCTTCAAGAATCCAGAGTGCCCCCTACTGGAGAAGAGTGAAGCTTAGATAGAATCCTATTTTTAAGAGTGGAGTTCTTACATAGGTATAATCCATCTTTATACCATAAAGCATCCCTTTTCAATTAAAAATTTTTAGACATGCTTGGATCATTCTGGAGATGATGAATGAGGTTTTGTGTGGTTTGGTCATTTCTCCATTTAGACCTTGCCTCATCTATCCAATCTTCTTGTAATATGGACATGACACATAACAAGGTTGCAGTTGAGTCATCTTTCTGCGACAGTGCATCCGCAACTACATTCTCCTTCCCTTTCTTATAGATAATCTCAAAATCATATCCCAACATCTTGGAGACCCATTTTTGTCATTCTTTAGATGATAAACGCTGCTCTATGAAGTATTTTAGACTATCATGATCTATCTTCACTTTAAAGTGTCTTCCTATGAGATATGGTCTCCATTGCTTTACTGCATGAAGTATGGCTAGCATTTCCTTCTCATAAGTTGGTTTGGAAAGATTCTAACATTTGAATTGATGGCTCAAAAAGGCAATAGGATGGCCTTCTTGCATGAGAACTGCCCTCATACCCACCCCTGATGCATCACATTCAACAATGAATGTTTTGGAAAAATCTAGAGTAGCCAAGACTAGAGTGGTGCACATGGCCTCCTTTAGATGCTCAAATGCTTTGGTTGCATCCTCACTCCAATGGAAGGAGTCTTTATTTAATAAAGTTGTGAGAGGTGTGGCTATGCTTCCATAATGCCTTACGAATCTTCGGTAATAACCTATAAGCCCCAAAAATTCTCCTAGATTCTTTAGGGTATTTGGAACCTTCCACTCTATCATGGCTTTGATCTTATTAGGATCCACTTTAACCCCTTCATGAGAGACAATGTGACCCAAATATTCAACCTCCTTGAGTCCAAAAGAACACTTAGAGGGATTTGCATAAATTTGATGTTGCTCAAGGGTTTCCAAAACCTCATTTACATGATGTAAATGTTCCTCCCATGTTTTGCTATAACTTAATATATCATCAAAAAATACTAAGACAAAATTCTACATGAATGACTTAAAAATAGAATTCATCAAACTTTGAAATGTAGAAGGTGCATTTGTGAGTCCAAAAGGCATTACCAGGAATTCATATTGGCATTAATGTGCCTGAAAGGTGGTTTTATGAACATCCTCATCCTTGATTCTGATTTGGTGGTATCCTGAATGAAGATCAAGCTTTGTAAAATAAAAAGCACCGTTCAACTCATCAAGCAAATCATTAATAGTAGGAATAGGAAACTTATCTTTGGTTGTGTACTTATTAAGTTCCCTATAATTAGGACACATATGCCACATGTCATCTTTCTTCGGTAACATCACTACTGGAGAAGAATAAGCACTCTAACTATGGTGGATGATTCCTGCTTCTAACATCTCTTGTACAATCTTCTCGATTTCACTCTTTTGCACATATGGGTTCCTATAAGGTCTGATGTTAGGCAGTTGACTTCCTAGTAATAACTGAATAGCATGATCATGATTTCTCTTTGGAGGTAATCCCTTTGGTATATTTTCAAATACAATAGAGTGTGCATCCAACACTGCTTGCATATCTAATGGTATAATGTCCTTAGAATGATGAGCCTCCAATGAAAAGAGTTGTGCCACAAATCCCTCTGCATGTTTTTTTAGCATTTTGTGCATCTGATGAGAACTTACTATTTGTGGAGACTTTTCTCTTAATCCTCTTAGCTCAAAATTCATTCCTTCAGAGTGAAATCGTATGAACAAGTCTTGGAAGTTCATCTCAATGGTTCCCAAAGTGGTAAGTCATTTAACCCCTAACACAATGTCTGCTCCTCCCATAGAAATGGCATACATGGGACTATTTAGTATGTAATCTCCCATGGAAATCTTAATGCTATGGCATTTTCCAGAACAAGTAACAATGCCTCCATTAACAATCATTACTTGACATTTAGGAGCTGGATAAATGAATTTTTTTAGGCGCACTACTAACTTATGATTGATAAAGTTGTGAGTACTTCCTGAATCAATCAACACTGTGACCCTCTATTTTTTTTAGGAATCCAACCACCTTTAGGGTATAGGGGTGCTAATACTTGAAATTACATGGCATGAGATCGTTGGCTGAGGATCTCCTGACTCCTCCTCTGGCTCAACCAAGACCTCTTACTCAGCATCTTCATTATTCTCTTCATCTTCACTAGGCCCATCAATGTAGAACAACTTCTTTTCAACACATTTATGTCCTGGTCCAAATTTACTGTCACAATTAAAACATAACCCTTTTTCTCTTTTTCTTCAATTTGTTGAGGTGTCAATCTAACTGGCCAAGGGAGTGTTGGGGCCAAGGTGTTGCGATCTCTGGTAAAAGTGAAATGTTATCTCCTACTTGAAATAATTTTCTCCTCTGCCCTTCTTTCCATAATCATCGAATCAGAAACCTTTTGAGGATTAAACATGCACACCTCATGCTCAATGTGATCCTTAAGAATCCCAAGAAATAGGTCATTCAAATTCTCTTCAGTAATATTTCCACCCGTAAAGAAAGGTTTTGGAAGTGATGAATGTAATCCTTAACAAATCTTGTCTATCTCAACTTTGCTAACTGGATGAAGTAATTATCTGACACACTAGAGCTGTAGTGTAGTTATAACTCTTCAGGGAAGATTGTCCATGTAACATTGAGACCACTCTTCTTCCTTTGAGCACATAACCATCAATACCAGATGAATCGGTCAGGTTCGAGATACAAAGCTGCCATGGTCACCTTTTTTCCTAATGGAATCTGATGTAGTTCAAAGAAATTCTCCATTTGGTTGATCCAATTGAGTGTATCCTTTCCATAAAACTTGTGCATATCCACTTTTTGGAAACATAGTATGGGCTTGCAGAGTGCTCGTATTTGGATTGTACACACTCGAAGAACCACACTGGCTCATGTGTCTATTATGTTGATCTGAGGATCCACCTTGATTGACATAAATATGATTACCCATCATATGCGTACTGAATTTTTGCATGAAATCCTCCAATCTTTGTCCAATCCTATCGACATCTTCTTTGTTGGCCACCCTAGATTCGAGGTATCTCAAGTTAAACTCAAGTTGACTTATTTTGTGGTTTTGTCAAAGTAAACCCTAACCCTGAGGAATCTTTAGTTATATCTTTTGTCTCCAACTCCCCAACTACTATCTCATTCTTTTATGGTGTTTTACCCAGAGTGATGGGATTCTTTTTTCCTCTTATGCAAGGCCCCACCATGATGCCCCCAAAATAGTAGGATGTAGCGATCACGGTCAAATTTTAGCGTTTCAAATTTCGATAATAATTCGGCAAAATATAAAAAAAATTGAACAACAAACACCAAATAATTTTTTTTTTTCTCTTTCTGAAATTGTAACGAATTTGAAAAAAATTTCACAATTTTGCACCCTAGGGAGCGATTTTATGAAAAATACTAAATTCTTAATAAATTTTTAAAACTAAATAAAAAAAAGTTTGAAATTCTCAGGGAAAACTTACTTGAAATGTTTCGAAACTCTGGTAAAAATATCTACCCACTAATTCACTTTGGTTAGAAATATATAGAAAAAACAAAATAGTAGGGGTTTTGCCCTAATTTTGGCCCAGATTGCCACTTTGATACCACTTGTAATGAAATTTACTTGTATAATTCAGATCATGAGTAGAAATATGACACCAAATAACACAATATTCTAGAATAATGATCTCAATATGCAATTATAATAGCTTCGCCACTTCGAGGGGGGCAACCTCCAAACCATACAATAATACTCAAATACTCCAATGATGATGAAATACTACCTACAATCCCCTATATATACTATTCATATGTTATGGCCATCACTGAGGCCAACCTACTAACCATGAGAAAGTATAAATGATATAATAAAATGAATATGGTAAGCCACAAGTCGGCTACTCGTATCCTAATACAAAGCAATAGGTTAAGGGCGTAACAGACTCTCATATGTAGTGTAAAATAGATTTAAATTTGATGGCTATTTTTAAAAATGGGGTGTTTTTAGATGGGAAATACTTGTAAATCAATAAAATAATCACGTGACATCCAATGCCTATCTCAATCTCAAAATCACAATGTAATGTAGAGAAGGCTTGCTTACAAGAGGTACTACACATTCTCCTTACTACGCACAACCCCTAAAAAATCTTTCAAATATCTTTCCACTACTGTAGACTTGCAAGAAATTCCTTTCACATTGTAATAAAAATCAACTCCTACATCATTAATAGGGAATTTAAGTTTCCTTCTTGCAAATTTCTACTAAATGGTATTATCCACATGTATTAAAAAGCAGAAAAATTTAGCAAGGACTGTATGTTCTTATACGCATGTATGCACACGAAGTGTTTAACAAAATGAGAATGAACAAGATATAATCTTGTGTAATGTGATCATGAGCCAAGACATGGATTTCCTCATGAGACATTGACATTGTTTCACCAAATACAAGTGACAGGTGTCCATCTTGATTAGTACACCTTTTTCAACATTCTAACAGCATGTACATTGTAAGGTTTTTGTAGAATTAATTTTGTAGAATCGATGTTCTTCTTGTTATGTTTATAATATTAACTTTACATTCAAATATTTTACAAATTTACTTTAAACATTTAGGTGTATTAAATTGTTATTTTTAAAATTAGGTATAAGAGTGATTTTAAAGGGATCAATAAGCCTATACAACAGAAAGATAGGTGTCAAAGCACAACAAGAAACAAAGTGAAGCATGGTCTAACAACCACAAAAAAACTCAACAGAATTACCACCCAAACACCAAGGCTAGGAACGGACAAGAGGGACAAAGAACATTCCAAGAAAACAAGACAAAAACACTTGTCCTACCTCTAAAAATACTCAAAAACCCCTAAATAAAAAACCTAGTTGGACACGAAGGGTGATTTACGCATGAGGCTCACATCCATGAGATCTTAAATCCATCTTAAGAGGAGCCACAAGTGTCTTCCATTTTTTTTTCCTATTCACTACTATCCATCCCTCACTCCTATTAGGATTCATGTTTTCATTTGGATGGATTGGGAAAATGATTCCAAAGATATCTTTTTCCCCCATCATTTGAATCCTTCTTCAAGGATATTTTATTAATGTAACCATTGGCTGACCCCGAAGGGTGCTGGTTTTCTATTGTAAGATGAAAAAAATTTATAATCCTTTAACCCCTCAGAAGGGGGGTAAATAGTAGTCCCAACTACCACCTGAATCTCACCTTCTTCAGTTTCCCAAATCATCCAAGGAATAATCATTATCACATCCACAACCAACATACTAGGTTGAGATTCTCTTCCACCAATAAAACTTGCCCCTTTACCTTATGTTTCACACTCTTATAGTCTGAGGCAAGGTGACCCAGACCAAAGCATTTTCCTACATCTGAAGGGTAAACTTTCATAGTCCAATGATTGGGTCCAAATACTATCAAAAAATCTAAGTTCCATAAAAGCTAATAGATACACTGGTTTCTAGATCCACCAAAATTCGTGCATAGGTTGTGTGGGGGTTTACATTTTGGTTTTATCATCAATATCCAAACATTTCCCCCAAGGTATTTCCAATCGCCTTCAGGGTTTCCTCCCCCCATAATTGCAGCATAAGGAGAGGCAATTGAACCTAGATGGATTTGACATGAAAGGTTTTAGTGGTTGGGTTGAAAAAAGGGAACTAAGATTTAATGAGCAGAAGATAATTCTGAAGTTCCCAAATCTTAGAATAAAAATATCTCTAGCTTCAACCAGATTAAAAATCAAAATAAAAACATTTGGCACAGGGATAAATATCCACACTACATTCCATTATAGGTCTCTGTTATGAAGAAATCTAGGAGTGTAGAATCAAAAGTCTCAACCACAGTCCAATAAATCTGAAAATTAGGCCCTTTCTAGAAAAAATAGTTTCCACTTCTATCACATGCGCCCCAAAGGTATCAGAAGGGGAACTCTTCACCACCTAAAGGGGTTTGAATCCCTGTTTGGTATTGGTTGTAGCAGCATAAGACCATTGCATAGGAGGTATAGTCAGAGGTCGAACAGAAGAAGCCATGTTCCCACCACCATGCCCCAACTCAGGAGCCTTGATATCACTACCAACCTCCTTCTTCATGGACATAATACCCCGATTCGGGGAGGAAATCCTAGCTACCTCCCTATAAAAAGATGGTCACACACCCAAAAAACTATTGCCAAACACAACTCTAGGGATGCCAATGTTTCTCACTAAGTCATTCTAATTCCCTTCATCAACCATAAAATAATTTTCACTGCCATCACAACCAGCAAGGTTAGGGTTTCAGTTACATGCCAGAGAGAACATTGTGCATAATTTTGTGTATAAATGTTTTAATTTTTTATGTTTAATATTTATTATAATTGTTTTAGAATGAGTTATATTGTTTGATTTAATTTAAGGTCGATATATTTTACAAACATAACAAATATATTAAATATATATATTTAAAAAGTCTTGATAAATATTAATTTAAAAGTTTTTATCTTAGTATTTTAGTATATTAAAATTATGTAACCTCATTATCTATATTTTCAATTTTACCATTTAAATTTTTTGTTAATCTAACTACACATTTATATCTAGGTTTCACAAAAAAAAAAAATTGAAAAAATTGTACCCCTTCTTTCATTATAGAATGCATCTCGACATAATTCTTAATTTTATATTATCCATAATCAATTTTAGTACTATAGATAATCTACAGTGCTACCCATAAGAAAATTACTTAACACTATAGTGCATTAGATTTAAATTAGTGTAGAGGTAGGTGGTGTACTAAATTATCCACAATGCATATATTATACATTTTGTTGAGAATATGTATGATTAAAAAATTAAGTATTGTGTACATATTTTTTTTAAATCTAATAGATGGTGTGAAAAAAATTAAACTATAAGAATTTTCATTTGGATTGTGTCAAACTATCCATAATCATTATTTTTAATGCTTTTTTTCAAAATATGAGGAGAAAATGTATTGAATGACTCAAAGGAGTCTTGCAAAAATACCACTCGACTATAACTTAAATAAATAATGGAATAACTTAAGTCTTGTAGAGCTTGCCACAAGTTGAAATTTGATTACATTTAGATAACTTTAATTATGGTGTAGATTGGATATAATCTCACGTCATCACGTAAACATTTAGAAATAGTGCTAACTAGGGGTAGCTATGGAAAAGGGAAAGAAGATGTACTGGTGGTAACCCATTACATGGTCTCTTCATATTCCATAAAGACCCTGAGTGGGTTGAGGTTATTTTTCGTTTAAGGAGATGGTCCTATAAATAACACACCTCCTATTTCTTAACGTGTTCACCTTCTTAAAAATATATATCCATATAACTATGTCGAGATATTTGTTTGGTGGTGGAAGACTATGTCCCTGAGACTTATGTGTAGTCTTGGGATAAGTTGTTTATGCACGACTGGAAACTTTGGCCAAAGTAATGCATGTATTTGATTGCATTGTATATTCATTGTATCCTTACTTTATATATGTCAGATACAAGAGTACAAAGTTAAGTAATTGACTTTTGTGGTACACATTTAAGGATGGAAACATAGTTTTCTCAACCTAGAAAAAGGTAAACCTAGACATACTAAAGATTTTATGATTTCTCGCATAGAGTGGATTGAAGGGAGTTATAGATGTACTCGTCTCAACTGCACAAGGTTTATACATGGAAGATTTATCAGATGGATCAAACTTAACTAAATAACTAGTTATTTAAAATTGTTAACTGGTTTGTACTGAGTTAACTCTATTGCATACTCCGTGATGGGATTGTGTAATTGAAATAAAAATATTTACTTCAATTTTGGAAAAATAAATAAGGTGTTACATTTCAAGTCTCATGTTCAAGCTATGGCTATCGAGGGGGTTGTTGAGGCATTGGAGCTCTTTTCTAAAGGTCCCCTGATCCAAAAAACGTGCAACTTTTGGATAGGACACTTCATAGTGTACATCAGACCCCTAATTGGATGTATGTTATATACCCCCTTCCCAACCAATCCATAAGCCTTCCATGATCTCTCATGTTGGATATTCAATAATAAATTATATCATGCCTTTTTACAAAGAGTATGTTTCATTATGTATAAAATTACAAAGGGTCCCACCCATTCACGTACCTTTTTGTAACACGATTAAATGAGTTATACACCCATGTTATCGGGTTTACATATTTATTCATATGCATCTATGTTATTGGACGATCACATAATTATATTTTACTTTTCCTTTAACTTCTTTTACTCATACTTAGATAATGTTAAATGTTTCTTATCCTTATTACTCATTTTGTATAAATCTTTTTTTGTATATCCTTTATTATTTGCAATGGTAACATAGTCTTTTCTTATTAATATTTCTTATAAAAAAGTAGTTGCCTAGGGGATATCAGCAACAGGTGCACCTTCAGATGGCTAACAAGTCTATTGTGACCAACGCCCATACCACTATTCCTCCCTCGGGCAACGGACAGGGCCCGGACTAGCTAGTTGTCGGGTAAATCTGAGAGGAGAGAGTCGACCTCAGGACCTATATGGGATGAACCCAAAGCCCTTAACCAACTACGCCAAATGTTCGGACACAAGAATTTATAATTATAATATTTCTTCTAAATATTAATACACGAGAATTTAGTAATATAACAAAGTATTTCATCCCTTATCACTTTGAATGTTTTAATTAATGTGACAAATAAATGTTTGATACTCTTCTATAAATAATTGAAGTTTATTTCTGGCAAAGATATATTTTCCAAAAGAATGAATTTAAAACTATTTTAACAATTTCTTTATATAATATTGATTTTTGTATAATTGTTATAAATATACTAATACATTTATAGATATACTTTTCCAACTAAAATTAGAACTTAATGATGTCTACGACAATATACAATATAAAAATGAAATTAAAAAGAGACTAACACTTGGTAAAGTCCAAAAAAAGTTAAAAAGAAATAAAAACAACATAAAAGAAAGAGAAAAAACCAAGACCAAAACCAAAACCAAAACCATATGAACAGGAAAAAGTTAAAAAAAGGAAAGAAAAACATTTAAAATGATAAAAATAAATAAAATAAAAACATTGTTTGAAAAAGAAACGGAGTGGAAAAAAAGTACAAGAATAAAGAGAGACACATCAAAAATCAATCAAACATATATAATAATTAAAATAAAAAAAAATAAAAAACACTAATAACAACATGATTTAGACTAGTCATCTATAAACCGAAATACATTTGCACCATACCATAAAATTAGTCATTTCCATTTAAAGATTCCAAGAGATGAAACGTTACCTACGTGGCATTGGAATCGATGATGACTGCGATTTATTAAAAATATTTGTACCTTTGAAAGGAACATCACCAAGGGTGGTGATAGAAATCAAACCTTACGTGGCGTTATAAAGGAGGGCGAGATCGTAATCTTGTTCATACTTCATACTGAAAGGAAAGCTGTGACGTACCATTTACCTCACACAGGAATCACGGTGGAAAGATCATACTTTTTTTAGACTACTTCTATAATAGTATACGTGCGCACGTTATTTTCTACATTTAGCCGTCACCTTTTTCATTTTTGTGAAAAAAACAAACCTTGTCTTAACAGTATTAGCCACGTGGTAGACTTGTTTTCGTCTGTCTCTCAAAAGTTTACGTCAAACACTTAGGCTCATGTTTTACGTCGTTTGTATGGGATAGAGGCTCCAGCCAAACGGCAAAAAAAACTGTATGGAGTTATACTACCTGAAATTTCGAATCGCGAGGAGTCGAATTTCTATGGCTCTGGAAAGAAATCTCTGCAAATGAAAAAGATTCGTATTTCTTCAGATATTAGCTGTGGATGATGAATGATTTTACCTTTGGCTATTTTTACATAGCTATGAAAGATTCATGTTTCTTGCACATCAGAGCGATTGTCATGAAGGTAGTTTCATGGCCGGCAATGATAAACAGCACCATGCTGTCTTTCACTTCTTTGTCGTTTATCCTGAGCACCAGACTCCATACCAGATCTTCTTCCGCAGAAACACTTCACTTATAGCCTAAATGCACACACTTATCATAAGCTCGCAATCGCACTCAATTTGTCTTTCATGGTCATGAACAAGAGTTTCGAACTAAGAAGCACGAGGAGTCTATGCCCTTATCAAGATAATGTAATTGATTCGACCATGCACACATATAAATATAGATAATTAAACTTCAAAATTATGTCATAAAACTATTGAGAATCAATATTTCAAATCCATTCAAACGTCTATATGAATTGACTACATAAAGAAAATAAAATAACTAGAGTTATCAATGAATTATTGTTTGCTTTGCCACCCCTTCTAACTATATCTATACCATGCTACTAGTCATTACAGGAAACTCTGGCCTACACGATACATTCATGTCAACAGTTTGCATTTTCAATGACGATAAAAATCATTAGACTAACTCCATAATATTGATAACACTTATACATTATAAAATTCATCATAACTCATTAACTTATTGTGTAGATAAAATTGCAACATCAACATCTATGTCTTCATCTTCTCATAAATGTGGAGTAATGACCTTTGTTGTCAACACATTAACAAGCAAACTATCAACTTTAGCTGAGAATAAAAACCTAAAGACAAATACCAAAATTTTAAAAGATTCATAGTTACATATGTACGTAAATATCACCATGGTAGTAATAAAAACTAGTTATGAGGATGATGGGGTTGTCTCATGCTGAAATACTTAAAAACACGTGTAAATTAATCAAGACCAAGTCTAAACATAAATCCTTGGAACTCAACATACATGTATTAATTTTTTATTAATATGTAACAAATATAAAATATTTGTGAATGTTGAACATCAAGGTATTGAATCCAAATATCTCTCTCAAATAATCATCACACATAACAACATTGTCTAGCCCACAAAAAACATCCCCAAAACTAGTCTACATAGAACTCTTGCCCTCGGAAGGTCTAGTGCTTACGAAACCCTAATATATGAAATGTGTGGTCTCATACTTGTTCTAGTGAGAACAAGACTCTCTCCACTTTCACCAGTGTTAGTATGAGAATGTTGGTTTATATGTTCAATGAGGGTGTGATGCCCGCTAAAATCTCCCACTTGAGACCCATGAACAATCTAGGTTTAGTTACAAAATTATGGAATATATATTTTTTTTAAAGTGTTAACAACCAAAGTCTCAAGGACAATTATATTCAACTGATGACCTTTTCCCATTATAATAATTACTAATTCCACATTATAAAGAAACAAGTGTAATAAGTCCAAACCTAGCTCAAATCTCCTTAGGGATTAATTTAATCACTGATTACATTAACATTTTAGATAAATATTCCCTGATTAAAATTTTAGGGTTAACGGACCAAAACAATTAAATACCCAAGGTATTTAATTCCACAAGATCTAAGACAAGAGTAATATTTAATTATAGTGGGGGAAAAAAATACTTATTTAAAATCATCAGAGTAAATTCTTACTTACCCACTCCCATAACTCGATTAAAGATTCAATTTGATTTTTCCCATGATTAACACAATTAAAAATTCCTAAAAACATTCCCATTAGATAGGAAATTTCCTCACCTTTCCAGTGATATAAAGAAGTCCTCCTAAATTCTCATATTTCTCAAGTTATGGACTGGCGGAACTTGGGATGAAAATTTTCCCAAGAGCGGGCCTGTGGGACTGGGGAGGAAAAATTTTCCCAACTCGGGCCTGCGGACTTCGAAGAGAAAATTCTCCTGGAGGAGAAAAGCAGACCAGTAAAGAGGGGAAAAAAAAATTTCCCAGACACGGGCCAGCGCAGTGGGGAAGGCATTTAGCACTTTTGCCCTTTTGGGACAAAGAAAATTTTACACCCACACCTCCGCCAACGCCCAGGGAGGCCACGTAGCTACTCCTTATTGGCTGTGGGTCAGCGGGTCGGCGAGGAACATTTGAAAATTTTAACTATTCAAAAGGAAGGGAAAAAAGGTTGAAAGGAAACTGCGCCTCCGCCGATGCAAGAAGATGCCATGTGTCATCCAACCATTGGCTGCGGTTTGGCGGTGTTAGCATTAGTTTAGGTTAATATAGTTGTTTGTTAATGGACAGTTATACAGTTATAACTACTCTCTCCTCCTCATAGCCTTTATATGGCTCTGTTGTTTTTTGTTTCAGACACGCATTGAATAAATAATTCATTCTCTACTATCATTAGTATCAGACCCCTAATTCTTTCCTTAGCATGGAGCAACCTGCAACAAAGATCTGTCAAAGACCGATACCAGATTCATGTCTTCCTTAGGTGGTTTTGGTTTTCTCCTGTCAGAAATCTGCGTGTACAGAGCATAGGTGTATGTAACCCCTCCATCAATGTATTCGCGTAACACTTTGTATTGGGCAACACTGCGGTAGAAGATAATCGTAGCATTTGCAAATAGCAACAAACAAGGAGGCCGAGCCTTCCATTGCTCTCAGCGAACCGTTTTGAGTTCAACATCCCTATTTTGTGTGCAACTGATCTTCTTCTTTGAAAAAAAAATATGTGGTTTTGTTTGGAAGAAAATGGCATTGCATTCGGTCCCATCCTAATCAAGTGAGCCCACAAAGGATATTTTGAGGCATATCCACGAGGGTTGAGTCCTGCATACTGGTTGAGAAAATCCCTACAGATATACAACCTGTGTAGGAATGAATCAGCGCCCATTGAAGAAAACAATTTTGCATTCTTTGTATGATGTGCATGGAAGTGGTGAGCCATGAGGAGAATTTGTCATGGAAGGAGCCATGTTTGACAGTTTCCAGCATGTACATGTTACACATTTCCAATGCTAAGAGTGTTACGAGCAACCCTTCTACTGGATCACCTCTGAGAGCCCAAGAGGACACCACCGACATCTATTTTTCCTTGCTCAATGAATTGCTGAATACCAGCAATGTCTTATTTGACGAATTGGTGCATCAAGGATTGTTCGACTATTTTTGGTTGGAATTATGTTGTCAAGCACGTAAAATCTACGAAGAATTAGAACACGGCTATGATGTAGATGATGAACACGAAGTAGAACGCCCACAAAAGTGTCTGCGTCTCACTGCACGAGCTTATAAAGTCCATCTTTGTGATACGTTCCTCCAGTAAGCATTGTAACCATTTTTGGAAAATAAATAAATAAAATACAATTTTGAGTTTTTGGAAATGTTTGCACCTCACATTTTGTTATCAGATTCCCATTTTACTAAAAGGGCCAAATTTCACCGCATGGAAAACCAAGATGCAAACGATTCTTCAGTTTGAAGATCTTTGGGGGATCGTTTCTGACATGGACGCCCCTCCCACAGACGCTGATCTATTGGCTAAGTATGAAAAGGTCGATGTAAAAGCACTAATGTTAATCACTCTAAGCCTTTCTGATGAGGTTCAACCTCACATTCGGGAAGAAACCACTTCCTCTATGGCATAGGTTGCATTGTGTACCATCTATGAAGCCAAGAATCTGACGATGATGTTGCATCTTTAGAAAAAGCTTCACACATTGAGTATACATGATGGTGAATCAGTCGAAGCCTTCTTGTGGCATGTGGCCAAGTTACGCATAGAAATTTCTGCTCTTGGTGAACCGGTGGATAACAAGTTGCTAGTCCTTCTCACCTTGCGAGGTCTTCCTTCCCGGTTTCAGACAATGATCACCACGTTGACCATCACTCAACAGGAGGTGAGTTTTTCCAAACTGGTGAATTATCTTCAGCAGGAAGAAGCCATTCCGAATGTTCAAGAAGCCTTCAAATACAAGGCTCTCATCACGAGGCAAAAGCATAGCAACAAGCCTCAGAAAGGGCAGTCAGCCCCCCAGAATTAGAAGCAACATCCACAGCAGTAACCTTCTCAGCGACCACCCCAGAAGTAGCAGAACAACAAGGCAGATTGATGGTGCCACATTTGCTCCATGGATACGCACATGACTGTGAACTATTATTATAATGGTCACAAGTATGGCAACTCTAGCGAAGAGAGCACTTATGGCCAAGGATATTCCAAGAAATCCCAATGGTGTGCTTGTAATCAGAGGAAAAAGGGTCATATTGCTACTCAGTAGGATGCCACCTCTGATGAAGAGGTTCTAGACACAACTCATTCAGACATTTTCCTAGTCTCACAGACTTTACAGCCATCAAAAAGTTTTTGGTTGATTGATTCGGGTGCCAGCAAACACATGACTAGCAATAAGAAGTTGTTCCATACCCTAAGTGACCATCCCACTGGAGATCAGATCACCATCATAGATAATCAGGAGTATATTGCAGTGGGGATTGGTGATGTCATCAATCCTCTTGGGACACGAAGATGTACACTCATGAAGGTGCTACATGTTCCAGGTTTGACCTCAAATATCTTGTCTGTGAGTCAGCTTCTTAATCATCAAATGCAGGTTGAATTTTTTGTTGAGAAAGGGGTCAAGTCCTGCATCATTTCCCAGGGAGACTCAGTTATTGCTTGAGCATTTATGAAGGGCCATCTATTTGCACTGGATGCAGTCACTTCATCTAACATTGCTCTCTCTGCTTCAACGGCGGAGTCGACTGCACTATGGCACTTTCGATATGGTCATCTTTCTGTCAGGGCTCTGCATCAGCTCAGTGCCAAGGAAATGGTAAGAGGGCTTCCTCCACTCTCCCATTCCTTACATGTTTGCTCTGGATGTCTTGCGGGTAAACAACATAGAGGTCCATTCAAACAGAGCTCTTATCATTCTATGGAGCATATTTAAGTTGTACACACCGATCTGTGCGGACCCCTACCAGCTAGCTTCCAAGGTTTTGAATACTTACATCTCATCATTGATGATTACTCACGGAAAATGTGGGTATATTTTCTCCGGAAGAAGAGTGAGGCATTTTCTAATTTCCAAACCTTTTACGAGCAAGCCACAAGGTAGTTTAGGAAGCCTCTCCTTCTCCTACGCTTAGATTGAGGGGGGGAATTTGTATCAAAGAAGTACTTAGCATACTTGAAGCAACATGAGATTCAGCAACATCTGACTGCACCCTACACTCCCTAACAGAATGGGATTTCTGAGTGACACAATAGGATTGTCATGGAGATGTCTCATTGTATGCTCTCCACCATGAAGTTGGTGGATCAGTTTTAGGCAGAAGCAGTCTAGAAAGAAGTGTATCTACTCAACCAGGCACCCACGAAGATCTTGTAGAATAGGACACTGGAAGAGGTATGGACTTGTCGTAAACCTTCTATCCATCATTTGAGAGTTTTTGGTTGTGCTGCATATATGCATGTTCTAGATGAGAAAAGGAAGAAGATCGATCCAAAGACGCTGCCATTTCTTTTCTTGGGGTATAGTACTACCTCAAAGGCATATCATCTCATGGATCCTGAGATGAAGAAGATCTACGAGATTCGAGATGTGGTGTGTGATGAGTCATCCTTTGACTCCCTACCACACAATGGAGATCCAATACCGACCTCGTCACATAGATTGCTCACACATCCAGATGATGGCCAAGATGATTCTTCTCATAGAGAAGAAGAGCTGAGTGGAGACTTGTTCATTGATCTAGGCACACTGGAACACACATCTTCACATCAGCAACAACAACACCAACATCCGAAATGGGTCCAGAATACTATTAGGGATGCACACCTGAACTCACTTCCAGGCACTTCTATAGGATTCAGAACACAAAGTCAAGCTAGACATGAGGTAAATTTTTCACTCATGAGTTCAGTTGTTGATAGCACCGAACCTGACACTGTTCGTGAGGCATTAGACCAACCACAGTGGAAAAAGGATATGGATGCTAAATATGATTCCCTACTTCAGAATCAGATGTGGGAACTTTCGATCTGCCTCCAAGTAAGAAATCCATTAGTTACAAATTAATTTTCAAAACAAAATATAAGGCAGATGGTTCAATCGACAAACACAAAGCATGACTTGTTGCAAAGGGTTATGCTTAGCAATAAGGAATTGACTATGACGAGACCTTTGCACCCACTACGAAGATCAAAACCATCAGAGTTGTCTATGCACTGGCAGCATAAAATGGATGGAAACTTTAGCAGATGGATGTCAAGAGTGCTTTTCTAAATGATGATCTCAAAGAAGAAGTATACATGGCCCAACCTGAAGGGTTTGTAGACGAGCATCAACCACACAAGGTATGTCATCTGATAAATTCACTTTATGGACTCAAATAAGCACCTAGGGCATGGTATATAAAAATTGATGATCACCTATTACAACATGGATTCACTAATAGCACCTCAAATACAAATTTGTATATCAAGAAGGTAGGAACACAGAATTTTATTCTGGTTTTATACGTAAATGATCTTGTGATCACAAGAAGTTCTGACAATATTATGGATGATGTAAATAATGATCTGAAGAAATCCTTCGACATGACTGATTTGGGGCTACTTCACTACTATCTTGGCTTAGAGATATGGCAGAAGAAGAATCATATCTTCATCTCCCAGATGAAATATGCCAAGACTCTCCTGGAGAAGTATGGAATGTCAAATTGTAAACCAATGTCCACACCTATGGAAAAAGGTTTGCAATTATCTAGATTCTATAATTCATCGTAGGTAGATGACACTCACTACAAGCAGCTTGTGGGGAGTCTCATTTACTTGGCTTTTACCAAGCCAGATCTTTGCTTTGCACTGAGCTATCTCACCAAATTTATGGAGGAGCAAAAGAAATGTCATTGGATAGCAACAAAGCATGCATTGAGATATGTCAGAGGAACAGTTGACTTTGGTCTGGAGTATCAAAAGAACACTCAGTTCTTCTTATAGGGATATATAGACTCAGACTATGTAGGATCCGTTGATGACATGAAATCCAATTCAGGGTACATTTTTCATCTCGGATCTAGACCTATCTCGTGGATTAGCAAGAAGCAAACTATTTTTTCTCTCTCATCCACTGGGGCTAAATACCATGCCGCACGAGGAGCTGTGTGTGAAGTAATTTGGTTACGTTGCATTCTTACAAATATAGGGATTCCTGAAGAGAAACCTCCCATAATTCAATGCTGACAATCAAGGTGTGTTGAAGCTTGTGAAGAATCATGTTTTTCATGAACAAAAAAATTATATTGAGGTCTAATGTCATTGCATTCGTGAACAGGTCTTGAACCACCAAATTTAGCTCCAGTACTACCCTACTTATTTTTAGGTTGTAGATATTCTCACCAAGCCTCTCAGAAGGTGAAGTTTGATTTGTTTAGGGGGTACATATGTAAAAACAATGTATTAAGGGGGGGAATGTTAGCATTAGTTTAGGTTAATACAGTTGTTTGTTAATAGATAGTTAAATAGTTATAACTGCTCTCTCCTCCTCGTAGCCTTTATATGGCTCTGTTGTTTTTTGTTTCAAACACGCATTGCATAAATCATTCATTTTTTGCTATCAGGTGGGATGGCGGGGATAATTTGGAAGTTTTTCCCAAAACAAATTTAGAAGCGTTAAGGCTTAAAAATATCCACTCCTCTGCCGACACCTCGTGAAGCCACGTGGCAACACCTAATTAACTGCAGGTTGGCAGAGCTGTGGGGAAAACTTACAAATTTTTCCAAATTTATTATTAAAATCACTTAAGGTTAAAACCGATCTGAGCCTCCGATGACACCTAATGAAGCCACATGTCAATCATTGATTGGCTGTGGGGGTGGCAGGGCCGCGGAGGAAAATTTACCAAATTAACTTTTTGGACTTGGATCATTTTTAGACAAAATGAAGGCTTGCAGATTAGCAGAGCGGCAGGAAACTTCATGACTTTGTACCTTTTGGGAAAAATGCAGAAAAAAGGAAATTTTTAGCCCGTGGATCGACCCAAGAATATTTTATTCATTTAAAATTTGACAGTTAGATTATTTTGAGCCCGAAATGAAGTAAAAACTTCAGACGACCACAACTTTTGATTAGGAACTCGATTTTTGGAAAACGAGGATGTTCTCGAAAGCTCTCGATATCCTCTTTACAAATCAACCTTAGGAATTTGATTTTGATAAATTTTAAAGGGTCGGTTTTGATAAAATGTCTTTCTGTCACTTAGAAAGTGAACTGATATTTTTAACTTACTAATTTTGTTCGAATTTGTCGTTAATTCTTTTTCCATTTTCTAAATAGGCATGGAGGATTTTACTTGGAATATTTTTGGATAGATTGTAAGATTAAGTTTACTTGATTGATTTGCATTCCAAATTTATCAATTTTATACATCAAGAAGTCTACAATTTTCCCTTTGTCTGATTTGAAAGGTTCTATAAAAATTTTATAAGTATTTTGGTATGTTTGGGGTCATTTTGACCTTACAAATAAAATTTGATATTTCATTTTGTATTTTTGATGTTGCAGGGTCGATCTGGGCATTTTGATAAAACATTTTCCAGTTTTGAAAACATCTAACAGAGATCTAATTCGAAAGGATCTATTTTTTTATTTATCATCTTCTAAGTAATAGAAATCATTCCGGATCCAATCTAACTCATTAAGTTGATTCAAATCAACACATTCAAATGCCAAATTAAAATTCTGATTTTCAAAAATTTCATTTCTAAGGAACATAACATTATGACATTTCTTCATATGTATTCACTTTTTCATCTTTCCAACAGGGATTTCAAATTACATTCAACAATAATATTTCCAATGAAAGCAATATCATTTGAACAAAGTAACCACTTTTATTTATATAGATCAAATACAATTTTACAATCACGACTCTTTCTCATTACATTCCTTTTTAGAAACAGAATACAGAGTATATTTATTTTATATTCAAAAGGGATTTTATTTCAAAAACATATTAACTCTTTAGCACAAAATGTGTATTAAATTTTCATCCACATCAAGTGGGGAAATGGTTTTTTTTCTGGCTTAGATTTATTTTGTTCCAAGGGAATTTATTCTGGCCTTCGCTGGTTTAATATATAGGGAACGGGCCCCTTCAACCCGCCCTTATCGATAAAAAATCAAGTAGTGAGGATGTCTCACATGATTCTCAACAGTATAAACATGCATCCAGACCCAATAAATATTATATATTGTTGTAACTTCATCAATAGATAAAGAAACATATCTTGCACACTTAAGTTTCTCTTTCAAGTCTTCTTTCTCAACCATAAGCTATGCATTTTTCCCAATCCCAACCACTACTTTCAGACCAATGAGAATGAGGAAAAGTGTGGGACACCAAGAAAAGACAAAATATTCTTTTATTTAGGAAAATCTATTATAGGATGCCCTCTTTTAATATTGTGAAAAATAATAAGCTAGCCGAATTGTTTTACCTAAAAGACTGTTTTGAATGATCTTGTTGAATTCAGAAGTAATTGTCCTTCCATTCTCTACAAATTATATTTTACTTATATGTAAAAATTCTCTACAAATTTTTGCTCCTCAAATTCTTTTTCATACATAATATGTAAATAATCATCCAAAATTTTCCATCTAGCAACATTCTTTACAACACCATCTATTGTTTGTTTTTCATATATCTTTCCTACGTGATTTTCAATACTATCCAGTTAAAGTTGCATTATCTTGTCCTTTCCAAATTTCCAACTATAGATTGTACATTTGCATTCTTAGGCAGGTTTAGCTTTATTTTCATTTTCAACAGGTTCAATAAATGGATACTTAGAAACCCACTCTAACTTGAAACTCCTTCCCAGGTTGAATTATCTACTATTTTAACCTGATCAATAGACAAAGAAACAAATCTTGCAGACTTAAGTTTCTCTTTCAAGTCTTCTTTTTCAACCATAGCTATGCATTTTTCCTAATCCCAACCACAAATTTCAGACCAATGAGAATGAGGAAAGTGTGGGACACCAAGAAAAGACATCATCTTATTTTTTTCAGGAAAATCTATTATAGGATGCCTCTTTTCAGATTGTGAAAATGTAGTGCCTCGTTGCAATGCACATTTCTGAGCTAGCGGATGGGTGACATTTCATGTCACTTCTTAAATGAACTTATAATTACCTACTTGGCGTGAGACAGTGGGGAGTAGGTGGAGGCCTGTTTTTCTTCACCAGGATCTCCTTTTGGATTCGGTTATTCAATGCGTATGGTTGGGAGGTGCCTGGCTCATTCTTGGGTTGTGCGGCTGGGAAAAGTGGACCACGTTTTTTTTTTGTTTTTTTTTGTTTTAGCCGCTTCCTTCTTCTGCTCTGGCAGTCTTTCTTTTAGTGGCCGCTCACCTGGTAAATCCTCTCAGAAGATGAACCTGCTCTTGTACTACTCTTACCTTACCGACTCTCTCTCTCAAACTTTGCAGGCCAAATGGAGTTTGGGCACAGAAATGGGTTTGGTATGGCGGTTATAGATGAAGCTATAGGCTGGTGAAGTAGGCGTGTTTTCCCCACTTTCAGTGGGTGCTGCGAGGTGTGTTCTTGTTGGGGATCTACAGCAACAACCTGTGACAGTAATTAGCCAGGAAGCAAGCGTGTTGCAGTATAGTCGAAGCATTTGTAAGTGCCTCCACCAAGCAGGTTGTCCAACTTTGTTGTTATCTATTCAGTGTTAATGCATCCTCAGATTCGGGATTCTCCTTCAAGATATTTCTATCAAAATCGACTATGTGACAGAGAGGGTGTTACCAGCAGACCTGATGAAATTTATTTACAAGATTCTCTACTGAGACCTTACTGTTTTACGATGTAGCTCATGGAAGAGGGTCTCTTGGAGGCGGATCTATTTTAGATCAAAATATTCATGAAGCACGTTTGCTTTGCTGTAATAATGGCGCATGATTTTTTTGTTGGTGACAGATCACACCCACAGGCACAGGAGATCTATACAATGTTGGAGAAAATGTCTTGGGAGATGAAGGTAACAGGATATTTGTCAGATTCAGAACATGTGCTGAGTGACATGAAAATCTAGTTTTCAGTGAATGGGAAACCGATCTTTCACTTCATGGGTACATCAACATTCAGCCAGTACACTATTGTATATGAGGTCTTGGTGCAGTTTGGAATACAACAAAAGTAGAAGATGGATCAATAGTTGTAATATTTGGTCTTGGTACAGTCAGACTCGCGGTTGCAGAGGGTGCTAAAACAGCGGGTGCTTCACGTGTTATTGGCATTGACATTGATTCTAAGAAATTTGAAACTGCTAAGGATTTTGGAGTCACGGAGTTTGTTAATCCTAAAGATCATGATAAACCCATTTAGCATGTGCTTGTTGATATGACCGATGGAGGTGTTGACTACAGCTTTGAGTGTATTGGAAATGTTAGTATGATGCGAGCTGCTCTAGAGTGTTGTCATAAGGGTCGAGGGACGTCTGTTATTGTTGGTGTTGTAGCCTTTGGTCAGCCTTAATTGAGGATGCCAAGTCTAGGGACTGTTTTATGGCTATGGAGTCTGTACCAAGAGATCTTTTGTTTTGGTTTTAAAGCCATCTTCTTTTGCTTCATCTCAAACTAGGGCTGCTCCTAATATGAGAGCACCAAGGTTAGGAGGTCCCTGAATAAATTCTTCTCACGCACAGTGGAAACAACTTCAATGTTCTTGCAGATCCAACTTCCCTTTCTGAAGGAGTACATTACTTTGAAGTCTACGATATAGATTACAAGGCCCCATTGCGTGGTCCTCTATTTAGAGTACCTGTGACAATAATAAAACCTATATCCTTACAAATGAATCCTCCAGAAACTACTTTTTCAAGGTTGTCCTTTTTAGCAGGTGACATTGAGTGGAGATTTATTGAAGTTCCAATTGGTTCTACATGGGTGGAGGCTACCATGCGAGCTTCTGGTTTTGACACTCCTCGACGTTTTTTTTTATTAACTGTCTTCAGATTTGTCCTAAAATTTGATCTCTTTAGTGGGAGAGTGTTGTAACATTCTTGTCTCCATCATTGAAAAGCTTCAACCATAGGGTTGAAAGTGGTCGAACAGTGGAAATAACTATAGCTCAGTTCTGGTCTAGTGGAAATGGAAGTCTTGCTACAACGCTTGTAGATTTGGAGGTCGAATTCCATGGGATTAGTGCAAATAAGGAAGAGATTCTTCATTCTGGTTCTGATGCACCTACCAAGATTGATGTGAAGGCCTTATCAACTGAGACACTTGTTCCTGTTGCAATTTTGACAAAAGTCAGAGTTCCATATCGACCTGTTGAAGCTGGAGAAATAGGCAAGATACTTCTACACCTTTCTACTACTATTATTTTTACAATTATTGCAAAATCAAACCGCTCTTTCCTTGCATTGATTTGTCAGTTGGATGTCATGATGGGAGATTTCGCTCTTTGTTTGTTTCTTCTTGTTTTAGCTTTTATCGATGACAGTATGTGGGTCGAAAGGAGGCATGTGCCTTCTCCTATGAATGTTATGTTTCTCTTACTCGAATGATAGACCTTCGTCTGTATGTTTATGCATTAGCCCTTCTCTGCGATTGAGTTGCAAGTTATTATGTTGATCAACTAGTATTTTCGATATTATGGAAGCAAGTTACGATAACTATGAACCCCCCCCCTAGCACCCAAGTTTGTCTCTGACATTTTTTGCTAGCTCCTTCGCAAGTCCCCTTGATAACCTTTTTGCATCGAGAAAGAAAGGTTGTAGGATTGTGTGAGCAATGCGTGGGCTAGCCAGCTTAGAGTATCGGTATTAAAACTGGTAGAATGAAAAGGTTTGTGTGCAATGTGTTTTTCCATCTCACGTGTTTAGAATCTTATACTATCTTTCATCTTGTTTCTAGGATTTTAAGGCCATCCTCAGGAAGTGCCTTGACCATCCCTATCAACTTGAACCATAACTAGCTTTTCGGATCAACTAAGCTGGAGGTCTCATTGTCCGAATCATGTACCTCGTTGACACTAGAATAGTTGGTCTAATCCCCTCTCAGAATCATTGTTGATGGTTCTCTTCTATTTTTCCTAACTTGCATTATTTGCTCCCTTGTAATGCTAACGCTATTAATTAATATTGGTCGGTTTTTATGCACGTAATTACTGTAATAGTTTGTGATGGAAATTTCCTTAAATGTGATTAACCTTCAGGAAAAAAAAACTCAGCTTTCATTTGATAGTCTTATGGATTCATAGTGGAAGGTTTTGTTTTGATAATGTCACGTAGAAGTTATGTTTGTATCTTTGTGCGACGGTTGAATGTGTTACCCAGGGTTGCCGTAAATTATGGTTGTTTTGGGAGGTGGGAAATTTATTTTAAATTAACCAAACATTAGTACTGTAGGGGAGGTTTGCAAACCTTTAGTGTTATAAAAACTTGTTGATGACATTATTGTATACTCTTGTTGGATGAAACCCCCTTCTTCTCTCACATGTTTGTTACTAGCCTATAAGACTTTGACCCTTCCTGGATGATTGGTAGATCTCTTTGTAGTTAATGGTCAAAACTAGTATACTTTGCCTTCGCTTCGAAACTTATGTTGTGTGTATACTCTAATTGATTTCCAGTTTGAAACTCAATTATACATGGCTTTTTGTGTTGATTCCTAAAACCCGTGTTTCCCTTTTCTTGGGCTGATCAACTTTTGTTCTTTTAGAAATGTATTATTTTAGCCTATGCGTTGGTACCTTTGATAAAATTCTAGATGGTTGGTCTATTTATATCAAATCTCAATCTTGTAATTATTGTTATTTACTTACTTGATGGGAATTCTGTTCTTTGCTAGATTGTTTATATCTCCTTATAGGGCCAAGGGCCATTCTCATACGATTATTACTTTCGTTGCTTTTGCTCCTAACTGAAGTACAAGGTTTTCTCCTTCTTTGATTGGCATGATGAAGACTTTATTATAACTTGATGTGTTAACAGTGTTTAGAGGTTTGAACCAATTCTTGTAATAAAGTGCTTCCTTTTCGTGATATTGTTAGATAATAGTTATGGTGGTTTTGTGTAGCCTTATCTTGCTTAGTTCTCGTGAACTGACTCTTGTAGAAAATTTGCTGCAGATGGATCTTGCGTGTAGATGAGGGATAGATTTGTAGACTTTTGTCATCAACCTCAATTGAGAAGATCCTCTACTCAAAACCTTTTTATGTTAATCAACTTTCATTAACGTCCAGTGGAAAGTTTAGAAGAGGATTAATGTCTTAGTAAAATGTATTGTGGACTTGTCATCTGAACCTTGGAAACCCTGTATTGTGTGCCCATCATTGAAATTATAAGAAAATTTGGTTATTGTGGTTGAGTGACTTGTGGAGTATCAGTATTTTAAGAAATGATGTAATTTGTTTTGTTCTCGTTAATGAGTGTTGCTTCAACTTTGCCTTGAGAATAAATTCTGAGTTAAACCTTGCCATGACTTAGTAATAAAGTGTCATAAGTAAAATAACATGGGATTGTTTAGTACTTCAGGAAGTTAAATTAAAAGTTGTATTCAAATAAAGTAACGTAGGGGTTACCAACTTGAGAGCGAGAAATTCTTTAAGTAATCCAGGGCAGGACTATCATTGCAAGTAACATTATATAACTTGATACCCCTAGCTACACTAATGGACACTATCCCTTTCATGGTGGGATTCTTAAACGAACTTAAAGGAAATCTATGGTTATATCTGGAAGATAATAAGATTTAATAAATAGGAGAAAACAATTTTGAAACCATGCAATCTATCTCTCAGCCATTTGAGAAGTAAATTTACCTACTCCTTGTTAATACTTTTAGTGAAGCCTAAGTAAAGTTGTTGTTAAATCTGGTTAAGAGCCCTAGCTTCAATTTAATACTGAAAATAACTAATGAGGTCCTAAAAATGTTTCATCTCGACCTTCTCCCTCTAACCCTTTTTCAAGGCACCTTGTATCTCTTCTCTTAAGTGTGTTGAACTTAAAACCCTGTTGTCTTGTGAGCAAGAATGGATCTTGTATCGTTAGTGGTGAGCAGATGGCCTCATGGAATTTTAATACTCCTTTTTCTTGATAAACGAATTAAGCAAATGAATGTCTTAATAGAGAAGATTAAAGATGATTACTCAGTGCAAAAAGAATAAACTTGGCTTGGCAAGTTGAATTATACGAATCATATCCTGAGTCTCCTTGAAAACGTAAGCTAAGAATTGCAAGATGTCCTTTTAAAATAAATAACCCTCAAGAATATCTCCTTGTGGTTGGCCCTAACTGTAAGTGTGTTCTGTGATTATACTTCTATGTTGTCTTGTCAAAAAGAAAAGTAAATTGTCCTTGATTTGTGTGAACGTTTCCGTGCTTCCTTTATGGCCATCCTTGTATCAAGTTGTTCACAGTGTTAGTTGTATACTTTGTGACGACATGTTGCGTCATGTTATGTGTCAAGCAAGTCAAAAAAAAATTATCATGTATTTCACTGTGTTGTTCGTATGTGTGGATTTTTTGGGTTGTTACAGAAAAACAGTAGCTAGCCTAATTGTTTTACCTAAAAGACTGTTTTGAATGACCTTGTTGAGTTAAGAGGTAATTGTCCCTCCATTCTCTGCAAATATTCTTTTACTTATCTTGTGTTCCTCAAATTCTTTTTCATACATAATATGTAAATAATCATCCACCGTTTTCCATCTAGCAACATTCTTCACAACACCATCTATTGTTTATTTTTTATATATCTTTCCTACGTGCTTCTCAATAGTATCCAATTTAAGTTGCATTGTCTTGTCCCTTCCCAATTTCTAACTATAGATTGTACATTTTCATTCTTATGGAGGTTTAGCGTTATTTTTTGTTTTCAACAAGTTCAATAAATGGATACTTAGAAACCCACTCTAACCTAAGACTCCTTCCCAAACAATATTATCTATGTTTGTAACCTCACCAATAGATAAAGAAACATATCTTGCAGACTTAAGTTTCTCTTTCAATTCTTCTTTTTCAACCATAGCTATGCATTTTTCTCAATCCCAACCACTACTTTCAGACCAATGAGAATGAGGAATGTGTGGGACACTAAGAAAAGAAAACATCTTATTTTTTTTCAGGAAAATCTATTATAGGATGCCTCTTTTTAGATTGTGAAAAATAGTATCTAGCCGAATTTTTTTACCTAAAATATTGTTTTGAATGATCTTGTTGAATTGAGAGGTAATTGTCCCTCCATTCTCTGCAAATATTCTTTCACTTATCTTGTGTTCCTCAAATTATTTTTCATACATAATATGTAAGTAATCATCCACATTTTTCCATCTAGGAACATTCTTCACAAAACCATCTATTGTTTGTTTTCATATATCTTTCCTACGTTTTTCTCAAAGGTATCCAATTTAAGTTGCATTTTCTTGTCCCTTCCTAATTTCCAACTATAGATTTTACATTTGAATTCTTAGGGAGGTTTAGCTTTATTTTCATTTTCAATAGGTTCAATAAATGGATACTTAAAAACCCACTCTAACCTAAAACTCCTTCACAAGTCCCATTTTCTTTCCTCTTTATTTCTTCTAGAAACAGGTGTCTGCCGATTATTTTCCATGGTGGAATTTAAATTTTGTTGACTACCAAAAGTTTCACCTCCAACATTCAATTGGGCAAGTGATGACAACTACCAATAAAGTGGAAATTTAAATAATCCAGTAATGGAATTTCAACTTCATTCAATGAGATGTCTTCAAGGGGAGGCATTTCATTATCATTTTCATTGACATCATCAGTCATAATATCATTAATGAACATATTCTGAGTTTCATTTTGAATGAAATCATTATCCCTTGATTGTATTGGTCCTACTAGAGAACAATGGGATTCCTTAGATAGTTTCTCAAAATAAGATACTATTTTTTGAAAGCTAGTACCAGGAGTTGTTGGAATTACTTTATTTCTTGAGGTTCCCTTTTTAGATGTCATTTTCTTGAATCTTGTAAGGATACTTGTTTAGTTGGCTGCGATGGGTTGAAAAGCAACTAAGGAATTGTAGTGTTGCGTGACATTGAAAAAATGACACTTGCAATATTGTAAAATAAAAAAATCACATATTTTAATATATTATAACATTTTTAAGAGCCCAACTTATAAAAGAAGATAAAGTAATGCGGCATTTAATAGAAAACAAGTTTTAAATAGACTTACCTGCATCAAGTGCTTGTAGGACATCTACTACTTCACAAATTCACAAAATTGGAAAATCAGAAAAAAAATTTAAAAAAAATTTTAAAAAAGGGTTAATGCTTAATCTTCATGATTAGTTTCTACAATCTAGATGTATATATGGTGAATTTAATCAAATTTCAAAAAAAAATATCAAACATGTTGGCGAATGAGACCAAATGACCAAGAAGGTTCCATATATTTCTTGGCGATCCAAGAATGTTTTAAAATACCATCCCATCAATCACGTGGTGAGTTAATAAAAATATATATATTGGGATTGGAGATTTGTTGGCTATTCGTATGGGACATATTATTGTTTGTAGAAATTTTGGGAAAAACGTAGGCAGTGCCATGGTTGTAAAAATAGCTAAATTCATATTCCATAATTCCTACCATTCGCCTAATTACAAATATTCATAGCTAAAATTTTCTTTGAATATAAATACAATTTCTATGTATATAACTTTTACTCTATAATAAATACTTATAAACAAATAAATAATTCAATTTAACTTTTGCTTCTAAGTCTTTAATTCACAATAAGACTCTCTTGAACTAGATGTATAAATTAATTATCAATTAATATGCTAAAGATGATAATACTTCTATATATTTATAGGATTTATATATTCATACTAAAATCTAATTAATATAAAAATGAACATATAATGAGTAGGAAAAATGATAAAGACATGAAAAACATATTCTTATTGTAATTAGAAGGACCCACAAAGCCAAAAAACTCAAAATTGTATATTTATGATTCTTGGAGACACTAGAGATCTAAGACCATATTATGTTTTGGGGAAATAAACACAAATTAGTGGTTTTAGATAAATATCATAATATATAAAGAGAGAAATGCATTATAAATAAATAAAAGAATAATGAAAAATGGAAAGCGACACAATAAAAATGCAATTTAAACCAATAATTGAAGGGCCTACACATATATCGTAAAATAATGCAAATTCATTACTAAAAATAATGTGAATTCATTAATGTTTTATGCCCATGAATGAGATGGAATACACATCATCTTTTTAATTTAAGAAAAAGAAAACGAGGAGATTGAAAGAAAGATGTCCGATGGTAATCCATTCCCCAGTTTTGTTTGAAATTTAATTTCCATAACAATCCCTCACATGAAAGTCCACAAAAATGGCACAACCTTAAAACCCACAAGAAATAAACAAACGGCTCACCCACCTTGTTTTGGGCTGTAAATGGACGCAAACATAAGTATGCCTTCTTTGTAGCCCATAAATCATGTCGTATACATTGATTTAGGTCCGTCTAGTTTTTGGAGAAGATTTTATTAATAAGACAATAGAATAAATTTTATTGATGGTTTAATAGAAGTGACATTAATATAGGTGTTATTAAACGCAAAGTTTGAATGTAAAAGGTTTAGATTTTCAAATTTTTAATACCTATTAAAATAAAAATTGTTGATAATTTAATTGTTTTATATCATTTTAAATTTAATTTTGTTGTATATGATTTTTGATGATTTATTCATATAAATATAAATAAGTTTAATATTTACAAGAATATAAACTATAATTGTCTATAATATTTTAAATATTTACGAGTTATATTCAATTAAATTCATGAAAATAACTTATAGCGCCAGAACTGTCGGCAGCGAAAACGAATAAACCGAAATAAATTTCGCCTATTTTGACCAAATTGATGGATGTTGGACACGTAACCCAAATTGAAACGTACAACCTATTTTCTTTAAAGCACTATGATGGCAATGTAATATTCGGTCTGGAATTGGCAGTTTCAGCCTCAAACCGATGGAGGTAGCGGAATTTCTCCTGCAAAACAAAGCTACAGTTACAATTTTTGTAAGTGTTATAGCAATTTGTTTATTGCGGTTCTTGCTCAGGGAAAAAGTTTGTTACAAAGGGCTACCTCCCGGAAGTCTAGGGCATCCTTTTGTGGGAGAGACAGTTGGGTTTCTTTGCGCTTTCAAGACCAACAAAATAGAAGAATTCATCCGTCACAGAGTGATGGCGTATGGACCTGTTTTTAAAACTTGTCTGTTTCGGCAGCCCACTGTAGTATTTACGGGCCCTGCGGGAAATCGGTTCTGGTTGTTTAACGACGGCAAGCTCTTTCATGGCAACGCCCAAGGCCCTCACAGAGCCGTTATTGGCCGTAATTCCTTGCTGGACAAAACTGGAAACGAGCACAGGCGTATCCGAGCCGCGTTGATGAACTTCTTTTCTCCCGACTCGCTCAAAAAACTGGTGGGAAGAATGGATTCCGCCGTACGCCGGCACCTGGATGAGTATTGGGATGGAAGAGATCTGGTCCATGCTGCTCCGCTGATAAAATCTCAGACGTTCTCCGTCACCTGTGAAGTGCTTTTCGACTTGCAGAATAAAGAAGAGGTGGAGGAGCTGTGCGAGCATTTCAAGGTGGCCACTGAGGGCATCTACACCTTCCCACTCCGTCTTCCTGGAACTCGTCTGCATCGCGCGTTAAGGGCAAGGGCTCATATCGACCGCATTTTATCTGCAATGATAACACGGCGGAAGGATGACGTTCTATCGGGTCGTGTCTCTGCAGAGGAAGATCTGGTATGGAGTCTGGTGAGCATGACCGACAAAGACGATAAGCCGCTCACCGACAAAGAAGTGAAAGACAACATGGTGTTGTTTATCATTGCCGGCCATGAAACTACCGCCATGACAATCGCTCTCATGTGCAAGATGCTCTCATCTAACCCTCACTGCTCTGAAAAAATAGCCAAAGGTAAAATTCTTGAAACCATTCATCAGATAGCATCTGAAGAAATATGAATCATTTGATGTTGTTGCAGAAAGCGAAGAGATTATCTCCCATAAAAGTGAGGGAGAGCCGCTGACGTGGGAGGACGTCCAGCGGATGAAGTACCTGTGGAGCGTAGCTCAGGAAACACTGCGCATAATACCTCCCATATCGGGCATATTCAGAAAGGCCACTACAGACATCAACTATGGAGGATACACAATTCCCAAAGGATGGAGTGTAAGTCTCTTTAAAATTCTGCTGTTCTAATTTTCATTACTCGTTGCTCAACAATTTAACTTGTTAAAATATGTGAAGTGTAGGTAACATGGATCTGAATTCTTTTTTATTCTTCTTGTTCAGTTATATTGGTCGAATTATTCGACAGTATACCATCAAGATTTCTTTCCAGAACCACACAAATTCGACCCCTTGCGATTCGAGATTTCTAGCAGTATAACTCCATACAGTTTTTTGCCGTTTGGAGGAGGGCCGCGCATGTGTCCAGGAAACGAGTACGCAAAATTAGAGATATTGATGACGATGCATCATCTGGTGAAAAGATATAGGTGGGAAGCACAGTTTCCTGATGAACCCATCATTAGAAATCCCTTGTGCGTTCCTGCCAGAGGGCTCCCGCTCAGACTCTCCCATACAAACGACGTAAAACGTGAGCCTAAGCGTTTTGACGTTAACTGTAAGTGGTGAAAACATCGCGTGTAATAGTGTTTCGATAAGCTTTCTTACATTTACAAAAAATGAAAAAAGGTGGCGGCTAAATGTAGAAAATAATGCAGGCATGTATACTATTATAAAAGAAGTCTATAAAAGCGTGTGGTTGCACGTCTCTAACTTATGTTTCAATATGACATATGTGAGCAGATTAGAGCTCGCCATCCTTTATAACGCCACGTACGGTTAGATGTATATCATCATCATCCTTTATCAGGTTACATTCATACGGATCATATTTTTAACAAATCACACTCACCATCGTTTATAATGCCACGTAGCCTTTGATATCTGCGACCAAATATTCCAATGTGTATTGGCGAGGATTGATTGTTTGGTATGTTGATACTGTATTTGTGTTTATGGATTATAAGTCTATATCACGTTTTTATGTATGTTTCAAATTTGATGTGTTTGTTTTTATTTTACCATACTTTTTCTTTAAATTATATGTTTTGTTTTTTTTTTTTTCTTCTGTTTTTTATTATGTTTCCTCTTATTAAATTATAATATTATTTATAATTTTAGTTTATTGCAATTATATTGATATGGTTTTGGTTTTTTTTAATTGGTCTTTTTTATTCTTATTTTGGATTTTCCACAGTTTCGATTTTTTTATTTCAATTTTTCCATTATATTATATACCGACACACATATTAATAAGTTGCAATATAAATTTAAAAAGTATATACATATAAAAATGTATTAGCGTATTTATAACAATCAAACAAAATCAAGATCACACATAAAAGAATGGTAAAAATACCTTTGAAATCTTTTATTTAAAGAGTATCCCTATGTCAAAATAAAACTTCAAAATTTTGGAGAAGAGTATGTAGCATGTATTTGTTGCATTGATTAATAAATTCAAAGTGATAAGGGACAAGAAACATGTAAATTACAATAAACTCCATGCTGACTTATTTTATACTTGTTGTGTTGTTCCTTGCATTATTCAAAATCCTACAACTTAATTTTTCAATGTGTTGCAACCAAAATTAGAATTTTAAGGAAGGAAAATAGTTTTGCGACAACTCACAATAAATTTTCAAATGGAGAGATATGAGAAGTAAAATCAAAGTGCCAAAGAAGAAGGACATGGCCTTGGACCCTATATCGTCACCCATGCCTATGGATCGGGTGCTTATCGTTTGTCTTCACTTGAAGGTAAACCCGAACCTAATCTCCTTAATGCCTTGCATCTTCGACCATTTTATTGTTGATATCAAGTCCTATATCACTTTCTGTCAATTAGCCGCGTGTCCATTGAGCGATGTTCACCTTCCATTATTACCCATTTTGAGGATCCATGATTAAACAAAAATCATGTGATTAACCGTCATCTTTTATCCTTGTCTTCAGTATGAGTACCATGGCTCTGCTCATGGCATGATTCTCATGGATACTTTTCATCTTCTTCAAGATGGAATCCCATGGACATTCATCACTCGGAACCACCTCCTTCACAGTTAATCTTTGTGTACTACGATCTTGTCTTCTAAAACCGGAACCTAATCATCCTCTATAATCTTGTCCATGACCTAAACGTCTAAAAAAAGGGATATAACTCCTTGAGTCAAAACTTCAACAAAGGATGGCTTCCTCAAAAAAGGGACATCTCTTCTCCATATCCTACCATTATCAATAGACTACTCCCTCGAAGGACAGCTATATACGGTCATTATATAAATATAATAAATATTCAGAAGCTTCCCACATCGATTATCTTCACGAAGACCTCAAGGAGATAATGTATTCATCCCATATAGACTTCCTGCATCGATCAGTCTATTACACACAAACAAATCAAGCAAGAGATGAAATTTTCATCATGGACTTGCCTATTGTGGATTCAGTTTTCTTGTTCTGAAAAACACGTCGTCGTACACTAAGTTACGCTAAGCCTCTCGATCTCACCTTCTTGTCTTTTCCACCAAAATTCCTCATTCCTCAAGGGACTTGCCACAAATGTGACATTTTGTGATCTTGTGACTTTTCTCACCCTTAAAATAGTCCATTATGGAAGGCCTGTAGGGTCTTACGTTCATAATCCCATCTAAAGTAGGATTAACTCATTAGGGTTCTTATCAACTACGCAGCTCTTTTATCACTTCTTACCATTCACCTTCCTCATTTACCTATTGATTCTCTTATACAAGACTAGATCCTTGACACATGTATTTAAAAATCAATCAATCATAGCTATAACCTAAACACAATCATGCCTATGACCTACATCACCCATGCCTAATACCTATCTGACCATTCCACTATTTCACCTTAATTGTCCCTAGCTTATAGGAGAACTACATCGGCCTGAGGTCCAGTTTTGCCAGGACCATGTAGGTAGCACTTTGAGGGCATGGGGCCCTTGGAGGTTAGCTCGACCACTCTCTACCCTAACGAATTCCCTCTTCCCCTTTCCTAGTCACATTCTACCCTAGTTAGTTTCCTTTTTTATATCAATAATTGGCAATTAACCCAAACAAACAATAATTGCTTCACATCTTTACCATCATCACTCATGCATTTATTATGTCTTCCATTTCTTTACCATTATCATGTATTTTACTACCGAACATCTTAAAGTGACCCACATCATCATTAATTGCACCAATTAATGAGTTAAACACTCAACCAACCTCAACTCAACCATACCTAAACCAACCTGAACTTCATCATACCTAAGTCAACATGACTCAATCCATGCCTGTGACCTGATTCAACCATACCTAAACCAGCCTCAACTTCATCATACCTAAGTCACCCTGACTCAATCCATGCCTATGACCTGACTCAATCCATGCCTATGACCTGACTCAATCCATGCCTACGACCCTAACTCTATCATACTTAATTCACCTAGTTTCCATCACATACACAAATAATAATGGAAATTACAACAAGCACACCATCCATAGTATAAATATCATCATCTATAAATCATGAAATCTGTGTACACATACATATGTGACCCAATACAAATGAATCCAAAAATCTCAAAAACCCTCATGTACATCCTCACCATCTTCGGCACGCAAGCTGGTATATGACCAAAATCAATCAACTCTCGTATACATCCTCACTCTCTTCGGCACGCATGTTGGTTTATATCAAAAATAAATGACTATACAACATAGGAGGTACATACGGCTATCAGATATCACCAGGCTAGATACCCTCCATATTTGTCTCCCTTGTCTCCTCCTCCTCCTCGGCTCCTGTACGATGGCCTGTTAACATCTCACCACCCATCGTGGGTCATTGTTGGGTCCCTGCTAGTACTGCACCTAGAGCTGGCCTCCATGAATGGGTAGCCTCACCCTGACCCTGTCTTAGGGCTCGTTGGCCCCCTGTACTCTCCACACTGTGGGTCTACGACCTAGACCTCTCACTCGAGGCCTGATGTGCCATGTACTCTCCATAGGATAGAAAATCTATCTCTGTCGCCATAAAAAATATCCTAATAATACCTAGTCTTGCCTAAGGCATCCCGCAATCTAGCTACGGGTACTATCTGTGGTGGCCCCATTGGCCTCGGACCCTGTCCCTGTCCTTGTGCTTGTGCCTGTCTTGAGGGACCATGTCTCGCTCTTTCCTATATCTGGAACTGAAGATTCGCAACTTGCACCTATGTAGTGGCCAACTGACCCTGTAAACATGTAACATGCGCTTGTAGGGAGGCCAACTAACCCTGTAAACCTATAACATGTGCTTGTTGTGAAAGAAAGAATGTCATATTTGAACAAAATTTATAAGTTAAAAGTTCAGTTCACATTTTAAAATCCTGCAAATCGTTTTCTTAAAATTAACTCTTAAAAATTTACCAAAATTAAATTCTTATGGTTTCTGTTCAAAGAGGACATTGAGAGCTCTCCAAAAATCCCTCGTTTTCCAAAAACTGAGTTCCCCATCAAAAGTTATGGCCTTCTACAGTTCTTACTTCATTCAGCTTCAAAAATAATAATAATAAAAAATAAAAAAAAATCTAACTGTCAAAATTAAATAATAAAATATTCCCTAGTGGACCTGCAGGCTTAATTTTTCCCTTTGCATTTTTTTCCCAAAGATCGCCAAAGGCGTGAAGCCTCCTGCCTCTCCGCCAACCGGAAAACATTATTTTTGTCAAAAATAACCTAACTTCAAAAAAGGAAAATTTTGTAACTTTTCCCCGCGGCCCCACTGCTCCGCCCTTTGCATATGGAAAGTATTTCCGTGGGTGTGTGGGCCCACACTTTCAACTTAACCTTTTAGATCCTTTTTAGCAAAATTTTCCTGAATTTCTCCACCACCCCACAGCCAATGATTGGCTGACACGTGGCTTCAAGAGGCAGCAGCGGAGGAGCGGAAGCATTTAAAACTTTAAGCACCTTCAAATGAATCTGGGAAAAATTAGTAAGTTTCCTCTATGGCTCCACCAGCCCGCAACCAATCCGGTTCTGTCACGTGGCCTCACGAGGCGTCGGTGGAGGAGTGGATCTTTTTAAGCCTTAGCGCTTCAGAAAACTTTTGGGAAAATTTTCCAAAATACCCCCACCGACCCGCAGACAATGATTGGCTGACACATGGCATCTTCTCACGTCGGCGAAGGCATGGATTCCTTTCAACCTTTTTTCTTTTCTTTTTGAAAATTCAAATTTTCCTAATGTCCCTTGCCAATCCACTGACCCGCAACCAATAAGGATCTGTCACGTGGCCTCCCTGAGCGTCAACGGAGGTGCGGGTGTAAACTTCACTTTTTCCCAAGGATCAAAAAGTGCTAAAGGATTTCCCATGCCCGCAATCCCGCTTCTGCAAAATTTCTCCCTTGGGCCCGTAAGCCCGCCCTTGGGAAAATTTTCCTCTCAAGGCCCGTCAGGCCATAACTTGAGAATTACAAGGAGTTAAGAGGACTTCTTTATGTCAATGGAAAGGGGAAGAAATTTCCTATCTAATGGGAATGTTTATAGGAGGTTTTGAGTGCATTAGTAATGAGTAAAAATTATGTTGAATCTTGTAAGTCAATAACAAAGTGGGTAAATGGAAAATTAACCTAGGAATTTATTTGGTCTTGGCCTTGACCTTCTAAACTTTACTAAGATACTTTTAGCTTGTGCTAACCTAATATTTTTATTAAATATCATCCAGGGGATTTAAACTTTGCTTGGACTAACTTTTCTAGGTGATTTTATAATAGGGTGATAATAATTGTTAGAGTAGGATATCTTTTGCTTAAACCTAACTAGTCTTGAGACCTTGTTGTGGCCACACTTTTAAACAAAAAAAAAAATATTCCATAATTTTCTAACTAAACCTAGGTTGTTCTTTAGTCTTGAGTGGTTGTTTTTAGTGGGCGTTACATACCTGAGTGTGTTGTCCAAAATTTTACATTTTAACAATATTTCTTGATAATTGCTTTCGTTTCTCTTATTTTTACTTTTTTCACAATACATTTGGATAAATGTATGTTAATTACAAGTTTCACAATACCTATGGATATGTTCCCTGTCTTAAATTTTATTTTATTTTCAAAACTTCTGAGTAACTTTGTTTGTTGTTGGATAGCTGCTCTTTTCCTTAAATTAAAAATTTTTCACTATATTTCTAGATAACTCTGTTTATTTCCTTTAATTTGACAACTTTCACAATATGTCTAGATAGTTGACTTCATTGTCTTATGCGGAACTTTTTTGTGATCTTTAATCACCCAACTTTCACAATACTTCTGAATAATTGTGTTTTTTGTTTTCAATTTGAAAATTTCCACAATAATTTTGGATATTTGCATTTTTTTTTTCTTATCCTGACATTTTTACAATACTCTTGGATGCATTTATTATTTGAGAAATTAGTTTTTTTCATTTTTGACATTTTTCATAGTACTCCTAGATAATCATGTTTGTTCATATACATTTACCCACATTTATTGGGAACATATATGAATTTCCTAGGGAAAACTGAGGTACTTACTTGAAATGTCGGATTAGAAACAATAAACACATTTACTCACAACTATAAGGAAACATATCTGAATTTCCTTAGGACAAGTGAGACCTTGCTTACCTGAAATGTCATATCAGAAACAACAAACACATTTATCCACAACTATTGAGAAATATAATGAATGTTGTGAGTATAAGTGATGTTGCTTATTCCAAATGTCAAATGAAAAACAACAAACCATTTATCTAGAGGTATTGTGAAAAATATCTAATTTTTCCCCGAGGTTTAAGTGAGGTTGTTTACTCGAAGTGCTATATTAAACACAACAATCACATTTATTCATAAGCATTGTGAAAAATATCTCAACTTTCTGAGGAGTCGGGTAGCTTGCCTCAAATGAAAATAACCAACACATTGTGCGAGAAGAAAGGTGCATGCATGGTTCTGAATGTGGGAAAGGAGGGAAGAATCATCTTTTTGTCTCAATTTATTATATGAAATTTTAGATTAAAAAACAATAGATGTGTATTTAAAATGATCTCTTAATTTCCCGAGGGATGAGTGGGGTAGCTTAGCCAAGTTTTAGATTAAAAACCAAACATATTTATCAGAATTCTTTCCAAGGCCCAAAATATCTCCAACTTTTTATAGTGCTTCTTTGTTATGATTAATTAATCCTTATCTACTACGAATGTATCATGTTTGGGAATTTGGTAGATTATGCTCCTATTTACTTACAAGTTTCAGGTTTCTGACAACTCAGTGTGACTGGTACTTATCAAAAAAACATTTATAACTAACTGTGCGTGGGATTTGGACTCCCTGTTAGGTGCAATGGATTTTGTTGGTGATGAGGCACCTGTTACCATAGCTAAAAATTGCACTAAACCTAGGAGTTCTTCATCTGGTGGACAAAATTACATTTGGGGACCACGGAGAGGACCCCAATGAAGTGTTTAGTGTCGAGGATGCTAAAATTATCCGCCAAGGTTTGGAGGACTAGATGTTCAAGACTCTGCCAAATTTGGAGGACCTTGTGCTGGATATTTCACAGAATGTGAGGAACACAGGTCCTGCCTTGGAGTTTTTGGGGTTGTCGTGTAAGAAAATTTCAGGCTCTTAAGCCGGGGAACTTTCACAAGGGTTTGCAAGGTTTCCTCAGCCTGATGGTATTACCATGGGTGTGAACCTAGAGAATGCTTTCTATCAAGAATTGTGGTAAATTTTGGCAACACAGGACCTGTGGTCATTGTATTTGGATGTTGTAGATTGAAGAAATAGAAGATGCAAGGTTATAAGTAGATTACTGAGTTTGGTATCAAGTTTTGTTCAAGAAATCTTAGGAATACTATGGTAAACGTAAGTGTTTCTTTCTATAAGTATCTTGATTTTGTTGTCACTTTAATGGCTTTGGAGCCTATTAGAGATAGTGTGAGGAAGTTGCAGGGATACATCGATGACGATAATGTGGAGAGATTCAAAGTTGTTGGATTTTAGCGGTAGTGGCTCAACAAGTGGTCAACTACTAAATTCCATTGAAAAACAGAGCCTCAATTGGTGCTAGTTGGGGGTCGTATTTAGAATTGGTAACATATTTCCAACTTTAAGATGCATGCTTAGTATATTTTTTTTTGGTTTAATTTTTTTGGGGAATAAATAATTATGTCATGTTGTGTCTATGTCATGCTGCATTTGAAATTATTTATTCTTGTAAAAGATTGTTAAAGAAAGTATAACTGCAAGCCAAAAATAATAACTACAAGGACACTTTTTCTATAATTCACCATATGCTAAAGATTAGCATCTGGTAGTACATAATAGTAAAAAAACGATTAATATTTATGAGGGAATTGGTACTTGTGATGCATAATTGAAAATATTTAAGTAATTCAAAAAGATTTATATTTAGCTAAAAGATCAATATTTATTAGGGAATTGGAACTTGTAATATATAATTGGAAACTTTACCAAATTAGTCATAGAGAGTATGATTTTTTTTCAAATAAGATATAAATGAATATTTAAGAGGAGATTAGTACTTGTTATTATATATCGAGAAGATAATTTTAACACATAAAATAATGAATGAGTGTACAATTGTGAAATATTATTGTACCCAACAATAATGACATATCATATTTACAACTTTAAGATACATACTTAATACACATGTTTTGGTTTAATATTGTTACACTATAATATTTTAATACTACTATTTTTTAATCAATTAAAAATATGACTTTCCCTTGAACTAACATATTATTCCATGTTTATTTTTTGTTTTGAATTTCTTGTTATTTGAGTTAGGTGCCAATAAAAAATCTCATAAGTGTTTATAATATCTCCAAAAGTAACTAGTATGACTCACTACAAACGAGGACCATGTACCGTGGAGATTTCAGGAGTCTCTTACATGAAAGGAAAGAATGAAAAAATTTCACTACAAGATAATGGGTCATGTATCCACAAATTTTCCACAAATTTTGTTGTGGATATTTTATTCCAAATTGTGAATCCAATTTTGTCGACTCCACCCACAATATTTTTGTGAAAACACCTTTTATTATAATATTTTTACACAATTATTTTAAATCATATAATTAATTTTTGATATATTTCTATTGTATGTTAATATTTTAAATTTTAAATCTAATAAAAATACCTAAAAATATTTTATTTTGTGTACAATTATGCAACCAAAAAATAATTATTTTCAATTTAATAATAAAAAAATCATATTACAATATTAAAAAATATTTATTATAGAAAATAAAGAATATCAATCAAGGAAAAAGATTTTTAAAAGGGGTATTTAAATAAATTTTCAAATACATTGATATGTTTGAAAATATTGTTAAAAATAAATAAATATAATTAAACATGAATCTTTTTTTTAAAAAATTATTATACATAAATTATATTTACAAAAGATTAGATAGAAATATCAAATATTCATTTAAATGTTATTGAAAAAAATTTAAAATATCATTTTATTAATAATTTTAAAATAAGCTAAATCGTTAAACACATGCAATATATATTATTTATGAAACAAATATGTTACTACATTACATGCATATGTTATTATAATAATAAATATTTTGATAAATGTCTATAAAATTAGGTTATTTGACATGATTAGATAGTCATTTCCATCAAAAACATGAGTAAATATTTATTATGAATTAAAGTTTTATTTAATTAATGCGAGGAATCTTTTTATTTAAAAGTAATAAAAACTTAGAATAAGTCAAATATATTCTTTAAAATATAATTATACTTGAAATTATTTTCTGATTGTTAATAAAACAGTAAGAATGAATTTTGTTTATCTTGGATATTTTTCATAAAAATTAACCATAACATGTATTTTACATTCACTGGCCATAATTAAAACAATTACAGGGTGTGAAGTTTCAATTTAATCGGCATTTGGGATTATATCAATAGTTCTTTGCATCAACCCTAAGGGAATATCTACTACAAATCTAATCATTAATCATTATCCACTGTTGAACATTAATCTCAACCAATTACAACTTAGGGAAAATGCAACTTTTCACAGAAATCTATATGTAAAATGGAATTTCTATCGACTTTCTGACAGCAAACACCAGTTTTTTTTTTAAAAAAAACCTATATGCAAAATAGCATGAAAAAATCTGTACATAAACATTTTTAAAATATTAGAATATTTATCTCAATGGAAGATCTATAAAACTTTATTGAGCTCTTCTTGAATCTGTACAAGAAATACAAATTTTAAAAATGGCAGAATTCTCAGGCATATTATTGAGCCATGGAAAAAAAAGAACTCCTTTGGAATTAAATATTTCAGTGAGAAATGTGAAATACATCTGAAAATTTAGCCACTTTTATTAACCCAATTATTGCAGAAAAATGCCTCTTTCCCCTCTTTTCCAATAGAAAATTTAGGTTTTCACTACTTTAGGATGGATTAAAATCGAGAAAAATCAGGAATTTTTTTCTTTGACATGGATCAAAACTCACAAATCACAAACTGTTAGATTGATTTTTTATCAACGGACACAATGTGCCTTGTTTGGCATATAGTTGGTGAGAAGTAATGAAACTAATTGTTTTCCTACCCACCCACCGTATGTCTTCCTCCCTGCTGGCCGCGTAGCTTTCAAAAAGAATCAGATTTTTATTTGATCTTCCTTGTGTTTGTCTCCTACCTGCCATTGCATTAAAGACCCCTGCATCCTTTCTTGGCATGTTCAATTTTTCCTGGTTGGTGGCCGCACATGCCCCATTTATTATTTCTTTTGACTTGCAACCTGCTGTCTCTCATAGGATGCCTGTTGTTTTCTGCCCAAACCACGAATGCTTGTTTGCGCTCCATCAAATGCTGCAACAGATGAATTGCTTCAGCGTGTTCTGGATAGTGGATTCATTGATGGTGAAATGAAGGTCTATCACCCTGATGTTGCGAGGGTGGGTGTGGGTTCTCAAAATCGTGCTGCACAGGCAGTATCAGTGGAGCGTAGAACTGAAATTCTCCTAGGAAAATGACAGGTCTGCATTGGAGAGCACTTAACCCGGTTTGGTGGGTTTTTTTCTGCCGCTAGTCTTTTATTTAGAGTTTTGGGGCTTAAGTAGCTCGTGTGAGCTCTAATTCGAGCTGGGTTTCATCGTTCTTGTTTGCTGCCTCATTGCTGAAGAAGGAAACTCTAGTTTTCGTACAAAAAAAAAACCAGCTCCAGCCTACTACAGTCGCCATTGAACGGTAAGCTTTATATTTGCTGTAGATCTGTTTTTTGTGTTTGACCCAGATTTTGGGTTTTGTGCATATGAATCTCCATTTTTAAAATCTGGTTTGGTTTTGTCATTATACTTAGTGCTTTCATCTTTTGCTAATGTGGGTTCGCCATTTACTTTTTTTCCTGCGCCCAGATCTGTGCGTTGTTTCATTTTGGGTTCGCTTTGCTTGGAATTTTGTAGATATGTTGCTCTAAGTTGGGTTTGATATGGTGGTTATAGATGAAGCTGCAAGCTAGGGAAGTAGGCATGTTACCTCCACTTTCATTGGGTGCTGTATGGTGTGTTCTTGTTGGGGATCCACAGCAACTGCCTGCAACAGTAAGTAGCCAGGCAGCAGGCATGTTGCAGTATAGTAGAAGCCTGTTTGAGCGCTCCAACAAGCAGGTGGTCCAACTTCGTTGTTATCTGTTCAGCATCGACTGCATCCTCAATTTGGGATTCTCCTTCAAGGTGACAGATCACACCCATGGGCACAGGAGATCTATGCAATGTTGGAGAAAATGTCTTGGGAGATGAAGGTAGCAGGATATTTTTCAGATCCAGATCATGTACTGAGTTTGTTTCTTCAAGATCGATTATGTGACAGCAAGGGTGTTACCAGAAGACCTGATGAAATTTATTTCAAAGATTCTCTATTGTTTTCTTACTTGTCTTACGATGTAACTCATGGAAGAGAAGCCTCATGGAGGCGGATCTGTTTCATATCAGAATATTCATGAAGCATTTTTGCTTTGCAATGATATGAGCTGCTTTCAACGAGTCACTAAGTTGGCAGGCATAAAGTTTTCTGTTGGAATTATCACCTTACAAGCTACAGCTGAAATGTTTGCACCGAGAGTTTGATGTTGTCCTCAAACCTGATGGAGGAAAAGGTTATTTATCATTACGGTAGATGCCTTTCAGAGCCAGGAGCGTGATGTAATCTTTATGTCTTGTGTCCGAGCTTCAAATCATGGGGTTGGGTTGTAGCTGTTTTTCACCGCGTGAATGTGGCGCTAGCACGAGCTCGCAGAGCACTTTGGGTTAAGGGCAAGCAGCGGCATTGAAACAATCATATGCATATGGAGATGGCGTTTTAAACCAGGCATGTTAAACCTGCCCTTGCAATCTTCTGCTACCCTTTTATTATGTCATGAATTGAATGTACTTCTATTTTTTTTTATCTGTTATGGCATTTAGAATGGGCTTCTGCTTTTTCCTTGCTCCTCAATTAATTGCTCTCTGGCTTCGAAAATGGTATTTTGTAGCATAAAATTATTTCACAATGGACAAAATGAATGAACTATGTAGACAGTAAAACTTAACCTTTGTTTATGTTATTAGTTACTTCAATTGTCTGATCAATAATGGTAATTTATGAAAAGCTATCTCAAATCGATTACAATTCTAATTCCAGTTTTTAAAAAAAATTGGCTAGGTTGCTTTATGACTGCCTGATAATGCTTTTATTCTAAATGGATGTAATAGTGAAAGGCAGAAATTAAATTTGTAGAGTGAAGGGCAGAGGTAAAAAAAAAAAAAAGTACTTTTGAATGAAATCTAGTTGGTCTTGCCTGTGTCCTGAAGAGTTCTTCTTTTGTTAGGAAGCTATTTAAAATATGCCTCTGGGCAGCTGTACGCAAATTGCAGTCCTAGGAATAAACACATGAAGATGCATAGTTGCAGTCTGTAGGGTTTTGCAAAGCGTTATTATCGATCCAAGAATCAAACAATTGTCTCCTTGAAATTATTGGTGAAGGCGAAAACCATGTTTTAGTTTTAATTTAATTGCTTTTGGTTACAATTTCTGCAATGCCATTTTTTTTGGAAGATATTCAAAACAACAGAGGCCCATGAATATGTTTAAACTTGGAAATTGTAGAGTTTTCTCCTTTTTGGTAAAGTGTATGATGTTATAGACATTCAATGTAAATTATTTTCCTTGTGAATCGAACTCTGTAGTAGCAGATGTTTTCCTTGGAGCGACTATGAGGATAGGTCGAGTAGACTGTCGTGAAATAGAGGGGTATGCCAAACTATTCATATGTTGTTTTAGAGACGGAAGAGAAGGCTTAGTTCGTAGGAAGAGTATTTTGCTTTGTATTCCTCCTTCGCTGACTGTAGACCTTGTGATTGGTGACTCGTGTTGGGTCACGGTAGAGGATCTTGTGTCGATTCACTTATATTTTCAACAGACTATCCCTTGCTTGTTTAAATTCAAGTAACGAATGAAATGGGTTTTCTATTAAATCCATTTTGTAGCTTAGCAAACCTTCAATAATTCAGGTAGGGACCTTCTGAGTAAGTGTTGACTGAGGCATGTATGAAAATAGAATGGTTACCTTTCTTCGAATTGGGTTAGACTTGTATGCAAATGGAAAAGGTAGGAATCGACTCAGTTACATATTTTAGTGAGCTAAGTCCTTAACTCTTACAACGATCATACGAGTGGTGGATTACGGGTTTATTACTGTTTATGTGATGTAAGATAATAACAACCTTTGGTGAAAAGACTTCTTCTTGATCCTTGCTTGTGTAATCCAACTATAGTTGTTGAATGAAATTTAGTTGGATAGAATCTAATTTATTTAACTTCTTGAAGAAAAATATTTAGGTTCGGTGAGAATTACTTGGCATTTTGAATCTTCAGATTCAGTTTTTGTGTTGTGAGTATTATATGTATGTTGGTTTATTCAGTCGAGTGAAGTTACCTTTAATCTTTGACTGATTTGTGTTCATATATGGTTGGGGCCTATTTATTCTTCCTAAAACATGGATGTGCGTTAATGCAGTCTTGTTAACAAGCAATTTTGAATATGTTAAGTCATTTGACTGATCTTTATCTTCTTGGTTAATAATAATAGAATGATGTTTGGGTGTTAGATTTCAATCACGTAATCCATAGGATTACATGACTGAAATCTCAATACTCTCAACCTTGTTGTCTTCACCAATAAGGTCTCACCTTGATTATCTTTGGAATATCTCCCTCACTTGAATATTGGGATTCCTCCTTGTTGGCTGGTATAAATCTCGTCATCTTGTGAAACATTTTGATTAGTGGTTTGTGATTTGATCCATTCTTGAGTTTAGAATTTTACTTTCATGATATTATAAAATGTTAGCTTACTGTTGCAATGGGTAGTCTTAACATGCTCAGTTCTTGCGAACTGACTCTAGTTAATATTTGTGCAGATGGATTATGCGAGTAGACTAGAGGAAAAGAGTGTTAAAGGTTCATCTGTACAATTTATGAAGTTCCTTGTAAAAATGTCCAATGTGTTGTAAATTGTGTAACATTGCTTGTAAAGAGAGTTGATATGACCTCTTGCCTTGTATTGTTCGGTAATGGTGAAATAAAGTGTCTTGTTCTTGTGTAGTCAAACTTGAAATTACCTTTGTGAGAAATAATATTCAATCTTGACCTTGTTATGAGTATTCTTTTGGTGATATCATTTACAGTCATGAAAATTTTGTAGCATGGCTTGGCTTATTTTGTTACCTTCTTGTTCTTGACCCAAGTGAAATCCAATCTCTTGACTCCTTTGGTTCATGTGCCATGTTGAATGGAAATGTTATAACCGTGGTTTGTGTTCTTGTTAAATAACGATAATTTCTTCTTTCAGGTCATAATGCTTATTGGTTTAGTAACCCTCCATGGTACTAGTATCAATGTTATTCTAGGCATATTTTAGTGGGTTGAAACCCCCTTTTTCTAAAGATAATCAAAGATAAAAGAAGAGGAATACATAGATGAATAAATAAAGAAGATAATAATGAAGTTGTATTTGGTTGATAAAATTAAGAGTCTTTAATTGGAAGAAAGTGTTTATCTAACGATGTAAAATAAAAAATTAAAAAAATCTACCATTGCTAACCTTAAGCTATGGATTAAACATTGTCCTCTTGTTGGGAAACGTTAATTAATTTTAAAAGTAATATCACTGTTGGCTTTTGGGGATATCGGTAGATCTTATCTAGTACAGGAGTTTGAATAAAAACACATTAAGTATAAGGCTTCCATGTTGGGAACCCCTGTGTATCCCTCGACGAACTTAATCAAGATGATTTCTAAATGAAGCTTTTACCAAAATTCAATTGAACTCTTAAGACTCATTAAAAGACCGGTTAATAACTAAATAGATCATAATAAAATAAATTTATCTTCTCTCTCTAACCATTACCATGGTACCTTGTAGTCCTTGTCTAAGCTATGATAAAATTTTAATTCTTGATCAAAGATGATTAGGGTTCTGAACCTTAACGATACTCCTCTCCTTTTGATCTTACGCTTGCCTCCTTATGCAATGTGGGTATGAAACGAGTTTCAGTAGTGGGGGTTTAGATAGATAGCCTTGTGGAATTGTATACCTCCTGGTTTTGTAAACAAATTAATCAAGGAATTTTCATATTATAGGTGATCCTAGGATAGTCCTCAAGTTATATAAAAGAAAAGAAACTTAATCCTATAAGAAGAATGGTATGAAACAAATCATGAACCTTCTAGAACGTAAGCTAAGAATTGTAAGATGGCTCTAGTAAATCAGTAATCTTAAGAAGATTTTCACAGTGGGATGTCTTCAGCTATAACTATGTAATGTGGTTGGTCTTTTGCCATGTCCTTTCACAAGTGAACAGTAAATTGTCCTTGAAAGGTGTGAACGTTTCCGTGCTGCCTTTAGGGCCATCCTTGTATTAAGTTGTTCACAGTGTTAGTTGTATCCTTGGTGACGACATGTTGCGTCATGTTATGTGTCAAGCAAGTCAAAAAAAAGTTATCCTGTTATTAATGTGAAATTTTTACAAATTTTTTTGTAATTTATAATTTTCCTCAATTCATATATTTAAAATTTTGTAGATAATACAAAATCAAAGTTTTAGTGGTATAATTTTTGTTTGTATTAAAGAAGTGAAAGAAATTGGATTTTTGATAATATTTGGGGTTGTTTAAAAAATTGATAATTCTAGTTTAAAATATCTATTTTTTTCAACCACAATGCAAAAATGTGAATTATCCATGATAGAATTTTAAAAATATGAAAAATCAACAAATATAAATTTGATTATAATTAGAAAATTGTGGAATATCTACAAATTGTATTTATGAACGTTATCTATTTGGTGTGGGGGATAAATAAACACACGTCCAATACTATTATATTAGTCATATTAACTTTTAGAATCGTCTTTTATCTAGAACTAGAATTTCATATATTTTATTACTATATATATATATATATATATATATATATATATATATATATAAAATTTTGTGAATGATTCACAATCAATATGTTAGTATATGTTGATTTTTAACACTTTTATTTCTAAATTTCTTAATGTATATATAGTTTTTGTATAAACCAAAGAAATGGCGTGAAAATATTAAATCGTGATACTTTATATTTAGTTGTGATACAAAATATCATAAATCTAATTTCAAAATGTTATTTCTTTAAATGTGAAGAAAATGTGATTTTTCCATAATGAAATTTGAAGAATATGGATATTTCACAAGTTTGAATTTTACTTTTGTGAAATATCTTTTCCAAAACATGAAAAAATGTAATTTTTCCACATTCAAATTTCATGAGTGTGAATGTTTAACAAATTTAAATGTGACTTTATGAAATTGTGGAAAATCTACATAGAATTTTATAGAAGTTATCCATTTAATGTTGATAATTCACAAAACTTCCACAAAATTATTTTTTTATGGATAAAAATGTGGGTAAATGAACCTACTTCTAGTAGTGATTGGACTTAGATATTCAAATTAAATATCCAATTCTATCAACTTTGTCCCAATTAACATAGAAATGGCTAACTCTTTTTTCGGAATTGATTCAACACAAGGGGAAATGATGGCCAAAATGGAAAGGATTTACCCATGGACATGTAATAAAATTCAAATTTTTACTTGTCCATGACAACATGTCTTGTGAACGATCATCCTAAACAATGTTCAGATTGAAATTGGCAGTACATGGAATTGGCATTGCATGATTATTATTATATAATTTATGATAAATTAAAATAAATGTGTATTGTTATTCAATATAATTCTACCAGAATGAAAATGAAAATGACAAAGAAATATAGAAAACTTATAGTCTCAGATTCATTTTTACACTAAAAGTAGAAAACATATAGAAATATAGGAAACTTTATTATGTTTTAGTAAATGTAATATTTACAACAAAGAAAATGTATTGTGTTCCAACAAGATAAAAAAACATTTATTTTATAGATAGTAATACATTTTTCTATTATTTTCCCCAACTAAATAAGAAAAACTAAAAATTCATTACTAAACATGTGTGTATTCTCTAAAATGTCATAGCCACTCAGACGCAACTATGAGACTTCCCCACACATATTCTCAAAATTTTCATTCTAGTGTAACATATCTTATTCATAGATACCACTTATTCCATCATACTTCATCTAAAGGACCTTGACTGTGTCTCCCTTACAATCATAGAGTGCTCTTATCTATGCATTGGTTGTTTGAAGCGCAACACACTTTTTTATATCCATCTTCTCGCCCCTAAGTGCCATATTTGTAAGATGTAACTCATCAGTCTTCATGGTGACAATCTCAAAGGTATTGTTCTTATAAAATATTACACTTTCCAACCTATCATCGGTTTTCCTTGAATTTTGAAGAAGTTTAGACAAATACTAGTTTTCCCTAGTGGGATCAAAACCATTTTTACCAGTTGTTATGTGGTTTTAACACCTAAATGTTTTTCCTTTGTCAAAGTGTTATCACATCTCATCCTTGTAGGAAGCTCTTCCACTTCACACATGCTTTCATTTATTTCCTTCTCAAGAACATTCATTGATAACCCTACAAAAATTCAAGGAAACATGAATTAGGAGAAGGTCAAAATTACATAATTCATGTATGAAAACTAAAATACTATAGCTAAATCATGCATAACAATAAGACACAAAAAATAAATCCCTTCCTCCATAAAGCTTTGTAGCATCCATTGAAGTGTTGTAACCCTCCTCGAACACCCTCTTCTTCTCCCTCAAAACAACATCTATACACATAATTGATCCTTTGAAGTATTTTGTGAGTTCCTTAAATGAATAAACATAATAAATGAGAGAAGTGGAGGGAAAACAAAGAAATCACATCATGAACTCTTCCCCCAAAGACTACACAAAATCCAATAAAAATTAAATATTAAAGTAAACATGCGATAATAGAACATGGAACATGTGAACATGATCATTGATATTTATAATATTCAATAAATAATAATCTCAACATGTGAACATGATTGATTTCATGTGAAAATCATTAAATTTCAACAACATAGCATATCATACATTTCGTCATCGATAACTACATTCATGTGAACATTTATGCATTATTTAATTATGAAAAACCTTCAAAGACATCATTAATTGTAATGGATTGAACACCACATCATTACTTACAACATGCATAAATAAAACACTCCTTAGGTAGGAGACTACATAAATGAAACACATATATTGAAACATGATGCAAGAGTAATATCTATCATTACATAACATAAATATCATGTCCAAATACATATTGAAACATCATAGCCAAGTAATATTCATTTTTATGGCGTGGAAATGAAACCCCGTCTCAAGGAGAATAAATTAAATTTGACTGAGAAATGAATGTGGGTATTTATCTCCCTCCCATGAAGATATTTGTATTTAAAATATTCAAGGTTAGTAGAGTGGTTATAAATAATATTATGAAATGTACATCAATAAAACACATTTTATTTTCCTATATAAAAATTACCTCATACCACCAACACATGGGTCACAATGCTTTCGATATCACCTCCTCTTCATCCAAATTTTTAATTAAATTTCAATATATAGCATAATTTTAGAATAAAATATGGAAGGGTTTAAGGAAAATGAGGTTAACTAAAAATGATGTGCACACCTTTGATGAGCCTTATACATTGGTTTTGGAGGTGTCAATGCTCATCAAAATCATGTCCCAAATTGTGTGTGTGTGTGTGTGTGTGTGTGTGTGTGTGCGCGCGCGCGCGCGCGCGTGCGCGCGTGTGTGTGTGTGTGTGCGCGCGCGCGCGCGTGTGTGTGTGTGTGTAGTCATATTGAAGGTTAGTTTTCCTAACTGCTTATACATAGCCCTTTAAATGGCCACAACACAAAATATTTTTGGTGTTATCACACCTTTGGAAATGAATCCCCACTCAGAAGATACTTTTTTCCTTTTGCATCCATGTAACCTCTAGCGTACAACTAGACTTTGTCATCAAAATGAATTTTATGCTCTTATGTGGAGTAAGAATAAGTATCATTATCAGACATCTCTATGGCCCTATCATCATCATCATGTTGAGTGTCATCACTTGAAAGTAAAAAAATAACTGGTTCTGACACTTCATGCACAAGATTCCCCCATATAGGACCAATAACCAATATAACAACCACATAAGTGTTAAAAGGAGCGGTATTAGCAATATGCATGGAGATATTAATTAAGATTTCTTACCCAAAACATCTCATCACCGCTAATATTTTCTATTTATCTCATGAAAAACCCTTTTCCCTTTCTATAAAAGGTACTCAGGTCATCATCCTCACTAGAACGGGTGTGAGGGCCATGTATTTCATTTTCCAATGATGGTTATTGTGTAAATGGTAAAGTTGGTAGTCATAAAAAAAAATGACTTTAGATTTTTGTGCATGTGAATAATTAAACACTTATAATATCACTTATTATCCATATTTAATTATAAATCTCCCTTTCTCCACCCTCCTTTCTTTCTCTATTTTTTAAAAACTTTCGTTCCTCTTTATTGATAGTTTCCTTCTTCCTTGAATGTTTTCAGGAGAATCATATACACTCACCTATTCATAGATATAATTTAAGGCTATCTCTCTTGGATTATATAACTACAAGATGTAGTTTCCACTCCTCTTCGACACTGTTCTATCTTGATATCAATATTATTGGACTGATATTCAAACATTTGATTATGATACATTGATCAGTAGATGTTATATTATATTGATATGTGGATTATTAACACTATGATGTTTATGTTTTATCATGATGCACTAGATAGTGATGTTAGACAGTTAGATGCATGTTGATTTCCAAGATATGGATTTTACACTGACATATTATGTTTTTGAGATGTTGGAATATAATTATAATCTCATGAATGTTAGGGTTAGACTTTGGCATATCGATGGATAATAGAATTGTTAAATGTTGAATGATGAATTTGGATTTTATATATATATATATATATATATATATATATATATATATATATATATATATATATATATATATGATTTCTTGATGTTGTTAATACGACCAAAATGCCAAATAGGTATTTTTTTTGTGTAGGAATTTTATCACAAACATCGAAGGGGATAGGGTACCAACCACGAAAGGATGTCGAGCATTGAGCAATGAGGCCAAATTGACAACTTCTGTAATTTTGTTTTGTGTAGTCTTTTGCTTGTCTTGTTTGGAAGTCTCCCATGGGGGGTGATTTCACATATGTGGCCATGGGGTGGATTGTGTCCCTTTCATCAATTTTTGTATGTGTTTATTTCAGTTTTGTGTATTTAAATTTGGAAAAAATCCTCACCTTATTAGCATGTGTAGTTGTGTGTTTATTTGACTTAATCCCTCTTGTTTAGTTTAACCAAAGTAGAGATGTGAACTATGTTAATGATGTGATCTTGTAGTCCTTGTGTAAGAAGAATATATGTTGATTTGGGAGTATTTTACTCCGCCCCAAGTTCAAAATTCGGATTTTGACTTGGGGGCACTTTTGGAGACTTGTGGGACAAGCAACGCTTGTCCCATGCCTCTTAATTTGGCCCAACAACCTTACCTATGTTTTGGGAAGCTCAATTTTGAATTCTTTATCCATCTTTGAGTGTAGGAGAAGGAAAATAATTACACTTTATCTCTTCCTAAATTTATTTTTGTCCCTTGAAATCATGGTGTGCAAGTTTTGAGCCACGTGGGTTGTCATAGTCCTTGCTTGTGCATTGATGTTTCTTGGTTTTGATGTTTTGACTTGAATGTGAAGATGGGGGATGATGAAGTGGCATCCTACATAGACCACCTCATCATCATCACTTCCCAATTATATTTATTTATGAATTTTGGTTGGAATGGGGGTTACTTGCTCATTTTGTTTCTTGTGCACTTTTGGATTTGGGAGCTTTTGGAGTGCTTGGATTGGATTTGAAGAGGCTTGTGAAGGTTCTTCTTAGATATTTATGGAGAGGTAGGCTCTCCACACTTTTATTATTATGTTACTTTGTTGTTGAAAGCAATGTTGTGCTTGTTAATAGTATTTTTGTCTAATGGTGGTGGTGTGTGGGTTGGTTTAGTAGTTGGCCTTAGTTGGGTGTGTTGAGAAGGGATCATGGGACCATTAGGGAGGGAAAAGGGAGGTTATGTGAGGCATGAAAATTAGTGGGAGTGTGAATGGGAATATTGACTATGGGAAGAGAAAAGGGATTCATGGATTTGTTGCTTGTTGCAAGGGAGAGATAAGGAATTGTGTGATTATTCTTGTGCACTTGGAGGCTTAGGGAAACTCCTATAATGCCCCCTTTTCAATGTTGATCTCTCTCCGTAGGCCTGGTCTTGGCTTGCATGAAAATGGGGGGGAGTCTTTTTTGGTGGCGCCATTGTCTAGGAGGTAGATTGTTGATCAACATTTAGATTAAAGAATTTAACCACCAAGTCCACCTATGCATCGACCTAGCCTCCATGTATGGAATTTACCAAACAAATTTATTAACTTGGTGTTGGTTTAAATAACTACCTAATGCTTCATACGGTCCCCCTAGATGGTAAGAGGGTGGAGTTGGTGGCCTTCTTACTTTTATTTAATAACAGTATTGGGAAACACACATTACTTTTGTTATGTTGACTGTATGCCAAATTTTTAGCCACTTGCATTGTATTCTTGGTTTTTCTTTTAGACTGGTTCTTGTTGTTGTGGTGCTTGGAAATGCCAAAATGGAGGGCCGCGTGTATTTTTGGGTCAATGTGTGAAGGATCTGAGCTTCTATATTTTAGTTAAACTCTCCTCTCGCCTTGACGTAGCTTCTACGTTTTGCATACATTTATCCCAGGGCGCTGGAAACTATAACTTTTGACATAAATGTCTCCACTTATTACGTGAATGGATGTCCTTACCCTGTTTCAAGATGTTATTTTTGGACTGGCTACACATGCTGGCAAGAGAGATCTGTGCAGGTGGTTTTGTTGCTGGCCCTCCTACGCATACTCTGTAGTCGTGATTTTTTTCCATGGGACCACATCTCTTTAAAGCATTTTATCAATAGTCCTTCCTACCTCATCGATGCTTCCACTCATTTATTATGTGGGTTTTGAAGCTCATGCTTACACCTCAGACAAAAAATCTAATCCCTTTTATGCTCTGGTGGATGTCCTAGTCATGTTTTCTAATCGCCCCTTCTAACATAGGCTGGGAGGATGGTTGCAAGGCTGTGGAATCTGGCTCTCCCTTGTCATGTGTTTCCTTTCGGTTCCTTTTCCTTCCTGTAAACTCATTTTTTGTGTTGATACTGCAGTAATGGAAGTCCTTGAAGACCACATTCATTTTTTGATGCATGTCATGGGTTTAGAGGCCCCCCTTTCTGTGCCAACGTGAACCATGGACTGCGTTTGGATTCCCTTCCAGTAAAACGTGGATGATTTTCTAGGTTTGTTGTGCCAAGCACCCTATAAGATGCGTGGAACAAGTGGAAACTTTTTTCTAGACATGATGATTACTACCCATTTGATTTATATGCCAACATTAACAATTTCATGAAACGATTTGTTTTCATTTGTTGAAATGGTAAATTGCTTGAGTTGTGTGGATGTTTTATAGTCGTTTTACCATACATGTTACTCTTATAGGTTTCCCCTGATTACCTATATCCAAAACGAAATGTTCTTTTGATTGCAAAAATTACATGTCGAGTGGTTTTCCCCATGATTCTCTCTTATTCTTGTTGTTGCCTGTATACAAGTATTGCATGGATTACTTAGCTTTCTTCTTTTTATTTTATTTTAAACTGTATGAAAATAATAAGGATTATCTCACTAGATTGTACTATGCAAATCTGTGTTGAATGCATTATATGGTATTACTTTTGAGATCGATTTGCCAAGGGTGTGGGGATTTTGACTCCCCATGTGATTTCTGCCTGGAAATGGGTACTTTAACTCTTAGTCTTTTTCCTTGGATGCTCAATAAATGATCATCATGTCTCACCTTTTGGTGTTGTTCATTTTCTGTGAAAATATAGTTAATTAAACCTTATCTCAATTCTGGGACAGTTGACACGAGAACATAGGTGCTAATTCTTTGAAATAAACACTTGTTTGAGCATAGATTCGAGCCCATGTGGCTGATAATAATAATAGAGGGCGTATTGATAGTTCTGGTTTACCGGTTTACTTGAATGAGTATTTTGACTATGATTTGTTAATGGACTTTGAAATAGTTTGACCCTATGTTTATTTTATAAACACGGAAGAGATTATTTCCCTTTTTACCGTCAAAATGTCTTAAACTCCACTTTGAAGGGGTCGATAGGGTTCTGTGAACCTGTGATGGCATGGTTAGATGGGTTTCTATGTTGTAGTCTAAATATGGTTTTTCTTTATTTGAGGTTGTCAATCTGAGTTTATATGTGACTGAGGGGTAAGCGTGTTCGCGTTACGTGAATTCTTGTTCTTTTTCTAAACCAGGTTTAGTGTTGTTTACCCTCGTATACTCTCCTATGACTATGTAAGGTCAGTATCATGAGGAAAACAGGGTAAATGGGATCGTGTTAAAACTAGTGAGTTAGATGCATTCGTATCTACGAGATAAAAAGAGCCTAGCTAACTTGGCTGCATGAACCTTAATGATAAGGATGCCTCTTTCTGGTCACCTTCTTACCCTTTCATGGTAGAATAAGAAGGAATCTGGGTAATGGTAAGTCTTAACTAGTACAAATGGAGTTTGGGTGATTACCTTCTTTTGTCTGTTATAATGGTCGGGAATCATTGTTGCCAGCTTTTGATAACTTAAGGATTTCCTTTACCTAGTAGGTTGGATAGGGGTGATATCCCCTTCAACTGTTACTAATAGGAAGAATCATATTTTATTTGTGATGATAGAGGGAAGCATTACTTTTGAGATGACTTGGTTTTTTACTATTTATAAATATTATTATCTAACGTTACTAAGAAAATTTTCTCCTTGTTTAAGACTTTGGATATTTATTAAATTTATGATTGAGAGATGGAGGTACTCATGAGTGGCGAGATAAAAGAATATGCTACTGTTCAAAAGAAATAAGAGAGATATTTTACCTATTTAATAAAGATTTGTGTGTATTTATTTTATGGTATTTTGGCTTAATAAGGTTGTTGTAATAAGCTAAGGAAGCTTAGGATTTTTGGTTATCTAATGGGGGAGATATTCCTAAGTGCAATTCGTGTAACATCGTCATACTGGTTCCTTGTGACGGTTCGCTTAAATTTTATTGATATAGGTTTAAGGGTAATTAAATTGATTGGACTGTATTTTTAAATCTTGGTAAGATGGTGGCATTAGATTCATTTTTACTTGTTTGATTTACTAAGTATACGTTATTTCATTTATCATACTTTTGACTATTGTACATAACATGGCAAGATGATCTTATGTTTTGAAATTTTCTATTAAAACTTACTCCGTATGTTACTTGCAAGAAATTAGGTGTAGGCATGTTGTGGAGTAAATTTCCTTTGAAAAGGGCAGTTAGTAGTTAGTATGTGATGTTAAAGTTATAACTTTAAACCTATTAAATCTTATGACTTTCTAAAAGAATGTTGATTGATGTTGAGTATTGGATTTCAGTCATATAATTTACATGGTTACACGATTGAAATCCCAGTACACTCTTCATTCTATTTCGAACTCATTGGGTCTTTGGTCCCTAATAGAATGATAGTAGTCTCCTTGTTGTTTCTGAAACAATGTTCATAATAGATTTTTGTGCTTTCATTCTAAATTTGTAATAGTAAATCTTCTAGCAAGATTAAAGAATTTGTTAGTGGGATTGAGCTCAATACTATTTCTTTAATAGAAGGTTCATTTTATGATATTGTTAATGGTAGCATATGATTCCTTTGTGTAGTTTTTATCATGATCAGTTCTCACGAACAGTGTTTTCTTCAAAGCTCATTTGTTCGTATGTGCTTTATTTTTGTTGAGAGACTCTAAAATTTTTGTTTGTTTGGAAAGTTTGAAGGGCCCAGTTTGTATTTATAGGTAATGTTGTCGTAAGTGTCTAAAAACGTAACTTGTAAATAATATTGTGAACATTTTAACCAAATCATAACTTGTTTTGAGTAATTTATTGTATTATATAAAATTTGAAAGATAGCTTAGCTTGGATTTGACCACTATTTTTACCCTTTTGTTTGCAATTCAAATTTCATTAGAATCCTTCGCCACCTTTGGTTTTGTTCGTTGCGTTGAATAAAATGTGTAACCATGTATATTTTCACAAACCGTGTAATGATAAACGTATCTTTGAGTTAAAATTTTGTGTAATAGCTCCCTCTAGGTAATGGCATAAATGTAAACCTAGGCATAATAGAGTGGGTTTGATCAGGGGATCATTTTAAAAATTTCCCTAAACATCCCTAAATGGTTTCAATGCATAATATCATCTCGAGAGATTTCCAACGACTGTGAGAACGTGGCAAACGGACAAAGGGAGCTCTAGTTATGTCCGATCAAAGTTCGGTCAACAGGAAAGTCAACTCTAGTCTACTGGTCAATATTGGACCAATGGCACTATGACATGTGGTGAAAAGGCAAAGGGAGTCATTTGACGAATCGAATACGATCGATTTTCCTATCGGGAGACGACAAGTGGAATATATGCTATTGACCGAGTTAATTAATTTCAATACCCCATGGTATGGGTCAAATTTTTATTTACTTGGTAAGTCCACTTACACACCATTCCAAATGCCACGTATATATATATTAATGTTCATACATTAGTATTAAACCTAATGTTCATACATTAGTATTAAACCCCACATAAACTGCCAAATGTTATGCTAAGCACGTGGAAGGGAGGAGGTGAAGCAGTTGTTGGGGCTTAAAGCCATGCGTGGTAAGATCCACGTGGAGAATGGGAGAAATAAGGTTTATTAAAACCTTCCCTAAGTCAAAGGCCGCCAAATGTGGGATGAATACCCACTTTAACATATAAAAACCGCCCCCTTCACCCTAAGCCGCTCCAATTGGAATATTTTATCCCTTATCAAATGCTATGCCGCCCTATATGGGTATGTAATCCCATTATACATGTTATGGGTAAGGTTTAAAAATAGCCTAAGGATAATATGCAATGCATATTTTTTGGGCCCTAAAAATGTATAAATAGGGAACCCATTTGCATTGTAAACACACACAAAATACAAAGACAAGCTCAGAGCTTGGAAGGTGAATGAGAAGTTGTTGTTGTGTGAAGACCTAAATTATTTTAGCCATTATTATTTTGATTATTATTGACCTATTATTTGTTAGGCAATAATAAATTAAATATTTGTGATTGGGAGTACTTATAAACTACCCGATATGCCCATTGAGCCACACCAATTACTTGCAAATCCTGGATTGTCGACCGGAGTGCTAGCATCGCATAGATAGCATCGGGAAGGCCGATCGAAGCCGAAGGAGATTGTGCATCCGGAAGGTGAAGAACAATTCGAATAATCATCGGAAGTTTTTCAAAGAACTGGTGTACTGATAGGCAAGTAAAATTTCATTAGTTTTTCTTGTGAAAGTACTATTGTAACTTACAAGTTTTGACTAGTGGAACGGTTTAACCACGAACCCGGAGACGTAGGAAATTGCCGAACTCCGTAATCAATCTTTGTGCAATTCTCTTATTGTCTTGCATTAATTTTTAAATTGATTACTTAAAAGGAGAAAATCACCGGCAAATATTTAAATCCTACAAGGGTCCAAGATCAGGTGGTAATAATCTGATTATTTTCAGATCATGTTTGGTATCAGACATGGTTTAGCTCCATATTTTTTTTTTAGTAAATCTGATTAACAAAGTGATTGCTTCAAGATTGGTGCAGTTGGTTCAATTTGTGTGAACAGGGTATAGGTTCACTATGGGAAAGATGTCTAAAAAGGAAAAGCTCGATGAAATAGAAGCATATAATCACCAAATCCAGGAAGAGAACTCTCTCCTACGATCGATTTATTAGTCCTTGGAAGAGGAGAATGCTCGCTTGAAATCAAAACTACAAACCAAGGATGAGCTCTTGGCAAGGTCAGTAATTTGGTGATCAAACAAAGGAAATACCTTCAACTTCAGATGCAGATTACTATGGCAGATGATTGCACTATAATTTGTTCACCACTGGAATCTTCTTATTCCTCCCATTTAGTTTTGGATTCAGGTAATAAAGTCTTTGGTTTGTTTCAAAAGAATAGTAGAGGCATTAGATCTAAATTATTACATAAAATGGGATTTTATGGAAGAGGCCTTGGTAAAAATGGCCAAGGCATTGCTAACCCAATACATGTTAAGGATCGTCCTCATTTTACAGGTTTGGGTTTTTCCTAGTGCAAGAATGGATATTGGAGAATGCTCTAAGAACGCTGAAGAAAGAAAAGCTTCCAAAAGCAAAGTGAATACCCCACTAGTCCTGCAAGAAGATTCTAAGCAAGAAAGTTGTGCTTCGTCATCACAGGTAGGATGTGGTAAGAGAAATCAGTGAAGAGGTAATGAGATTCCACCTCTAGTTTCTTACCATAATCACAAGCACAATAAAACTTCTGATCCACTTTTTCAGATTAAGAAGTATGGTTATGATTTTTAGAAGATGTGAAATTCCTTTCTGTGTAATTTTTGTGGATTTCATAATCATTCTGTGACCAGATGCTGGAAGAGAATGACACTGATGAAGAATTTGATGTCATTTGTAAGGAACACGGAAAATCAGAAAGACCAATCTCGTCATGCAAAGTCGAGAAATGGTAGAAATATTTCCTCATCCCAGAAGAATGATATTTAGAGGAATTTTTGTGCTCATTTCTAGAGGAATGGACACCCAGGTGGAAAATTGTCTGGAAACAACATCCATCTCACCATCAGAGTAATGGCAAGCCAAAGATGGAATGGAGGACTATTGTAAATGCAGAAGGAAGTTTCCTACTGCACTACTAGTTGAAAATTCAACCCAGGTAGCAGCTAATACCTGAAAGTGAAAGTTCTTTAAAATGGGTACGTCAACAATTTTTCAATTATATATTACATAATTCAGATTGATGAAAAGTATGCATTATTAAGTTTGGAAATTTGATTTTTTGAGAAATTTTTGAGAGAAAGGTTTACCATACTCAGTGGATTTTTTTACTTAGAAAATTTGATTAATGCTTTGAAACATATCTCATAATTAGCTTGTGAGTACCTGTTATAGCTTGGCTACAGGATTTAACTCATATTTATAAGCTTGGAGATTTGATCCAGCCATTTGTGCAGATAGTAGAGTTCTCACTAGTGTTTGCTCGGAACTTAATTATGTGTAAAGGCATTATGACCGTACAACACAATGGTAGTTGAATCACCATTGACATCTAACAACAAGTCAAAAATTTATTCTGTGTAGAGGCATTATGACCATGCAGCACAGTGGTACCTGATAGTCATCATCAATTGGAAGCTTTGTACCATGTAGAGGTAGTAACCGTATAATGGGGATGGAGTCACCATTTTGAGCTCGTGATAAATCATCTTGGATCATCATTCTATGTAGAGGCATTGTGACCGTGCACATAAAAATGGTAGCTGAATCACCGTTAGCATTGACATTGGGTCAGAACTTCATGCATGTGAAGAGGCCATCATGGGAATCTAGAAGAATGGTACCTGATATTGTTTGTCAACCAAAAGGATCTCTCAAAAGATTAGCTCATAATTTCATTCGGTGTTAAGGCATTGTGACCGCACATTCGAATGGTAGTTGATCATTAGACTTAACATCGTGCATTGGAGGATTGAGGTCTTGAAATAGGCTTAGTATCATGCATTGGAGGCGTTGAGGTTTGAAAAGGGACAATTCACTATCCATTATTGACGTCGGATCAATCATAGTTCTACGTAACATGGAATTCCTTCAAACCAGTTTGGATTTTGTGGAATCAACTCAGGAGCCAGGAATTGTGTTATAGAGTCAAATAAGATCATTGTTGGACCAGATATCTAGAAGCTTAGCACTGTACAGATAGGAGCATTGAGGTTTCATTTAGAAACTTAGCACCATACAGCGGAAGCGTGGAGGTCTTCTTCGTATATCAGAGCGATGCGCAGCAGAAGCATCGTGGGCCCATAACCCACAGGTCCCAGGATCAGAACAAATTTGCTCGAAGTGAGAAGTTTTTAGAGGAAAAAACCCATGGTTCTACTACAATAGTACTTCCAAGGTGGCAGTAGAGCTTTTTAGATTTATGACATGATTGAAAAATGTTCCAATATAAGATTTTTGGGTGACAAAAAGATCCTTTCTTAAGTGGGGAGGTGTGATCAGGGGATCATTTTTTATATCAATAGTTCCCTAAACATCCCTAAATTATGTTAAGTGTAGAATATCATTTTCAAGAGCTTTCCATGATGACTATGAGAACACGAAAAACGAACATTGGGATCTCTAGTTATGTCCGGTCAATAGTTCGGTCAACATGAGAAATTCAAATATGGTCAACATGGTCAATAGTGGACCAATAGCACTATGCGACACATGGTGAAAATGCAAAGGGATTCATTTGATGAATCGAATTGGATCGAGTTTTTACCTACCAGTCTTCCACAATTGCAAAATGATTTAGCTATGTGGGAGCAAGAGGCTTAACTTTTATTATGAAGGGGAGCCCGATTGCCGTGATGGGACAAATGGTATTATCGCTGACATGGTGGGTCCTCAAGCCACCACGTGTCTTACCACCACGTAGCTTGCCAACACGAATTGAATATGATCAATTTTTCTATTGAGGATCGACGTCGAGCTATTAGCTGAGTCATGCAAGGACCGAGTTAGTATTTTAGCTCGGCGAGCTATCCACCTGATTGAGATCAACTATATTGCATGGGGTCAATATTAACCCATTAGCCTCCAACTCGCCACATAGTGGCATGCTCAACTTGCTAAGCCACTTGGACCACACAATGGAGTGCATTAAACATAGTTGACCACCACTTGGGCCATGTAAATCTGCCAACCCCCATGTTATGTTAAGATCCACGTGGTGGATAAGTGGTGGGGCAAACAAGGTCCCATGCGTGGAAACCTTCCACGTGAGAAGTCAGGAGGGGCCACCAAGCCTTATTTGGGATCCCATGACCCACTATAACATGCATGGAAAACCGCCCATTGATAAAGCCTAATTATGGATTCTGCTTCATCAAATGTGGAATATTGAATCCACTTATCAAATGTTATGCCGCCCAATATGGGATATGTAAACTCATTCCCCATGCCACGGCTAAGGTTTAATGATAGCGTTTAGGATAAATATTTAAAGTATTATTTTGAGGGACCTAAATTTTAGTATAAATAGGGAACCCCTCTCCATTGTACACACACACACACAACTTCGGAAGGTCAAATCTCATAGCTTGAGGAATATTGCCTGAGCGAGTGGAGAAGAGTGTTATTGTTTATAAGACCTAAATTTTTTTAGGCATTATTATAAATTTGATTATTATTGACCTATTATATGTTAGGCAATAAGGAATTAAATATTTGTGACTAGGAGTAATTATAATACTACCTAATCGGCCCATAGTGCCACACTAAATTACTCGTGCAAAGCCTAGATTTTTGACCGGAGTGTCATAGCGTCGCATTATGATAGCTGTCTGGAATGCCAATCGAGATTCCAAGCATTCCAAACAGTGAGATCGGGTGCCATAGAGCTTGCTGAATATGCCAGAAAAGGGGAAGTCGAGTGTTATCATTTCGGAAGTTGTCATCTAAAGGTCTGGTGTATTCTTCTAAGAAAGTTCTTAATAGTTTCCATTAGGTTTTCTTGTGAAAGTACTATTGTAACTTGTAAGTTTTGACTAGTGGAATGGTTCGACCAAGAACTCGGAGACGTAGGCAATTGCTGAACTCGGTAATTAATGCTATGTACAAAGTGTCTTATTCTTATTGCATTAATTTTTCAGTTGATTACTTAATGGGGTATAAAATTAAACAGAAAATATGATAAAGCCTACAAGGGTCTGATATCGAGGTAGATAAAAATTTTGGTCTAATTTCGGATAAGGGTCAGTAATACATACAAATGTCTTTATTCATCAAATAAGGTTACTCAATGTAAACTTCATAACACTAATTAAATAACAATTAAGCATAATTCCATTTCAAGCTGAACGTAAATGATTCAAACTATGCCCTATGTTTTATATACTTATACATGAGAATACTATAGTGTGAATATCCCTAGCTAATCCCCTAATCACACATTATAGTGTCATGCTTGAACTAGTAAGTGATCGAATGGTGACCTCAGATTTACAAGATGATTTTGGAAGAAAATAAGGGTGTATAAGTAGGAGGAAATCTAGTTAAGTTACCTTAACAAAGTGGGTAAACGTTTTTAGTGTGAATTGTTCTCCTAATATCATGCATCTAATACTTAATCAACCTAGAGTCTAAGTCCAAACTTTGGTAACCAAGTGTGATAATTTCATAGCCTCAATAAAAGGTGCATTGATGACTAAGCAATTTAATGACCCTGAAGATAGGATACATGGTTCGACCTATGTACATTAACCCTTAAAGCATGAATCGATTGTGATCTTTCTTAAGTAATGTTAAATTCTTAATCCTGAAACATAGATGATGTAATCGATTTGAACTCTTTCTTGTTCCTTCCCTCAATGTGAACCTTGGGCTTGTGATCAACTGTGCAATAGAGGTGTACAAAACCAACCAATTGTGTAACTTAAAATAAAAAATATTAGAACAAACACCAATGGCTCATGAAATGGGAATATATGTCCCTAAATCAACAATAATGGATAGCATGTTTCTTGACATGTGATTGATGGAAACAAGCAAAATTTACATGGGATAAGCTATAGGCTTGAAGCTATGTTAGTCAATATGTATAAAAGATAATGAAGTTCTCCCTTATTAAATAGAGTTGATAAGTGAATCATTACATGAATTTCATAATAAGGTCAAGTATCAAGAATTATTAGATGTTTTAATAAATATGTAAACAGGTAACAATGAATTTCCATGGATGGGATGCCCCTTAATGTACAGTGAGTCATAATGTAGTTGAATCATTGTGTTGTGATCTTCTCATTTGAGAATGGGAAGATGAACAGTTTCATGCGAGCATCATTCGCTATTCCATGCTATCTATATGGTGATCAAGGGTTGTGTCAAACATCTAATGTGTTTTACATTGTCTTAAGAGATAGCCTATCATGATATCTTGTGGTGTCGTGTAAATAACAATGTAAATTGCAAAAAAGCAAAAAAAAAATATGTTCATGTATTCATAGTGTCATATTTGGTGTGTGTAAAGAGTCGGGCGTTACATTTGGTATCAAAGAAGAGGTTCATGCTCTTGAACGTTTGGGATACATTGTGATTTGTGATGGTGTTATCGTATGGTGTTGCATGTTGGTGGTGGAGATTGGAAGAATAATGTGATATAAGCGTATATGTGAACAATGTACTAATTGTGATATTATGAACACACATGTTGTGCATGTCACTTAGTGTGCGTAGTTTATGGCATGTTGATGTGTTAGAGATGAGAGTATTATCTCTCCTTTTCATGGAATTCAATGAGGAATTTCATGTGTGAATGTACCACCTTGTTGTGTTTGTGGAAGGAATGTTACTGATTGTTGATTATCAGAGTGTTGGAGAATTTTGACATTTTCTTATATGTAGGTGTGTTGATGTGTTGTATAAAAATATTGGTGTATAGTGAATTGGATTTGTATAGTGATGTCATCACTCATGTTGTGAAGAAACAAGTGTATCATCCACTGTTGTAGGGTGCAATTTACTATATGTTGTAATGTTAGACATCATGTGCTCATCATAAGTAATAATTTATGTAATATGTGATGGTTCATGTCATAGATTTAGGGGCATATGGCGAACGTATGATCCCTATTGTATAGTGAGTGCACTTTGGGTGCAACATGTGGTGATGTGGTATATTGTAAACTATGAATGTAATGTATGTGATATACCCTATACCGGTACCATGCATAAGACGCTATGGTCAATGTGTGTGAACCACCATTGTGTTAGTGATGTAGTTTGCATGTTATGTTGTGAACCTTACGCTAACCGACCCTAAGGGAAATCGGTAAAGTTAATGTTTAGAGTGAGGGAGTGTGTACCATGGGCCACTAATTCAGTCTAACCTTAGGCTCAGTAGATGATGACTTGTGCTCCTTTCTCCCTCTCTCCTCGTGGTGGTTGTATGCATGCAACCTAAGTGTAGTTATGCCTGTGTTTAGCATTATCGAAGTGGTGGCGGGATGATTCAGATTGAGATAATGATAGTTGTATTATTGATATGTTATTTTTATTAGCTGAGGCTCAATGTTCTAAGTGCTAGCAACTTGTTGAGTACCCCCTTAGTGGCTAGATAAGGCCACATGGTCATCGTAATTTTTTATTCTTATATGTTTATTTTATTCATAAATTAGAATTTTTACTTTATTTTTGCAAGGACCAACAGTTTTCTTGATTGCCATGTTTTACATTTTTGGGCATTTCCTTGTTTTGTGGTACTAACATGTGGATTTTGGCACTAAATATGGCTATTTAGCCATTTGTTTTGCTTGGTTTTGGATCTTATTTTAAATTTTAAGATTTTACCAGCCTTGCCCAAGGCTTGTACTTTTCCACTTGGCATTTGGATCGGATTGCTATGTTGGTACTATTGTCGTGATGTGTGGAATAGGGTCATGGGATGCACCATGGAATGGTTGGACCTATGGACCCGCTTCATTGTATGGGGGTACGCCCGAAGGAGTTACAGATAACTAGTGGGTTGTTAAACCACGAGTTATTATGTCACTTGGGTTAGGGGTGATCTGGGCTCTATGTGCCCAGGGCCATAGGGTGCCCCGGCCTCATTATATGGCGAAAGGCAGATGGGACTCTGATGGTTGAGTGGCCCAATATTCTTGATGGAACTCTGATGGTTGAGTGCCCTTATGTTCTCGATGACACACTACGGTTGAGTGAAACCTAAGATATTCTTGAGTGGGGCTCTATAGTTGAGCGACCCGACTTGGTTTGTGTGCACTATGATACTGATCTCTTTGGGAGGTATATAGAGTTGCTTGGTGATGCTTTGGGAGGTATATGGAGTTGTTTTGCTGGATGCTTATTACTCATGATAGTATGGAGATTTTTTTGTGATGTGTGGATTTGGTGTTATGAGATTATGATGTACTCTTGTGAGTCTTGTTACACATATGTTATGCTATGAGGCTTGATTGTTCCCCTTGGTTGGTATGGACTATTGGATGTTATCTTAGCACTGTATTGGTACAGTCATGGTTTTTTGGGTCATGTGATACTAGTTGCCTTATAGTATCAACATCATGATTCACTATATGCTATTCACTTGTGTGTGTTGGATCTATGCATGTGACATGATTGTTGGAAATTCTTTGTTATGTGGATTATGTGTTTGTCTTTACATGGTTTGGAATTAGAGGTCTTCTTGTATGTGATACAGTTGTGAAAGTACATAGCAAGATGTCTTGTGGGTCATTTAGTGATGTCGTTAAGACCCTGGTATGTGGCATCTGTGATAGCCAATTATTGTTGAGCACCCACGAAGAATGAAGACAATTGAAACTTATACAACAATGAAATCTTAATGGGAGCATAAGATTAAGAAAAAAGTTAAAAGAAAATAGGACTAAGTAAACAAATGAAATAAGAGATAACTCTCAATCTTCACAAAACATTAAAATTTAAGATAATTTCCAAAATTTGTTTGTTCTACCTTGTGGTCATGTGCTGTATCGACAGAATTTATTTTGTTAAACTATATGTGTCATTATCTAGACCTTCTTACTCTATTGCTTAGCTCTTTTTCAAGCTTCAGTGCATTATGTCACATCGAAGTATGATGCTCTTCTTAAGGGGAGGGAGAATGAAATGTCCCCTTGATTTTAGTACATTGAGTCTGCTCTTTGTCAGGGCATTCTGTCAGGGCTTGGCATGCATATGGGACGCCTCTCTAATTGACATGGAGAACGACATTATCCTAGGAGGTACCTTGTTCAGATCAATGCTCATTTTCCTTACAGAATTCAACCACCATGCCCACATATGTAGCGACCTTTTCTCCATGCATGGCATTAACCAAAGTGAAATTTATTAAGTTAGCGTTGGTTTAAATAATTAGCAGCTAATGCTTCATATGTTACAACAAGTAGAAATGTGGCAAGAGGAGTGGAGTTCCAAAGGGAGATCTACAATTTTTTTTCCTTAAATCAGCCTAGTCTTGGTCAAATCACACACTGCTACATGTTCTGATAAATATGAATCCCTAATTTTCCCCTGCATTTTACTTTACACAAATTGATTGATCTTACATACTGGTATCTATGTGTGAAGTAGGATAATTGTGTTGGTGCTTCAAAAGATCTCTCACCATTTTACCCTAATTGTGGTTTTGTTTGTATATGTTGGAGAAGAAGCTTTTAGATTGAGGATTGAGGATGCCTGTTGTTTGGCAAGTACAAATTGTTATGTCCCTCCTTGAAGATTGTCTTCGAGTTCTGTCCTATCTGTGCACATGTGTTGCAAAATGCACTGGGATTTGACGTTTTCCTAACACTCGATCCTTGGAGCTCGAGAATGATTTCTACCACTTTTATATTTTCTTGTCTCTGTGAAAATCCAAATTTATTTTTGAGCAGTTGATCGAAACCATGATTAAAATATTGAAAGTTTCACAAAATTTTCATCCTTCTCCCACGTCATGTCTCTGGGCAAGATTTGTCTGAATTTCTACTCTTCCTCTGATGATGATGACGGGTCTATTTTTCCTCTCAAAGTTATTCCTCAGCATTCTATGGTAAAGAGTCTTCTTTTGGTTGGTCAAGGAAATGCGGACAAATGACTTTAACTGGGCACTTTTAGATTATGTGGAAAAAATGCCCTTAATGGTATCCCGTAAGACTCTGAGATCATTTCCCTAGAATGTGTTCTTCTGGTGCTGTACGTGGTTTGCATGATCATCCACCATTGCACATGGGGTGCGGAAGTGGATGTATTTGAACTAGATGTGTATAGCAAACTTATGGAAAAATATTTGACAAGGCACCCAGGAACTGTCTGGCTAAAATACCTCAAGAGATTTAGGGGTTGCTTAGGGGAGAGTCAACAATTCTTACTGTTCGCCTCATGTGGCTGTTGAGGTAGGAATTAGCATCTTTGATTTGATGCAGCTCGAATGGGGTACTTTGAAACTCTGTGAAAAAATTTAACCGAAAACTTTTCCAAGATGGAAGAACGACGCTCATTTGAAGGTTTAATTTTTGGTTTGGTTCTTGGAGTTACGTTGGGAGGACACGTGGATGTTTACGACTACTTTACCCAGACTTAGATAATTTTTTTATGCAACTGGTACAGTTTGGTGGAACAGGGACATGTGGCAAGCCCGCATTCATTCAGGGTCTCCACTTTGGGAACCATTTTGAAATTACACCATGAAGACTTGTGGAGGCTTCCGTCGGGGCTTCCCATACTTAGTATTTTTCAAAAGGGTTTTGAGAGGCTTGGGACACGTGGAGGGACTACGCATGTTTGAGGACTGGCCCTTGAATTTCATTTTAAAGAAGCACCAGGAGGACACTTGGAGGCCGCCGCTAACTTTACATTTTTCTTGGACTTGTCAACGGTCTCCAAAGGATACTGCCTGGGAGCCTGACACATGTTACCTTCCATTGTGTTTTAAACCTTCATAAAAATCTTGTCGAGCTAGGATACGTGGTGAGCCCGTGCTCTTTCAAGGTGTCAAATTTTTAGGATCATCTCAAGATGTGCCATTATGGCACATGGCAGTTTGACAAGTCAAAAGAGGTGGAGAAGCGGACCATCGGGGGTAAGTTGGATTTTTTTCCCCCCTGATATTCTTTAAAATATTAAAACATCAAAATGGCCCACAGAACCCGATAGGGGAAAGGTCAAATCTTGCTCCGTTCAACGGTGGATGTGCGAACCTTCGAAGGAAAAGCGGGAAATTTTCCCTTTGTGGGAAAAGGAGTTAAAAGTAAAAAAGGGAGTGGGGTTTTCCTGGGACCCACATCAGAGACTAGAAGCGGAAGGGTGGAGCCACGGGGGAAAATTGGAAATTTTTCCCTTTTCCAAAAAGGAGGTTAAATATCAAATTTTGGCCGCGGTTCCTTTAGGACCCACCTCAGGACACGTGTCAGGCTCATTTCTCAAGGGCGGAGGTGCAAAGCAAAATGGAAATTTTTTCCATTTTTTCAAAAGGTTGTAAAAAGTCAAAGGAAACCCCCGGCCTATTTTAAAATTGAATCTTCCATGTGGATGGCCCAAATTCAAAGTAAACATCAACGTCAGCTATGAGTCTGAATCTGATTTTCCCCCCATTTTTACTGAAAAGCTCCTTGAAGTGTGAGTCTTCATGATTTCTTGGTATTTCCTACACGCCAAATAGAGAAGAGAGTAAATTTTGATATCCAAGTTTGGTGGGGGAGATCTGGGGACTTCTTTCACCATTAAAATGGTCTAACTATCGGGCTCGATCTAATTTTCTATTTTTAATCTCTTGAGCATGCAAAGAACCAAATTTGACAGATTAGGGGTGAAAGTGGTTGGAAAATGGAAGGAAGAGTGATTTTCGAAAAGGATTTGAATGCGGAAGATATTTGAAGAGATCTTCCCCATGAGCACCTGACAACTTGTTACAAATTTGATTTTGGGAATCACGATCGAGATCATGGAAAGCACTGGTGCACTCAATGTCTCTAGTTTTGGGGGAAAATGGGCCTTGTTGTAAATGTTATAAATGGAACTAATTTATCATGCAAATTTTGGAGTGTGAGAGGTGGGTAAGTGCATGAATTTGGGGGGCCAAAAAGTGGACAAGAATTCGAAAAAAAGAAAAACGTGTTACATTATAACACGATCACATTTTAATTTTCAGGTTTGGGATTTACCGAGGCATAACACATGTTATAACGCGTACCGTTATGCCTACTATAAACAAAAAAAAGAGGCCCGAACCTCTATCATTTTACCTCCTTCAAACGCGAGTTTCAGAGCTTAACCGTGCCCTCACATTTTTTCATTCAGCTAGATCTTAAGCTCAAAGGATCGTTTCTAGATCACTAGGAAGATCTAAATTGATGATGGCACCACAGAGAATAGGTAAACATAATTATTTTCTCATAATTGCATTGAAATATGATAATTATATATTAAAATTTGAATTGAATACATATTTTTTATTGTTACAGTTAGAGGTCAAGGGAATCAGCCACAACCAAACCCTGTTATTCCTATCATCCCTTTCGACACTCCCACAATTGCTCAACATCCCCCGGGTAGTCAAGAAGATTTAGCAGCTCACATAGTTGAAAACAAAATTGAAATTGAGGATTTAATCAAAAAAATGAGGGATTCAAAATCTACAAATCCCCACCGTGCCTTTCTTGTAAAAACATTGGAGGCATTACTTGTTCAAATTGACGTGGAAACGGGGCAAATTGATCGTTGGACAACTTACAGAGAGGGTTGTAGGGTTTATTATTCCAACAAATTGTCATATGTGGATGTAAAGAAAAAATAAATTTCAAAAGACCTCATATGCGCCTTATTCACGGACCCCCACACTAATTTTCCTATTCCGTTGTCATGTAAACAGATTTCCCATCCATTGGTGCAATAATAATTTGATTAAAAATAATTTTTGGGACCGATGGTGGATGGTGTTTGATTTTCACCTTGTAATAACAACGAGGTGCCACTATACTTTCTGAGGAAACTCTATTGCGAGTTTATCCTCAACAAGATCCCAAATTATTTTGATTTCTTGAGATTTCCAGGGCCGAGGAAAAGGATCTGCACAGGATCGACCAGGTGCACAATGTGCACCTATTTAGTAGGGTAGATTCCCCACACAGAAGCCCCCCTCACCCTGAGATTGTCCCTCAAGAAGTGAAGGAGACAGTAGATATTGATACACTCCACGTGCTTCAGGGGCTATCTGCGACCCTTGTTCGACATATGAGGGATATTTCTGAGCCAGATGCTCACAGAGGTACACAGAGTATTCCCTCATGGAGTACTAGCATGAGGCCACATCTTTGCTCGTCATGTGGTAGCATATGTTTGGGGCCCGAGGAGGATGATACTTTCATGTGTACTGATTTTGGTGCACCTGGTGCTAGGGGTGAACATGATAATGTCACTATGTCAGATGTCCTTTTGAGTGAGACATTTGGATTACATTCATCGGCGTCACCTTCGCAAGTAAATTTGTTATGTTTTGTTATGTGTGTTACAAAAATTTTGGAGTACCTGATTTACTTATATATGTTAAATTTTTGAAATAATTGTATTTGTACATGTACATGCATTGATATTATAGCGCGGGGGAGGCGCATCTTCATCCCGACCACAGGCGGCGAGCACCATGCATACACATACATTCACAGAGGTAATTTAGAATGTTAATTATGTAAAATTTTCACATACATGTGTGTGTGTATATTTGTGTATGTATATATGTATGTGTGTGTGTGTGTGTGTGTGTGTGTGTGTGTGTGTATATTAGTTTTGAAGTCAAATATATGTATGTTCTTGTATGTCCATCTAACTCACGTGATATACATGTTTGATAAAGATGTTGACTTCACTAGACACCCCACCATCTCTGCGAAAAGTAGATAAAGGTGTTGTCCGCTGTGATTTCATCTACGCAGCAACTCACTGAGGTATTCAAACAACACGTAAATTTTGTTAAATTTCTCAAGTAATTCATATTATGTTAAATTACATGTTAGTAATGTATTTCATTGTAGAATTATTAAATTATGTTAATAATGTCCTTCATTGTGTATATGCAGGAGTTACCTGCGACAGGTAGCAGCCCTGTTCATTTGATTCACAAGCATGGTGGGGTAAAAACAATAGTTCTATATTGATAAAATTAGTTAAAATATTGTCATTATGTAGATACATGTACTTAGCTCTATTTTTGCTAATTCTGATGTTAGATTTTTTGATCTTATGTGTAAGTAGGGAACTTCAACCCCCTCCATTTTGACTAAGAGGGCACGGACTCCTCCATCTCGTCATCTTCGTACCCCTGTTCGTATTGCAGGAGCTCCTGATGACTCATTTGAGTGTGAGATGTAAATTCGGTGTGATCGAAAACTTGTGGTAAGTTTGTGTATTTATGAAAATAATTTCATTCTAGCATGGTCTTAAATACATGTTGAAAACATATATAAATTAAGTTTTGACAAAAAACCATTTTTTGCATTTACAAGCTCATCTACAGTTGAGTATTCAGTGGAAGATGACTCGAAGCATGGGCTTCGGATGATTCAAATTCATCTCATGGATCTCCATCTTCGTCTAAGGGAGGGCCTTCTTCGAGCAAGGCCAAGAGACGGATAGATTTTGATGAGTAGGAAATATATGTCTTACATGACATTATTTTTGTATGCCTATGTGCATGGCATTATATGTATGCCTATATGACATTTGAACTTGATGGTATATGACCTATTTAGGCATTTTTGTATTTATTATGCACATTAAAATACTATTTGGAACTTGATAATTTTGTATGAGACCTTACATTTCTGAGATTATTTTCGCATGAATCTAATATGATGTGCACTTGACAATATTTAAGACATTATGGATTATTTTTTCATTTATTGGTGATATACATGTACTAGCATTTTCAATGTATAATATGCATCAAACTTTAGAAATCAATATTTATATAATGTATGTATATAAAGAGTTACCTAATCTGAGTAATTATTCATTCAATTTATCAATGTGTATATGTGTATTTACCTTACTTGCGCTTCTTCTTGCTCATGGTCTCTTTGTACTGGCTCTTATCTTATCATGCACTTACTACATTCTTTTATGCTTCATATCTTCTCTCCTATTAAAACACTTGAAATTCGTTATAATTTGATGCCTTTCATCTGTTGATATTTTGAGAATGTCTCTCCATATACATTACTCCAATGCTTGAGAATGTCTCCAAATGCAATGACATTCTAATTCAGACACTCAATGATTATTGATTATCTAATCCTGTCCAATTTGTGTTATTACCTTTAAATCTGTAGGCATGTCAAGTTATTTGAAATCACATCACACCCTTCACTAGGCTTGATGATTACCCCTATCCTTTTTACAGGCTCTTTTGAAAGCATCCATGGGTTTATCATAACATAAATTATCATCGAATGGAAGGTCACTAAGCCGTAGGCTAGCTGACTCCCATCTAGAACTAAACAAGAAATATTTACTAGGTGATTTATAACTCCCGTGGTTTCTTAGACATACCCCTATCAAATTCATTCTTAAGCCAATCTAGTCATTCAGGGCTCTTAAGCGACTGCGCACGGACGAGGTAGCCCAAAATCACGGGGAGTGTAGGGAACCAAAAATAATACTCCACTAGCATTCTCCTAGCCACCCCGATGTGTTGGCGTAGTTGGTTTGGTCACATGATCTTCCATTTGTAAAGTACAACGTCTAGCAGCCCTACACTGACTCAGACTGCACTATTTTACGCATTTGGAAACAATAACACATCGAGAGAACTGTAAGGAGAAGAAGAAAACCAAAAGATGATTTCATAGGGGACCCTGACATGGAGGTCTTGGATTTGATGAGACGTCTCTAGGTGCCACAGAGTCTGAGAAATCACCTGTCAAAAATATGGCATGTTTGGACCTCAGGGCTCTTAAGGGACTATGCCCAGATGGGGTAGCTCGAAAGCACAGGGAGCATAGGGAACCAAAACAAAGCATCCACTAGTGTTCACCAGGCCACCCCAACATGTTTCCGTAGTTGGTTCGGTCCCATGAGCTTCCGTTTGCAAACTACAACATCTGGCAATCCTACACTGACTCAGACTACACTATTACGCACGTATGCAAATAATAGCATAGCGAGAGAACCTGATGGAGATGGAGAAAACCGTGAGAGTGTTTCATAGAGGGCCCCAACATGGAGGTCTTGGATCTGACAAGACATCTTTAGGTGCCATGGAGTCTGAGAAATCACTCGTCGAAGATATGGCGTGTTTAGGCCTTAGGGCTCTTAAGCGACTACGCTCGGACGGGGTAGCCCGAAAGCATGGGGAGCATATGGAACCCAAAAAAAATCCTCCATTAGTGTTCACCAGTCTACCCCAACATGTTAGCATAGTTGGTTCGGTCCCACAAGCTTCCGTTTACAAACTATAATGTTTGGCATCCCTACACTGACTTAGACTACACTATTACATGTGTTTACAAATAATAGCACAGCGAGAGAACCAGATAGATACTGAGAGAACTGCAAGATAATTTCATAGAGGGCCCTGACATGGAGGTATCAGATCTGATGAGACATCTCTAGGTGCCACGAAGTCTGAGAAATCACCCGTCGAATATATAGCGTGATTCGGCCTCAAGGCTCTTAAGCAACTATGCCCAGACGGGGTATCCCGAAAGCACAGGAAGCATAAGGAACCAAAAAAAATCCTCCACTAGTGTTCACCTAGTCAAGCCGATGTGTTTGCGTAGTTTGTTTAGTCCCATGAGCATCCGTTTACAAATTACAGCATCTGGCAGCCCTACACTAACTCAAAGTGCACTATTTCGTGCATTTGCAAACAATAACACATCGAGAGAACAAGATGGAGATGAAGAAAACCACAAGAGGCTTTCATAGAGGTCCCCAATTTGGAGTTCTTTGATCTAACGAGACATCTCTAGGTTCCATGGAGTCACAAAAATCACCCGTCAAAAATATGGCGTGTTTGGGCCTGAGGGCTCTTAAGGGACTACGCCCAGGCAAGGTAGCCCGAAAGCACGGGGAGCGTAGGGAACAAAAATGAAGCCTCCACTAGCATTCACCTAGACACCCCAACGTTTTGGTGTAGTTGGTTTGGTCCCACGATCTTCCGTTTGCAAAATACAGCCTCTGACAGCCCTACACTAACTCGGACTGCACTATTTCACGCATTTGTAAACAATAGCACAGCGAGAGAACTGGATGGAGACGGAGAAAACTGCTATAAGATTTCATAGAGGGCCTCAACATGGATGTCTCAGATCTGATGAGATGTCTCTAGGTTCCACGAAGTCTGAGAAATCACCTGTCATAGATATGTCGTGATTGGGCCTCAGGGCTCTTAAGCAACTACGCCTGGATGGGGTAGCCCGAAAGCACGAGGAGTGTAGGGAACCAAAACAAATGCTCAACTAGAATTCACCTTGCCACCTCAATGTGTTTTCGTAGTTGGTTTTGTCCCACGAGCTTCTGTTTGCAAACTACAACGTCTGGCATCCCTACACTGACTCAGACTGCACTATTTCACGCGTTTACAAATAATAGCACAGCGAGAGAACCGGATGGAGACGGAGAAAACCGCAAGAGGATTTTGTAGAGTTCCCCAACATGGAGGTCTCAGATTTGACGAGACATCTCAAGGTACCACAAAGTCTGAGAAATCACCCGTCAAAGATATTGCGTGTTTAGGCCTCAGGGATCTTAAGGGACTACACCCAAACGAGGTATCCCGAAAGCACAGGGAGCATAGGGAACCAAAATGAAGCCTCCACTAGCATTCACCAAGCCACTCCGATGTGTTTCTATAGTTGGTTTGGTCCCATGAGCTTCTGTTTTCAAACTACATCGTCTGGCAGCCCTACACTGACTCAGACTGCACTATTTTGTGTGTTTACAAACAATAGCACAGCGAGAGAACCTGATGGAGATGGAGAAAACCGCTAGAGGATTTCGTAGAGGTACCCAACATGGAGTTCTAGGATCTAACAAGATGTCTCTAGGTGCCACGGAGTCAAATAAATCACCTGTCAAAGATATGGCATGATTGGGCCTCAGGGCTCTTAAGCGACTACGCCCAGACTGGGTAGCCTAAAAGCACGGGTGGAGGAAACCACCAATGTTCGATGATTTTTCCATAGGATGCAACTATGTAGAATATGAACTTAGTTTTTTTGGGGAGACCGCCAATGTTCCAACTGTTCATTTTGAAATAATGAATATCTTCAATCAAACAGAGAATGAAGAGCCTGAATTTTTTTGGACATTACAAAAGGTTGTTTGTGCCCAAAAAGAATTCGAAGGCCATATAAATATTTAGTCTTCAACTTTAGATTACAATGAACATCGTGAAGAAAAATAATTAGGTGAGGATGTCACTATGATTCAAGAAGAAATTCCTCCTGAAATTCATAAAGAGTTAATTTGACTACCCAAAAACATTTGGAAGAACTTAAAAAAAAGATACGACAGAAGAAAAGGAAAAATGGGAAGCATGGAAGGATCATAACTTAACTAGGATGGAATATCTATGTCATGTTGTCGATAGAATCATGGATAATCTTAAGTAAAACATGCCAAGTTGATTATTTTTATTAATCCCAGCTACTTCAACTTCAAAAATCAAACCAGGTAGTTCCAAAAGTAGCATACTGGCAAGAAAAACTACAATGAAGTATTGATAATTGAGCCTGAAACTCATTTAGAATTGTAATTTATTATTTGATTGAGCATTCACCCATAGTGTCTTTTTTAAAGGTAGAAATTAATTTTATATGTGAAAAATAGAATGTTGATTTAGTCTATTACTCTAACTATTTAGGTTAGATTTCTATAGTCTATGAAAGCCTCTCGCGGTTTTCTCCGTCTTCATCCGGTTCTCTCGATGTGCTATTGTTTACAAACGCACAAAATAGTGCATTTTGAGTTAGTGTAGGGCTGCCAGAGGCTATAGTTTACAAATGGAAGTTCATGGGACCAAACCAACTACACCAACATGTAACGGTGGCCTCGTGAATGCTATTAGAGGCTTCGTTTTGGTTCCCTACGCTCCTCGTGCTTTCGGGCTACCACGTCTGGGTGTAGTCGCTTAAGAGCCCTGATGCCCAAACATGCCATATCTTCAACGGGTGATTTCTCATACTTTGTGGCACCTAGATAAATCTATTCATATCCACAACCTCCAATTTTTTTCCCTCTACAAAATCCTCTCGCGGTTTTCTTTGTCTCCATCTGGTTCTCTCGCTCTACTATTGTTTGCAAACGCGTGAAATAGTGCAGTCTGAGTCAATGTAGGGTTGTTAGATGCTGTAGTTTGCAAATGGAAGCTCGTGAGACAAAACCAACTATGCCAAAACATTGGGGTGGCCAAGTGAACACTAGTGGAGCATTCTTTTTGGTTCCCTACACTCCCCGTGCGTTCGGGCTACCTCGTTTGGGCATAATCGCTTAAGAGCCCTAAGGCCCAATCATGCCATATCTTCAACGAGTGATTTCTCAAAATCCGTGGCACCTAGAGATGTGTCTCTTTAGATCCAATACCTCTATGTTGGGGCCCTCTATGAAATCCTCCCATGGTTTTCTCTGTCTCCATCTGGTTCTCTCGATGTGTTATTGTTTGCAAACGCGTGAAATATTGTAGTCTGAGTCAGTGTAGGGCTACCAGAGGTTGTAGTTTGCAAACGAAAGCTCATGGGACCAAACCAACTATGCCAACATGTCAGTGTGTCTAGGTGAATGATAGTGGAGGCTTCGTTTTGGTTCCCTACGCTCCCCGTGCTTTTAGGCTACCCCGTCCGGGCATAGTCGCTTAAGAGCCCAGAGGTCAAAACACGCCATATCTTTGACGGGTGATTTCTCAGACTCCATGGCACCTAGAGATTTCTCATCAAATATAAGACCTCTATGCTGGGGACCTCTACGAAAGCCTCTTGTGGTTTTCTCTGTCTCTATCTAGTTCTCTCACTGTCCTATTGTTTGCAAACGCGTGAAATAGTGCAATCTGAGTCACTATAGGGCTGTCAGACGCTGTAGTTTGCAAATGGAAGCTTGTGGGACCAAACCAACTATGCCAACATGTCAGGGTGGATAGTTAAACACTATTGGAGGCTTCGTTTTAGTTTTGTACGCTCCCCGTGCTTTTAGGCTACCGCATCCGGGCATAGTCACTTAAGAGCCCTGAGGCCTAATCACGCCATATCTTCGACGGGTGATTTTTCAGACTCCAAGGCACCTAGAGACATCTCGTTAGATCTGAGACCTCAATGTTAGGGCCCTCTATGAAATTCCCTCATGGTTTTCTCCATCTCCATATGGTTCTCTCAATTTTCTATTGTTTGCAAACACATGAAATAGTATAGTCTGAGTCAGTGTAGGGCTGCCAGAGGCAGTAGTTTGCAAATGGAAGCTCGTGGGACTTAACAAAATACGCTAACACATCAAGGTGGCAAGGTGAACACTAGTGGAGGATTATTTTTGGTTCCCTACGCTCCTCGTGCTTTCAGGCTACCCCATCCGAGCGTAGTCGCTTAAGAGCCCTGAGGCCCAAACACGCCATATCTTTGACGAGTGATTTCTCAGATTCTGTGGCACCTAGAGAAATCTCGTCAGATCCAAGACCTCCACATTAGATACCTCTACAAAATCCTCTCATGGTTTTCTCTGTCTCTATCTGGTTCTCTCGCTGTGATATTGTTTGCAAAGGTGCAAAATAGTGCAGTCTAAGTCAGTGTAGGGCTGCCAGACATTGTCGTTTGTAAATGTAAGCTCGTGGAACCAAACCAACTATGTCAACACATCAGGGTGGCCTATTGAACACTATTGGAGGCTTCACTTTGGTTCCCTATGCTCCCCATTCTTTCGAGCTACCCCATCCAAGCATAGTCCCTTAAGATCCCTAAGGCCCAAACATACCATATCTTCGACAGGTGAATTCTTAGACTCCATGGTACCTAAAGACATCTCGTTAGATCCAAGACCTCCACATCAAGGCCCTCTACAAAATCATCTTGTGGTTTTCTTTGTCTCCATCCAGTTCTCTCGCTGTGATATTGTTTACAAATGCACAAAATAATGCAGTCTAAGTCAATGTAGGGCTGCCAGACGTTGTAGTTTGCAAATGGAAGCTCGTGGCACCGAACCAACTACGTTAACATGTTGGGGTGGCCAAGTGAATCTAGTGAAGGATTTTTTTTGGCTCCCTATGCTCCCCATGCTTTCAGGCTACCCCGTTTAGGGGTAGTTGCTTAAGAGCCCTAAGGCCCAAATACGCCATATCTTCGATAGGTGATTTCTCAGACTTCGTGGCACCTAGAGACATCTCGTCAAATTCAAGAGCTCCATGTTGGGGACCTATTCAAAATAATCTTGTGGTTTTCTCCATCTCAATCTGGTTCTCTCATTGTGATATTGTTTGCAAATGCATGAAATAGTGCAGTTTGAGTCAGTATAGGGTTGTCAGAGGCTGTAGTTTGCAAACGGAAGTTCGTGGGACCGAAATAACTATGCCAACATGTCAAGGTGGCCAGGTGAACACTAGTGGAGGCTTATTTTTCTTTCCCTACGCTCGTCATGCTTTCGGGTTACCTCATCTAGGTGTAGTCCCTTAAGAGCCCTGAGGCCCAAACATGCCATATCTTCGACGAGTGATTTCTCGGACTTTGTGGCACCTTGAGATCTCTCGTCAGATCCGAGACCTCCAAGTTGGGGACCTCTACAAAATTCTCTCGCGGTTTTCTCTATCTCCATCTAGTTCTCTCTTTGTGCTATTGTTTGCAAACGCATGAAATAGTGAAGTCTGAGTCGATGTAGGGCTATCAGAGGCTTTAGTTTGCAAACGGAAGCTCGTTGGACCAAACCAACTACGCGAACATGTCACAGTGGCCAGGTGAACACTATTGGAGGCTTTTTTTTTGTTCTCTATGCTCCTTTTGCTTTCGGGCTACCACGTCCGAGCGTAGTCGCTTAAGAGCCCTGAGGCCCAAACACGCCATATCCTCGATGGGTGATTTCTCAGACTCTGTGGCACCTAGAGACGTCTCATCAGATCCAAGGCCTCCACATCGGGGCCCTCTACGAAATTCTCTCGTGGTTTTCTCCATATCCATTTAGACTGAGTCAGTGTAAGGTTGTCCATTGCTAATCACCTGAATAATATAGGTGGTTCATACAATATAGGTGGTGAAATGAGAATTTTAATAAGATATTTTTACAATATAGGTGGTCAAATGAGAATTTTAATAAGATATTTTTACAATATAGGTGGTGAAATGAGAATTTGTATTTGTTGTTCCTTTCTAATATTTAATTTCTCTTAGTTTCACTTTGCTTCGAGAATAATAAATTTTCTACTGACAGTGCCAACCACGTGAAGGTGGAAGTTTTTTTGGCACCACTAACCTACATAAACATGATAGTAAGCAATTAAATAGAATTTTAAATCATACAAAATTTAAACAAAATCATTTAAGTAAATATTCAAATTAAATCCATGAAGAACATACCTTTGCAAATGCAATCCAATGAACCGCAAGGATTAACTCTATTCTTGACAGTAGCAAGAATTGCTTCATGATCTGATTCACAAACCTTCCACATATTTTTGTTTGATGGCCAACCTCAATATTTGATCAATTTAATATTTTTTGTAAGGACCAAATTTGAATAGTGAAGTATCTTCCGATGTACTTCATAGTCTTCAAACAACCAAATGTTTTATTTTTTGATAGGATATCGTCGAAGCCAAGTTCTAGTGACTACCACTGATCCAGTGGGATTATCAAGGTCTTCACTATCAATGACTGTGGAAGTCAAAAAAATTTCCCCTCTACACAACGAGATAAGAAGTAGTATGTTCCCTCTTCATTAAATTCCATCGCAATAACTGCAAAAACGTGCCATATGTTTCACAAAGTAAAACTCTTCGATCAATTTATAAATACATTAAGAGTTGACCATTTAATAATTTATAAATCTAAAACATGGCATGTACATATATGTTTGTACCTTGTTGTAATAAATAAGAGACTTGGTCAAAGTCATGTGATGTTGTCATTTGATCTGAAGACCCTGCAAGTTGTAATGCTCATGGAACTTGATGTGTGTCGAGTGGAATTAGAGGTCTACAAGTCTATTCATCCATCCACTATTGTTACTCACATTCATTCCATGTAAAATCAATGCATGATATATAAAAACATGCCATGCACCTAGTATAAATAGTCCAAGCATTTGCATATGAACTACGGAATGAGTGCATATCACTTGATCATGCAACTGTCATACAATCTTCAAATTTTTTCAAATGTTGTTGCTCTATCAACTGAAAATATCTATGAACCGTTGATCTCTCTTGAGATTCATGGCCCATATTCTTAAACACACCAATTAAAAAAAAAATTACATCTATAAATTTAGCACCATCCTTGAACTTTAACTCTTCTCTTGCAAGTGCTCTTTTCACACATTCTACTACACCATCATGCTCTCTTTTTCCATGCCCTGCCTCAGTAAAACTCTAGATATGTTGTACATTTGTTTCTTTGTGCATCTTGCTTAGCCAATAAAACATCTATGCATTCTTGCATTGTGATGTGCAGTTGTCTGACCAAATGTAATGTTGATCGAAACTAATGTTCCTCTCATTCAAGTTCACATAAAACACCTGAGACACCCTTGTACATATTTTGTAGAATGTGTCTGATCATCACTAATGTAGAAATGATACTCTCTTAATATTTTTCAATCTTTCTCAGTGCTTTCAGGAGAGTGCATGAATGTTATATGCACGAAAATAGAAACTTGCACTGAGTTATAATATTGAGACTGAACCTCCATTTGTGGCTGCAATGTGTAATTCTCTATGAAGTCAACTACTGAAACAATAGTACCAAGTGGGAATGTGTCCTTGCTTAACTTTAATTTTTCATCTAACCATTGAGCTCTATGTGTGTGCCTTGCATACTCATAAAAATTTTCCTCTATGAATTTGACCATATATTCTGATACATGTAATTGTTTTCTAACAAGCTCACACCTCTTAGATTCTTTTCCATATTTTAATTGATATGCCACTGATTTATATTTGGTTAAATCAACCAATTATTTTCCTATTGAATATGTACTCTCCTTGTGGATACAACTTTTCATATTTGACAAGCCACCACATACATTGCATGTTCCATCCAAACATGCTTTGTTATTAAAAAATTGTCTTGTTGATTTTTCACAAAATATTGTAGGGATAAATTCCCTTGAAGATTTTTGTGGGAAATTTATTCCACACTCCTGCAACATGATGTCAGTATGCAAAAAACTACGTATTTGACAAAAAACATCATAATGCATTGAAACTTCAGCATGATGCCTACAACAACGAGTGGTACGTAAGTGATTTATTTTCACATAAAAGAGTTTGCTCATTTCAAAGAATCTTTGGCTAATGTTAATTTTTGGATTTTCATTTTTAAACTTATAGAACAATTCTATTTGATTCATATCTAATAAATGTTTTGCACACGATTCACGATTACGAGAACCTATTCTTATTTTTACTATCTCTCTTCTATTCGGTGACACCCTTGTGTTCTCATTCCAAAATTTTACAATTAATTATTTTAGAATATCAGATGTATTCTTTTCTTTTCGTGGAAGTCTGCTAGAGAAAGCCCAATAGTCAGTGTTATTGACTAACTCAAGACGTTTATGTCTCTCTATTTCTTTTATTAGTGTTTTTCTGTTTAGCTTCAAAACACTGCTTATTTTTCTAATCAAGTGTTTATTAACTATTTTATCACTTACTATACAATTAGTTAGTGCACATCGTGTAGCATTAATATCTTTGGTGCATCTTTTGACACCTACAATTTGGTATGCTTTATGTATGCTTTCAACAATTGACGCATTTTTATCAACAACATTAGATGTTCTTAACCCCAGGGTCTTCATTATAAGTCTCATATTAATTAATTTCATCAATGAAACAAATAATTGACATCTTTGTGTGTCATTTAAATTCTCAAAGTAATTATCCCAAATTCCACTAGCTATTCTTCTCACATTTCTTTCAGACATTTTGTTAGGCATTGTTTTTATAATGTTTTCATCAATTTCAATTAAGTGAATTGGTTTTCTTCAAAAAATGGAAGGAGGTGTTCTTAGAGGTGAAGATTTGTTTACAAGGTTACTTTCTTCATTCAGTGTTTTCATACAAATTTCAAGGTTAACATTCAGATTCTCAAGTAAGGGTTCAACAATTGGATTCATATCAATTTCTTCATCCATACCAACATTATCATTCAATTCAATATCATTATTCATTGCAAAATCAGTATTCTCTACATTTTCATTATGTATTGCATCCCAATTTTCTAATACATTAGATACATTTTATATAGCGGATGTACCTTTCCCTACTCGAAGTTTTTACATTCTCTTCAATTTCTTTATTTTCTTCTCTTCCAATTTCTCCAGTGTCTTATTCTTGACTTTCCTCTTGTCCTTAGCTCGACGTTTATCGCCCATGATTAGAAAAAATCAACTAGTGGGGTAGGGGACAAAATGAAATACTAAAAAATCATGCAAGAATGTAGAGAAAATTACAGACAAAACAAAATGTTTGCATAATTCTCATGAAAGAGATGAAAGGGACGTTGGGGGGCCACAATATATAAAAATAAAAAATAAAAACACGTATGCGTTATCTAATGAATACACGTTATGTAATGCGTATGTATTTTGTGTTTTCTCTTTTCCCAAGCCATGCCTCAAGGCTTGGGATCCGGTTTGGATCCCCAAGCTTGAGGCATGGACCTGCACAAACACAGGAAACAGTGCTTTTTTACAAGAAAATGTAAAAATGACACTTCCTCTATGATAAATCAAAATAAAACAATCAATCCATTTTAAAAAAATTAAACCACGATATAGAACAGAGTCTCTTCTTTCTAAAAATATAATTTTTCAAATTTTCTGACTAATATAAGCTTTCCATATTATTTATTTTGTAACTATTCCTTTTTATAGTTATTTTTTGAAGTGTAAATATGTCTATCTTTCATGGTGTATATTTTTTTTGGGTGATCGAAATTTTAAAAAATTATACTAGCCCAAACGAGGCATAATTCTATACATATTCAAAAAAAAATCTAATTTTCGATATTTTTTGAGGTAGTTGGGGGGGGGGGGGGGGGGGACATGGTCGGAGCTCCATTATTTTTCAAAACATAAAATTTTTGTACTATAAAAATCATAAATAAAAAAATATTCTCTAAAAAAATCTTTTAAAAATGGAGCCCAAACTAGATGCTCCTAGTTATCTTTCTACCAAATGGTTTTCAAAAATACTAAATGGTGCTCAAAAAATGGTGGGGGGCACGAAAGTCACTCTATTGTGTTTTTTAACAAAAACAGGAGGATTTGTTGGTATTTTAGTTGTTTGACCCACTTAAACTTATCCATTTTCAATAAAATTTAATAGCTTAGAAACTAGACTCAAAATGCTACGATTCATATTTCTACAACATCTTCCAATTTTGAGTGTAACTATTTCAAAAAAATCGTACAAGTTGAAGTTTTTTTTTCAGAAAAATGCATCCACTTAAGACCCCCTTTTGGCCACATAACTTGGTGCACTTACCTGGGTCGGGACTGGTTTCTCTAATATAAAAAAGTCTTAATTGAGCCCATCCTTTTTGAGAAGTTGTTTGAGAAGCCTGTATATCTCTTTTGTAAAAAATTTGATCATGTCAAGGTGGTTGTGAGTGTACAACCTTTGACAAGCTCTGAGATTGTTCTATAAACTTTTCCAAGCTGATAAATTTAATCAAACTTGAGTTATTCTATGTGGATCTTATTCAAAATGTGTTGGTTTTACTTCTGAATGTCTACAAATAGTTTTTCTTGTTCCTGCTGCAATCTTGTATCAAAATATGTCTCAATCACACAGGTCTCAATCCTTGTGACAGTTTAGTGGTATCTGTAATTTCATTTCTTAGAAGATCTTTCATCTGGGAGTGAAATAAACGATTTAAAATCACTTTTCTCGCATCTGTTGACAAAAATTGTCTATAAGTCTCTGGGTGTACCTCAGGCGTGATTTGGCTCAAATCTTGATGTTTTGTTGTGTTTTCCAACTCGATCCTTCATGTTAGAATCTCATAGATTATATGAAAAAGTGCTAATTTGGGCCTCCATTGAAGCACATATTCTAGTTAAAGAAACATTTTAGCTTCTTTGTGGCACTCTGTTGGTTTAGTCTTCCATTTTGCAAAATTTCTCAAAAATTTGGTATAATCAACTTTATCCTACTTCACCTCCCACCAAATTCATTCAAAAACAATTAATCCTACCCATATTGCCCCTATTTTTCATGTGTGTATACAAATGCACAAATTTTACTACCAAAACATGCAGAAACAATCAGGATTCCAAATGTCTTTAGTAGCCTAAATCTTGCCTCAAAAATATCTCCACTATCTATAGTGACAACTCATGAGAGTTAGATTTTGTTGCATTGATCATATTTTCTTCAAGGTCTTCTTAACAACTTCATTAGGAAGGATATCTCCATCTCCTCCATAAAAAACATGCTATAAAAGGGTTCTCTTACCTTGGTTGAAAGGCACAACCTAAAATAGTGAGGATAGATCAAATCCTCTTGAGGGTGCTATCCATTTCTCCACATCTGAGTGACTAAGGGCCAGTTAGATCCCATCCCCGGATACAAAATGACTCATCATGATCTATTTGTCTCTAAGCTTCATGTTAAACCTGTGATGTTGCTCAAACTTTGAAGGAGAATCAATTTGGGTACCAACACCTTACTGACGCCGCTACCAAGGATCTAATTTGAGTTTTTGAGACAGATTTGTTGATTTTTTGTCCATTTGTATCTATTTGGCCTATCAACAACACCTTACTAATGCCATTTCCAGAGGATCTAATTTGATTTGCTGAGACAAATTTGTTGATCTATTTCTCATTTGTATCTATTTGTCCCGTCAACAACACCTTACTAGCATAACTTCCGGGGATCTAATTTGAGTTACTGAGATAGATTTGTTGATTTTTTTCCCATTCGTATCTATTTGGCCCATCAACAACACCTTACTGGTGGCCATTTCTGGGGATCTAATTTGAGTTGCTGAGACAAATTTTTTTTATCTATTTCCCATTCGTATCTATTTGGCCCATCAACAACACCTTTCTGTCGCCGCTGCCAGGGACATAGTGATTGCAGTTCATATTCAGACCCCAGTAAACACTTCCTATATGCTCAAAGTGCCAATACATCTTTTCAAACATCATCGCTTTGTGTTTAGGCCTGTAATAAGTTTTCAAAGTTACAAGTGTATGTGTAATTCTTTCAGTTTCAACACCTAGTGCACTAGATTTCATTTCTAGATTCTAGGTAAAGAAAAGTCAGAGTCTTTCCAGTTCCAATTTCTAGTGTTGACAAACATTTGACAGATCATATTTAGTGCATCTGCACAACTAAGGTGGAAACCCTTAGTGGTGACTCCCTGTTGATCTGATTCTTAATGAATACCAAAGTCTTAACCTCTTTCATGTGAGATTTTTTACTAACCTTTGCAAATATGGAAGGAAGAAGATCTTTCTTTGCTAGGGATCTTACTAGGACATTATTTCTAGAGCTAGGAAAAGTTTCCAAAATTCAGAAGGAAGAAAATCCTGGATAGTTATTGGAGATTAGCAGAAAAGAAAGGGGATCTCCATTGATGAAAGTGATCAGCCTATCATTGAAAATTATGACTCGAGTGCTTCTGAATCAGGTAGCCTCTTTGTGGAATTGAATTCTCCAGCTGGAAAGGGGCCTTCATTTGATTTTGAAAATTTTTCTTCTCATTTTACCCCTATCTTTTCAGAAGTTGATAGGGATTTCCAAGAAACTAGGCCTTTAGGGGATATCCATTTTGAAATTTATACCCATGTGTTTCAAAGACCATCTACCCCTCATCAATTTTTCTCCCCTCCATGGTCACCCCCTCAAAAGAACATGGCCCTATCCCCGCCCAAACCTCCATTTTTTGTAAATACCTTTGGACCTATAAATTTTTTAGGGATGGCTGGCTATCCAAATGCAATTCCTCAAAAAGTAACGAATGGGCTACCAAAGTTCCAAGGAAACAATGCTATAACTGGTGATCAACATCTAAATATTTCTATCAATATGATGGAATACTTTGATATTGAGCATGAATATGTATATATCAAACTATTTATCCATACTTTGGAAGAGGATGCAAGGGACTGGTATAAAGCTTTGCCAGATAATTCCATTGATTCTTGGACAGAGATGAGCAATGCATTTAGATTGCAAGGTATGGTGATAGAACTGACCCTATGTTTCTTTTGACATTGAATTTTAAAACATCAAAAAGAATCCTAATGACTTAGTACATGATTTCAACACAAGGTTTAATAAGACCTTGAGGAGATTTCCTGTTAGGATAAGGCCATGTGATGAATCATGTTTGATCAACTATTCAGATGTATTGGGGATAAAAAGGATGCTTACTACTTGAGAGACAAACACCCAACTAATTTGAGGATATAGGGAATTCACCATGGCCCTGCAAATTGAGAGTAACATCAAGGCAATTGGAAAAGCCTCCAAAAATAGAGGGTGTAAAGCTTTTTAACCTAGAAAAACCTCAAACAAGCGAAGGCTATGCTAATTTGGAAGAAGTTGTGAAGACTTTGGTAGGGGTCTCGGTCAATTTTAAATATCATACAAATTAGGGTGGGAAGAAAAGGGGATTGGCTCACAAGGATCTAAGGCCAAGACAAGTTCACAAATCACCAAAAATTTGATGATAGAGGTAAGGGACTTTATTAAGATTTGGAAATAGGCATTCCCAAGGTAGGGAAAAAATAATGGTGTCATGATCCTTTGGCTGCTAAGAGTTGCTGTTGTCAGAGGAGACAAATGTCATTGATTGGGTGTGACATGATGTTTCATGCCCTACATGCTCCTTGTGAAGAAGATCAACAAGAAGAAGAAGAAGTCTGATGATGATAATGATGATGATGTAAATACATGATGGGTTGTTCCACAAGCTCACAACAAGGGGCAACTTCAACCTGAGGGTGATAAGTGCCCAGACTGCTATGCCACTTTTTGGGAATACATTCGTTAGGGTAACTATTCTTCCTGCCTCTCATACTTTAGAAGCAGATACTGTACAATATTTTGAATTGCCCAATAATGACTTTGAATATTTAAGGGATTTTAATGATAAAGAAGTGTGATGGAGGAATCCCATTTGAGGAAGATAGAAGGGTTACTGTATGAATGTCGTATTGTTGCTCAAGAGAAGGAATGATAACACAAGTATAATAAGGTTGTCAAAGGGGCAGGGCCATCAAGCCAAGCCAAAATGCTCCTTACTTTCAAAATTTCTGTGAAGAGGGCTCCTAAGAAAGATGCATCTACTAAAAGCACTACAGTTCCAAACAAAAATCATACCCCTCCTCATGCCCAAGCTGTAAAAAATCTTGTACCATGTAGTGAGTGTAGGTTAGATTTCCTTCCAATATTGCCTTTGCTAATGAATGTCCCCATATGACATTGCTACAAGTTTTAAGTCAAATCAAATTCTTTGTTCCAATAGTTGAGTTGCTTAGGATTTCTAAGCACAAAAAGAGAGCTATTTGAATACTTGGGATTGAAAGAAGAGAAGACTACCACTAGGTAGAAATTGTAAACATTATGGAGATTTCCAACCAATCATTGATCAAGAACTAGAAGCACCACCAGCATTAGAATAATTTGGTGAACCACCTAAGGTCCCTATTTGGTGAACATCCTTAGTAGCATTATCAGTCTGAATGTAGATCCATTCTTCACCACTCTGATCATTAAAGACAAATTACTCCATAACTGCATGTTTGACTCATGGGCATCATGCAATGTCATGCCTATTGGAGGTCATGAATGAGCTGAATATCAAAGTAACATGTAACATATAGGAAGTGCACTGCTATGGAATCTAGAAAAGTTCTAATGGTGGGATGTGTGAAGGGTTTGGTGGTGCAACTTGTAGCATTTCCATGTAAGGAATTTAAATGCTTGATGTTAGTTATTGTTGATTGCCCAGCCAAGTGGGGCTATGACTATTATCTAGAAAATGGGGCTACAAGTGTTGGTGGGAGTGTCCAAAATGGACATTTCCTATGCAACCATTCCTAATTGAGGGCAGACTTGATCAAGTTGTATGGGGAAAAGGAAGATGTTGCACCTTATTGAGTGATCACAACAACAATGTCGTCCTATGACATGCGTATTGTACACAAGTGTTGATGCTTGATAACTTTGTAGGATTTGCTTGATGGAAAGGAGCACAAGATTGAAAAATGCAAATACCTTAAACAAATGTCATCTCTCCTTGGAATCTATTGTTTGATGGAGCTTGCTCCAAGTTTGAGGAATGGTGCTGGTGTTGTTCTGCTTTCTCCAGGCTCTAAGAAAAATGTATTTTTTCCTTCAAAATCATTTTTGAGTGCACTAACAACATTTCTGAGTATGAGGCATTGCTATTGGGGTTTAAGAATTGCTTGGAAATATGGTGTCAATGACATCATTGTAAAGGGAGACTCAGAATCAATTGTAAAACAAGTCAAGAAAATATATATGCCATAAAGAATCAGTAAAATGAATCAATACAAGCATGTAGTTTTGGGGATTTCATTGAGATGTTTGATTCATTCAACATTGTGCATCATGGATAGGAAGTTCAATGACTTTGGTAGAAAAAAATTGTAGTGTTGGGGTCTCATTTTGACAATTGTGCGGTGTCCCCCATATTGTGAATATGATGTAGAAATATTGACAAGGCCCTCTGTCCCTGACAACATTAAACACTGACAGGTATTTGATGATGATGTTCAAGATCAGAATATTTCTACAGAACAAGGGAGAATTTTACTTATAAATGGTATTGATTTGGAAGCCAATAATATGTGCCACAGAGGGGAGGGAAACCTTGGTTTGGTAAGGGCATCATCCAGCTAAAAGACTAATACCATACCTAGAGGGGATAATTACTCTTGGAGTCTAAATTTTGATAATGTTGATCTGGCATTGTTAACAGGACATGCATGGCAGACTCAAGGGGATGTTTGAGGAGCATGACCTTGGCACAAAGGAGCAGCCAAGGAAAATTTGGTTGAAGGCAGAAATCTCACCAAGTGTAGGAGAAGGCAATCATACATCCAGATTGTTGAAAAGGTATCAGAGGATTACCAATGGCTTGGACTTATTCTGAGCTGAAGGCATACAACTAGAAGATTTGTTTCAACATGAGATTCCCTTGGAATCCAATTGCATAACCATTCAGGTAACAAAACAGAGGCCAATCAAGACCGCTCCTGATCTCGAATAAGAGTGCAAGAGGAGCTAAAGAAACTTAGGGATGGAGGGAATATTCAACCCACAAGGTATTCTTCTTGGGTTGCAAACCTAGTACCAGTCCAAAATAAAAAATAATGGTGACATCAAGGATGTGTGTGGATTTTAGGAATCTGAATAGAGAACTTTACTGCCAGGATAAATTATCCTTTACCAAACCAGGGGCAAAACATCACTTGACAGTCTCGGTCAATCTTGGTTCTAAATTACTCTCCACCTTAGATGGTTTCTCTGGTTATATTCCAAGTTGTGGTGAAGGAATTGGAAAGGATCAAGAAAACCTTTACAAATCTGCCTTGGGGAACCTATGCAATATGCTATGTTCCCCTTGGGATATAATATTATAATGTATCCTCGGGTTGATGGAGATGACGACATGTGGCACACATCCCCTTAGTTATATGTATGGGTTCACATGGGATATAATGTTATGATGTATACTGTATTGATGGAGATGCCGACATGCGGCACACAGTCCCCTTACGGCTTATTATATCATTTGTCATTTATGATTTATTATGCTTAGAGAGGTCTGCCTCGAGGTATTCGCCATGAGGTTAGCAATGGTATATATAGGGGTTAGAAGGTTGTAGTTGATCAGCCATATTGAGCATTGAAGTGTTATTGTATGGTTTGGAGGTTAGCCCCCTCAGCAAGTGGTATTGGAGAAGTTTCCCCCTCGAAGTGACGAATCTAATTATATGAGCATATTGTCATCATTTATCTATATTTTGGTGTTCTTCTCATACCTATTCTGAACTATATATGTTCTGATTTATACAAGTAATGATCCTTACAAGTGGTATCAGAGCAGTGATCCGAGCAATTCCCTGTGGGATGAAACCCTAATGTTGGTCCATTCAGTCTATATCTGAAGATCGAGATTGGCCCATTTTTCAAATCCACTCTTTTTTTTGGAGATTGATACACAGTTCAAGTGATCTTCCCTCCAGGAATTTCAAGAGTTTTTGGAGCTGATTATTCAGCCCAAAAGTTGTGTCTGTTTTAGGGTTGGAAACCCTAATTTTATGGTTTCATCTATATCTTCTGAATAATGAACGAATTAGGAAATAATTTTTTTTGGGTGTGATGGTATGATATTCATAGTTGATACCAATTAAATTTCAAAAAATTGGATCTATTTTGTTAGAGTTATTTCATTTTTTTTTTCACTATTTTGCTCCACAGGCCGCAATTTGAGTGAATAGTTCCTAAATTTCTTACATTTTCAGAAACCTCTAAAAAATAAAATTGGGGTTCTATGTTTAGTAATTTCTGAGTTTGTTTTGAAGGACCTTTAGCTGAAAGGGTTAGAACATCCTTTACCACTCCTTGGGGGACTCATGTATATGTCAGGATGCCCTTTAGTTTGATGAATGTCTGGAGCCACCTTTCAAAGAGCAATGGATGTTGCTTTTTCTAGTTACATCAATGATTTTATTGTTGTCTACCAGGATGATGTGACTGTGTTCTCTAGAAAGTGAGGTGATCACTTGTTGCACTTGGAAAGGATGTTAATAAGATGTAGAGAGTATGGTATTTCACTCAATCCAAAGAAGTGCTCATTTTGGAGTGTAGAATGAAAATTTTCTTGGTCACATTGTGTCACTAGAAGGAGTGATGATTGATCTAGAAAGGGTAGAGTCCATCAAAAAGGTCCCAATTCTAAGAACCAAGAAAGGAATCATGTCCTTCTTTGGGTAGATAAACTTCATTAGAAGATTTATATCAAACTTTGCTGAACTGACCATTCCAATCACCTCCATGTTGAAGAAGGACCAAGTCATCAAGTGGGAGGAGGATGCCATTAAAGCTTTCAATGAGATTAAGGAGGCACTAAAGAATGCACTTGTTCTAGCAGCTCCAGATTATAAGAAGCCCTTTCTATTGTTCTCTTTTTCTTCAGAGAACACCATTGCATTTGTCCTATTACAGAAGGATGATGAAGGAGCTGAGAGGCCAATTACCCTTTTTCAGTAAGGCATTGCAGGGGGCTGAGCTGAGATACAATATTATGGAAAAATAAGCATTTGCCTTGTAAAAGCAAGAAAGGTTTTTAGGCCTTATATTTTAAGTTCTAAGATTGTTGCTTATGTTCCCCACACCATGGTGAAAGACATCTTATCAGAGATGGAAGTCTCAAGCAAAAGGTTCAGGTGGGTGAACAAGTTTTCAAGAATATGATATGGATATCCAAACCATGAATTTGGTGAGAGGTTTGGGCTTGGCTAGGCTTATGGCTGAGAGCAACTTGCAAACTATTGAGGTAAATGAGGTAGAAGAAGGTAGGGTAGATGTCTTTGAGAAACTGATGAGTTTTGAGTGGTACAAGGATGTGATTTTCTATCTCAGACATCTTATACTGCCCTGAGTATTTAAGTAAGAAATAGAAAAGATCCCTTAAGTTGGCTTCCCAGAAATATGTCATTACTAATTATGGGTTAGCTTGGAAGAGCCCTGAGGGAGTCCTCTTAAGGTGCATTACTGAAGATGAATCCCCCAAGATAATTGTTGATCTCCATGGAGGAGTTTGTGGGGGGAATTTTGCTGGAAGGGTCATAGCACACAAGATCCTGAGGGATGGTTATTGGTGGCCAACTCTTTTTAAGGATGAAACACTTTTGGTTAGAAGATGTGAGAGTTGTCAGCACTTCTCTAGGAAGACTGAAAGCTTCAGGCTCCCTTCCTTTGTAGCCTGTATCAATTGAAGCTCCATTCAAGCAATGGGGAATGGATTTTATTGGTGAAATTTTAGACCCTTCAAGTGCTAGCCATAAGTGGATTCTTGTAGCCACAAATTACTTCACCAAGTGGGTAGAGGCAATCCCCACCAAGAAGGGCAACACACCAAATTGTCATGGACTTCATGTTGAACCAACATCATCTGCAGGTTTGGGGGGTGCCAGTCAAAATTTGTTGCTGATAATGCCATGAGCTTTAGAGCTAAACCCTTGGTGGAAATGTGTAGAGAATATGGGATAAATTTGACATATAATTCTAATTACAATCCCGAAGGAAATGGACAAGCTGAGTCCAGAATTAAAAACCTACTAAAGATTATCAGAAGAATCTTGGAGCTCAACAAGATAAAATGGGGGGTGAACAGTTGAAGTTTGTTGTTTGGGCTGACCGAATTACTATTAAAAGGGCCACTGGAAAGAGTCCATTTGAGTTGGTGTATGGAACTCAGGCCCTGCTGCACCTGCATATGTAATTATCCTCATATCATTTAATGTAACAACTTGAGGATCAAGAAGTAAGTCCATATGATGCCCGCATTAACCAAATTATTGAAATTGATGAAGAAAGGAGGGCATCTCACCAAAGGCATATAAAATTCAGAGAGAAGCTGAAGAATTTGTTCGACATGAAGGTCACTCCCAGAGCTTTCAATGTTGGAGACCTGGTGCTGCTATGGGATAGCAGACGTGAGGATAAGGGCAAGCATGGAAAATTTGATGCTCTATGGATGGGCCCTTACTCCATTGATATTAGAGTTTGTGAGCATACTTCTTCCTAGAGGACTTGGATGGAAAATTACTCGAATTGAATGTTAATGGCAGGCATTTGAATCATTTCTTGGATTGATTCCCTAGAATCAAGGTGAACATCTTTTGTATAGTGTATAATGTGTTGTTTGTTTCATGTCTTGTGTGTTTTCGCTTGTCCTGGTCCTTGGTGACCTATTTTTGTTGGTTTTTATGTTTATTTTTTAGAAATGGATTTGTTTTTGTACTTCATAAGATGACTAATTTTCCTAATGGATATTTTGGCACTTGATCTACCTTTTTTCTTGTGGCACTCACAGGGAGTGCCCATCCCCAAGTCGAAGCTGATGTTGGTGCTCGTTTTGATATCTCACCATTTTGCCCTAATTTTCCTCTGTCTGTGTGTTCTGAAATATTTTACCTCCATGTGGGTTTTTAAATTCCTTGAGTTGTTTGCAATATCCATTTCATGTCCCTCCTTGAAGAAGTCTCCAAGTTTGTCCTGTTTCTACCCTAATTTCTTCAAAATCCACGGGCTTTGTCGTTTTCCTATTTTTCCTAGACCATGGAAGCTTGAGAATGATCAATTTATATTTTATGCCTGTGAAAATCGAAATCCATGGTCGGAAGATTCTTGGAACCATGATTCACTTGTTTTTGTTTCAGAAAATTTTCATCCTTAACGAAAAGTCAGGTTCCAGGCATGAGTGGTGAATTTTTGTGTTTTTGACAGTCTAACAGGTGTCTTTTTCCTGTCAAAGTTATTCCTTAGCATTCAATGGTCATGTGGCCCCTTTTGGTTGGTCAAGAGATGGAGGACAAATGCTTTAACTTATCACTTTTTACTTTCTTGGCAAAAAGTCAAACTTGATCCCGTGGCTTCGCTCATTTCTTATTGGTTCTTCGGGTGCTTACATGGCTTCTTCTAATTAGATGGGGCGTGGTGGGTGTGTATTTGAATTTTTTATGTTTGGAAACTTTGGAAAAAAGTTTGAACTCGTCCCACAGCTCCACTAAGCTCTAATTAAATAAAATTTAAGTGTTAGGGAAAATTTCTTATTTCCACCCCGAGGATGTCCAAATGTTCATCTTTGATTCGATGTGGCTTGGTGGGGCACTCCTAAACTTTTTGAAAATTTTCAACCGAAAACTTGTCCACATGGAAGAATGGTGCTCATTTTGAAGGTTTACTTTTTGGTTTGGCCTTGGATTTACGTCGAGAGGACACGTGTAGGTTTTATGTTGCTTTTCCTGGACTTAGACAAATTTTTATGCAGCTGGTATAGTTTGGCAGAATAAGGACACATGGTGAGCCCGCGCTCATTCAAGGTCTCTGCTTTGGGTACCATTTTTAAATTGTTCCATGAAGACATGTGGAGGCTTCCGCTGGGGCTTCCCATACTAATTCTTTTTCAAAAGGGTTTTGAGAGGCTTGGGACACGTGGAGGGACTGCGCATGTTTGAGGACTGGCCTTTGAATTTCATTTTAAAGAAGCACCAGAAGGACACTTAGAGGCCTCCACTCACTTTAAATTTTGCTTATACTTGTCAATGGCCAAAGGATACTACCTCAGAGCCTAACACATGGCACCTTCCGCTAAGTTTTAAACTTTAATACAAATCTTGCCAGGCCAGGACACGTGGTTAGCCCGCGCTCTTTCAAGGTCTCAAATTTTGGGGACCATCTCAAGATACGCCATTGTGACGTGTGGCAGTTTGACAAGTCAAAAGAGGTAGAGAAGTGGACCATCAGGGGTAACTTGGATCTTTTTACCCCCTGATATTCAAAATATTAAAACATCAAAATGGCATCAAAATGGCCTGCATGCCCGATAGGGAAAGGTCAAAGCTTACTTTGGTCAACGGCAGAGGTGTGGACCTTTGGATGAAAAGCGGGAAATTTTTGCTTTGTGGGAAAAGGAGTTAAAAGTAAAAAAGGGAGCGGGGTTCCGCTAGGACCCACATTAGAGACTAGAAGCGGAAGGGCAGAGCTACAAGGGAAAATTAGAAATTTTTCCCTTTTCCAAAAAGGAGGTGAAATATCATATTTTGGTTTTGGTTCCTTTGGGATCCACCTCAGGATACATGTCAGGATCATTTCTCAAGGGCGGAGGTGTGGAGCAAAATGGAAATTTTTTCCATTTTTTCAAAAGGTTGTAAAAATTCAAAAGAAACCCCCGGGCCTGTTTTAAAATTAAATCTTCCATGTGGATGGCCCAAATTCAAAGTAAAGATCAACGAAAGATGTGAGTCTGAATCTGATTTACCCCCCATTTTTACTGAAAATCTCCTGGAAGTGCGAGTCTTCATGATTTCTTGGTATTTCATACACACCAAATAGAGAAGAGAGTAAATTTTGATATCCAAGTTTGGTGGGGGAGATCTGGAGACGTCTTTCACCATTAAAATGGTCTAACTATCAAGCTTGATCTAATTTTCTATTTTTATTCTCCCAAGCATGCAAGGAACCAGATTTGATAGATTAGGGGAGGAAGAGGTTGGCGAATGGAAGGAAGAGTGATTTTCCAGGAGTTGAATGTGAGAGATATTCAAAGAGATCTGCCCCATGAGCATCTGACAACTTGTTACAGATTTTTATTTTGGGAATCACTATCGAGATCATGGCGAGCACTGGTGCACTCAATGTCTCTAGTTTTGGGGGAAAATGGCTCTATTGTAAATGTTATAAATGGCACAAATTTATCATGCAAATGGTTGGAGTGTGAGGGGTTGGGACTGATTTTTCTAATACAAAAAATGCTTGATAGAGCCCATCCTTTTTTAGAAGCTATTTAAGAATCTTGTATATCTCTTTTGTATTGAATTTGATCATGTCAAGGTGGTTGCTATTGTACAGCCTTTGATAAGCTCTGAGATTGTTCTAGAAACTTTTCCCTGCTGATAAATTTAATCAAACTTGAGTTATTCTGTGTGGTTCTTATGCAAAATGTGTTGGTTTTACTTCTGAATGTCTACAAATAGTTTTTCTTGTTCCTGCTGCAATCTTATATCAAAATATGTCTCAATCACACAGGTCTCAATCCTTTTGATAGTTTAGTGGTATCTACAATTTCATTTCTCAGAAGATGTTTCATCTGGGAGTGAAATAAACAATTTAAAATCACTTTTCTCTCATCTGTTGACAGAGATTGTATGTAAGCCTTTGGGTGTACCTCAGGCATGATTGGGCTCAGATCTTGAAGTTTTGTTGGGTTTTCTAGCTCGAGCCTTTGTGTTAGAATCTCATAGATTGTATGAAAAATTGCTAATCTCGGCCTCCATTGAAGCACATATTCTGGTTAAAGAAAAATTTTAGCTGCTCTGTGGCAATGTGTTGGTTTAGTCTTCCATTTTGCAAAAGTTCTCAAAAATTTGGTATAATCAACTTTATCATGCTTCACCTCCCACCAAATTCATTCAAAAACAATTAATCCTACCCATACTACCCCTGTTTGTCATGTGTGTATACAAATGCACAAATTTTACTACCAAAACATGCAGAAACAATCAAGATTCCAAATGTCTTTAGTAGCCTGAACCTTTCCTAGAAAATATCTCCATTATCTAGAGTGATAACTCGTGAGAGTTAGATTTTGTTGTATTGATCATATTTTCTTCAAGGTCTCCTTAACAAATTCATTAGGAAGGATATCTCCATATGCTCCATAAACAACAGGCTACAAAAGGGTTCTCTTACCTTGGTTGAAAGTCACAACCTAAAATAGTGAGGATAGATCTAATCCTCTTGAGGGTGTTATCCATTTCTCCACATCTAAGTGACTAAGGGCCAGTTAGATCCCATCCCCAGCTAAAAAATGACTCATCATGATCTATCTATCACTAAGCTTCCTGCTAAACCTATGATGCTGCTCAGAATTTGAAGGAGAATCAATTTGGGTACCAATAGCTTGGAAATTCCAAAATGGAGGGCTGCGTTTATTTATGGGTCAGTGTGTGAAGGATCTAAAGCTTATGGATTTTAGTTAAGCTCTCCTCTCTCCTTGACGTAGCTTCTACATTCTACATACATTTATCCCATGGCGCTAGAAACTATAAATTTTTACATGTCTCCTCTTATTGCATGAATGGATGTCCTTACCCTATTTCAAGATGTTATTTTTTAACTAGTTGTGCATGTTGGCAAGAGATATCTGTGCAGGCAGTTTCTTCGCTGGCCCTCTTGTGCATACTCTGTAGTCGTGGTTTTTTTCCATGGGACCACATCTCTTTAAATCATTTTATCAACAGTATTTCCTACCTCGTGGATTCTTCCACTCATTGCTTATGTGGGTTTTGAAGCTCATGCTTACACCTCAAACAAAAAATCTGATCCCTTTTGTGCTCTGATGGATGTCCTAGTCATGTTTTCTAATCGCCCCTTCTAACACAGGCTGGGAGGATGGTTGCAAGGTTGTGGAATCTGGATCTCCCTTGTCATATGTTTCCTTTGGGTTCCTTGGCCTTCCTGTAAACTCTTTTTTTATGTTGATACTGCAGTAACAGTAGTCCTTGAATACCACATTCTTTTTTTGATGCATCTCGTGGGTTTGGAGGCCCCCCTTCCTGTGCCAACGTGAACCGTGGACTACATTTGGATTCCCTGCCAGTAAAACGTGGATGATTTTCTAGGTTTGTTTTGCCAAGGGCCCTATAAGATGCGTGGAACAGGTGGAAGCTTTTTTCCAGGCATGATGATTACTACCCATTTGATTTATATGCCAACATTAACAATTTCATGAAACGATTTGTTTTCATTTGTTGAAATGGTAAATTGCTTGATTTATGTGGATGTTTTACAGTCATTTTACCCTACATGTTACTCGTATAGGTTTCCCCTGATTACCTCGATCCAAAAAGAAATGTTCTTTTGATTGCAAAAATTATATGTCGAGTGGTTTTTCCCATGATTCTCTCTTATTCTTGTTGTTTCCTGTATACAAGTGTTGCATGGATTGCTTAGCGTTCTTCTTTTTATTACATTTTAAACTGTACAAAAATAATAAGGATTATCTCACTAGATTTTACTATGCAAATATGTGTTAAATGCGTTATATGGTATTACTTTTGAGATCAATTTGCCAAGGGTGTGGGGATTTTGACTCCCCATGTGATTTCTGCCTGGAAATGGGTATTTTAACTCTTAGTCTTTTTCCTTCGATGCTCAACAAATGATCATCATGTCTCACCTTTCGGTGTTGTTCATTTTCTGTGCAAATATAGTTAATTAAACCTTATCTCAAGTCCGGGACAGTTGACACGAGAACATAGGCACTAATTCTTCAAAATAAACACTTTTTTTAGCGTAGATTCAAGCCCATGTGGCTGATAATAACAATAGAGGTTGTATTGATAGTTTTGGTTTACTAGTTTACTTGAATTATTATTTTGACTATGAGTTGTTAATGGACTTTGAAATACTCTAACCCTATGTTTATTTTATAAACACGGAAGATATTATTTCCCTTTTTCCTGTCAAAATGTCCTAAACTCCACTTTGAAGGGGTCGATAGGGTTCTGTGAACCTGTGATGGCATGGTTAGATGGGTTTCTATGTTGTAGTCTAAATATGGTTTTTCTTTATTTGAGGTTGTGAATCTGATTTTATATGTGACTAAGGGGTAAGTGTGTTCGCATTCCGTGAATTCTTGTTCTTTTCTAAACCAAGTTTAGTGTTGTTTACCCTCGTATACTCTCATTTGACTGTGTAAGGTCATTATCATGAGGACAACAGGGTAAATGGGCTCGATTTAAAACTAGTGAGTTAGATGCATTCGTATCTACGAGATAAAAAGGGCCTAGCTAACTTGGTTGCATGAACCTTAATGATAAGGATGCCTCTTTTTGGTTGCCTTCTTACCCTTTCGTGGTAGAATGAGAAGGAATATGGATAATGGTAAGTCTTAACTAGTATGAATGGACTTTGGGTGATTACCTTCTTTCGTCTGTTATAATGGTCAGGAATCATTTTTTCGCTTTTGATAACTTAAGGATTTCCTTTACCTAGGTTGGATAGGGGTGATTTCCCCTCCAGCTTTTACCAATAGGAAGAATCATGTTTTATTTTTGATGATAGAGGGAAGCATTACTTTTGAGATGACTTGGTGTTTTAATATTTATAATTATTATTATCTGACGTGACTAAGGAAAGTTTCTCTTTGTTTAAGAATTTGGATATTCATTACATTTATGATTGAGAGATGGAGGTACTCAAGCGTGGCGAGATAAAAGAATATGCTATTGTTCAAAAGAAATAAGAGAGAGAGTTTACCTGTTTAATAAAGATTTGTGTGCAATTTTTTTAAGGTATTTTGGCTCAACGATTTTGTTATAATAAACTAAGGAATCTTATTATTTTTGGTTATCTGCTGGGGGAGATATTCCTAAGTACAATTCGTGTAACATCATCATATTGGTTCCTTATGACAGTTCACTTAAATTTCATTTATATAGGTTTAAGGGTAATTAAATTGATTGGATTGTATTTTTAAATCTTGGTAAGACGGTGGCATTAGATTCATTTTTACTTGTTTGATTTACTAAGTATGTGTTATTTCATTTATTGTACTTTTGACTGTTGTAGATAACATGGCAAGATGATCTTATTTTTTGAAATTTTCTGTTAAAACTTACTCTATATGTTCCTTGCAAGAAATTAGGTGTAGCCATGTCGTGGAGTAAATTTCCTTTGAAAAGGGTAGTTAGCAGTTAGTATGTGATGTTAAAGTTCTAACTTTAAACCTATTAAATCTTATGACTTTCTAAAGGAATGTTGATTGATGTTGAGTATTGGATTTCAATCATATAATTTATATGGTTACACAATTGAAATCCCAATACACTCTTCATTCTTTTTCAAACTCATTAGGTCTTTGGTCCCTACTAGAATGATAGTAGTCTCCTTGTTGTTTCTGAAACAATGTTCATAACACATTTTTATGGTTTCATTCTAAATTTGTAATAGTAAATCTTCTAGCAAGATTAAAGAATTTGTTAGTGGGATTGAGCTTAGCGCTATTTCTTTAATAGAAGGTTCAGTTTATGATATTGTTAATGGTAGCATATGATTCCTTTGTTTAGGTTTTATCATGCTCATTTCTCATGAACTGACTCAGGATATAAATGTGTAGATGGCCTTCGAGGGTAGAAAAGGGACGTGTTACATCATTGTTTGCTTCGAAGCTCGTTTGTTCGTATGTGCTTTATTTTTTTGAGAGACTCTAAAAATTTTGTTTGTTTGGAAATTTTGAAGGGCCCAGTTTGTATTTATTGGTAATGTTATCATAAGCATCTGAAAACAGAACTTGTAAATGATATTGTGAACATTTTAACCAAATCACAACTTGTTTTGAGTAATTTATTGTATTATAGAAAATTTGAAAGATAACTTATCTTGGATTTGACCAATATTGTTACCCTTTTGTTTGCAAGTCAAAGTTCATTAGAATCCTTTTTCACCTTTGGGTTTTTTCGTCGCATTGGATAAAATGTGAAACCATGTATAGTTTCACAAACCGAGTAATGATAAAAGTATCTTTGAGTTAAAATTTCATGTAATAGCTCCCTCTAGGTCATGGCATAAATGTAAACCTAGGCATAATAGAGTGGGTTAGTAATACTTATAAAAGTATTCAAGAAATAAGGATAATGTAGATGTGACCTACTTGATAACAATCAATTCCATAAGTGATTAGAGAGGGAACTATCCGTTGTAAAGTAAAAATTTATACCTTGTTGTCCCTAGCTAAACTAATCAACATTATCCTTTTATGGTGAACTTGTAAATGATCTTATGGTGAAATAAATGATTAGTTTTTGGAAGTAAATAAGGTTGTATAAGTAGGAGGAAATTTATTAAGAAATCATTCAATCTCTCTTGATCATTTTAAATGTAATTTTTTTTCCTTTGTCAAACTTAATCAAGCAGAGTCTAAGTGAAACTTTTAACCAAGCTAATAATTTCTTAGCCTCAATAAAACGTGGGTTAATAAGCAATGAGACCCTGAAGCTGAATTCCTTTTGACCTGTCTCCGTTAACCCTTGCCTTGATTCATTGTGATCTTTCTTAAGTAATGTTAAATTATTGATCCTTAAACAAAGAAGATTATTGTTCTGAACCTAAAATGGTTCCTTCCCTCAATCGGAGCTTGTTCTTATCACCTGTGCAATAGAGTTGTGGAACAAGTTTTAGTGGCTTGAGTAAGACTAAATATGCTTGTGAGAAATGGAAAATGTTATTATTAAATCAAAGGAATTAAGCAAGTTATTGACATATAATTGATGATCCTCTTTTATATGTCAATAGTATAAAAGAAATAAGTTCTCCCTTGTGAAAAGAATTGTGTGAATCATTACCTGAATTTTATAAGAACATAAGTTAAGAATTAAGAGACGTTTTAGTAAACAAGAAACCTTAAGAAGACTTTACTCATGGTATTCCCCTTAATGTAAGTGTGTTTGTGTTTGGACTTGTATGTGATGTACTATCAAAATTGGAAGTGAACAGTTTCATGTGAGCATCGTAGATTTCCTTGTACCTTGGTGGTCAATGTTGTGTCAAACCTATCGTGAGTTAGTGGTAGCCATTGTGATCTCTTGTTGTGTCATGTAAACTCCAAGCAAGTCAAAAAAAAAAAAAACTATCTGAGTTTTTTGTGTTGTTTTTGGGGCTTGTTTTATCAGGCGTTACAACCCCCACTTCACTTAGGAGTCATAAGGAGGTGGTCTCCCATATCCCTTGCTCTACTTGGTTTTGTCGTCAAACCTTTGTTTTGATGAGTATGTGTAAACTTGTTGGTTATGTGAACTTGGTTGTGTTGCTTGTCTTGTATGTGTGTTTTGTTGAGAAGCCTCTTTGTGATAGTTGTCAATGTTGTTCAATGCCCTTCATGGTTCCTTGGTTGGGGCTTGGGGGGCCATTAAGGGAATGTCTTCTTCCATGAATGGATTTAAGGTTGGGCGGAGAGTGTTGCCTACTCTCCCTTCCTTGTTTGTGACCCCATTGTGAAGATGAAGAATGCCTAAGTTGGCGCTACCTTTTTAGAGAATACATATATTTTGAAGACTTGAAAGTTTTTGTGGATAGCCTTGTTGTAATTTATTTTCAAATTCATACTTCCCATTTTGAGGGGATGCATTGTAACATTGTAAATTTAGGAGAAAGTTTTTGTACTCTTTGAAAATAATTTTATCTTATGAACTCTTGTAAGAGTGTGTGGATTTAGAAAATTAAAATCGAATATGTTTAGTTTTGTGAAAGAAATTATCAAGATTTACATTGTCTTGGTGTATGGAAGATTTGAATATAAATGAAATGGGTATAAATTTATTATATTTAAGTTGTTTTAAATATATCCAAGTTGATATACCTTCATTTCTAAATTATTGTAAAGTGGTTAGAATCCATTTTGAAAGAAATGAGTATCTTGTTAGATTACATTTACTTGTGAAATGGTTGTGGTTTGAATAATCATTAAACAAAAAAAAAGGAGATCATAGTTTATTGTTTTCCCTTTGAAAGGATTGTGTGTTGGGGTATATAGAATTTTATTACATTCCTACTAATTGGTAAGAAGGAAAATAATTGTTAAGATTATTCGAATAAACAATCTTACTAGTGGTCTTGTTACCATTTTTCATTTAATAGAAAAAACAAAATCCTTATTATTCTTAATTTATCTTGTCATGCTCCACGTGACTTGTTTAATTGATTAATTAAACCAATTTGTAAAAATGTATGCACCCACTTATAATTCAACTTGTAGTTGTTTTATAAATTTGGGACTAAACTTATACCCCAATCCTAGTTCATTATAAATGTCAAAAAAAATCAAATACACTGGTTGTCCTAGTATTATTAATATATTAATGTTATTAATATGTTAATATTATCTTAACATAACCAAAACATTAAAATATAATTTGTTGTTAATATATATTAACACGTATAAATGTATATTAAAGAAAGTTAGTAATGTTATTACTAAGATTTTATTATTCTTATTATTAATAATAATTATTAAGTTTATTGAGTAAATTAATTAAATAAAACTTATATAGGATAAAGTAATAACAATACTAATGCACAGCTTTTAGTTTGGTGGATGTAATCTGGAAACACAACAACAAACATAACACAAGAATACCATAGACTATGATAAGAAGGAATGATGATAAATCTGAAATATAAGTGTAAATTATAATATCAACATGAAATTGTTACAATCTCACCCATGAGGTACTTCAAGTGTTACTGACTTCACTTGCCTTCCAACAATAACTATGGGAGAAACTTCACAATTACACCTCTTAATGGCTTCTTTAACACACCTTCAAAATGATGGCTTCCTTTACACACTTACTCATACAATATTTCTCACTACTTCCTTCTATGCTAAATGAGGGGGTGGCCTCTCTATTTATAGAACTTCCAGGCTTATCCATCTTATCTCTAAGATAGGATAAGAAATCTACTCTGACGAATCATATTCCATACCTTAACTCTTATCTGTACATGTAAGCTTATCTTTTAAGATAAGATAAACCTTATCATTTCACATGGGTTCCACATTTTTAGACTTTTTACAAATAAAATACACAAAATATTTATGACCTCACTCCTTGTCCTTATTACCAATATAATATTTCTAATTCCTAATCATGTAGACCCTACTTCTCTACTTACCCTAACTTTGACATTTTAACATTACCGGACCACTTACGACAAATATTTACTTTTTACCACAACATTCCTATTGTACTTTTGACTATTACTGTACTATACATTATTGGCGGCGTCATACTGGCAGCACCGTTATCTTCTATCAGACGCTACTACTAATTATACTTAACAACATCCTATTCCTAATACATACATTAATGAAATAGAAATTACGGAGGAAAATTTTAGTGTCGACATCTTCCCCCTTCCTAGCTTCTACTCTGTCCTCGGAGTAGACTATTCTGGTGCTTGGAAAATATTTAACTTGTCGTGGTTGACCCATTTCGTAATGGGAGTGCCATCCAATTCCTCCAGTCGGTATGTACCATTTTCATGCACAGCTACTATTTTGTAGGGCCCCATCCATTTTGGAAGAAATTTTCTCTGTCTTCTTTTTTTGTATCTGGAATCATATACTAGAACCAAGTCATTCACATGAAATGGAGACCAATGGATCTTTTGATCAAAGTATTCCTTCTGCTTCATTTTCTTCTTATAGCTTGTATCCTTCGCTATTTCCCTCATTTCCTCTAGCAAATGAAGATGTACCAACCTTTCTTTTACTGAATCACTTTCATCCATCCTTTCATTTTTCATAACTCTCACAGTGGGAATATCAAACTCAATAGGAAGAACTAGATCAATGCCATAAGCCAACTGAAATGGGGAGTATCCTGTTGCTGACTTTGATGTTGCCCTATATGCCCACAATGCTGCATGAATCCTTTTATCCCACTTATGTACCTGCAAGGCTGCATCTTTTGCTAGAATTTGACACAACACAAAATTTGTTCATTCCACCTGTCCATTTGTGCTTGGCTTGTATGTTGTTGCCTTCCTGTGCTTAATAGAAAACTTGTTGACTAGGGCTTCTACCACCTCATTAATGAAGTGGCTTCCTTGATCTGTTACAATTTCTAATGGGCAACCAAATCTGGTGACAATGCGTTCATATATGAACCTTGCCACTTCATCCATGGAAGTTGTTTTCAATGGCCTAGCTTCAACCCACTTGGTTAAATAATCTGTGGCAACTACAATATACTTATTTTGGCATGGGGTAGTTGGAAGTGGACCTACAATGTCTATTCCCCACTTTTCAAAGGGACCAAGTGGAAGAATAGGGCATAATGGAGCTGATGAAGTCTTACGGTTACCATGTGTTTGACAAATATCACATGTCTTACAATAATTATAACAATCTCTAAAAAGAGTGGGCCAGTGATAACCTGCATCCAAGATCCTTCTTGCTGTAAGTTGTCCAGAGAAGTGTCCTCCACATGTACCATTGTGGAATTCTTCTATCAGCTCCTTCCCTTGATCACGTCCAACTGCCCTCTTGTACTGTCCATCAGGTCCTATTCGAAATAATACTCCATGCAGAATAGAATATGGACGACTGGCTTGAGTAATCTTCCTCTTAGTCTTTGCATTGGCACCATCAGGAAACTTGAATTCATTCAGATAATTCCAAATATCTATGTATTCACTAGGGATTGTGTCAAGGGATAACAATGCTGCATCTGGGAAATCATCATCATCACAAGATGAACCTAAACCATCATAGGCTCGAGAGAGTGCATCTGCATTGACATGCTTCTTTCCTGGCCTATCTATAATATCAAATTCAAATTCTTGTAGCAAAATTATCCATCTTGCTATCCTCCCTGATGGGTTAGGCTTATTTACAATATATTTTAGAGCCTGATGATCTGTTACAACTATAAATTTCTTCCCTAGCAAGTAATTTCTAAACTTCTTTACAACAAAAATGATAGCTAGAGCCTCTTTTTCAGTTACAGTATAATTTACCTCAGCACTGCTCATTTGTCTGCTCCCAAAGTAAACTAGATGATCATTCCCATTTTCATCCTTTTGGCTCAGAGTACTTCCTAGTGCTGCATCTGAGGCATCAGTATACACAATGAATGGCTTGCTCCAATCTGGATTCTTTAAAATAGGTGAAGACACCAGGGCTTCCTTCAGTTGTTCAAAAGCTTCATGCGCCTTATTTCCTGGTTCATAAGTAACATCCTTCTTCAAGAACTGGGTTAGTGGCTATGTGCAATCTTTGAGAAATTCTTGATGAACCTTCTATAGTAACCCACATGGCCTAAAAATGATCTCAACTTACTTCTATTCATAGGAAATGGTAACTCTTTGATTTTTGAAACTTTATCAGGATCAGTACCAATACCATCTCTAGATACAACATGCCCTAACAAAACACCTTTAGAACATCCAAAGACACACTTTGTAGGGTTTAGTGAGGCTTGTGCTTCATCTAACCTTTGAAATGTTGTCTCCATCTGGTGCAGGTGGTCCATCTTGCTCCCATAGATGTAAAAATCATCCAGAAATACTCTGATGAAGTTCCCAATGTAGGGTTCAAACACCCTATTCATCAAATGTTGGAACGTTGCCAGAGCATTACACAACCCAAAAGGCATAACTCTATAAGCAAACGTTCCCCAAGGAGTGGTGAACGTGGTCTTCAGCTGATCTTTCTCTGCTATACGAACTTGGTTGTATCCGCTATATCCATCAAGCAAAACTATAGCACTCCTGGCCAGCTACTTCGTCCAAGATCTGATCTGAGAATGGAAGAGGGTAATGATCCTTCTTTGTTGCCTTATTGAGCTTCCTATAATCAACACAAATGCGTAGCTTCCCATTCTTTTTTATTGAGATCACAATGGGAGAAACCCATTCTGAATTCTCCACAGCAAATATGAATCCTGCATCAAGCAACTTATCTATTTCTTCTTTTACAGTCTTGGAAAAATTAGGATTCATTCTATATGGCATTTGCTTTATGGGCTTAGCACCATCTACCAGCTCAATAGAATGTTCTACCCAACTTACTTGATGGAGTTCCTTGTAATCAAAAGTGAATAGGTGTATGTACCTTTGAAAGAGCTGGAGGTAGGATTCCTTCTCACTCTCCATCACAGCATCACCAATCTTTATTTGTTGGAGACGATCATCAATTTCTTCTTCAGATAATTTTATGGGTTCATGAGTCAGTGTGACTGGAAGGATATCCATGACCGAAACATCAACCTCACTTTCTTCATCTTCTGTGTCCACTTCACTGGTACTAGAGTAATCAGAGGATGTCCAATCATCAGTTTCATCACTTGAATCCACAGGTTCTATCTTATGATGCCGAGGGATCATGTTTATCTTCACCCTCTCTCTACCACGTCCAAGTGTCATGAAGCCTTCATTCCAGTAGTTTCTTGCATGAACTCTCCTTAGCCATGGTCTTCCCAACAACATTGGGTACGCAACAGTACCATTTTTCATCACCTGAAAGTCTACCACACATACAACACCCATAACAGATATTGCCACATTTGAAACAACACCTTCTGGTTTAGTTTTTCCCTTATTTAATGACCTTAACATAAGTGTTGAGGGGCGATCAATTTTTAAACCCAACATATTCATTACAGACTCGGTCATTACATTAACTGCAGCACCTCCATCAACTAAGACATCATGAATTGAAATACCATTACATAATACCTCAGCTTGTGGAGCGTAGGGATCCACCTCTGCCTCCAAAACAGGGACCTCAACCTCCTTCCTTCGTCGAGCATTGAGTCCACTTCGCAGCTCCCGCCTCTTCTCAGAAGACATAGCCAAGAGTTGACCATATGTAATATTTGCAGGCCTTTTGGACAGATCTTCTAAGATGGAGTATGGTCCTTGTCCCTGTGAAATCAGAAAATCCTGCACACCCAACTTTCTTCTCCTATGTTTCTTACTAGTTTCTCCTTTCATCTTCTTAGGATCATTTCCATCTTGGTTATCTTTTTCTTTCTTTCTTTTTGTTACAAACACATCTACTTCATTATTTATGCTCTTATCTACTACATCAAAAGAATTCACAGGTGCTTTTCCTTTATCATTATCTCTTGTACCAGATGTAGAAGCTCTATCTGGACAATTATACTTATAATGACCCTTTTTATGACAACCATAACATACAACTTCAGAAATATTTCTTTTTGGACCTCTATCTCCTCCCTGAGAACTAAATTCTTTTCCTTGAAGAAGATTAATAGTTAACTGACCCATCTTCTTGAGCAGATCTTCATACTCAGTAGATGTACTAGGAGAAATATTTGTGCTCACCGAGAGTGGTTGTGGATTCTGGACCAAAGGTGTTGGTGTAGGCTCTACTTTAGCAACAATTTCTTTGGGCTCCTCTTCCATGCTTTCTTCTTGCCTTCTTGCAATCTCCTTTGCTTGTTCAATGGTAGCTGGGTGGTCATACTTCACTCGTTGTCTGATCTCTGGCTTCATCCCAAGAATGAAGTGCTTACAGAGGAGATTATCCACGCCATTCATCAACCCATCCGCTAATCCTTCCTTCTGGATCTGGGCATCGAGCTTCCTCCTTAGCTCTAGAACATGAGCATGATAATCCCTTATCTTCTCCTTCTCTCCTTGGGATAGCTTTGTGATATCGATCATGAGATCTGCATATTTCTGTTGTTCACCAAATTCTTCAAGAAAACTTTCAGTTAATAAATCCCATGAGTTTTTCACATTATCACCTAGTGTTTCAAACCACCTAAGGGCTGAACCATCCAAAAAGGTAGGAAAAAATTCAGTCCATTGTTCCCTTCTTATAAGGCCATTACAAATACAAGATCGTTTAAACTCTTGAATGAAAGAGGAAGCATCTTCATTAGATTGGGCTGAAAAAATAGGAATCTTCCCCATTTTCAAAAGTAACCACAGTGAAATACCAACCCACAAGTACAATCAACAAGACTTATGTGCACAAATAATTGGAATCACTATAATAGAAAATAGAAATGACCATGGTAAACTATGGTAAAACTTGACTTACTGCGGTAAAAACTGACTTTACTGTGGTAAACACTATTCACAGTAAAAAGTGAAGTTACTGCGGTAAATACTATTCACGGTAAAAAGTGACTTTACTGCGGTAAATACTATTCATGGTAAAAAGTGACTTTACCATGGTAACTACTATGCACAGTAAAAACAAGGTTACCCTCCAAATGTTTTCTGACTAAGTGGGAATATCTCTCCAGAAAATCCACCAACGAGGAATGGTCCCGGCAACGGAACCAAAATGTCATCACCAATCCGGCACTATGATAATTCTTCACCAGGAACTCCTCGTGCTATGATTATTTACTAATGCACAACTTTTAGTTTGGTGGATGTAATCTGGAAACACAACAACAAACATAACACAAGAATACCATAGACTATGATAAGAAGGAATGATGATAAATCTGAAATATAAGTGTAAATTATAATATCAACATGAAATTGTTACAATCTCACCCATGAGGTACTTCAAGTGTTACTGACTTCACTTGCCTTCCAACAATAACTATGGGAGAAACTTCACAATTACACCTCTTAATGGCTTCTTTAACACACCTTCAAAATGATGGCTTCCTTTACACACTTACTCATACAATATTTCTCACTACTTCCTTCTATGCTAAATGAGGGGGGTGGCCTCTCTATTTATAGAACTTCCAGGCTTATCCATCTTATCTCTAAGATAGGATAAGAAATCTACTCTGACGAATCATATTCCATACCTTAACTCTTATCTGTACATGTAAGCTTATCTTTTAAGATAAGATAAACCTTATCATTTCACATGGGTTCCACATTTTTAGACTTTTTACAAATAAAATACACAAAATATTTATGACCTCACTCCTTGTCCTTATTACCAATATAATATTTCTAATTCCTAATCATGTAGACCCTACTTCTCTACTTACCCTAACTTTGACATTTTAACATTACCGAACCACTTACGACAAATATTTACTTTTTACCACAACATTCCTATTGTACTTTTGACTATTACCGTACTATACATTATTGGTGGCGTCGTACCGGCAGTGCCGTTATCTTCTATCGGACGCTACTACTAATTATACTTAACAACATCCTATTCCTAATACATACATTAATGAAATAGAAATTACGGAGGAAAATTTTAGTGTCGACAGAATATATATATATATATTTTAATTATGTGTATTCTTTAAATATATAAAAGTATTAAATTTCGGGTTATTAATATCAGATTAATATATGGTATATAAATATATTTATACATATATATTTTATATCATATTAATATATGGTATATAAATATATGTTATACATATATATTTTTATATCAGATTAATATGTGGTATATAAATTATATTTATACATTTATGTATATACACACAAGTGTGTGTGTGTGTGTATACACATGTGTATATTCTTAGTGAGAGTATTCACAATAGAAAAGAAATGTAACTTTAAACAAAATGGATCTATAAAAAAGGGGAAGAATACCTAAATGGGTATTTTTGGTGAAATATATTGCTCTCAATAAATGAATATTAGAAAATTACAACAAAACTCTTGAATAGGGTAGGATAGTCCTTTGAGAAATAAAATAATATGGGTTTGGGGATGTGTATATCCATCCCCAAGCTTGCAACATCCTTCATCTATGGCTTACTCTTCTTCCTTCATCCTCTAACTTGAAAAAATAAAAACAAAGAAATGAATGAATTAAACAAAGAAGTAAATGAATAAAAGTCCTAAGGATTTTTTAGGGTTGCTTTGAAATCCCCTCATCCAAAGGTCCATATTGTTTTCATCCTAGGGCCAAGATTGTCCCCTAAAATAGTTAGGTGGGGGTAGGTGGGGTGATCATTTGATCACATGGACCTCCCTTTTGAATGGGGCCACTTGTGTGAGGTGCAAGTTAAGTAAATTTTTTCTATTTTCTTTAAATTACTTTTAGTAGTTTATTTCCCCTTAAATGTATAGACTTCATATGATTTTTTTTTTAGAATTGAATTTAATAACTTGGTGTAAATGGAAGAAATTTTAGACCTTGGACTTTAATTAATAAATTATTTCTTGACCTTAGAAACCAATGTATTAAATTATTGTTGGATTAATCGAATGAAATATTTTAAAACCAACCATAGACTTTGTCTTATTTCTTTTATTCAATATTATTATTTTATTTAATTTTGGGATGACCAGTTATTAACTAAGGGTGTAGCTAAACGTTGCATTTATTCCTTTAGCAAAAAAAATTTTATTCCATAATTTTTCTATTATAATATTTTGCTTGGCTTCAAGTTTCGTGTGAGAATTTTTACGGGCTTTACACAAGACATTTTATTTAACCCTCCTGCAGTTTGTAGACTTTGCCTCTTGTTGAGGCTCTAAATTTTTACCAGTCATTTTATTGACTTACATTTTTTTTGTTTTTTATATCCCCTTTCCCTTGGATTTCTTTTTTCCACTACATGCACAACCTACAGGTCTCCTTGGAATAGGATGAATACCATTAATCTTATGTTGGTGAGTGTTGATTATTTCCAATGACCAAAATAGATGGCCACCCGCATCAAAAAAATGTGTTGCATAGGTATAGAAAATAGAAGTACATATATTGTTTACCAATACCCGTGTCAAGAATATTTGTATTCACCCCTCAAACTTTCATTGAATAAGGAATTGTGAGGTTATAATCCTTTAAAAAATCAGATAGAATATGCATGTATCCTTGAAAATATAAAAAGTGTTCTTACAAGTTCAATTACCTCCTCCTCGAAATCAAAAATGTGAGGTACATGGAAGTCAATTAATATCATCTTCATCATGCATGTCCACGTCAACATTGTTAGGCTTTTCATTAATTTCCACCTCATCCTTTTCCTTCCCCACTTCCTCCTGTCATAATGGTCGACATAAACATTTCAATGTAAAAAATAGAAAATGAAAAATGTATCTATACATGATGACGGAACAAATAAGAAGTAAAACCAAAGCTTACATTTATGGGTGCAAACTCATCACAAGCATCATTCCCACCCTCATCAACCTTGTTTGGCTCTACCTCCTCCTTCTAAATTGATTTAACAAATGCATTCTATAAAAAACATATAAAAACATAAGCATATATGAGCATGACAATGGAACAAATAAGAAGTTCAACAAAGATTACTTATGTTTACCCCTTGCCTACAATTGTGTTTGGGAAATAATCAAACAATGAGTCACATTTATTTACAAGATATGGGTGAATGAATAATGGAGATGTAGAATATTGTTTCACCTAAAACAGTCAATGTAAGTGACAATTAGTATTATCTACATCTGAAATAATAAACAATTCATCTCATGTGGTCAATGTGAAAGTTTTTTTTGAAATTAATGTACTTAATAACATTTTCTATTTGAAATAGAGACAAACGTAATACTATTACCTATCTTGAATTCCATCTTAAATCCTCTTAGTAAATTGGTTAAGCCAATATGAATGTATAAACCTGGGGCATGCACACAATAATGAGTGGATCTAGCACCTCCAAAAATAATTCATAAAGCAATCCATTAATATATAACAAATTCAATCAAACTGGGAAATTTCTATGCATGACCAATAAATAATATTGCATATAATGAGCTCCAACTCAGCAAATATTTCTTCTAAGACATCCTTTCCTTCTAGGTCATCCATCATAAATCTGGTACAAAATAAGAAGATAGTCATTAGAAACATAAAAAAATAGATTGAAGGAACTTGAATAAGATAGTTGTGATATGTTTTCATGCCTATGGTAGATGTATAGAATGTATGGTGATATAATTCACTAATTTTTGGAAACCCCATACTACATACAACAGAATTTCAACTAGATATGGTATAAAATGGCATTTAGGAACAATAGATCCATCATATAAAATGAGTATGCACGATAAGCATATTCCTCGCCCATGGAAAACTATATCTAAAATTATGTGCATGAACATATCATATCATATTATGTGTATGTATGTATGTATGTATGTGGAATTTGTATTAGTGTTGTATCAAAGACAATACTTATTTTTCTATATGTATGTATGTATGTATGCATGTGGAATATGCATTAGTGTTATATGTATGTATGTATGTATGTGCATTAGTGTTGTATCAAAGACAATACTTATTTTTCTTTCACATGACACTATTGTTTTGAATTGAGGCAAGGTGTTTATCTTGTCATTTGTGACTATTTTCTTAAACATAAGTTGCAATCTCATTTGGAGGATACAGTGAGGATTTAATTTCAAATTGAAGGCATCTTGTGAATATGAATTTTCGATACTTTAGACTACTCCCGAATTGAGGTAAAAGGATTGTGTTTCATTTTTTATGTCTTTTAACACATTGTTAAGTCATGTTTGGAGCACATCAATAGGTAGACTTACACACTCCCAAAACAAGACTTTCTTATTTGATAGTAAGAATAAAATGTTGAATGCCAAATTGAAATTTAGTCACACATAAATGCTTTAATATGGAAGTATGACCTTTACACCCAATTACAATGAAAATAAATTCAATCTTGCTATTAGTAAAAACGTAAAAGTTTCTCTCACTCTCAACACCACTAACAAAAAGGTTTTCTCTATCTAATTTGGAATTGTCTTACATTTAATTTATTTTTCCCTATATATGTGAATATATTTATTCATTCCATCTACCTATAAATCTCTATAATCTTCATTCCATCTGCCTATAAATATTAATAATCTTTGTTCAATGGATAACTTTAGAATACGCGTTATTTTAGAAAATTAAAATGAAGTGGTTCATGAGATATCCATGTAACACAAAATAGGAAACAATTTCCACAAGCTAGGAATATGTGATAGCAAAGATTAAAAAAAGCTAAATGTGAGAAATGTATTCATGTTGGGAATTTCCTTTTCCATGGTATCCAAAGAGACCCATACCTCTTCTCCAAAAAAGGAGAGATGGACATAATGGCCTCTCCCTGGTTTGTAAAGGATTAGTTATTTACAATATAAGTAGAGCCATGACACTTTCTAATATTCTAACATTCTTGAAGGGTGGTTTATTTTTAGAATTTTTATTTTCATTTTTTAGTTTTTAGAAGTGAAAATTTTGGTTTGATATTTCGACATATATGAAGGTCTTATTAAAATATTTTCCATATAGAAGAGAAAATGTTCAAAGGAGAGAACGTATGATGAAATAAGTAATAAGTAACTATGAGTGAATCGAGAAAGTAGATTTGACTTTTCAACTCTCAAATCTCCAACCAATACCACCTTCAATATTGAGATCCTAAATTATTAGCTGACATTAGAAATTTTGGACGCTATGTTTTAATTTTTTAGTAATCCAGAGGGATTAGCAAACACCCAGTGACTCAAAGTTTTGAGGAGTGAAGCTCTAACACAAGGTGACCATCACTGACCAATTTCATAAGGAGTAATATACACTAAGCCCTCAATGCATGTTGCAGATAAATCATGGGATTTGAACCCACAACATAAAACACCTAAAATAGTGATCAATACCGAATGGGCCAACCTCAGAGGCTAAATTTGGTAGCTATGTTACTAAAAATTACAAATATAATGTTATATGATTTTATATAAACCTAAAGATTAAATTAAATCTAAATTTAACACTATCTAAACCCAACCTAGTTTATTAACACTTAGACCTATAATTATTATTTTAATTATTATAGTGTTAGTGTAGTGCCGCTAAAAACAACCCACTTGAGACCCAAGAACAACCTAGGATTAGTTAGGAAAATTATGGGAAAAAAATTTGTTTAAAAGAGTCTACAACCAGGTTACAAGACAACAGTTGTCACTAACATGTTCCAGATCAATTCTAATATACTAGAATATACTTTTATTTTTTTAACAATTATTAGAGGTCACAAGGTCCAAAATTTAGGGTTAGAAAGTTCAATTAGGTTAAGAGGGTAATTCCTCACCATACCCACTCTCTAACAAGATTTAAAAATTCAACTTGATTTTTCTCAAAATTAATGCATCCAAAATTTCCCTAAACCATTTCCATTGGATAGAAAATTTTCTCAACTTTCCAGTGATATAAAGAAGTCTACCGAACTCCCTGTATTTCAAAAGTTATGGGCCGGCGAGCCTTGGGGTGAAAATTTTCCCCACGAATGGGTCTGCGGGCCGCGGGGAGAAAGTTTTCCCCAAGGGCGGGTCTGAGGGCCGCGGGGAGAAATTTTTCCCCACAGGTGGGTCTGCGGGCTGAGGGGAGAAATTTTTCCCAGAGGAGGAGTCAGGTTGGCGGGGCCATGGGAGATGTTTTGAGAATTTCCCGCGTGGGGAAAAAAGCCACCTTTGCACACGTGCTCCCGCAAGTCCGCAAGTCCGTTATGGACATGTGGCACCTCCCAAGCCAACACAGAGAAAGTGGGGTAGCGGGATAAAATAATTTTAACACCCAGAGGGGTGAAAAGGGTAAAATTCACCCGCACCTCCACCGACACCTCGCAATGCCATGTGGCAACTCTTGATTAGCTGTGGGGTGGCGGGGAAAAAGTAGAAAATTTTCCCAAAATTTTTCGAAAACACAAAAAGGCAGAAAGGAACCCGCTCCTCCACCGATGCCTCGTAACGCCACATGTCAGCTCCTAATTGGTTGCGGGCCGGCAGGCTGGCGGGGAAAATTTAGTAAGTTTTCCCAAAAAAAATTGTTAGTTAGAATTATTATTGACGCCACATAAAGAAAAACTTCAAAAGGCCATAACTTTTGATAAAGAACTCAGTTTTGGGAAAACGAGGACTTTTTGGAAAGCTATCGATGTCCTCTTTACACATGAATCATTAAATTTTGATTTTGATAAAGTTTAAGGAGTCAATTTCAATAAAATGATCTACACGCTTTTACAGTGCAAACTGATAAATTTTAACTTATAAGATTTGTTCAATTTGATCTTCTTCCCCTCTCAACATGTCAAATAGACATGGAGAATTGTTATTATATGGATTTAAGAAATATTTAATTTTTCTAATTGATTTGCAGTTTGAACATTTACATTTCTTGACAGCAAAACGACTGTAAGAGGGTTGAGCCCATTTTTTGCAAGGTTTGAAGGATCTTTCCTTAAGTGATTTTGTCTAATTGCATTCATTTATAACCTAGAATGTTCAATTTTAATGATTCATTGGTATTTCTTGATTACAGGTTTGGTCTGTTCATTTCTGGTAAAAGTTGCAGAGTTTAACGTGAATCAGAAATGGAAACAACAAAATTAACTCAATAGTTCTTATTTTACTCACCTTACAAATGAATTCCTTTCATGCTAGTTTCAAATAGGTTTCATTCCTTCAATCAAATGATAAAGACAATAATGCAACTTTTATTCTTTTCAAATCATGCACTTCACAAAGTAGAATATTACATTTCCTTCATACGCATTTCTTTCTTTCAAACAGAGATTGCAACTCACATTTAGGTGATAAAATTCAATGCAATGATGCAATTTGAGGAAGGTTATGCAATCCTTTATTGATTCCAAAAGACAACTTCTTTCATTCTTCAATTTCATCATACAGAACACAATTTCTTGCTTTCAAAAGAACATAACAGAGTATGTCTCTTTCACATTTCAATTTACACTTTCATAACCAATACAACATATTTCCAATACAAAACATATGTAAGTTCATCCACTTCAAGTGGGAAAGGTTACAATAAGATTTCATTTCACAAGGGACTGTCAAACAATGTTTTCTCAGCTCAAGAATAGCAACATGTAGATTTCTCATTCTTCTAATTTGATCACCACAAGAGCAAGGGAAAGGTAACGCTCTCCTCCCAACCAAGAAATCCAATGAAAAGGAGAATCCATCCTTCTTCATTAGCCCCCGATCCCTAACCATAGTGTAATAAAAGATGTGATCCAACTCATGGCAACAACAGGCTTTCACAAACACACAAGTAGCATTTGCATGATAAAAACATAGTCCAAAATAGAATGTAGTTTACAACTACATTAAAGCATGACAAACATTATTGAGGCTTCATCAAGCTAGCCAAAGGAGCAAGAAACTATGGGGGATGCTTCTTATGCCTCCCAAAAGGGGAAATAGGTATCACCACCTGAATAAAAAATCACCAAAATATAGTATATCAAAACCCTGACATTCCTTATGCCTCCCCCAAGTACCCCTTATTCCTCACATTTCCTTATGCCTCCCCAACCTCTTATGGCACCCCATAACGAGTAAAGAAATGCAATTTATTTCTTTGTAAGGTGGAACCCAAATCCCAAATCCCTCCACCCTTATACCTCCCTAAAACACACTTGTGTCTCCCACATAATAAACCCCATAGTCTTCTCCTACACCGTTCCTAGGCCATCTACCCAATAGCCCACAAACATGTCAAAACATTCACACATTAACATTTACATTCATAAAAGAAGAGCATTTTAAGAGTCAAGCTCTTACCTCTCCATGATGGAGTTTCCCAAGTTCCAAATAGTAGTTGTTTCCAAGCAAACAATCCAAAAACCCATCAAATAACAAGCATGCAACAATGTTTAACTTCTCCAAAAGTAAGAGCTCCCAAAACAGCAAGGAATTCTCCCAAGAACGAATTTTCCAAAGTGAAGCAACCCCAAAACAAGGCAAGGAATTCAAATTTTATAGAAGAGGGAAGGGAAGAGTATGAGGTGGATCCATGTAGGATGTCACATCACACATCCTCAACCCCAACTTGAAAAGTCAACTTCATTCTCCAATGCATAATAAATAGGTGGGTGAATAATATGACTGTTTACTTACATACTCAAATCCAACCCACACCCCAAAGGACTGAAATTAAACCATGTAAGAAAAGTGTAATTAAAACTTACAATTTGACTTATACAAATGCATTATAAAAGTCTAAAATCAACCCTCCAACCATAGGTATGGTTGGTAAATGAATTTAAGAGGTATGGGACAAGTTTATCTTGTCCCACAAGCCTCCAAAAACAGCCTTCAAGGACAAATTCGAATTTCCAAGAAGATGAAGTGTTTCACACTCAAAATTTAACTTACACATCACTTACACATCTCTTACAACACTTTAATTCAAGGTCAAAAACTCTATTAATTACTTTCTTATGACATATTTTAATTAATTAACTTAACAACATGATTACTCATAATATTACACACCATTTAATGAATAATGAAAGGGTCAATGCACCACAAAATAAACACATGCAAACATAAACAAAGGAACCAATAAATAAATACACCTAACCTCTTGGTCACATTTAAAGGTGATCCCCCCCATGAGAATCTCTAACACACACAAACACGCACAAACAAATACTAGTTGCCGTGGTGACCTTGTTGAATTCATCTAGGATTCAAATGTGGTTGGTCTTCAATCCCCTGATGTTCCTTGTGATATTTTAACCTGGAAAACACGAATACCTCCTTCAACCTCATGGCCATATCAGAACATCCAAAATAATATAAATAAAATTCTAAAATCATCTAGATATATGGATCACAACAACATCCAAGCAACCAACAAGATCATTTGCAATTTTACTCAACAACTATATCATCATCAAATAATTTTCATTTCTAGGTCTACTCAAAATATCCAAATATCACATGTCCGAACAACATCCATAGTATAACCATGTCAAACAATATATCAACATCAATATCCAAAATGCCTCTAATAATCATCATGCATCATAACTGAATCAAGTCAACAATAATCTATGATCTAACATCTAACATCATACTATAATAAAGTCCATAATCATGTCCATAATATAATCAGCAGTATCATGATTAGTATCAAAAAGTTGTCAAAGGGAAGTGGGCACTACAGTTAGAATGCCACAAGTTATGAATGGAACAACAACAATAAAAAAAAAAAAATGTTACATAATATATCCTATCATATAAGGCTTGAATGGAAAAATTGGAACATAACATCTGCGCTCTGGGGCATTTCAAACCTATCCTAGACATAGAAAAACGTATGTACTTACCATGAGTCCACTTAATGAAAAATAGTATCGAGTTTAAGAATAGCATTGTGTTATTGTTGTTTAAGAATAGAATAGAAACAAGTACTCGATTTATCTAGTATAGGGAGTATGTCAAATTGACATTTGGAGATGACAAAATATATTCTAAGGAAGAGAGGAAGCAAGGAGGAAGGGGAAGAGGGCTAGAACATAGTTCAAAATTGAAAAGTCAAATAAAATAGGTCACTTGAGCAATGTGAGAGGGTCACTAGGAGCAAAGTTGGAAACCATCTAAACTAGTAGTTGAGTTGTGATTTCTTGTCGGATTAAGATATTTTGAATCCCGTTTGTTGTTCTCATTTCAAGTGAGTGTTATTATTTTATCTTTCATTTTTACTTTGTAAGAGATTTGAAGTTCCTTTCAAAACCTCTTTATTATTTGTATATATGAAAAAAGAAACATATTGTTTTTTGAAGAATTTTTATTGTACATTTTAGATCACATTATTGAGTGACAATTAATAACAAGATCCACATGTTGGTGAAATTTTTTTTTTTTTAAAACAATTTTGAAAACTACTTCCGTAGAAGACAAATTACAATTTAATAAAATGTTACACAATGTACGCTTGTTATAACATAAAAACTAAACTAAGAAATAAAGCTCGTCTAACTTTCACCAGCAATCAAGAAATGGTAGGGTTTCACAACATCAGTTTTGTACACATTGACATCGCTACCCCAAAAGAGATCGATAGTCTCCTCATACCCAAATAAGTGCATCTTATAAAAAAGACCTTCATCCACAGTTTGAACCAAACCAACATTGCCTTCACTGAGTCCCTTCCAGCAGCCAATATAAGTCTGGAAATTAGTCAGGCTCATTCTATACTTGACCTTGACAAGATCAAAAAGAAAATCCAGCATCCTCATCTCAAAGTCCACAAAATTGTTTCTACGCTGCAATATGGTTACCTGGACCCAGAAAGCACTCGCTTGGAACTCAAAACTTTCTCTGCTTATATCAACCCGATCAAACCTCATCTTTTTTATGGAATTCACTGGACAATTTAAAACAGTGTTGTCAGTTGAATAGAAGACTTGAGTCTTCTTGATCTTCACCTTGAAATCACTGATTGAGCAGGGCAAATATCTCTTGTCAAAGTTGCTGAGGAAGTAAAAGAAGAGATACCTCAAATTTGGAGAAAGAGTTGACAGCAATAACTGTACACATCTCACATACATCAGATATGCCTTCTCTACAAGTGGCACCCAAATGTTGTGAGTGAAGTCCAAGATTATTAATGCTAGTGTTAATATTGATGACAATTTTTCATTGCCCTTAGCATTTAGATACAAAGGAATACCACTTAGCACTTTTGATATCCAATAAGTGTCTGTCATGAGTGGCATGTGTTCTATCAAACACAATCTAGCTACTTTTCTGAAGGACAGTCTAAATCTTTTACTTCGCAAACACATTCTAATGGCTTCATCAGCGGAGCACAGATTCCACACACCCATAAAATCATTGATATGTTTATATTCTTTAACAATAGGGACATTGTTAAGCTCAGCAGCAATCAATAATCTTACCTGGCTAGCCTTTTGGCTGTCACATATGTATCGAGATCTGTTGTACTCAAAGACAATAACTGATGGGTCACCTATAATTGGATGTTCACTGATCTCAGCTCTGTTATTTTCACAGAACTGGTGAGCATCAGCTGTGTCATTGTAATCTGTTGACAGTAACACAAAATAATTACTGTCAATTTTTTTCCTAACGAAAATTTTATGAACAGCGGTGCTGATCAAGGCCCATGGTACCCTCATTGTGGCAGCAGATCTTACGGCTTGCCACACAAAAATGGCTAGCTGCAGCCATAAAAAGTCCTCAGAACTCAGAAGCCCAAGGAATTTGGTCATTACTTTGTATTCCAATAAGTTAGAGAATATAAAGGAAACTAGTTTTTGCAGGAGTAAATGCTTTCAATTTAAACATCACATTTGTTTGTGAGGTTGCTTGGTCAACCAATCAATGATAAATCTATTCCAAAAAGTGATAAATAGGTCATTGGTGGTTAACCAGTCAGTCTTGCAAACACACGTTAAAATTTGACGGCCGTTTAGATGTTTTTTATAATTTTAATCGTAAGGCACTCAGCAAAAATTAAACCCTGGCGGTCTCTTTGTGAGCCAAGCAACTTCACAATTAGACCAACGACCATTCAATAAATTATTGTAAATATTTGAATTAAACATCACACGTCACACATAACTTACATATTTTAAGTAGCGGTCAAATGTAACCCCTTACACTTGCAAGTGGTGGGTGGACCATTGTGTCACATTATCCGTCACCTACTTGCCTATTTTAAATTCCCAAATGTTTTCAGTCTTTTTGTTCTAGAATACCCAATGTCTTCAGTCTATCCTTTGCATTTGTTTAGAATATGAAAAAGGCGTGCAGAGAATGGATTGGAATTGTGGGAAACTTTTCAAACTTTGAAAAAGACGCGTACCTATCTACTTTGATTTGGTACAGTGAGAAATTTACCCACCCCTCCCTCTTGACAATGTCAATGTGCACGAGGTACATTACTGAATAATAACTCTTTCAGGGTAATAGAAAAAGATCATCATACGTTCTATAATAGGAAATTGTGAGTCGTCTTTGAAAGTGTACTGTTTCCTAAATGGAGGTGTGAATTGCCTGCTCAGCCACCGACGTTTCTTTTATATGTGACCACCTATCCATTCATGCAGTCTCATGAATATAAATATTTACGCTACCCTTACTAAATTTTGGGAATTGAGAGCATTTGTAGAGTGTCACTACTTTGGAAAATACTTCATTTCTATTTCTAGAATGTATCACATTCCACCAAAAAGTATTTTATATTTTTTTTTAATGCCATCCCAAAATTGAAAAAAAATTGTTTTGTAATATCTAAATTGTTTTGCATAAATAAATAATCAAGCTTTGTATGTTTTGACAATATTAACAACACATGTTCTATTCCTCCTTTGTTGCTAGTATAAGTTCCAACTTTGTTACATTGTTTAATCGATTACAATTGCCTCACATAAATAGAGGTCTTGTACAAAAACAAAAGATATGCACAACTCAAGAATAGAGCATGTAGAAACACGAAGGCCCTATCCATCAAGCACATTCGTAATGGAGGGCGCCAAAATTGAACCCCAAGACCTTCAACTGGCCAATTTATCCACCTACCACTACACCAAAGCTAATTTTTAAAAAACAATTTCCAAGGATTTAAATTAAGCCAAGACTATTAACATGCGTGACACTTAAGCAAAACGGTAGAAACAAAGCTTTATCTTTATTATTTTATCTAAAAATAGGAATCATAAACAAACTGTTCTAAATTAAACTAAAACAACTAAAGCATGCAAAAAAAACAGGGACACCTGCAATGTTGTTTGCGCCTAAAAATAGATAGATGGGCGGAATTAGTTTTATTTCTAACACAATTCAATAAAATGTTAAGGTGTATAGTACGAACTAAACCTTCGTCTAATTTTCACCAGCAATCAAGAAATAGTAGGGTTCATCAACATCAACTTTGTACACATTGACATTGCTGCCCCAAAAGAGATCGATAGTCTCCTCAAACCCAAATAAATGCATTTTTTTTAAAACACTTTCATCCACAGTCTGAACCAAACCAACTTCGCCTTTTTCGAGCATCTTCCAGCAGCCAATATAAGTCTGGAAATTATGCAGGCTCATTCTATACTTTGCCTTGACAAGATCAAAAAGAATATCCAGCATTCTTAGCTCAAAGTCTATAAAATTGTCTGTGCGCTCCAATATGGTTACATGGATCCTGAAAGAACTAGCCTGGAACTCAAAACTTTCTCTTCTTATATCAACATCATCAAAGCTCATCTTTGTAAAAGAACTCACTGGACAATTTAAAACAGTGTTGTCAGTTGTATAGAAGACTTGAATCTTCTTGATCTTCACCTTGAAATCATTGATTGAGCAGGGCAAATATCTGTTGTCAAAGTTGCTGAGGAAGTAAAAGAACAGAAACCTCAAATTTGCAGAAAGAGTTGACAGTAATAATTGTACACATCTCAGAGACATCAGATATGCCTTTTCTAGAAGTGGCACCCAAATGTTGTAAGTGAAGTCCAAGAGTATTAATGCTAATGTCAATATCGATGAAAGTTCCTCATGGCCGTTAGCAGTTAGATACAAGGGAATACCATTTAACACTTTTGATATCCAATAAGTGTCTGTCATGAGTGGCATGTGTTCTATCAAACACAATCTAGCTACTTTTCTGAAGGACAGTCTAAATCTTTTACTTCGCAAACACATTCTAATGGCTTCATCAGCGGAGCACAGATTCCACACACCCATAAAACCATTGATATGTTTATATTCTTTAACAATAGGGACATTGTTAAGCTCAGCAGCAATCAATAATCTTACCTGGCTAGCCTTTTGGCTGTCACATATGTATCGAGATCTGTTGTACTCAAAGACAATAACTGATGGGTCACCTATAATTGGATGTTCACTGATCTCAGCTCTGTTATTTTCACAGAACTGGTGAGCATCAGCTGTGTCATTGTAATCTGTTGACAATAACACAAAATAATCACTGTGAAATTTTTTTCTTACGAAAATCTTATGAACAGCAGTGGTGAACAAAGCCCATGGTACCCTCATTGTGGCAGCAGATCTTACGGCTTGCCACACAAAAATGGCTAGCTGCAGCCATAAAAAGCCCTTAGAACTCAGAAGCCCAAGAAATTTGGTCATTACTTTGTATTCCAATAGGTTAGAGAATATAAAGGAAACTAGTTTTTGCAGGGGTAAATGCTTTCAATTTAAACATCACGTTTGTTTGTGAGGTTGCTTGGTCAACCAAACAATGATAAATCTATTTCAAAAAGTGATAAAAAGTTCATTGATTAGTTAACCAGTCAGTCTTGCAAATATACTTCAAATTTGATGGCCGTTTAGACATTTTTTATAATTTTAGTCATAAGGCACTCAGCAAGAATTGAACCCTGGTAGACTCTTTGTGAGCCAAGCAACTTCACAATTGAACCAACGACCATTTAATAAATTCTTGTAAATATTTGAATTAAACATCACACATCACACATCACACATCACACATCACACATCACACATCACACATCACACATCACACACACATTTTAAGTATGACTGTCATTTTTTATATATATTCACATATACCCAATTAACATGCGGGTCTATGCTTTGCATTTGTTTAGAATATAAAAAAGGCGTGCAGAGAACGGATTGGAATTGTGGGAAACTTTTCAAACTTTGAAAAAGACGCGTACCTAACTAATTTGATTTGGTACATTAATGAATAGAAAAAGAAAAAGATCATCATACGTTCTATAATAGGAAATTGAGTCGTCTTTGAAAGTGTGTTTCCTAAATGGAGGTGTGATGTGCCTGCTCAGCCACCGACGTTTCTTTTATATGTGACCACCTATCCATTCGTGCAGTCTCATGGATATAAATATTTACGCTACCCTTACTAAATTTTGGGAATTGAGAGCATTTGTAGAGTGTCACTACTATGGAAAATACTTCATTTCTATTTTGTAGAATGTATCACATTCCACCAAATAGTATTTTATATTTTTTTTAATGCCATCCCAAAATTTAAAAAAAAAAAATTGTTTTGTAATATCTAATAAGAATCCAAATTATCCCACACAAGGTGAGGCGTGTAGTTACTACAATAGTTTATCATTTAGAGATGAATTTATAAAAAGCACCAATTTTCTTTAATAGTACAAGAAAAATTTATCCCAAGGTTTAGTACTTGTTTAATCGTTTCATTGAATTCGTCTCTGTTTGACAAACAGACAACATCACCATCTTCGTCTATATATTTTTAGTTTGAATTTGGGTTTATCGAAAGAGATGTCAGGTTTCTTGAGGTTAATTTGCCACATCTCGTCTTCATACTTAAACCTACGAATTTCGCACATCAGAGTATCCATTGAAGTAGAAACCGGGGAACAACAAACTAAACCAACAAATGAGTACCTCAGGTGAATTGTTTGATCACCCAAATAAATTGCAGAATAGAGATTTGAGAGTTAAAAATCCTTACCTTTATGGCTGCAGCCATCTTGTTGCTCGTGAGACACAAATTTGAACAATGTTAAAGGCTTGAAGCCAGCTCTACAAGATGAAAACTCAGTAACGACCAAGTGTGCATATACATAAATACATAGACAAACCCACATGTTCTCGAGAGATGTAATTTTATATTTAATACACATCTTATCAATATTAATTACTTACACCTATCTTTGCCACGTTGGTTGACACCGAAATTTAACTACACTCATTTAAAGTCGTCAGGACACAAATATTCAACTGCGACATAACTTTTGCAAATCCACCTCCAACAAACTACTTCTTCTAGCAAGTTGCCTGCATGGGACCTATTATGTCTCACATTGTCATGGACGGCTTTAAGCCAACAATGGCGCCCATCTACAACTCTCTTTTCACCAATTTTTTGGTATTTGATAGATGGTTCTCTTCCTTATCTTCTTCCACTAAGTCCAACCGATTATACGTCCACTCTGCAACCTTCCATGGTGCGACCAACAATATACCCAAACTATTGGTTGTCGAGTGTTCTATTTTCGACTTTATAAACAAGTCAGGTCTTTCCTTCGGGATCTATTATCGGGATATACCCACTACCTTGTTTTAAAAAAATCGAGAAAATCTCAAGTACGTGTTGAAATTTCGTTCTTACAACATAGAATTAAAATTGCTCATGAAGCACAACATGATGCCCAATTATGTGGTGGAGCGACAATACATGGACAACAAGTTATTTCCTACCAACAATGACATTCCTCTCACAACGTGTCATAAGGGTAGAAATTTTTGAAAGAGGTTCACAAGGCTCTGATATCAAACCCTAAATTAGATCTTGTTTCTCATTACATACGAAGAACACGAGGGCCTCTTCTACCATGTTCCCACGCTTGTTAAAAAGGTGTCCTCTCCTTATAATGTTGTGGGCCTTGACCCCTTCTTCTTCATCTTTGACAGGTTAGTGGTTCAAGTCCCAATGTTTGTGATCTCACCCTCGATTAATAAAGAAACAGGCAATGTTGAAATTTGTCTTAAATTCAATTCTCTTTATATGGGATACACACACACACACACACACACACACACACACACACACACAGAGGAATACACAAGCACACACACGCACTAAAAGGAATGATAAAAAGATTGTTCCAAGTTGTGATCTTAGATGATAATAGAACACCACATTAGATTTGCAAAGCAGAAGAGATAAAATACCATATATGGAAATCCATCATAATCCATAATGCTTAATACATTTCAATACAATGACTTTAATTATTCAATAAGAAAGATGTACATATAGGAGGAGGGAAGTGTAATTACTACCTAAATCAGTGGTGAAGAAATTTCACTAACTAATACTAGTAGTTAAGTTAACTCCACATAGCTGAGAAGCTAACTTCACATAACTGAAAAGCTAACTCAACATAACTAGTAAGCTAACTCCACACAACTAGTACACCTTAGCAAGCTAACCCAACAAGTGTAGGGATAACACAAGTGTTAGAATTATCCTAGTAAATAAATAAAAGGATAAATAATAACCTACACTAATACCCTCCCATAAGCATAGCTTAGGTGGGCGAAAAAGAAGATGGGTCCTAGAAACAAGGCTTGATGAGGTACCCACGTACAATAACTAGGAAAATTAGACACCGAAAGGTACCCAAAACTAGTAATAACAAAGTAGAGAGAGAAAAATCCTACTGTAAGATATCCTCATAAGCTCGGCTCCAAAAACTCGTATAATGTTGAAGAAGTGTGGTGTGCACTATGGTCTGAATCCACTACTCAATCATATAACTCAAAAAAAACTAACACTGGGCTTCACCAAAATAGCTCCATGCAAGGAGATTGTCAATGGAGTGATGTCGAAATTGTAAAAAAAACACCAAACATAATTTGATCAATTGCTACAAATAGGTGTGCCACGATCCAAGAACAACCAAGGCAAGGACACGAGATCCAAATAAATAGGAGTGCTACGATCCAAGAAAATCCAAGGTATCAAGGAAAGGACACGAAACTTGAAGAAGTAATATCAATATGTAACAAGGAAAGGACACGAAACCCAAAGAATCAGTATCAACACCACACCCTCCCATATTACAGAATGGGTAGAGTGACACCACAGATTTGTATGAGTTGCCAAAATCAACTACTCAAACACTGAAAAACTAACACTGGGCTCCACCAAAATAGCTCCCCCACATGAGAGATTGTCAACATGCCAAAAAAAAGTGTCAAAAATACAGATCCAAAATATCTCAACAAATAGGAAAGATATAAATGTATACACCTATAGATACAAGAATGCAATACCCAAAAGTTTAGGACGTCGGGCTCAACTGAAATTGTGTCCACAAGTGATTACAACACCCTCCCAAATTTGGCACTTCATAATTGAGTGCATATAAATATTACAATGAGTAACAGTACCTTTTACATTTGAAATATGTGTATAAAAATGTCACCAATGTGTAGATCTCAGAAAAATACACAATTTTAAAAAAAAAAATCACCTTAATCTGAGTTGTGGATCAAAAGTTATGAGCTCTGAAAGGTTTTGCTATTAAAATAATATTTTAATGCTTATATTTTTTGAAAGGTACATGTGACACCCAAATGTCCAAAGGGTAAAAGAGTGCATCCACACGATACAGGCTTGCGACCAAAGGATAAAAGTTTGTGCCTAAAACCTAAATATGCAGAGGGTAAAAGAATGCATCTAGAAGGTACACACTTATATCCAATGGATAAACGAATGCACCCAGAGGGTACAGATCTGCTTCAAATGGATAAAAGACTGCATCCAAAACAGAAATATCCTGAGGGTAAAATAATGCATCTGGAAGGTACACACTTATATCCAATGGATAAAAGAATGCACCCAGAGGGTACAGATCTGCGTTTAGTGGATAAAAGACTACATCCAAAACTGAAATATCCATAGAGCAAAAGAATGCATCTGGAAGGTACATACTTATATCCAATGGATAAAAGAATGCACCCACAGGGTATAGATCTGTGTCCAGTGGATAAAATATTGCATCCAAAACATAAATATCTAGAGGGTAAAAGAATGCATCTGGAAGGTACATGCTTATATCCAATGGATAAAAAAGAATGCACCCAAAAAGTATGATTATTAATACAAACTTTGACTGCAAATATCTTTTTTTCTGGCACCTGTATCAAAAAATAGAGAGAAATCCAGAAAGTTTCTTGAAAAACCCACAAAGATGATATAATTTTTGAGTCAAAAAATATGTTTGTACATAATTGTACGGATTTTTTGAAAAATGTGCCAAAAAACCTTTAAAATGCCCAGATTTGACTATCTCAAAACATGGTCGAGTTTACAGTAGATTCTAGGGTTTTGGCACCTTCCAAATCCAATGGTGCACTCCATTTTGCATTAAAATACATGTTGCAGAAAAGTGATAACAAATTCCAAATACATGAAAATAATAAACCCTTGCTTGCAAAGAAAAACTTACAGATGGATGTCTACATCATCTATAGCTCTGATACCATGAAAGGAATGATAAGAAGATTGTTCCAAGCCACGATCTTAGATGATAATAGAACACCACATTATATTTACAAAGCAGAAGAGCTAAATACCATATATGGAAATCCATCATAATCCATAATGCTCAATACATTACAATACAATGACTTGAATTATTCAATAAGAAAGATGTACATATAGGAGGAGGGAAGTGCAACTACTACCTAAATCAGTGGTGAAGAACTCCCACTAACTGATATTGGTAGTTAAGTTAACTCCATAAGACTAGGAAGCTAACTCCACATAACTAAGAAGCTAACTCAACATAACTAGTAAGCTAACTCCACACAACTAGTACACCTAAGCAAGCTAACCCAACAAGTGTAGGGCTAACACAAGTGTAAGAATTATCTTAATAAATAAATAAAAGGATAAATAATAACCTACACACACACACACATTTTAATGTTCAAGTATTAGTAAAAATCCATCCTTGTAATTTGAAGAGTTGTTTGTTGCTCACGTGTGAATCTGTTTTCCTACAATTGTTGAGCTTAAAACCAAATATCACGGTACAAAGTGCCATACAAAGCAAGTGATATGGTTGGGTTTTGACCCTAGAACGTATTTGATTTTTGCCATTTTTTATTTTTCCCCTTTTTACAAGAATTTATTGAAAAATAATGTGATGTCGTGAAGAGGATGGCTTTCTAGACGGTGATCAGGAGGGCTCTATGGAATCATTTTTTGATGAATGGATTACAAACATATATCATCCTAGAACCGTAGCAAAACCAGGGGTGCGTTATAATGTCTACCAATAACAGCCCGCAAGTGAATCCCCTGAAATTGATGATGGCATTATGAGGTTTGAGGATAAATAAATCATTCACAAAGTGTTAGTAAAGAAGGAATAGATAAGAGAGGACACTTGGGTGTTAGAGGAACATATAATTATATATGATTGGCATTTCCTCACTATATAATTGAAATATTCAAATGACAAGAAAGCATTCCACTTCTTGCAGACATTCTTAAAGAGGAAGAAGCATTCCACATGCAAGAATTCCATGATTCCCTCCATCAAATGCTCAGGTGAATAGGAAAGCATTGTTTTCTTAAAAATTCTAACCTCCCCCATATTAACACAACTTAACACATTTTTACCACATAGAGATACCAATATATTTATAACAAAGAAAACCTTAATTTGTTTGACAAAATGTTTCATAATTTCACTTGTCTACTTAGACACGCTAAATATGGCGACGAAAAAGTCTAGGCCAACTATGGAAACTATCACATCAATAAATTAATTAAACAAATAGACTTTATTTAAAGGGATATTCATCTTTATTCACCTATAGTATATAAAATAAGTATGTCTTCTTTGACATTTGATATTACAACAAATAATACCCCATTCACAAATTTCATTTTGCTTTGAAATTATAGGCTTTAACATTAAATGGTTGTGAAAGTGGCTCTGAAATTACAAAAGTTAACATTAAATACATTAAACAAACTACACTTTCAGAGTGACCGTCAAAACCAAGTCACCATATAAGTATTAAAAAGGATAAACTAAATATATGTATTTCTTTGCCAACAATTTTAATTTTTGACCATAGGAATTGAATTATGAATTGTACTCTTGAATTACAAATTATTAATACAACAGTTTACTGTTATACTACAACTTGAAACAATTTCTCAAAGCATTATATTAATTCTAAAATGCGTGTTTACAAGTAGAAACACTAGTCCACATCTCACAACATCATGTAATCTTCACCATCCATGTTTTCGTCCATGCCCACGCCCACACTTGTAAAAAAATTGACCATAAAAATTATATGAGTCATCTACGTCCATGCCTTTCCAACCCTACAATGCATCGATAATTATGTCATGTTTGATTTGTTTTGGTTGTAAGAAATCAAAATGCTTCAACGAAGAGTTATCACATCAAAAATATATGGAAGGTGTTCAATATACCAATTCAGGATTTATATTGCTACATATTATTCACATATTTTAATTGTGGGTCCATTGATAAGAACAATACAAGCATTTATATTCCGTCTAGATTATTTAGTAAACAACGGTATTCCTGTAATTTTTAGCATTATTAGTGCATGATATTATCCATTGTACTAAAACTAAACCTATTTACTAACCATAGAAGATAAGGTATACCAAATTAAGAAAACAATCAACCTCTTTTCGCATGTACATTGTGTAATGCCCACTCCTCTTCGACACTTATTTTACTATGATTTTTATTAAGGTTGATTGAGACTTGGATTTATTGTTATATCTTGGATAGCTTATAGATAGACTCGATGGACGTTATGATTGTTATTGTGTTCTAACGACTATATTTGGAGTATTGAACTAACCCTGTGAATTCTTGGATGTTGAGATTTGTTAATGATGTGAGGATATTAGAGATCAGTGATATGATTTTGAATGCATCTAGTAGATATGAGTTACAATAGATGTACGGAATTCAATAGTTGTCGTAAAAATATGAATTGTTATAGATGGTAAATGTTAATGGATAGGGAAGAATTGTAATTGTAAATAACTAATAAGTGAAGTATGTGTTTTATCCGTTGACGTATTGATTTTAATAGATGATCAAACTAGTCTTGTGATCTCATTGTTGCCAATGAAATGGTAGAATTGAAATATATTGAAATTGTAAACAATTGATGGAATTTCTTGGCTTTGATGATGATTTGGTTGTGTTATATGATGATGTGAATTGATTGATACACATGTGTTTTATTATTTTGATGTTATTGATATGGCCATGAGGCCGAAGAGGCATTGTTTTGATTTTTGCAAGAATTTATATCACAACAAACAAAAGGGGATAGGAGACCAACAATGAAAGAATATTAGTATTGGAAACAAGTCACCTTGGCAACATGTGTTTTTGTATGTTGCTATGTTGTTGATGAATTTTTTAGGAGGTCCCCATTGGGAGGTGACCTCAAATGTGACCATGGGTAAGATGTGTTGTTTTCCCTTTTCATTTTAATTATTTTTGAGTATGTGATTTATTATTGTAATGTGTTTCACTTTATTATTATTAGTTAATGTGTCCTTATTTAAGTTGATTAATCATGTTAATTAAAAGTAATTTGGGATGTGACCAAGGGATATTTAATTTTGGTAGATTGTCCTTGATTGTATTATGGATTTTTATTGGTTTTGGTGTTGGGTACTCAACCTTGCATGTCAAACTCGAATTTTGGCTTAAGGGCCATTTTTGGAGGCTTGTGGGACAAGTTAAGCTTGTCCCACACCTTTTAAATTCACCTACCAACTATACCTATGGGATAAGGGGTAAAAATTAGGCCCCATTATGTGATTTGGAAGGTAAAAAGGTGAAATTATTGCACCTTCTTACATGACTCATTTAATTTTTGTCCTTTGGAGTATGGTTAATGGTTTGTGTGTGGAAGGAAGAACTTTTCATATTCTCACCCACCAATTTATGAGCTTTGGGCTTAGTGTTTGACCATGTGAAGTGGAGTGGAGGAGAAGTGATGTGGCATCCTACATGGAGCCACATCACCACTCTCTTCTCACTTTTCTATTTATGTATGTTGTTTTGAATTTTTTGGGGTTACATGTTTTATTTTCACTCTTGACATTTTTGGAGGAGCTTGTTTTGGAGTTCTTGTTGGAAGCTTGGGAGATTGTTTTGTGTTGTTTGGACTTGGAAAAGCTTTGAGATTGTGCTTGTGGATTGGATATTTCTTGCAATGGTCAAGGTAGGGACTTCACCCATGAATTTTTATTTTTATTTGTTGTCCAAATGGTTGTAAATGAATGAATGTTGTGTGTTTTGGTTTTGGGGATAGAATGGCCTTAAGGTTGTGTAGGAGAAATAAAATGGGGATCTATTGAGGGAGGGATAAGATTTTATGTTATGCATTTGTAGGGATTTTTGGGTTGGGTGTCCCACCTTGTGATAATAAGAAAGATTCTTATTTATCTTGATATGTTTATTAAGGGAGGGATAAGAGTTTGAGGGAGACATAAAAGAAATTGAGGGAGGGATAAGAGTTTGGTTGTGGTTGTGTGAATGATTTTTGGAGGCTTTTAAGGTGGGCACTTAAACCATTGGGAGGCATAAGTGATTCCCCATGTTTCTTCTCTCTCTTGGCTTGGATATTGAGCCTTTGTGCTTGGGAAAATTGTATGTTGTTGTTAATTTTGTATTGTGCTTGTTGTGTTGAAATTTTTGTGAGAATGGTTGTTGTTGAAGCCTTGTAAAAGTTGTCATGGTTTGATACCTCTTATTGCTTCATTGTTGGGGCTCGGGGGCCAATGAGGAGGATGGCTTCTCCTTCTCATTGGATTATAGGTTGGGTGGAGAGCGTTGCCTACTCCCCTTTCCTTGTTGTTGTGTTTGGATATTGAAGATATGAAGGAGCTCAAGTTGTCATCTTGGAAAGTGTTGTATTGAAGAAGATCAAAGAAAGAGATAGTTATTTTTGTAAATTTGGCCATGTTGTTTCCACTTAAGTTGAAGGCTTGTATACTCTTGTATTTTAAAAGGAGTTTCTTGTAAATTTTATTATCAAGTTATGTATTGGAAGTGATTGAAGAAAAAACCTTTGAAAGTTATATTTATTGAAAATGTATTTCCTTCAAATCTGGAAATGAAATCAAAGTTGCTTGTGTTTTCATTTGTAAAATGGTTGTGTTTGTATTGGAAGAATGTATGGAAGTTATACTTGTTTATTTCCTTGTTGAAATGGTTATCATTCTTGTAGTGAAAAGAAAATAAACTTGCATCTAGTAATGGTTAAATTCATTTCTCTATTTTATAGACAAATGCATTTCAGTTGGAAGGAAATCTTGTAGTTAAATTTCATACCTTGTAACAATGGAAAAGTTACCCATTTAGTGCATTTTATCAAAAAGAGAGTAGTATTTTGCACTTATATATTCTAGTATTAAATCATTGAGTTGAACATGGATTGATATATATAAATATATTTATAATAAATAAATATATATGTATATGTATATCTCTTTTTAAAACAAATTGTTTTTGCATAGTGACCAACGTTGGTCGACCAACGTTGGTTAAAAGGAAATTAACGAAACTGGCATCAATCTCTGTAAAATTGCAAACAGTTTAATAAAATTAAATTTTCCTTAAGTTTCATGATTTTTGTTGCTTGGAAAATGTAAATAAGAGACTATTATTTATCTTGAAACCTGTAAAAGCACATAAAATATGTATATATTGAATAATATATACATTTGTGTGTGAGTTGACAAAATAGGTCAAATTTGCAGTAACCGACGTCGGAAGCCCTATAATGGCATCTGGTAGCATAGTGGGAACTGTGGTTGGTTAAGTGACTGGTATCGGTTTCCTGTGCGTGGATCTCCTTTTGGAAAAAATGTGTTATAGATCAAACCAGAGCCTTAAATGATTATTTTTGAAACTATAATGTAGATCCATCCATATAATGGTTATATAAACATGTATATACATTTGATACATGCATGTGTACTGTGTATATAAGTAATTGTTTATAATCCTAGATCAAACAAAATGGGGTTTCCCCAAATAATGAACTCAAGAAATGTGAATAACTAAATACCCAAAAAAAACCAGATTCATGGTGGAATCTCTACAATAAAACAAATAAATGTATAACATTGCAATAGAAAACCAAGAATAAACTAAACTAAGTAAAGAAAAATGGAGGAAGTCTCCTCCTATTGCAAACTAGATCCAAAGAAATTTCTCCATGGTTTCACTTCTTGCTTCCATGGCTTCCACTGCTCCAACCTGCAAATCAAAAAAACAAATGAATGAGTTTAGGTAAAATAAAGAATAAGAAGACCTCATAAAGACTTAGGATATTTAAGGGTTATTTTGAGTCAACCTAAATCTAAGGGTTCATATCCATTTAATCTAAGGGTTGAGATTAACCCTACACATTTCAAGTTGTGGCATTTTATGGGATTGAGTAAATTCAATTAAAGTATGGGTAAATGAATGGGGCCACTTAATGGTTATGGTAAGTTGAGACTTTAGCCTTAGATTATTAAGTAAATAAATGACATTGAAAATTCTAAGGATAAATTTAATAATTGTGAAAGGGGTAACTTAGATAATGATTTACAAGGTTAATTATTGAAATTTAAAATGTATTGTTAGATAACTTTATATAAGGTATTGTTGTTGATTTATAATGGGTAGTAGAATTAAATTAACTTAGGAGGATTTTAAATAAGGTGAAATAATGGAAATAAGAATGATATTTTAATGAGAATTAATGGAAACCCTAGAAGAGGATTTAAACCTAAAATTTTGGAATAAATTAATAATAATTAATTATTAATTTAATTTTACATTAACCTTACAGTTATGTGGAATCTATTAACGAGAAATATTTAAACCTAGTTGATAGTTATCTTGTTGCAACCCTTTTTAAACAAAAAAATTATTTCGTATTTTTTCCTAATTAATTATTGAGTTTTGTCTTGGGTTTTGTGTATCAAAATTGTGGGTGTTACACTTGGTATCAGAATTGTGGGTTCAACACTTGAACCTCTGGGATTAAGATAATAATAAAAATAGTAAAATTTGTTTGGATTGTGAATTCCCCAAATTCGAATCCCAGTGGAAGGAAATATTTATACTTCAATGATCCACCTAGTGATAGGATTTATGAAAGGAAATGTTAATTACTAGTTTGATATTCTTGTGAAATTTTTTAGTGATAGGATTTTGGTTCCTTGAGGATGTTGGTTAATGGGTTCCTAGTTCTTGGTTTGGTCATGTGATGGTGTTGACCCCGTAGAGACCCTCTCTTATCTGGATTGTTATTTTGTTTAGCACAACTTTGGGAATTAGTGCTAGAGGTAACGTTTAGGTGTCTTTTTGGAGGAGATCCAGAGATTGATTAGTTGTTCAGAACTCCCTTTTTATTCAGTGGTTAGGAAATTTGGGTTTATTGGTTGGTAATTGCATATTTTTATGTTGATTGTTGCTTTGAGGACTTAATCCCCATTTGAGAGAGTGATATCATGACATGATGTCATATTAGACCTAGTTTGTATGTATATTCTGAGAAGTGAGTATGATAAAGAGTACCCCTACCGGTGGCCATGAAGGGTATGCGAAGTGATTGTGATGTGAATATTTCATGTGTTATATTTGTAAAGCTTAAGTTCTCTTATCATGGACCAACATTTTATTTTAATGTTTTGATTGATAAGCTCTAGGACTCTTCTTATTATTTTATCTTATTGCAATATTTTCAAGGATTGAAATGTGGCTACTTAGCCATTTCTTTTGTTTTTGATATTTCTTGGATTTTACCTTTGTTTGGTAACTCAGAGCTTGTTGCCTTGATATGTCCACTTGGCTAAATGTCATCAAGAGTGTTACGTGATTTTCTTTTTTGGATGAGTTAGTTCTATCTTGGTTGTGTTATGTTCTCTCATTGTATGGGGGCACCCTAGGTGTTTTGTTATTATCCTAGGTGCTTTGGATCATCCTTTGGTTTTGGAGTGACAGGTAATTTGTGTGTCTAGGATCTCGGGGTGATATTTTCAATACTCATATTCCTTAGAGATACTATTCTCCATGTTGTGAAGTATAGTTGGTAGTTTTGACAGTGATTATGTTCCTTCTTGCACCCTAGTATGAATTGTGTTCAGATCGTCAGGATAGATGTGATATCTCTATGAACTTATGGATTATGTTTGGGAGGAATAACTCTTGGATAATTATATTCTATGTGGATAGTGTACTTTTGGGATGTGATGGTCCACCGATGGGCATACTGTGAGTTCTAACCATGGTTATTTTTGTTATTTTAGAAAAGATCTTAATATACCTTGGGTAAATATTGTTTATGTGTGCTTAGTTTAGTGATACCCATAGATAGATATACCCTTGTCTTAATATCTTAATTTGTATTGTTTAGTATACCACATTTAATCCATTAGTATCAAGTTATGTTAGACAGATATGGATGCATTTGGGATTCTTTTGGAACTTGTACTTAGAGATTTTGGTTTTATAGGTATTAAGGTATCAAACTTGGCTGTGTTTTTGTCATGCTCTTTCATCCAAGGTTATAACTCTTGGCTTAGAAAGTATGTTTTGAGTAAACCTTTTGGCTGCCCTCTTGTTATTTTGATGTTCTCTTGGTAGAGGAAGTGTGGTGTCCTATGGGGTAATTTTCCCCTTGTCATCTTGACTGCTTGGTTGGTGGTATCTTGTGGAGGTATAAGTTTTGTTTGGAAACCTCCTCTTTTTATAGTGAACCTATTTTGAGTATAAACTGTAAACATTGTTTTCTCCCTCACACTGATCTAAACTCCTTGAACTTGTAAAGGAAAATTTATAACTTCATAATGTGTACATCTTCATCGTATCTCTTATTGATACTTGTGGAAACTTACTTGGAATGCATATGTGATGCATGTAACTTTTGGGAAAGATTATTGTAAACTTGGTGTGTCCCATTTTGGTTAATGACCTCTTGTTTCTATAACTTAATAATGTGGTAAGCTTGGCTTCTTCTACTCATTAAAATTTAATTGGTATTGTGATAAAGATGGGCATATTAGAACTCTAATTGGGAGGCTTGGACTCTTGAAACTTAATAAGTAAATCTTGGACACTAAGAAGATGGTTTCTTACTCTAACCTGGTAGTTTAATAGGAAAAATAAAACTATGTGAAAATAGCCAAGAAACCTTTTATACTTCCCCTAGAAGTAAAATGAATAATTTTTCCACCTATATAGAATGGACAAGATATCATGTCAACATTGGTGATGATCCTTAATGACACAAGATATGGGATATTGTAATATAAGGAATGCATTAATTAGAAAACTTATAATAAATATGCTTAGCAAAATGTAACTATAACTTGTGTTTTATAATTTGGAATTATGGAACGGATAATCTATGGGATTGAACACAAGTAGAATGTACAAATAAACAATTTTAATTGTATAAATTGCTAATGCATGCCCTAAAATTTATAAAGGATATAATCGAATGATATAACTAATTGAAAAGTTCCCTTGAACTACTGTATGAGAGCCTAATCTCAAATGATCCCTAAGGTTTAAGGTGTTTCAAATAATATTGAAATATTATAAATATGTATATCGAATATATATATATAGCCTTAATTTATATATATATACATGTATCATATATTGGGTTATTGTTGCAAAATTATCATGATATTTTACGATAATTAGTATGTGAAATAATACCATAATTATAATTCATGGAAGAATAAGTCATTCAATGCTAGACTAGTACAAGAATTAGTGTGAATCTCGTAATGAACTCCAAGTTGAAACCATGATAATAAAATGATTATACCTCCCTTGTTATATCAAACAACAAACACATGTATAATGTTTATAACACAAGCTACATGCTAGATTATCTTTGGACCTCTCTATGGTTAGTATGAAATTTATAGAAGTATGCATAAGGATAGTATCACCTTGTTAGAATGGAATAATTACTATGTTCATGTTGGTGGGCCCTATGCCCATCTTGCCAACAGTGGCAACTTTTTTGAACCTTTAAATCTAGTCGCCTACCATGAATAATGGAGTACTTGTTGATAGTGATGTGTTCTAGCCATGTTTTACTCCTTGAACATAAATGTGTGTAACTTTCCCTTGTTGGAACCTTTCAGACCATCATGCCCTTTTCCTTTTAACTTGACAGGTGTATAAATTTGGTCTTTTAGAAGAGAGTCTATATCTCCAGTCCCATGAGAGGCACCTTTCTTGTGTTTGGGATAGGACATTGGTAACCTAGGCTTATTGGCAAGCTTAGGCAACATATGTTAAGGATATGGAGGAATTTTGGAATCCTCTTTCCTTTTGGGGAACCATGATGTTGTCACCCTTGTCCTTTGGGAAGAAAATGGTGATTGGTTGTTTTCATAAGTTTCAACAAGAATGTTTGGTGTGGTACTCTCATGAATTGTTAATTGGGCCTTTCTTGTTGCCTATTTTCCCCTAGCTTGCTTGAGTGTTCCTATGTGTTATAATATTAAGTTTGTGTTCGTTTTAAGATTCTTTTGAGCTAGGGTGGGCTTAAAATTAAGAAATTTTGTTTATTTTGTAGAGATAATGGTACCTCTTGTGTTGATATGATAGTATGGGCAAGGATTGCCTATCACCAAGAAATGGAAATGTTGTCTAATTGATTGGGGGTTCCTAAAATAGGATTTGGTGGTTGTGTGTTACGATTTTGGGTACCAATTTCAAATTATGGAAACCTTGTGGCCAAGAGTATGCTTAGTGTCACCATGAAAATTCAAATGAGTCTTTGAATTATATAAAGTACCTCCAATGAATAGTCTTCATCCTTGTAAACATTTTTGTTAAAATTAGGTGTTTTCTTGTTGTTAAGCCTCATTTTGTGTAGGCCCTGAATTGGTTAGTCCTATAAGAAGGTGTGGGTTTTTCATGAAAAATTTGAAGGTCATGATTGGTAGTTGTTAATCTTGTCTAAGATAACGAACTTTGAAGTGTAATTCTACCCAAGTGGAATTCTTATCTTCCTTTTATCGTGTGTTGTATCCATGTGTGGCTATGTGGACACCTTGTGTATATAAATCTTTCCTAGTCTTCTTGGACCTTAGTTTCATTCATTGGGATTCCATCGACAATTTCCTGTTTAAATGTTCAGTGTTATAACTTGGTTAACCTCATAGAGATTATTCTGAAGGTTTGTATGATTTGTTTCCCTATCTCTTTCCATGACTTCCAGGAGGAAGTCAAGTCTAAGGGGAGGGGATGTAATGCCCACTCCTCTTTGAAACTTATTTTACTATGATTTTTATTAATTTTGATTGAGACATGGACTTATTGTTATATCTTGGATAGCTTATAGATAGACTCGATGGACGTTATGATTGTTATTGTGAACGACTATATTTGGATTATTGAACTAACCCTGTGAATTCTTGGATGTTGATGATTTTTTATGATGTGAGGATATTAGGGATTATGATATGATTTTGAATGCATCTAGTAGATATGAGTTATAATAGATGTACGAAATTCAATAGTTTTCGTAAAAATATGAATTGTTATAGCTGGTAAATGTTAATGGATAGGGAAGAATTGTAATTGTAAATAACTAATAAGTGAAGTATGTGTTTTATCCTTTGACGTATTGATTTTAATAGATGATCGAAGCTAGTCTTGTGATCTCATTATTGCTGATGAAATGGTAGAATTGAAATATGTTGAAATTGTAAACAATTGATGGAACCACTTGGCTTTGATGATGATTTAGTTGTGTTATATGATGATGTGAATTGATTGATACACATGTTTTTTATTGTTTTGATGTTATTTATGGCCATGAGGCAAAGAGGTATTGTTTTGATGTTATTGATATGGCCATGAGGCCGAAGAGGTATTGTTTTGATTTTGCAGGAATTTATATCACAACAAACAAAAGGGGATAGGAGACCAACAATGAAAGAATATTGAGTATTGGAAACAAGGTCACCTTGGCAACTTGAATTTTTGTATGTTGTTATGTTATTGATGAATTTGTTAGGAGGTCCCATTAGGGGTGACCTCAAATGTGACCATGGGTAGATGTGTTGTTTTCCCTTTTCATTTTAATTATTTTGTGAGTATGTGATTTATTATTGTAATGTGTTTCACTTTATTATTATTAGTTAATGTGCCCTTATTTAAGTTGAGTAATCATGTTAATTAAAAGTAATTTGGGATGTTGCCAAGGGATATTTAATTTTGGTAGATTTTCCTTGATTGTAGTATGGATTTGAAATAGATTTTATTGGTTTTAATGTTGGGTACTCAACCTTGCATGTCAAACTCGAATTTTGGCTTAAGGGCCATTTTTGGAGGCTTGTGGGACAAGTTAAGCTTTGTCCCACACCTCTTAAATTCACCTACCAACTATACCTATGGGGTAAGGGGTCAAAATTAGGCCCCATTATGTGATTTGGAAGGTAAAAAGGTGAAATTAATTGCACCTTCTTATGAGCTCATTTAATTTTTGTCCTTGGATGCATGGTTAATGGTTTATGTGTGGAAGGAAAACTTGTCATATTCTCACCCACCAATTTATGAGCTTTGGGCTTGGTGTTTGACCATGTGAAGTGGAGTGGAGGATAATGATGTGGCATCCTACATGGAGCCACATCACCACTCTCTCCTCACTTTTCTATTTATGTATGTTGTTTTGAATTTTTTGGGGTTACATGTTTTATTTTCACTCTTGCATTTTTGGAGGAGCTTGTTTTGGAGTTCTTATTAAGAGATTAGGATATTTTTTTATGCTTGTATTGGACTTGAAAATTTTGGAGCTTGTGCTTCTGGATTGGATATTTCTTGAAATGGAAAGGTAGGGACTTCACCCATGCATTATTATTTTTATTTTTTGTGCAAATAGTTGTAAATGAATGAATGTTGTGTGTTTTGGTTTTGGGGATAGAATGGCCTTAAGGTTGTGTAGGAGAAAGAAAATGGGGATCTATTTAGGGATGGATAAGAGTTTATGTTATGAATTTGGAGGGATTTCTGGGTTGGGTGTCCCACCTTGTGATAATAAGAAATATTTCTTATTTATCTTGATATGTTTATTAAGAGAGGGATAAGAGTTTGAGGGAGACATAAGATAAATTAAGGGAGGGATAAGAGTTTTGTTGTGGTTGTGTGAATGAAGTTTTTGGAGGATTTTAAGGTGGGAACTTAACCCATTATGAGGCATAAGTGATTCCCCATGTTTCTTGTAATTCCCCTTACTCTTTCCTGTAATAAAACAAATAAATAAATAAAATATTAGAAAATGAAATATATTTTTTAAAAATAAAAATAAATATAGAATAAAAGAGAATGGAGGTGGAAGAAATTTAATAGGAGTAGGTAGAAATTAAAATAAGTGGATGGGGTGGTATGAATTTTGGGTGGCGTGTGGAAGGAGGAAGACAGGGTAGTGTGGATGGAGATTAGTGGTGGATGGCATTGGAATTTATGTTGTTGTAGTGTCTGACCAATGAAAGAACGAGACAGCTTCTCATGTAATATGATTTTAGCAGTATACAGAAGACATGGGTTTCTTCATGAGACATTCACATTGTTTCACCTCTGCAAAAAACAAGTCTCTAGCCTAATCGGTTTACATTTTCCACATACTCTTAGCCTATGCCAAAATATGATCTCTAGAATAGGGTATGGACATCCATCAAAACATAAAAGATAGAGAAATTTTGTCAGATGTTGTAGTTTCAAATGATCTAGTAGACATGTATGCAAATGTGGATTAGGGTTTGTGCTAAACAGTATCTCTTGCTAATAGCCTTCCTAAAATTAGTACCAATTTGGGTAAAAAAACGTAGCACATGGAGAATAATCTATATCTCTGATATCCCCTCATTATAATATTTGCAAAGTGATTGATAAGGATTTTTTTTAGTCGTTATAGCGGGTTTAATGTATTTAAAAGGAAGGGAAAGTTTTTTTACCAATGTTATGTTGTTGTATGTAGAAGAGAAGAAGAACATTGAGGTTAAGAAGCACCTCAATCAGTTGAAATGACTAGCTGGATTGATTTAGCTTCTTCTACTTCCGAATGCTAGTGTTGCATGTATTATAACCCTACATCACGTTCTTGCTCTTTACCTTTCATTCCGAGTAGTAGTTTTATAAACTAAGACATTGAAATTGCCTTTCCTTTTCTCCCAGGTATGTTTCCGCAAATTTTGTCTCTTTCATTCTTCCCTAAGTGAAGAGGAGATGTGGAACAGGGTGTGGACAGAAAATAGAGCTTAATACAGTGGGATCCTTGTCTGAAGTCACGATTATAATTTTCTGGTGGAAATGTATACAAAATAAGGAAAAACACTCAAGGCACATGGACTATTTGACAAAATACCTCATATATGTGTGGTTTTATGCACTATTTTGATTATAGGAATGTGCAAAACCAGTCTCAATATCATAGCAATATGTAGAGAATATTGTTTTTAGAGGGGCATCTTAGATGATGATTGTTATGCATTGTCCCACTGTAACCTATTCTAGATATCTTCAACTGTTGCAAACATACAGTTCCAAAAGAGCCAGTGTTGAGGGTAAATGGGTCAACCCACATTTATATGAGAAATTATGATCAACCACGCAAGACCCTTTCAATATACCCTTCCATGGTGGCATGAAAGAATAGAAAATTAGTGGGTGCTTGTAGGTGGTTGATCAAAAGACCAAACAAGAAATTTTCTTATGGAATATGAATAATGAAATATTTAGAAGTCGCGGGTATCCTCAAGATGCATTAACCTTGCTCACCTAATGCAGCCACATAGTGTGTGCCCCCGATTAGTCCACCTTTTCAGTTGCTTCAAGTTGTTCCAAGTTCATAATATTCCTTTACCTTTTTCTTTACATATGGGATGAACTCATAATGATTAGAATGCTAGTGAACTTGGTGACTCCGTTAGTCATTGGGAAGTGTGGTCAAGGAACTCAAACCGGTCATTCATTGGAATGTCTCAAAGATATGTTCTCTAATGGACTATGTTGGCTGGAAGACGGGCTTAAAGTGAAGGCTAGAAAAGGAAGGAGAATTTCTGTAAGTCAACATGCACTTTACCATGCAATGCCAAATTCCACAACTGTGTTCTCCAGTTATTCCAGACATGGTCCCTTTACCTTGTCTTTTATAATTACCATATTATTTGGTTCTTCATTGCAATTTAATAGAAATAATAAACCGTTGGATGAGTGTATAGTTGAGTATTTTAATTAGAATGTTAGTGTGAAACAATGAAAATCTACCTAGTCATCTATGCTACTGATTTACAAATTGATCATCAACCATGTTGTCACCATAACCTTGTACTTGCTAGACTCAAAGTATCAAAATTAGGTGCTCGTATCCATTGGTTTTGGGTGAGAGCTAGATGAGTTAACTAAAACAACCATTTTATCTTCATTGTGAAGTTAGAAAAATGTTATTTCCATAGACTTGCAAAACAACACTCTGAGCCCGTAAAAGAGATGTCAAGCATCGTATGTGTTCCCTTTTATGTAGAGAGTCGCATCAAGCATTATCTCAAACCTTGTTTTACCATTTTTGTTCTCTTCGTCACTTCTCTAGGAGCCCTATTACCTCATTTTTCACATTTAGGAAGTTAAAATTGAAAAGTTGAGTTTCGTATTGGCTCGTTGTTTGGACCCTGATCAACGAAATGCTTATCCGCCTTCAAAAACCTCTAGTATTTTTACTAGAAAATTTACTGGAACCTTCAGTTTGGGAAAATCCCGTCCCTAATTAGTTTGGAAAAGGGGTTTCATAGGCCTCCGGTCGTTGTTTGACTAGGTCAAACTTGATTGATTACGACTGGTTGGCTTTGGAAAACCATTCACCAATTATCCACCGTTCATTAGTTATGGACTCCATCAGTCCCTATGGATTCTTATTATATAGGCAAACACGTAGGAATTCACCTGTCGTGAATTTTCATATCAGAAGACAGTTTTTTAATGCACTTTCTTTGCCTCTGAGCCAAAATTGGACGTTTTTGTAACTAGCAAGAAAATGTAAAAGAAAGTTGTAGGACCCTAGTCAAGTTAGCAAACTATCGTCAAAAACTTATTAAAACTTGTAAATAACTATTTAAAAATCTATCTTGTGACTTATTGTGTGAAATTAGACTTTTGGCAAATAGTGTTTCTCTCTCTTCCTAATCTCTTTCTCTCTCCTCTCTTGGTTAAGGAATGAAATGAAATGAATATATGCCCTAACCCTCTCTTGTCTTGTGCGTATTATTACTAAAATGTAAATGGAAAACCAATAACGTTAATTATGATAGATCTATGTGGATGTCGTGCCAATGATTTATTGTTGATTTCACGCTCACATGGTTTTTCAGGATGCAAGTAAGATGGTGAAACAGTGTGGTTGTGATTCTTTGTATATTATTGTAACTCGTGTATGTTAATGGAAAGAAAAATTTATGTATTGATATGTTGCATTAAAGGCTTATTATTGAAATTTTGTAATATGAATGAGATGTTAGTTTTAGGGGTGCTTTGGGAAATGTGCATTTAATTATAGGTGTTCTTTTGATTCAAACTTACATATGGTAAAAAAGGGGGTTTGGATATATATATGTTAAGAGATATTGTAAAGGATAAGTTCAAGATTTGCTAAGTATTGAAAGGTTTATTAATGAAATTTTGCAATATTTTTAAGATGTTACTGTTTAAGGGAAACGTTCAGCTAAATATGGGTGTTATTTGATTCCAAAAAATATATATTGTAAAAGTGGGATAAATGTGTTAAATGAAATTGACTTTAATAGTTTATAGTGAAATTCCAATGTGCAATTGATGATTAAATAATTGGTGCGTAGTGTTTCTTACTTTGAAAATGTAATAAATAAATCTAACCAAAACAGTTAGCCCTAGTATAAAATTCATGCATACCTACCCTTCTTGTGTGTTTCCTTTCAACATAGAAAACTAAGACCTTAGAATGAACTTAATCTTTACACTCAATGGCACCTTCTAGCTTAGATAAATAAGAGCTCAAGTATGAGTTTTCATCATAGCCTATTTACTTAGTGACGTCGTTGTAAACCTGATAGTTAGGAACGACATGGTCAAACTTTACCTTGAGTATGTGGTCCCCTTCTAGGATTTTTAATTGTGTGTGTAGTAAGTAGAATGTGTTCTCTTAAGTAGTACTCCTTGGGAAACCTACATTAAACATAATATAAAATCCTCTTGGACCGACATACATGTTGAGTGGTGAAGATGGCCAGCTAACCTTGAAAGTTACCTTTAAGAGTTGGGATCATAAATGAACTTGATACCTAATCACATTTATCGTTTGAGTTCAATTGTTCAATACCAAGAGTTAATTGTGAAATTTAAATTTTTTAATTTATGATTAGTTTGTGAAAATGTAACCATAAGTTGAAGTGCTTAGAGAAAAGTGAAATTTATATTATTCTTATAACATGTTTAAACCATCTTATGGTGTGTAACGGAATCTATGTCATGTAAACTTTAATGTGATTCTCAACCCTATTAAATGAAGGATTTTTCCATCTTGTCCTCCCACTTGTCCTTTTATGTAATGGATGTATGATGTGAAACTGTGATCATGTTCTTAGAGATAATTCCCCCTAAGAAAGGGACTAGTGGTTCCCCAAGGATTCAAATTCCCCTAATAGCAAATAGGTTACACACTTCATTAAGAAAGGCATATGAACCTAGTTAGGGAGAAACAAAACCTCTTGAGTCAAACGTAAAACGATACTCAAGAAACCTAATCTAGAAACAAGAAAATAAGGAAGTATGTTGCAATGTTCATAACCTTTGAATCCTTAATTAATTGTTGAAGCTTAACTATAGTAAAACTATAATTGACGCTTGGTCTTAGGGAGCGTAAGCATGAGATGTTATCCCTCAGGTAAATTGAAACATGATCTTCCTTATAATGGGATTAAACACTCTTGTTGTGAGTAAGAACCTAATTCATATAACACTTATTGGGTACTGAATCCATTATCGAATTCTAAATGAATGAAAGAAACGCAACCCTAAATCCTTAAACAAAAATAAATTAACTTCACGTCCTTTGGAGTTACACTTGTTTTCGTTGTGTAACGGAGGTATGATATAGGATAAAGATGCATGCCCATAGATTTGAATCCTAGGGGTAAGACCTAATAGCCTTGTGTGTAAATAAATACCATATTATCAAACGAGAAAATTAAACAAGTAATTACAATAATATAGATGGTCCTTATTCAATGAGATACTCCAAAAGTTAAATGTTAATAAATATAGAGGAAATCTAGCAAAAAAAAAGGGGAAATGGAATGTATGATTCACTTATTATGAACCTTTCTATGACTGAAGTTAAATATTGAAACATGATTGTAATAAATGTGTTGTCCTAAAATATCGTGTCGTGGGAAGACCCTATCTATAAGTGTGTCCTATTGTTGAATATTTATATTGTGCCTTGTCATTAGAAACATAAGTGGTCTTGATGTGCATCATGTGGTTCATGTTACCTATCTAGTTTATTGTGTGTACAAACATATATTATGTTGTGTTTCATCTTGAGTGATCTCCTGTAGTGTTGTGTATACTATAATGTAAGTCAAAAAAATTATTCTGGTATTTAACTATTATATTTTTGTGTGTATAATGTGGGTGTTATATTTCTTATCTCTCTTGGCTTGGATGTTTGGATGTTGTCGCTAATTTCGTATTGTAGTTTTTGTGTTGAACGTTTTGTGAGAATGTTTTTTGTTGAAGCCTTGTAAAATTTGTCATGGTTGCTTAATACCTCTTATTGCTTCATTGTTGGGACTCTCGAGCCAATGAGGAGGATGGATTCTCCTTCTCATTGGATTATAGATTGGGTGGAGATCATTGCCTACTCCCCTTTCCTTGTTTTTGTGTTTGGCTATTGAAGATATGAAGGAGCTCGAGTTGTCATCTTGGAAAGTTTTGTATTGAAGAAGATTAAAGAAAGAGATAGTTATTTTTCTAAATTTGGCCATGTTGTTTCCACTTAAGTAGAAGGCTTGTATACTCTTGTACTTTAAAAGGAGTTTCTTGTAAATTTTATTATCAAGTTATGAATTGGAAGTGATTGAAGAAAGAACCTTTGAAATTTGTATTTATTGAAAATGTATTTCCTTCAAATTTGGAAATGAAATCAAAGTAGCTTGTGTTTTCATTTGGTAAAATTGTTGTGTTCGTATTGGAAGAATGTGTGGAAGTTATACTTGTTTATTTATTTGTTGAAATGGTTATCATTCTTGTTGTGAAAAGAAAAGAAACTTGCATCTAGTAATGGTTAAATTCCTTTCTCTATTTTATAGACAAATGCATTTTAGTTAGAGAGGAAATCTTGTAGTTAAATTTCATAACTTGTAACAATAAAAAAGTTACCCATTTAGTGCATTTTATCAAAAAGAGAGTAGTCTTTTGCACTTATATATTCTGGTATTAAATCATTGAGTTGAACTTGGATTGATATGTGTGTGTGTGTGTGTGTGTGTGTGTGTGTGTGTGTGTGTGTGTGTGTGTGTGTGTAAATCAATATATATGTTTATGTATATCTCTCTTTTTAAAACAAATTATTTTTGCACAGTGACTGATGTCGGTCGACCAACCGGTGTTGGCAGAACCGAAACTGGCATCGGTCTCTGAAAAATTGCAAACAGTCTAATAAAATTAATTTTTCCTTAAGTTGCATGATTTCTGTTGCTTGGAAAATGTAAAACAAAGACTATTATTTATCTTGAACCTTGTAAAATCACATACAAATGTATATATTGAATAATATACACATTTTTGTGTGAGCTGACAAAAGATGTTAGATTTGTAGTAACCGACACCGGAAGCCCTACCGGCATCGGTAGCACAGTGGGAACCATGGTTGGTTAAACGACTGGTATCGGTCGCTTGTGCATAGATCTCCTTTTGGGAAAAACATGTTATAGATCAAACCAGATCCTTAAATGGTTATTTTTAAAATCGGAATGTAGATCCATCCATATAATGGGTATATAAACATGTATATACATATATACATGCATGTATATATGTATATAAGTGTTTATACTCCTAGATCAAACAAAATGGGGTTTCCCCAAATAATGAACTTAAGAAATGTGAATAATTGAATACCCAAAAAAGAACTAGATTCATGGTGGAATCTCTACTAAAATGCAAATTTATAACATTGCATTAGCAAACCTAAGAATAAACTAAACTAAGTAAAGAATGAAATGGAGGAAGTCTCCTCCTTTGTAAACTAGATCCAAAGAAATTTGTCCATGGTTTCACTTCTTGCTTCTATGGCTTCCACTCCCCCAACCTACACATCAAAATGAAACAAATGAATGAGTTTAGGGTGAAAGAATGAATAAGAATACCTCATAAAGATAATGAGGGTTATTTTGAGTCAACCTAAATCTAAGGGTTCATATCCATTTAATCTAAGGGTTGAGGATTAACCCTACACATTTCAAGTTGTGGCAATTTAGGGGATTGAGTAAATTCAATTAAAGTATGGATATCTAATGAATGGGGCCACTTAATGGTTAGGTTAAGTTGAGACTTTAGCCTTAGATTATTAAATAAATAAATGACATTGGAATTCTAAGGATAAATTTAATAATTGTGAAAGGGGTAACTTAGATGATGGTTTACAAGGTTAATTATTGAAATTTAAAATTTATTGTTAGATAACCTTATATGGGCCATTTTTGTTGAGTTATAATGGGTAGTAGGAATTAAACTAACTTAGGCTAGATTTTAAATAAGGTGAAATAACGGAAATGACCCAGTTGATAATTTAACCTTACAGTTATGTGGAATCTATTAAACGAGAAATATTTAAATCTAGTTGATAGTTATCTTGTTGCAACCCTTTTTAAACAAAAAAATCCATATTTTTTTCTAATTATTGAGTTTTTTCTTGGGTTTTGTGCATCAAAATTATGGGTGTTACACATTACACAATACACTTTAATGATTTTATTAGTTTAAATTTCTCTTTTAAAAATTTTAATGTTGGTGATCATTCATGAAAAAACAATTGTGCCCATTGATGAAGGAAACCATAATTTTTACCTTTATCAATAAATAAAAAACTGATTAAAATGTGCATGAAATTGACAATATAAGGAACCCGTAACATGGAGTTTTTGTATCACGCCTCAACAATGGACTAAGAAACAAATGTTCTATGAAGGCTTGCGCCATTAATATAAATTACCATGATAAATGAAATAAATTATAGTTTACAAACCAAATAGTTGAATGGGAAATTGTTGTTTCTACATTAATCGCTAAATAAAAACCCAACTAAAAAATGGGCATCAAATCGATCATAAAAGAAACCCTTAACATATATTTTCTATATCTAACACATCTAGAGTCTTGAAGTCAAGAATATTTAAGTTCCCTATTTATAAGTGATAATGATGGAAACTTTGCAATGTGACCAACCATCCCAGGTCTCTCCATGAAATACACCAATGACTTCCACTCAAAGAATGATTATTATTTTTATATATTTTTTCGAACAAGTTGTCACAGTAATCATGATAAGAGTAGTATTAGGTCATGTGTTCAAAACTTGGTGATAAAATTTCTAGAAGTGGTTAATTCTATGCAAGAGTAGTCACTGTAAAAACCTTTCCTAGCATAAATACATATGACAATACTTCAAATTTGTTCGGTGTTAAGAACCTGGAATGATGAGGATAAAGTCTTGGCTACAAATCCACAAGGAAAAATCTTACGAAATATACCTATTATTACCTAGGAGAGCATGGAAAATGGAATAAGATAATGGTATATAAAGATGAAAAAAGACACATGATCAGCCCTATGTTTTGTGTTTATCGAATTCAACAACTGCAATTAGTTGACTTCAGATGATGATTTGACTACATGTATCCCTTTCTCTACAGTGTATCGGGACACAAAGAATATAATTCCCCTTAAATTGATTTTTTTTCTAACTACCCAAAAATAACAAGGAATGTCATTGTTAACGATAACTTCCTCCACCCCCATTTCTCCAATTTAAGTGATTACCAAAAATAGTGTGTGGTTTGTATGCTCCTAGTCATAACAAAGCAACATTTCACATATGCTCCCATAACATTTTTCCCATCCTTGAACTTATCCTCCCTCAAACCAATTCTTTGTTTCCCCTTTTCCTCGTTTATTTTTTATCTCCCTCAATTTTCCCTTCTTCGACCCATACACTAGGATTTTCACAGCATGTCGTTTTTGGTTTACAATTATTTTTACAGTTTCTATATTTTGATGTTTGAACCTCTTCTGAAAAAAAAAAATTGGCTAACAAAAGTGCATGGCTATTTCCTATGTATTAGCATTTAGCAAAAATTGGTTGACACCATCAAGACTATTGATGAGGGAAATCTTACTCGTTACCCTTATAGCTAAAGAGAAACCCTAATCTCAAATGTACATTAAATCACCACCCTCACACGCCATGTATGGTCAATATCTCTTTGTCTCTAAGTATTCTGAGGAGACATACACGTGAATTTCCCTTACATATATGTTTGTTCTAACTACCCATCAAAAAAAGGTATGAAATTACAAACAATTATTCAATTCAGTATTATTGATCAACCACTCTTTATTTTTTCAGATATCTCCACAATATTGCCTTAATGATTGTGCAACTGGTCCTTGTCCATTTAAAATATTTGTAAATATGTCATGTGGTTATATGATACTACAGTTTCATAGTCTTTCACCATACCCATTTACCCAGTACGAGAGGATGCCAACAGATCTAGAAGGGGGCATACTATAAAGACTCTCCCTCATTTTCTACTTTTCATCATACCTTAAATCCCCATTGTAAAGATGCTTTTTTTTTGGTCCATATGACAAGCATTTCCTACTCTTATTCCCTATCAAATTTGATTATTTTCATAAAACGTTTCTTCACGTCAACTACATTTTTTTGCATTTTCCCCATTCTTTTCACTCATATTTCCAGTAATTTCCTTTAAACAATCTCCATAAATAGTTGTTTCTCTCTAACATTACCACACATTACACCACAACCCCCATAATAATTTTAAATTCTATTCCACTTTCTCTTCCTTCATATAACTGAAATATCAAATACCTTAACCAACACAACTACGCTTCTTATTTTCCTTCCCTTTTCCACATTATCATTCTTCCACGACATCCCTTTCGAAGTTCACATTGCACTACTCGCATGTGATTGTTAGTATTGAACATTTCAATTTGACGGAGAAAATAAATTTAAAAAACATTGAATAATGAAAAAATACATCATCGCCTGAAAATTTATGTTGACCTAAAACCCCAAAAAGGTTGTAGGGCTTAGGAATTAATCGATCACGGTTAAGGATGTATGCGGGAAATACACTACATCTAATCTATGAACATAAATGTAAATAACCTATTTTACTCCAAATTCCAATCTTTATTTCTTTATCAATAATAATTACATCAGTTATCAGTACATGCATATTCTTCCCTTTCTTTCTCTTATACAAAATCTCAAAATGGCATTCACATATGTCTTTTGTGATGCTCACTTTACATAATACATTGATTACAATAAATATACAAAATAAAATATATTTCAAAGGTCACTTTCTTTGACTCATGCCTCTATCGGTTCCTGACACGATCTGGCATAATTTATCTTCAATCCATGGCATTCTATCAGTTTTCACAGCCTCTTCCAGTCTTACACGGCTTTCTCTATGTACTGCAGCTTTGTAGTCTTCGGTGGTTCTTCTTAGTATTTCGCGGCTTTACTTCATCCTACGGCATTCACTCTTTTACAAGCAGCTTTCTCTACTTCTTCATGGCTAGTCCTATCACTCCGTGGCTATCTCTATCATTTTGCGGCTTTATGCCTAAATTCCTGCCAACAGTATCCCCCCTCTTAAATTGTGTCTCATCCTCGAGACAATAACTGATGATGAGTTTTACTCCTTCCTTCAAAAATTATTTCCAAAATTTGGATCATATGGGCATCAACCACCAGGACTTAGACATCTGGCATAGGGAAGGGTTCACTCACTTGACTCATCCAACTGGATTTATGGGACGCCAAGGTATAGAAGCATCAACCTCGCCAAAAACTTAGACACCTAGCGTAGGGAAGGGTTCCCTCGCTTGACTTCCCTGACTGGGTTTTATGAGACGCCTTGACCTTTTATCTTCTAAGATGTAATATGTAGTATGTACTTTGTAATTTGGGGAATGATATTCTTTTCTTAGTTTAGCCATGAATTCAAATGAGTATTCACCTGATTAATCCATTCCTGCAGTTGTGTATTATCTTTAATCAGTGACATAAATTCTGATGGAGTGGGATGTGCTTGTATTTTCTTCCATCGATCTTGGGCCAAGTGTAGTTTCTTGTTGCATCCACGTAAAATCTTTATCCAGTGTAGTGCTACAGGATTGCATGTTGTAGATCTTTTCTTTCCACTCCCGTTGTTGATTTTGATATTTCTCACTGTAAGTTTTGTTAGTTTCCTCCTTTGTGTGCCATCTTTATCGTTTCTAATGTTATATGTTGTGGAAACATTATGTATTTCATGTTCAAATGTTTTCCATCTTCCCCTTGTCTTCTACATGTCATGCTTGGCCATCCAACACGTGTATGTGTAGTATATTGTGTCATTATTCATGTTCTATCTCGAGTTTCTTCACTGTTGTTTGAAATTCACTTCTTGTTTTCTGAATTTTTAGACTACATGAGGTTTCTTGGCGTCTTCTTGGTATTCTCTAATTGTAGCTTCGTGGATTATTTATTTTTCTACCTCCAAGTTTATGTGGTATTATTTCAAGATTTCTCCTACCACATATTTTGTAGATGCTTCAACAGATAATGTAGTATCAATCTGGATTTGTACAATTATTCATTTGAATGTTGGTGAGCATATTTTGCATTGCCTCCTCTAATTCTACACACCTTTGCATCCAGTCCTGAGTGGCACTCTACTCTAATACTTGACTGCAACTAGCTTTTTGTAGACGGGGTGAGTTTTTCTAAATGGACTATAAAGCCTTCTACAGTTTTCTCAAAAACTCCTTTTTGCAATTAGAAATATTGTTCTTGTTTCCTCTTCTAGTTTTAGGGCCTATTTGATTTTGGCTAGTGAGTCCCGAGGTGCTATTGTGGTGAACAAGCTAGAAGATGATAGTTGTAGTGCTTTTTTATCCTGTTCTTCCTTCTCCTTTTCTTCCTTCTCTTTTTCTTCTTGTTTTTTATGTTCTTGATCTGCTTTTTCTTTCTTTTATTCCTCTATCTTTATGATGCTTTTATTTTGCTGCCTTCTTCCTCTCTTCTTCTGTTTGCTTCTGCTTCTATTTTTTCTTCTTTCTTCTTCTTCTCTGCTTCTACCTTATTTTTCTTTTCTACTTCTTTTTTATTTTCTTCTTCTTCTTTCCTTTTTGTTTTCTTCTTCTTCTTTCCTCTTCTTTTCTTAAAAAGGTCTGCTTTCTGGATTTTCGTTTCTCCTTCTTCTTTCTTCTGGCTTTACTTATACTTCTTTCTTTTTCTTTTCAATTTCTTCTTTTTTTTATTTTCTTATTGTTATTTCTTTTTCGTTTCTTCTGTTGTTTGTTTTTTCTTAGACTCTAACTCCATTTTCACATTTTATTTCTTTCTCTACTTTTCTCTCCTTCTCCTCTTTCTACTTTTTATCATCTTCATCCTTTTGTTTCCTATCCAGTTCTTCTTTTTCTTGTTCTTGTGTTTTCTCCTTTTGGACATTTCCTGGTCTTCTGATTCATTTTCATTTTTCTAATTTTCTCTTTCCATATTTTGTTTCAAAAACAGGCCAATTATCTCATCCACTTCCTTTATGCACTATAATATGCTCTTGGTGTGAAGTTTCTTTTCCATGAGAGCGGTTTGTTCTTGCTGAAGTGCAGCTAAGCAGTGTGTTTTCTCTATCTCTATTTGGTCATGTATTTCTTCTTCTTGTGATGGTGTAAGAAAGTGACTTATATCTTCGAGTATGAATGCGTGTTTCTCTAGATAGTACAATATGGCTTGCCTTTTATAGCCATATGTTCTTTGCTTGTACTTACGGTGTATTCTTGGGAAAGTTGTGAGATGCCACCAGTAGTTAGACATTTCTGATAATATTTATAGGCTTGTTGACTAAGTCATGTTTCTTCTACTGGTTTCGCTTCTTCTGAAATTGATGGTGTTGATGGGTCTTGTGGATGTGGCAGTGATGGACTGTATAAATTTTCTTCCTCTGATTCTGAAATGTATTCTATTTCTTCATACTTAGTTTCATCTTTCCCCTTGTTGTCTGCGGCTTCCTTTAGTTTTTCCTTTTTAGCTAAAGTTGTTTTTTCTTTTTGTAATGCTAGGGGCTTTCTTCCATTTTTTATCCTCTTTAGGAAATGCTTTGTCAAATGATTGCTTTCCTTCTCTGATCATGTGGGCAATTTGGCTTTGGTGGAATCAACAGGCAGACTTTGAATTGCTTCTACATATGTAGCCACTAGTTCATCTAACACCTCATAAGTTAGTGGAGGAATGTGTTGTGTGTGGTATTGTCGACCAAATAAATGTATAATCTATATTTGTGATAAAATAAACCTCCTTTTCATATTTTGCAATAGCTTGCTCATATATCCTATATTTATTCACCAATGATTTGCTTAATCCTTTTGATCCAACCTAACAGTGATGTGATCTGAGTTACTACATCAAGAGTAGCCATATGTGCAAACAATTTGTTCTGCGATGGGTTTATGGACTGTCTACCACTCTATTGTGTTTATTGTATGAGGTAGGTTTTTGGTGAATTACATAGGCAAACATATCAATAATCATCCATAACAAAAAGTGTGATTCCCCTCTTTTATACTTCTAGTATTTTCATTAAATTCTACCACTAAAAGTTTCGCAAGGTTGTACTCTAAATGAAATTGAACCATAACTAGGGAAATCTATGTGCTAAGCCCGTGGGCACCATTCTTCTCTATTTGTATGATATATTTTAAGACATATGGCTTTATCTGAATACCTTAATGTATGATTGGCAATGTATGTTATCTGTACTCCATTTCTGCTAATCGATTTTGTGACGCCCATCGCTTTCAAGCTATTTCTTTCTTTTCTTGTCGACTTCTTGGATTTGGTAATTATTGAACGCCATTTATCCCATAAATTCTAGTAACCCTAGCTATTACCTCTATATTAATTTGATATGGTTGGTCTAAGTGTAGCATCTGATTATGGAGTCTTCTCAGTATGAAATCAAATCTACAAAATATTCCCTAGGAAACTCTATGGGTATTCGACTCCAAATGTCAATTTTTAATTCCTTGATGACTTCAACATTCTTCTTGTATAACATTGCCTTAGTATTTGGATCTTCTTCTAATAGCAATGCTCTCTCTAGTTTGAAGTGAGTTCAAATTTGTGTGATCATAGTCCAGAATTTTTGGAGTGTATGTACTTCTGTAGATCTCCCGCATATTTTGCAACTTTGAATGGAATCCGTGCGAAGGCACCCTCAAGGTCGGTGGTGTATGATACTCATCGAAAAAAATCCATGGTCATTAGTAATACTTGGATTTGGACCCAAATTTTCTTATGTAATTTTGATCGCATCACAACCTCTACCCACGTTGTTGTCTTTGTTGTACAATCCTTTATGGGAACCGCCTCTACCCACCTTGTCAAATATTTTTTTCCCATGATGATGAACCTTGCTTGAGAGTTTTTGGTAGCCAACTTAATTGGTCCTATGAAGTCAATAGCCCATTTCTCAAATGGGGCCGGTGCCAAAATAGGTCTGAGTGGCATTTCATCTCTAGCATTTGGCTTCCCCACTCTTTGGAAAATATCACATGATCTAGCATGTTTGTGAGCATCTCTAAACAATGTAGGCCACCATAGCCTTGCCATCATCACTTTCATTTTTGTCTGATCTCCACCATTATGTCTGTCAGCAATGCCTTCATGTGCTTCCACAAAAATGTTCTTTCTTTCATGTTCTAATGCTACTCTCCTCAAGACCTCATCTTGTCCCTTTTTATACAATTTGTCCCTAAATCAAAGGTAAAAGGGAATGCTCTACTCAACAAATTCTTCTTTTGTTGTTGGGTATAATCTTTTGGAAATTCTCCTATATGGATAAGTTGGGAAATATCATCAAACTCTTTAGGTATGGCCTCGATTCTAAATAAATGGGCTCCAGGAAGTCATCATCTATGGGTCCTTCATCATCTCCATTTTCAACCCTAGACAAATAATCTGGACCATTGTTAATTTTTCTTGGTTTGACAACTACTGTGAAATCAAATTCTTGAAACATCATCAACCATCTGCAAATTCTTCCTTATAGTACTAGTCTATTTATTAGATACTTCAATGGTTCATGATCATTGTAGAAGGTAAATGAAGTGTGTAGTAGGTATTGCATGTATTTCATTAGTGTGTACACCATACTAAGTGCTTCTCTCTCTATGGTAGTGTAGTTTCACTCTAAATTTTCCAATTTCCTACTAGCAAATGCCACTGGGTGGTCCATCTTCTCCCTAGGCTATGTTAAAACAGCACCAATTTCTAATTCTAGAAGCATCCACATGAACGTGGAAGGGTACCTTCTAATCAGGAAAAATAAAAATAGGGGCATGTAAGATTTTATCTTTTAAATTTTCGAAAGCATCCACACACTCTTTAGACCAAGGAATTTGTTTATTTTTCCTTTTCTTTAATAGTTCTTCTAAAGGGGCACTTATTTCTATGTAGTTCCTGATGAACTTCCTATGATAGCCAGTGTAGACCATAATTTGTTCTTACTTCCTTTTGATTTTTTGGTGGCAGTAAATTTACAATCACGAAAGTCTTCATAAGATCAATCAAAAAACCTTCCTTGCATATTATGTGGCCTAATAAAGTACTAAAAGGAGTCAAGAAGATACATTTTTAAAGTTCAAATAAATTGTTAATGCTCGACATCTTTGAAACATAAATCTTAAAACTTGTATGTGATTTTTTAACAGGCCATACACCATCCATTCATCGAGATAAACTTCTAAGAAATCATGAATGAAGTCTTGAAAAGCATGTATCATAATTCTGTTGAATACTGTCGTTGCATTCTTTAGGCCAAATGGCATAACTGTATACATAAATGATCCTCATTCAGTAGCAAAAGTGGTGTTTGGTTGGTCCTCTAGGGTAATTTTGACTTGGTGGTACCCAGAGAAACCATCTGTAAACGAATATACTTCTCTTCCCACCACATTCTCTAGCATCTCTTCTGTAAAGGGGGTTGGAAAAGGGTCATGGATACATGCTTTCTTTAGTTCTCGATAATCTACACATACGTGGATCTCTCTAGTCTTTTTATTTTGGATCACCATGGGGCTGATCCATTCTGCATCTTCCACTAGTTTAATTATTCATGCATTCAACATTTTATCTAGTTCGGCTTTCACCTTTACTTTTAAATTTGGATTCAGCCTATATGGCCTCTTCTTCAATGGTTTGAATCCTTCCCTCAATTTGGATCTTCATTGTTGTAGCTTCTTCCTTTATCCCCTTTAATTCTTTAAAATATTTAGGGAAAATGTCTTAGAATTCTTTCAGTAATTCCATTATTTTAGCAACTTCTTCTTTTATCCAATAATCTCCAATTTTGGCCAATTTTTTAGTTCCATTTGTTCCAATTTTTTCATTCCTTCTTTTTAATGGCTGATAATAGTATTTTTCTCCCTCATCTTTATTTTCTACCACTGATCTTTGATCATCTATGACTTTGTATCTTAAGTTATCTATTTTTTCTTCTTTGTCTTGTTTCTCTACACTGTAGCATCTTACTAGCGCTTTTATTTCTATTGGGCTTTCTTGTGGTTTTATAATCTCCACTTTTGGATTATTTGTGTCTTCAAAGTATTGTTTTACTACTTCTTCCAGAGTTAGAAACAAAAATGTTCTAATCTTCTGTAGCACCCTCTAAATATTTAAATTCACGTCCCAAAAAGAAAAATTATGGCAGAGGTCCTTCGCAATCTGATCCTAATCTTTTGTTTCTCACCTAACATCTTGGTGTGTGTACCATGACCACGGTGTGGGCCCAAAATTTCATACAATTAACTGAGTTCATAATAGAGAATAATTCTCTCCACATATTTCCCAATGTTGCTCACACACTTGAACATGTTTCCACGAATCTATTTCTCGAGTATACTCAGGGATCGCGGCATAATATCCTTCACTTTCCATGAATCTTTCTTTGAGTAGGATAGTGACTGATTTCCATCGAGATATACTTACTTTATGTGCCACCCACCAACTCACGACATTTATGGTCAATGTATCATCCAATGCTTCTATCCTTACTTGTTCATTTGGAAATATTATCTCCATAATCTTTATGTATCCCTCTATATCTCCAAATCCTGAATACTTTGGTAGCATCTAATGTGATTCTCTTCTTCTTAATCTGTATACTCATTTTATTGGGAGGTTCTTTATCCTTTTTTCTTCCATGGAAAAAACTTTCTTAGGTTGGCATAAGAATTTCATCTTCTTCTTGAGCTGGAATATTATTCTTCATCAAATTTGTCTCTACTGGGTGCCAAAATGTCACCCACAGTATTGTAGTTATCTTCACATGTGATGAGACACTACGGTATTCTCCTTGACTCAATATAATTTCCATGTGCTTGTTTCTAGGAACCTATGAATCTAGGATTCCACTTCATTATCTGACTCTTCCGTGGTATCCTCCTATTTGACTGAAATCTCTCCATCTGAGATTTTGCTCAAACTCTTTGTTAATACTAGAAAATATGTTTGGTGCATATACTCCTTGTATCTCATCAAAGTAATCCTCCTCAAGGGTGGTCCATACCTCCTCTAACCACATGGCACTCATCCCAGTATTTAAGGGTACGTGAACACATATCCCATCTGAGTGTAAAGTTACTTCTTCTTCAAAGCTCAAAGTTCCAATGCAATTGACAAACCATTCTAATGCTAGAGTGGCATTATATGAAGAATTATCATCAACATTCTCCACTACCTCGAAGTTCACCAATATTTTTATTCCCATGAAATTCACCTTGACATTCTTCAACACTCTTATAGGTTTTCTAGAGGATCCATCCACCAATCCAATAAAGTACCTAACGGGATCCAGAGTGGGTTTTACAAGCATTTCCCATGTGGTTTTGGACATCATGTTATCATATGTGCCAAGATCTAATAAAACCTTGGTGATGGTGGTGTCAAAAATATCCACATCTAGATAAATGGTGGACTTACACCATGTTAGTTGAGTCCAAAATGCATTTCTTTTTTTATTGGGTCTTCGTTCAATTCAATGGACATGAAGAATCCTCTCCTCCTTATTCCAATATTTTCTTAATTGTTTTAGTTTCTCTACTAAACCTTGATTGATAGTCATATTTGCTAATTCCTTCAGTGTAATCACGTCTTCTTCACTAAAGTAGTTCCTCTCTCTCTCTCTCTCTCTCTCTCTCTCTCTCTCTCTCTCTCTCTCTCTCTCTCTCTCTCTCTCTCTCTCTCTCTCCATTTTAAAAGGAATGATAACCAAATCATGCCAAGCCAAGAAATCAGATGCTGATCAAAATACCACAATCAATAAGATGAAATAAATTTGCTAGAATAACTTTACATAAACCTTTGCAAACAAATGAGAAGCAATATCATATATAATTATGGAACTCAATGAAATACAATGATAATGTGCCTTGCTTATATATGAAATTAATAACAATCTGAGAACCAGTTAAGGTCATAGATCAAGCCATAAATCAAGAAAAAAAATAGTCATCAAATAACTAGTCAAGACCATAGATTTAAGAGTGAACGAGACATCAAGGATCTAGTCAATACCATAGATCAAGGAAAGAACTAGTCAATACCATAGATTAAGGAAAGAATTATACCTGACAACTAGATAGTATCCCCCTAATATCTAAATAAATAAAAAGAAATATCCACACACATAAGTGGGTGAGGATAAATACAATAAAGATAAATAAAGTACCTAGGTGAACATGAGCTAAGGTAAATACCTACTCTAACACCCCCCCCCCCCTCAATTTAATCTAGGGGCCAAAATAGAAGTGGCATGTCCACAGTATGAGTCCTGGAAACTAGGCCTGATGAGGAACTCATGTACAATATATCCATGAAGAAATATCGAACCAAAAGAAGGAAAGAATCCTGCTAGAAGGAAAAATAAAGAAGAAGAAGAAGGAAGATGTTCTCAAGAACACCCCCCAAGAACAAATTCTGAAACCCCAAGCATTCCACATAACTCATGGTAGTGAGGTGATTCAAAAGGCTTCGTAAACATGTTTGCAACCTGCTACTGAGTCAGAATGTACTCCAAGAAAATAACTCCATCATGAATGTGTTGGCGAATGAATTGGATGTGTATCTCAATATTTTTGGTCCACTGGTGCTCAACTGGGTTACAAGAAATGTGAATTACACTTTGGTTGTCACACCAAAGTATAGCCGGCGAATCCTGTGGGAATCCAAACTCTGTCAATAACTGTCGAAGCCAAAGAATCTGATGACTCACTGTAAATTTTTCCATGTACTCTACCTCTAAAGATGAAAGTGCAATATGCTATTGCTTTTTGCATGCCCAAGCAACTGGACAAGAACCAAGACAAAAAAGATGGTCAGAAGCAGAATGTTTTTCGTCAATAGAACCTACCTAATCTGAATCTATATACCCAACCAACTAAGTAGAAACCCTAGTGTAGTGTAGGCCAAAGTGGGAACTTTTGTGCAAATAGCGTAAAATCCTTTTAGCAGCCTGCCAATGACTACTATGAGGATAATGTGCAAACCAAGATAGAATCCCTACTATAAATGAAATATCATGGTGCGTATGGGTCAAGTACATGAGACTCCCAACAAACTACCTATACAATGTAGGATCACAAAGTGGTGTGGTACATGTGGAAGTAAGAGTAAATCCATATTGAAAAGGAAATGGATTTGGCTGTAATCAACCATATCAAATCACCGAAGAAGATCATGGGTGTACTTTTGCTGACTCAAATGAATCCCTAAATTTGTCTCAGAAATCTATAAACCAAGGAAATAATACAATAGCCCAAGATCTATCATGTCAAACTATGTAGAAATATCCCTCTAAATACTCTAAATTTGGGAAGAAGAGTTGTTAATAAGTAACTGATCATCAACATACAAGACAACTATCACAATATCCTGACCAACATTTCTGATAGACACTGTATGATCAGAGTGGCAATGAACAAAACCAGTATATAGAAGAAAAGAATCCATCTTCTCGTACCAAGCCCGAGGGGCTTGTTTGAGACTATAGAGAGACCTTCAGAGCCTACAAACAAGAGAAGAATCCTAAACAAATCCAATCAGCTGCTCCATGTATATTTCCTCTTGTAGATATCAATGTAGGAAGGCACTCTTCATGTCCATCTAGTATACGGGTGACCCCTATGATGCAGCAATAGCAAGTATAAGGCATATAGAATCCATCTTAGCAACAGGTGTAAAATTCTCAGAGTAATCAATACCTTCACATTGTGAAAACCCTTGGAAATAAAACGAGCCTTATACTTGTCAATGGACCCATCAGCTGCGTATTTGATTCAGTATACCCACTTACACCTAGCCATCCTTCTTCCTTTAGGAAGAGATACCAAATCCCAAGTATGATTGTTCGTCAAAGAAGAATACTAAACTGTCATCGCATCATCTCACTCATGTATCCCATGAGCCTTTGAGAAACATTGTGGATCCTCATAAACTACCTGACATGAAATTCTAGAACCTGTAGAATGTGTTTGATGATGCCTAGTGGGTGGAATATCCTGTATGAAAGTTGTTGCCTTAGAAACTGTAGTACGATACCACTTAGGCATAATGACAACATCAATGGGAATAGGATCCTCAATGGCATCTATAACCTCCTCATCAATCTCCTCAAAGAAAGGATCTTCAAGATGAGATGAAGAAGAAGGAGGCACAAAAGAAGATGAAGAATCATGAAGAGTGAAGCACTCATCAAACTAAACTTGTGTTCAAAAAATAATTTCATGTGTATCAGGATCTAAAATTCGATAAGATCTCATGTCCTCACAATACCCTATAAAGATCAAGGGTTTACTCTTCTTATCAAAAGCTTTCATTTTCTTCTTTGGCATAAAGGCTCAAGCATGGATCCCAAAGACTCAAAAAAATGAGACATCTGGCTTAGTTTTGGACCAAGCTTCCTTTGGAGTCAAATGCTCAAGTGCTTTATGTAGTGTGTAATTTTGAATGTAGTTAGCACAATTAATTACTTCTGCACAATAGATATGAGGTATATCTCTAGAATGCATCATACAGTTATCTATTTCCTTCAAAGTTCTATTCTTCCATTTAAGTCATTTTTTTGTGGAGTATGAGGAACAGAATGCTAGTGAATAATGCCTTGAGTTGCCAAAAATTTAGAAAACTAATTTCTGAAATACTCCCCCCATTATCAGTGTGAAGATTCTTTATGCAACTAGAAGATTGTTTCTCAACCAAAGCCTTGAAGACTTTTAAGTGTGAAAAACGTCACTTTTTTACTTGAGAAAATAAACCCCAAGTACGCCTCGAGAAATTATCAATAAAGATAAGCAGGGATAATTTTAGCAGCGAATATTCGTAATATGGCGAAAATTTCATTTTAGGAAAATTTGAAAAGGCGACTTATTCGGAGAGTGGGTCGGTGTCCTGTGCGCCAAAATATAAAGTATATTTTTTTTGGGGGGTCGGCTTCGCCTTCATTTGAAAACATCTCCTATTAAAAACCTATGTGATTCGCCGGGTAGTATACCTCAAGTAGCTTACCAAATTACCAATACTGTGAAATTTGAACTCGCATACCCTTTGCACCAGAGATGATTCATATTACTGTTATCCTGTGATTGTTGAGCGCGCGACAAATGCAGTATTGACGCGCGACAGAGAAATACTGACGCGCGACTTTGGCTAAGGCTTGACGCGCGACAGAGGAAGGCTTTGACGCGCGACAGAGGAAGGCTTGACGTGCGACCTGGGCAGTATTGACGCGCGACATCTGACAGTTCACGCGCGACAAGACCTCAGAGACTGTACAGAGTCGCTTCTTCGTTCTTTTGCTGACGCACGACTCTTTCAGAATAATGGAAGGTGCCAGCTCAAAGAATACGAATAACCTAAAAGTAAGTAAGAAATCTCAGAAATCACTCTTCAAATATTTTGGAAACTCTGCGGATACAGATAATGTAATACCAATCATATAGATTCCACCAAAAGAATCAGAATATACTGACTGTGGTGGAAGGCATTATTGAGGTGGACATGCATTCTGCACAGTATCACAGTCAAACAAATGAAACCTACGATAATATGCCAGATCTTGAAGATATTGTTCCTGTTGGGGTGCAACCAGAAGTGCAGCTAGATATCACAGATACAAACACTGAGCAAAATGGAAGACAGAAATCAATATCAAACTCTGGTCCAAGAAAGAGGAAACCAGGGTGATTGCGATATTGCTCAAAATTCGACTCAAAAAAGTAAAGCATTGAAAACAAACAACAATATGTGGGACCATTGGCGGACATACAAGTTTGATTGGGCAGCTAAATTCCATTTATTGAACCTGTACAATCATCAAATTCTGAAGAAATCCCATGTGAATGTACATGTACAATATGTACGTGGAAATTGGGAAAGCAACAAAAAATGCAACTGAAGCTGGACACAATAGAAAAACATTGTGGAAAACAATATTTAACTGTAACAGGGGCGGATGGCCAGAAAATCAAAACACATAGGTGGAAAACTGAAAAGGAGTGCATGCATGTCAGATACGCAGCGGAATATGAGGCAGAGCAGAAAAAAACACAGACATCTGTTGGAAAAGGAGGAACAATCACATCGCATATTGGTAAGATGAAAGAAACAATCTACATGCAAAATTCATACAATTCTCTACTCTTTTTCAAATACTTAAAAAAGGAAGGCGGGCGATGTCAGATTTCCTTGATTTCAAAGTTTTGTATCAATTTAACGGAATGCTGAATGTACCTCAGTCTCATTGGTCTGAGAGTAGTGGATGGGAAATGGCAAAATGCCTCTCGATGATAGAGAAGGAAGATTTGAAAGAGAATGTAAAAAAAGCAAACTTTATCTCTGTTTCAATTGATGAAGTGACAGCAGTCGACAAACACCGCATGGGTATGTATCCACATCTATACATTAGAAAATCATATAAGGACACCTCATCTGTGGGGGTTATGAAAAATGGTTGAAAACTGCAATGCTGAAAACCTATACAAATAGTTGTTTCTCATTTGAAAGATGTTGCTGGTATGACTGATTATGAAATTGCTACGAAGTTGGTATGCGTTGGAGCAGATGGTGCATCTGTCATGCAGGGTCACCGAACAGGGCTCTGTGTTAGATTACAAACAACAGTGGCCCCATATATGCTACCAATTCACTGCATGGCTCACAGAATGAATTTAGCGTATAAAATGGTAAGCAACCATGAAAATGTTGCTAAATTAGAAGACATAATAAGAGAACTCCATGCCTATATGTCAAGCAGCCCAAACGTTTTCTGGAGTTCCAAAAATTTGCAATTGGAATTACAGACGGCAAAAAAACTTCTGAAGGATGTGGAGACTAGATGGATCTCTTTGTATGAACCAGCATGCAGAGTTCATGAGGAGTATCCTTCATTGGTTGGTTTCATGCACAAATACCGTCATGAAGTTGATAGGGCAAGGGACCTGTTGTTCCGCTTAACTGATTTGGAGACTTTGCTTACATTGGTTGGTATTCTTCCAATGTTAAAGGAGATCAATACACTGATGAAGCGTTATGCACAGGGGCAGATTGATCTATATTGTGGATTTTATAAGGATGAGGAAAATGGTATGTCAAAGTCTTGATATATATGTATTGTTCGCAGGATAGTTTTGATGCCCTGTTTTTGAAAATTGGAGAGATTTATGTAGATCTTAAAAATCCTAACACCTATTTGAGATTAATATTCACGATCACCTATGCATCTTGTTAATGGGAAGGAAATACCTATGCACATTTTGCAAAGACGTCAAGATATTACAGGATCGGAGCGAGAAGATGTTCCTGTAACAGTAATTTGTTTGAGTCTGTGATAGTTGAAACCAGAATAAAGCTTTAAAAAAATTTCAGAAACCTTGTCGTCAGAAATTAGGGAACGTTTCTGTAAAGATAAAATTCTGGAAGCCATGGGTGTGATGAATCCGATTTTTTGGAATACAGAAGGTGGCCGTGCAGACTTTGTCAGTAAGCATTTTCATAAATCAATGTGTACAATAATGGAACAATTTTACTAAGACGTCAGAGCTCAAGGGTACGGGAAATCAAAGGTATACTGAATGCCGATTTATTAAAGTTTCAGTCACCAATTTTGCAACAACAATGAGGAACCAATATAAGAATTTAGATCAACCTTCTGAAAGTGGTGCTATTACAAGGCTGTGGAGAGGAATCTATCAAAGTTCTATCTTACAAGAAGATATCAGTGAGTATTTCAGACTATATGAATTATGCCAGACAATGATTTTGGGGTCTGTGGAGGATGATGAAAGAGTTTTTCAGTGCATTGTCATTTATAAAATCAAAACTGAGAAACAGGTTGGATAAAAATCTGGAAAGTTGCATGAGGTGTTACGTTTCACGATACTCCCTCGAAACCTTTCCGTTTGACAGAGCAATTGCGCACTGGAATTCCCTTTGCGAAAGAAGAGGTGTAAATAATACAGCTACAAGTACAAATATACCCAACTTGAGAGTGTAATTGGCTTCTTCGTCACATTCTACAGAAGACAACATCGACTTTGACGAAGCTATTGATAATGGATTGTTTCAACTTTAAGTAGGTATCTTCTTTATCTATCTTTATCTTTATCATTTAAGATGTTACAGGTCTATATACTAAAATATCAGGCGATTCACCCATCTATCTACTAATCCATTTCTCGTGTTGGATTCTTTTTAAATCACAGATCTAGCTCATTACCAATGGCAGTGATGATTTCAAACTTTAAGCAGGTATCTTTTTCCCCTTAACCTTGAGAGTGTAGTTGGCTCTTCGTCACATTCTACAGAAGACAACATCGACTTTGATGAAGCTACTGATAATGGATTGTTTCAACTTTAAAGTAGGTATCTTCTGTATCTATCTTTTATCTTTATCATTAAAGATGTTACAGGTCTATATACTAAAAATGTCAGGCAATTCACCCATCTATCTACTAATCCATTCTCATGTTGGATTTTTTTTAAAACAAAGATCTATATTGTTACCAGTGGCAGTGATGATTTAACTTTAAGCGGTATCTTTTTCCCCTTATCTTATTGTTTGTTACTATTCATTTTTTCAACTCTGGTTATAATTAAAAATGTTACAGGTGTATGTATTTACATTTAGTTAAATACAAAATTTTTATTTTTTGAAACGTGGGTTGACATCCGTCCGAGGAAAGCTTTTTACTTCTCGGGATGACAACGTCAGGCAACTCACCCATCTATCTACTAATCAATTTTTTGTGTTGAATTTTTAAAGACAAAGATCTAGCACATTACCGTTGATGATTTCAATTTTAAATAGGTATCTTCTTCAACATAATATTTATATTTACTTGAACCTTTAAAGATATTGTTGGTCTATATATTTAAAGATGTTGCTGGGCACTTCTCAGGACTGACAATGTCAAGCAACTCACCCCTCCATCTACAATGTCATGTGAAACAAAGATCTAGCACGTTACCATTTGATGATTTCACAGCAATCTAATACGCAAGAGGTAAGCTAAACCCTAGCTTGCAATTATGTTTAATTTCTTACCAGTGATGATTCTTTCTTGATTTCCGCTAGAATTATATTAATTTATTTTTAATATATTTTATATCTTCCTGTAGACCAAGGATTTTTTTTTTCTATTTACTATCTCTTTATTCTCCATTTGTTGGTGAGTCACTGAGTGGTAGCTTCCCAAAAATAGATATTCCTGCCACCTGATAGGATAAGGATAACTAAAATAACAAAAAATAAATTTGGAAAGTGATGTCGAAACATGTCACAATACTACCAAATTCAATATTCACATTCCCTGATTCAAACCCACAAGAGCCTTGGCTGAGTCACCCTCCGTTAATATTAAAGTACATTGATCAGAATTCATCCCTCCTGCTTGATTTGCATCAAGTTTGGGAAACATCAATAATTTCCCCTTCTTGGTTCCATCAGTTTTCTTAAGATCTTTTTTTTTTAAACTTTTCCACTGCCACTCCAGTCTCCTCAGGTCAAACAAAGTTACAAAGCTCATCTTAGATAACCTGACCATACCAAAAAACATATCACATCATCTTTCACACTTTCATTAAACTCACAACCTTATAGGCAATAACCTTGTGATGCAAAGATAAATGAGCATTTGAATCAACGCATTCCTGGAGCCACTGTCCAACCTTGCATTGACTCTAAGAATCCTTTAAGAAACAATGTGTTATACTCTTCTTACTATGCACAAATCTTATGACAAGGTAACATCAATATGAGATTTCTCAACTTTATAAAATTTGTAGATAGTCATTTCCCAACTTTGAGCATTAATCAGAAATATAACCTCTATTACACATACATCTCTTCTGTGTAGTAGCAATCAACATTCCTGTCTCAGCACCATGATAGACCACATAATGACACCCCTCTATAGCATGACATTTGGGTCTGACAGACCTTGAGCTTTTCTCAAAGATGTGAAAAACATTTCTTAAGGCATAAAACAAGGTCCTCTTAATATGTCACCTTTTAGAACTACAAGACATTGATGAATCAACAGCTTGACATGGTCTTATACCACTTTTAGAGAATTATAATCTCCTTGATGAAATTCTTTCACTTTGTAATCATGAAGCACTGATAATTTTCATCACCAACTAGGACTGAGTCAGCTTGAAGCACTGACAGAGTAACTTGCACACTTGACTGAGCTTTACCAACTAGATAACAGGACAGATTGCTAGACCTTAGCATCATTGACTTCGCTATCGTTATTTTAGACTGATAAAGGTCATTCATAAAATCCAAACACACTTTGAAGTCCTCAACACATTGAAAATCATAGACAGATATTCAGGTACTAATTTTTACATTATACACATTAAATCGATCATCGTATTTCATCATCATCTATCATTGATTATCAATTGTCATCATTCATCATCTACGTCCACATACGATCATTCATTGACAATGCAAGTAAACAAGAAACATACATATAATTCATGATAATCACCATCTAATCACCATATAATTAAATTCAAATAGATAGTACAAACTCAATAGTTGAAGTTTTCAAATTCAATATTAAAAGTTTAGTCAATAATAAAAGTTTCTAATTTTCACAACCATCTAATGTAATCAAAATTTAAGATTGTATATAATTAAATTCAAATACCATACTCAATATTAGAAGTTTTCAAACTCAATATTTATTAGTTTCCCCAATAATAAAAGTTTCTAGTTTTCAACCCTCTTTTTCTTATCCAGTTGTACACTCTGCTCCCTTCCCCAACGGCTTCAATTCCACTATGGTTTGTAACCCTTTCCCCAACAGCAGAAAAAACCCTGACTTATAAGATCTTCTGCAGCACTGTCCAGATTTTTTATAATTCTTTCTTCTTGATTTGTTGCATCTCCATGAGACAAACAAATTTGGATCAGCAACTGCTTTGGCTTTGAACAGATGTCAGGGTCGAGACCATGCTCTTTAATGATCCGCTTTAGTGTATTGTTTGGTTTGTTTAACCAAAACAATATTTTGCTTCAAATTTTTTGCCTCGGACAAAGCTGTTCTTTGCTGTTCCAAGGTGAACTTGCAAAACCTTCGCCTGACTCTTCAAATTTTCATATATTTCAACTGCACAAAAAGAGTAACGTCAATTCAAAGTATTAATGTAAATTCAAAATTTCAAATTAACAAAAATGATTGTTAGAATGTAATAGTACTTAACAACCGCTCTATCTCTTTTCGGCATTTGCGATTGATACCAAATCCTGGTGTCCTTTGACCATTTGTTAAAATATGCCTGGGCCTCGGCACTAATATTTTCCAATCTGTTTAGTGCCTTATCTAAAATGCCATCTTTATAGTCATTGTTAAAAGTGACAGTCCCACATTTTACTTGGGTAAGTAGGGAATCCATCTTTGCAGGTTGATTCTGGACTGCAGCGTATAAACTATCCCTTTGCCAATAATTTTCATAACGACTAATAATCTCCATTGATAAGAATTTTAGCCCTTTTTTCCCATTCTATAGCTGTTGCATTTGAGGAATTATAACTCACTGACATGGGATTGACAATCATTACCAATTAGGTTCTCCAAAGGAAAATGTGGAAACTCTTCACTTTCTGAATCTGTAAGAAGATCTTGCTGGAGAAGAGTGGGGGGCTTTCACCATGACCAAGATCAACTGCTCCTTGTTTCTTCTGTCTTAGGGTGTGCTGATCCTGTTGTTGAAAAAATAAATCAAGATTAGATAAATAATTTGAAAACTGAATATTTAGATTAGATAAATCATAAGTAATTAAAATTGTAAGAATATTAAAATTGAAATTTTGAAGACTGAAGTATACCTGCTGGCCTTGAATCATCTCGCGGGTATCGAAAAAAACCAGTTTGGTCATTGCTATCAAGTCCCAAAATAATCTTCATCTAAATTTATATTGTTCAAAACAGATATGCCCGTTGCACTGGGCAAGCCACCAAGTGAGAGAGATGGAATTCGAAACGAGGAGTCAAGGTTTAGTGTCCCACTAGGGCCGGAGCAAAGGCATTCGTTTACCAATGGTCTTTTTCACTGTTCCTCTGGTGGCATTTTAAAAATTAATGGTTGAGTGGGGTGTCGGTGCCGTGGCTTGCTCATGACTGACATGTGCCTGAAAAGTACAAGAAAAAATTAAAAATATTAAAACAATTCATAAAGTAAAAACTACGAAATTAAACGTTCTATACAAAAATTGTACCTTGTTGTCGAGGGGTTTGTTTTTTTCGGTGCTACGGGTGGCCTTGTAGGAGTTGTACTCAGTGGCTGTTCTGAAGATATCAATGCATGGGACTGTATTGAGTGAGTTGGGGAAGAAGGTTCCATAGTCCCTGCTATTCATCAATACTTAAGTGTTGTCAAATTCAGTTTGATAAAAATTTAAATTGAAAAATAAATCTGCCAACTTTGGAATTTGTCAATTATGATATATGCGAATGTATATTACTTCTCTGGCGTTTAACGAGTTCAAATTGTTTGAGGGTCCTGGAGGAGGAGTGAGCTTCCATTTCGGAATGGGAGTCCCCCGAAGCCTCCGCGTTAGTGGCCTCTTCCTCTCGACATCTTTTTCTTTTTGGGAATGGCTTCAAGATATCTTCTCTGAAAAACATTAAATTTAAGTTTTAATAACTTCGCACTGTAATGAAGAAAATTGTAATACAATTACCAAAACTAAATAGTTTATACCTGTTGTTCTGCAAAATGGAATTGAGAATTCATCAAAGCCTCATCAGAGCAAGTAGGAATTTCTTTGAGGAGCTTTTAAATTTAAAAGTGCCTCATGTAGAAGCCGAGGAGATAGTTGGTTGAATAAATGAAAGTTTTTTCTGACATTTTCGAATTTGATATGTCAGCTCTAATTTTTTTTTGGATAGAAATGTGCACCAATCGAATTGTTGTTTTGAGATAGTGGCACAATGTATTCAATGGCCCAATTTGGGATATCTGTTTGGCGACCCTGCAAACAATCTGGCTTGAGAAAAATCAATAAGTGCAGCAAGAAAGTGGTAGTGTGCATTGATTGTGTATCTACACCACGCCTGGATTTATTGACATGTGGCTGACAAATGCGAAACATTGAAAATTACTATTAATTTTTATAACAGCAAATTGTATCAGAATAAAAAACAGAATAAAACACAGAATAACTTACTTCCAATCAAAAAAACCGTACTTTGATTAGAAGAAATTTTCTTGTTTTCATTCCACGAGTGTTCTTTGTTCTTTGTAACATTGGTAATTTCTGATAGGAAGGCCGGAGAAAATCCCAAGATTGTATGTCATTCGGATCGATAGAGAATTGGAACAATGTGGCCATCGTTCAGACTCTTCACAGCTAAAATATACCGTCCTCTGAATTGTAGCATGACATAAGGTAAATCCAAAATATCTTGGATCTGTTTCGAAATGGGGCATATTAACTAACCCTGTAAATCCACACTTTCTATTATACCTTGATATTCTGGAACAATCCTTAAAGCCGTATGGATGTGAGGGCATAAGGGATTCCTGTAGGTATCTTGGAAATCGATTGACTTGGATTCTCTTCATCCTTTCTTGCTGAACTTTGCATTGGGAGGCATGTGAAGTCGACATGTAGCTGAAATTGCGTCTTTGTCAAAGCTTTCGAATACCTCAAAATTCAAGAACGGGAAAAACTAAACGTAAAATGAGTGGAATAAGGGTATTTATAACCTAGATATAGGCGTCACTGCCTACCTACCTTTGGACGCGCGTCATTTGCTGATTCAAATGACGCGCGTCAATAGGAAGCAGTGTCCGTGCGTCATTTGATTATTGTGTCACCCGTCAATAGATTGCTGTGTCGCGCGTCATTGATTTCAATGTCGCGCGTCAATAATTGCTGTGTCGCGTCAAATAGATTGCTGTGTCGTGTCATTTGATTATTGTGTCGCGCGTGGAAGTAAGATTGCTGTGTCGCGCGTCAATAGCTGGCTTGTCGTGAACGTCATTTTTTTATAGTGTCGCGCGTCAATTGGTTATAGGGTCGCGCGTTCATTTGCTCTAGAGTGTCGCGCGTCATTTGATTACAGTGTCGCGCGTCATTTGATTACAATGTCGCGCGTCAATTGTTTACAATGTCGCGCGTCATTTGTTTACAATGTCGCGCGTCATTTGTTGTACAATGTCGCAAAGCGTCATTTGTTTACAATGTCGCGCGTCATTTGTTTACAATGTCGCGCGTCATTTGTTTACAATGTCGCGCGTCATTTGTTTACAATGTCGCGCGTCAATATAGGACAATGTCGCGCGTCAATTAAGGGTAATGTCGCGCGTCAATAGAATGTAATGTCGCGCGTCATTTTGTGACTGGTCGCTCCATTGAAAGAGGTGGTTGGAAAAACCATCAATTCATTATGCACAAGCTCAAGTGTTGAAGAAACTCTCTTAGAAAAATTATTAGGAAATGGATCTTGGTGTTGTTTCCCTAATACATATCCAGAGAAAACTCCCTCAAGACAAGAAACTCTAGGAAGACCATCTACCATACCATGAGTGCTCAACTCCTTCAAATATTTGTAGTTAAGATGTCAAAATCTTTCATGCCAAAGCTTACTCTCTGAATCTGCATGAGAAACCAATCTTGTCCCTATAGAAGAAGTGTCATCAAAACCCTCAAAGTGATATAGTCTAGAACTATGATCAACAATACCCTGAGCAACAAGTGAATAAGGCTTCAACAAAGTTCTTACTTCTGTGCCATGTGGTGTAAAAGTCATTGTTTTTCCTTTACCAGAATGACAAATTTGATATACATAAAACAAATTTGTAGTGATGTTAGGAACATATAGTGCATCTTGGATACTACCACCATCAATTTGTATATCACCTTTTCCCTCGACAGAAAGAAAGGAAGAATATCCAACCTCAATTTTGGAAGTAGAACTCAAACCTAGAGAAACAAAAGACTCCTTGGAAGAATTCACGTGATGAGAAGCACTAGAATCTATAACCCAACTATCTGCAAGTGGTGATTGAAATCTCCTAACAACATTAAATGCTTTTCCATGTTGATTAGAATGAGGTGGAGTGGAGATAGAAATTTTGTGTTTCTTGATTACATCCTCTAAGGCTCACATTCGCTTATAACACCTATATTCTTCATGACCAATACCCCCACAAAAAATCATGAAAGGCTAGACTTATTCTTGTATTTAGAATAATTATTGGGTTTAGAGTTGTTTTCTTTAGGTTAAGGGGCACTTTAAGATGGAGAAGGGGTGAATTTGGTTTTACTTTTTGGTTTTCCCTTGCCCTTAGGATTATATGCAACTAATACTTTTTGAGAGGTGGAAGACTTAAGGTGAGACAATTTGGATTCTTCCCTAGTAATTTTTTCACAAAATGTTTTTAAGTCAGGCATTTTGATTGTGTCACCTAAGGCATCCATGCTAGAGAAAAAGGTAGAAGAAAATATTTGAAATGGTCCTCTCAACTTCGATAGAATCAAGTAAACACACTCTTCATCTTTCTTATCTCTTCCAATCCCCTTTAGCTATGTCAAAAAATGCTTGAACTTGGTAAGATAATCTATAATTGTTGGAAAATATTCAAGATTAAGAGAGGTGATCTCAATGTCAAGTTGCATGGCTCTCATATGATACACCTGACCAAATAAATCCTCCAATTTCTCCCATATTATGAAAGGACAGTCACATTTTTCTAAATGAAACAAAAGACTGTCACTTACATATGTTCCTAGGAAACCCATACACTCATAAAATTTGCATTGTTACTGAAATTTCTCATATTATCTAGTGAACACTGGTTGTTCTGAAGAAGTTAAAGCCCATAATCTTTTCCGCTTAATTATTATTTCCATTCTTGGTTTCTATGTGTGGTAATTATGTGTTGTTAATGGCTCAACATGATCTAATGTAGAAGTAGACGCCATCCTCAAAAAATCACCAAAATAAATGCAAGAACCAACCAATGCAACAACACCCCAAAGCAATGTAACAAGACCCCCCCAAATTTTAGCACTTTATAATGAGTGTGTGTTAAAATATGGAACTTTATAATTATATTGAAATTCTCAAAATAAATATTTACAATCGAAATATCACAGAAAAATAAACACTTTGCAAAAAACGGCACTCAAAACCGAGTTACCGATCAAAAGTTACAAGCTTTTAAATATTATGCTCTACTATTTATTTTAGTTGCCACTAAAACAGAATAAAATGCTCTTGCCAACCTTCTGCACACAAATCAAAAACGTTGCTCCACAATAGAAAAAACTCTATGTAGATATTGAGAAATCAAACAAACCTAGAAATTGATTTCCACAATTTCTTTACTGGCAGGTACAGATCCCAAGGCGAACCAACGTGTTTCTCTGCAACAAAAAAACCAAAAAAATGACTATCTCTAGAAATGGCCAAGTTTACAATCGATCTTAGGGTTTTGCCACCTTTCGGATTCAATGGAAGCCTCTTTTTTTCATAAAAACACATGCAGCAACAAAATACGAGCAAACCTGAATATATGATTATACACAGAATTTATTTACAAAATAAAATTACAGATGGATGTCCATAGTAATCTCCTACTCTAATACCATAAAAAGAACGATAACCAAATCATGTCAAGCCAAGAACTTAGATGCTAATCAAAACACCATGATCAATAAGATGAAATCAATTCCCCAAAATAACTTGACATAAACATTTGCAAACAAATGAGCAGCAATATCATATATTATTATGGAACTCAATGAAATACAATGAGAATGGGCCTTGCTTATATAAGCAAGGAATAACAATCTAAGAACTAGTCAAGGTCATAGATCAAGCCATAAATCAAGAAAATAACTAGTCATCAAAGAACTAGTCAAGACCATAGATTTAGGAGTGAACTAGACATCAAGGATCTAGTCAATACCATAGATCAAGGAAAAAACTATACCTAACAGCTAGATAATGTCCCCCTAATATCTAAATAAATAAAAATAAATATCCACACACATAAGTGGGTGAGGATAAATACAATAAAGGTAAATAAATTACTTAGGTGAACATGAGCTAAGGTAAATACCTACTCTAACAAATTTGTTTGTGTTTCTTTTACCAATGCTCTACTCTTTTCGACTTCTTTTAAGTGTAATCCTGGTCTAATTTCTTTGGGATTCCACTCCTCTTCATCATAAGAATGTTTTTCTTGGGGTAGCCTTATTATTTTCTTTTTATTTGAGATTGCTTCAGTTTTAGCGGTACTTCTAGTTATAACTGATACCTTGTACCATGGTTCTTCGATGTTTTTCCCTTCATTTGTTGCCCTTCTCCTAAAGTAGCTTTCTCTTGTTTCTTCTCTTCTATCCTCTTCTACGGTCCTCCCTCCTGAAGTGTTATTCCCTAAAGTAGTAGTTCCTTTAACAGTGGCCTTTACAGCCTTATCTTTTTCTATGGTAGTTTCATCCCAAGGAATTCTAGTTATGTGTTGTACCTTCCTATGAGTGTCTACTGCCAATTCCTCTAATCTTGTTGATCCGCTTCTATAAAATTGTGTGGCTTCCGGATAGTAGAACACATCGTGTCCCTTCTTATGAAAAAATCTGCATGGATCAGGTTTTGTATAATTTCTAGCAAGATGTCCATATTGCCCACATTTGTAGCAATTCATTGGTCATATGTCTTGGTATCCGCCTCCTTGATTATATCCCCCACGATAACCACCATCATTATATCCTTCATATCCTTGGTAACATCTTCCTCTATGAAATTTTCCATAGCCTCCTCTATACCCACCTCTATATCCTCCTCTAAATCCTCCTCTAAATCCACCGCGGTACCCTCCGTGGAAACCCCCACCATTGTAACCTTGGTAATTTGGATTGTAATTGTTTCCTTGGTATCCACCTCTAAATTGTGGCTAACCACCTTGTTGATTTAAATATTGTAGTGTAATTATCATTTTTTGAGATGGTTTTGTAGGTGTTGTAGGTGTTGTATTCATTTTTGGTTGTGTAGGAGGAGGGTTAGGTGTTGTATTCAGCCTTGTAGCCATAGCTCTCCTAGCAGCGTAGTCCTTTAAATCGTCCAATGCATCAACCGAAGGGAAAGTATGGTGGTAATGATTATAAGAACCACGTGCGGTACATTACATCAATTGATTTATAGGTGGTGATAATTCTAACAAAGGACAAGTGTCATGAGTGTGCTAGTCCCAAAGCCTATAGATTCTGCACCATGTTTGTTCAGATGGAGTTATATTGTATGATGATGCTTTCTATGAAGAATGTACTCGTACTGTGGCTGATCTTTTTATGTGTTCAAAGTAGGGGTATCCCATTCTGTTATGCCCTTCATTACAAAAAATAATACACCACATTTTTGGTCTTGAATTATTTTTAGGAGGAGAACTGCTTCTCAATCCTTCAGTCCTATGTATTTATTGTTATAATTTAAATTTTGCAAGTTCTAATTTTACTATTTCCATTTTAGTTTTTATTGATGTCTCTCCTTACCTTCTCCAGGGCTGAGCCTCCAATTTGATCGTCATCTTAATTACTTCTACAAGTGTCTAAAATTTTTGTGTGTCTAGTTTGGCTCTAAGATAAGGAAGTGGGCCGGAGGTGAACCACTCAACACTTTGTTTATCCATCAAGGGCTCGTCTAATTTTCTAGTAACAAGGTTAAATCTTTAACTAAATTATTTTACTGATTCTCCCTCTTTTTTGAACCAGATCCCTCATTTCGCTCACTCCTTTTGATGGTGCCTCAAGGAAATGGAAATTTGTTTTGAAATCTTTCTCGACATCCGCCCATAGTTTCATTCCTTGTGATGTTAACCTCACATACCACCTTAGCGCATCACCCTTCAAAGAACACACGAAATCTTGTTTCTTCATCGCTTTCGTCTGTGGTATTGTTACTCTTCCAATAATGGTCCAGTAAGAAAAAATGTTCCAATGCATCAGTTGAATCCTTGTAAAAAAAAGGCATTTTAATCTTTTGAGCCATGGTGGGCCGAGTATTTGTTCTAGGCTACAGAACAGGTTGTTGTTTAACTTGATTTAATTTCTTGGTTAGATTATGTACTAGTTTTAAATTTCTCAATCTCCCTTTATCTCTACTTAGTTTAATATCAAAGTAAAAAACACCCAGTAATTCTTGAAATTCTCCTACTATTTCTTGTCTACTCTTACTCTCTTCTCTTAGAATTTGATATCGTTCATCCATACTTATTTCTTTTTGTAGATTCTCAATTGATGTCTCAAGCGGCACATGGAATGGAATATGCTTCGGGGGGTCATCTCCTTTGGGAATTCACAACGGTTGGGGGGTATCTCTCTATTTGGCATCTTTTCATAACTAACATTATCAATAACTACTTTTCTATCTTTAATATTCCTTAGTCTAAGATCTACCTCTAACTCTTCATCGCTTCTTCTTTTCTTATTTTTTTCATATTTCCTTTCCTGGTCCTCTTCTCTATCCTTTTCTTCAATCTTTTCTTCTATCGCTTTTATCTTCTCTTCTTCTCATACATCTACACATTATTTTTCCTTATCATGTTCATACCACTATCTCTATTTTCTCGCCAAAATTCCTCTAACAAGTTTCTCATAATACGAACTTCCTCTTCCTCTCTTTTTTCTTTAATCATTAATGGGGGTCTCATCTCCTCTTATTTCAATCTCTCTTCTTCTAAAACTCTTTTGAAGGTTGGATCTAAACTTCCTACCAATTGTTGTAAATCTCTTGCTAATATTGTTTCTCTCATCATTGACTGCTGAATTTGAATTTCTATAGTATATCATACCATGGGATTCCATGAAGTAACAAAAACTAATAGGTCTCTACATGATGCGGGTATTATAGCAAGACTTGAATTTTCTGCCTCCAGTTCTGGGTGAGCCAATTTTTGGCCTCCACTTGACATGGGTGAATCTTCTATTTTCTCTACCTTCTCTTCTCCTTTCTTTCTTTCATATTCTTTGCTCTCTCTTCTCTTTCCAATTTTTTCTTACTACCTTTTCTTTTAAATCCTTTTTGTAGCTAATCTCGCTCTCTCTTGCATTCCCTTCATTTTAACTATCTCCTAAACTCTTTTTTAATTTTCTTAATCCTTATGTTCTAATCCTCTAACTTTTCTATCTTTTTATTCTCTTTTTCTCATGTTGGCCTATTTCTGCCACCCCAACCAATACCCCATTAATTATGATCAGTCATGATTCCTGGATCACCCCCCTTAGCATCTGTCATCCTGCGGTGCTTATCCCCCTAAAGGAACTTGTTTGCTTCTCTATTTAATCCTTTTTCAATCATTAACACCTTGATTAAGAATGGAATTGATTGAAGGAAATGATCACAGGATCCACTTAACACTTCTTGTTTCTTATTCTCAAAGCTCGTACAACCCTGTATTACCCATGTGATTATGAAATAATCTAGTGTAGTCTCATATCAATAGTCAATTTCTCTGGTCTACGGTTCGTCTAGGTATTTTACTATTGTTAATGTTTCTACAGTCCACTCAAAATGTTGTCACAAGTACATGTGCTTCCATTCGGTCCTTTTTGCATGTGCTAATAAGCAAGGCCACAACTGGTGAGGAAAATAAGACCATAATTCTTCTCCAAATTCTCTAAAAAAATTTGCTTATGCCGCTTTATAGGTGATATTTCATCTTTTTTATTCCCCTTTCACAAATATGTTGATCTACTTTTCCCACCAATTTTCAATTTGTAATAATGCAGGTTTCCAGTATCTAGGTGGTGAGATCTTTCCTGACATCCACTTAACATGAGAAACCTAGGCTCAGACACCAAATGTTGACCTAAAACCCCAACAAGATTGTAGGGCTTAGGAAGTAATCAATCACGGTTAAGGATGTACGTAGGAAATACACCACATCTAATCTATGAACAAAAATATAAATAACAGATTTTACTCCAAACTCCAATCTTTATTTATTTATCAATAATGACTACATCAGTTCTCATTACATGCATATTCTTCCCTTTCTTGCTCTCATACAAAATCTCAAAATGGCATTCACATGTCTTTCGTGATGCACACTTTACATAATACATTGATTACAATAAATATACAAAATACAATCTATTTCAAAGGTCACTTCCTTTGACTTGTGCCTTTGTCGGCTCCTAACACGATATGGCATAATTTATCTTCAATCCACAACATTCTGTGTGTTTCCGCAAGCCTCTTCCAGTCTTACGCGGATTTCTCTATGTACTACGGCTTTGTAGTCTTTGGTGGCTCTTCTTAGTATTTAGCGTCTTTACTTCATCCTACATCTTCACCCTTTTACTTGCCGCTTCCTCTACTTCTTCGTAGCTAGTCCTATCACTCTGTGGCTATCTCTATCATTTCGTGGCTTTATGTCTAAACTCCTACCAACAATTTAATGTTAAAGAGAATGCCAATGACAAGGTAGATAGTTTTATCATAAATTTATATTGTAACAACTAACTTAAAACTAAAAATAATAACATATATTTACGCCAAATGTGTTCCCAATTAGAATCAGGATTGTTTCGACTTACACAAATTGAGACTCAGATGACTGAGATTAAATATGTAAAGACGTTAATAGTACATACAGATCTACACCATCCACGTCAATCTGACAATTGTGGAATGACAACATGGAAACTAGGGTGGAAAACACCACCAATCACTTGGACTAATTAATGTGAGTGTGGCCAATTAGGAGTGACAAATGAGGGATGTAACAAACATTAAAGATCTTGTACGAAAATCAAAAAAATTGTCGCGCCACGTTATGCATATGTATCAGTTACTTGTGATAAAATCAACACAAGCATGGAAACAAATACCCCCATAGTCCACCCCATTATCGCACACCCCTACCCCCAATAATGCATATTTTAAAAAAATACTACATGACCATGGCTACTAGCCTCTTTTCCAACCACAGCCAATGATATTATATGTATGTGGCTTTAACATTCAAACCACCTTTGAGTTGGTCACTTACACACCATTAGTGTGTGCCAACTCTTCACTAATAGGCTCCACACATGATGCTGAAAAGTGCGCTTTAGCTCACTCTAAGCCCTGTTTTATTCCTCTATACAAGCTTCACAATAAAACTTGGCTACTGCTTGGGCTGGAAAAAATAACTCCTGACAAAGGGTACAAATTTGTGACATTTTCCTTGTCACCTTTAATAATGCAAACACCCAATAACCATTTGCCACGTAATAATGTTTTCCAAAATGAGCTTTTCCCTAGACTAACTTCATGTGCACAAACCTAAGACATTAGCCCGTCAATGTCATGTTTTTGAGCCAAAGTTGTGCTTTCATAGACTATATATGTGCACATCCTATGACCGACATCTTTGGGGCATCAAAACCATAAGTACGGGATCCATTTTATTATCTATTAAGTATATGTTTTAATGTTTATTTCAAAATAGGATAATGCTAAACAATATGTATAACTTATTAAAGGTTCAATTTATAATCATGATTATCTAATATTTTATTCACAATTTTTCAATAATTATAGATATGGTTTTTAAATATATATAAACTATGTTACTAATGTACCCACTATATATTTTTTTATTATAAAATTATTATTTAGTTACAATGTGTTCTTTTAAATTAAGTCTTGCATTACATTTTTTTTGGGGGGGTAGAAAGTGAAATTATTTTTGCATTGTTATAATTAGCTTGCGAGATGACATCTTCAGTTGCGTTATTCCCCTCGTAAGGGTGTTACTTTATGTTTAATTGGTGTTATTCCTTGTTTTTTTTTTTTTTTTTTTAGTTTTATGGACTATTTGATCTAGAACAATATTTATGTAAGTTCATGGGGCAATGAATATACATACATATATACATTGTTTCCTTTCTAAATCTCTAAGCAACATTGAAGATATATTTTTATGAATATTACTCTAGTTTAATTTATTTTATTTTTATTGTAATCAAAAAAATTGGTTGTGGTTGGGTTAATGTTAAGTTAATGTCCACTATATTTTAATGTAAACAATATTTTTTTATTAATAATATTTAAAGTTATTGTATTTGTTGTGTCTCTTACAATATGTTGAAATTTATTCTTAATGTATCATTCTTTACTAATTTGAAGTATTTTCTATTTCCATGTCATTCACAATTTGTTTTGATGTAGTAGTTAAATACCTATGTTATTGAAACATAATATAGTTAATTAAAGTAATCCCAAAAACTTAGAAATCCATTAAAAAGGTAGTGTTTGTAAAATCGATTTGTAAGTTTTCCTATGAGCCATCCATGTGGCATTGCATGCATTAGGGTTGGGTTTCAAACCTGAAACCTATTTGATATTACCCATTATTAATTTTGGTCCTATTAAGCATAAATTGCATCGCATGAATTATGTGAGCTAAATTGAGATGAACAAGGGGAACATTGATGTCCTAAGCTTTCTCAAAAAAAGTTTTCATGACAAGAAAAAATGTTCAACTCTATTGTAAAAATGGTGAACACAAATGAAATTTCGATAGATATTTCAAGGGTCGGATTAAGAAAGACTTAACTTGAAGCTCTCCTTTGTGTGGGATCATCAACTCAAGGGTTTGGACATTTACAGCTCCAACAAAAACACTAGTTAATTTTGTTGTCACTTTGTTGACTCTTTCCGTATATTGACAAACACTTTTCCAACATTGCGTGATAGGCCACGCGATGTTATTTTCGATCATGCACATGAAATCAGAGGTTTTTCGAAGGGTGCCCACCTTTAGTGGTCGCGATCAGGATGAGTCTGCGTAAATTGCACTTGCATGGACAATGCAAGCTAGACATAGATGATTTTTTTATCGTAGGGGATGGCAAAGGAGACTTTCAGGAATCTTTAAGGGCATGGAGAATGTGGCCATCAAGGTTAATGGATCGAGCCTTGCCCCTTTAGCCAAGACGCATCGTGGTCCCTTGGTAAGATACAAAGAGGCTATACTTGAAATTGGGCAAGACATTAACAGGTACAAGCCTTGCACATCAATAATAATTTCTCTCTTATTCAACATTCAGGCCATATTACAATATATAAGATCTTCATCTCCTAAATATGAGGAGTCAAGTGTAACAACTCACAATTCCTAAAATGTCACCTAACAACAACTCCTCTTAGTTGAGTTGTTGAAATAACTCAGTAACTATAGAAAAACACATTACATTATATTTCTCGCTATTATTAATTTTTATAATATGTGAGTACTAATAATATTCCTAATAGACATTTCCATTATGTTTCCTCCTCTACTAGGCCAATGCATTGTGCAAATGATGATGCTTTCCAACGAGAATGTTGGCAAAAGTATTCACAACCAGGGATTGATAAAAGAAAATTAGGAAAACCTTTGAAGGAAAGGATATTGTGGATGTTATTCTTAATGGATGGAATCTTGCCCCTTATACACGGGTTGTCGTGGTCCTTGGTATCCTGTGAAGAACTCAGATTTAAACTCGATTATAATATTTCGACTGCATAACCCCCCTCTACCATACTTATCCACCGTGTAAACATTTATAAAATATAATATTTCATTCACTCTAATCTTATTTCTCCAACAAATACCCTTTGACATATCCATAGCACATCTCCTTTGGGATTGCTAGCTGTAGACATTTAATAATGCCAAGAGGCGTGCCTAAATGCAAACAATGGTTGCTACTGTTGAGAGGTGGTATGCGTATGGACTGTCACGATCATGTGTCCGTTGACGTCCAACAACTTTTAGCTGTTGATTTTAGTCGATGCCCTAAAAGCGATCAAACTCTAATCGTGCCCAAAATGCATTGACGTCATTAGTTTTATTAGTACACGAGTAAAATCATATTAGTTCACTTTGATGAAAAGGAGAAAAAATTAAAAATATGAATAAAAATTATGATGAAAAACAGTCTTTGAAATTGACTATTGCTGAAAGATGTTCTTGGAGAAAAATGATTACTGTTAGAGTTGTAAGTTATTCTTGAACAAAAATGATTACTGTTACAGTTGTAAATTCTCTCTGGATTAAAAAGACCGATTTGTTTGGAAAGAATTTTTAATCTATGTTTTCAATCACATTGATTGATAATTAATAATAGAAAATATATTACATGATTTAAATATCCGTTAAATAAATTTTACAAAAATAGTTCTAAAATTTTGTTTTTTTTAAACAAAAATTTAAAAAAATTGATTGAATCTTAAGTTTTCAGGAGTTAGATTCATAAAATTCTAGGGCTAAGCACTTAAGGATTGAAGGATATCTATCCTATCAAATTCCTCGAATTTATATTTTAATAGATGGCTATACAACCCCTTTTATCCCATCATACACACAATTATACTACAACCTATTTAGTTATAAAAAATAAATTTGAAAAATATTTACCCATAAGACAAATTACAATTTAGTAAAATGTTAAGCATGAACAAAATCGTGTATAGTATAACATTATCTCACTTTCATCAACAACCAAAAAATATTTCACTAAATATTTTCAAAAATCTGTTTACTGAAATTAAGAAACAATATTGAAAACTACTTGTTTATAAGATAAATAAATTTTTTATAAAATGCCAAACATGAACAAGACATATGGTGTATAATAGAGTAGCAATGTACACTTATTCTACCATAAAAATTAGACTAAGAAATAAACCTTGTCTAACTTTCACCAACAATCAATAAATAATAGGGTTTATAAACATCAACTTTGTACACATTGACATTGTTGCTCCAAAAGAGATCTCCTCAAATCCAAATAAATGAACCTTTTTTATAAGACCTTCATCCAAAGCACGAAGGCTATTCTCCTGATAGAATGTACCTATGTCCTATCAATGACCCATGTACTCATTCATGCCCATTGGATGCCATATAGCAGGTGCAATGGCAATTAGAAAACACTCTATAACAAGTGTCAAAATTTGAACCCAAGACCTACTCTTTGCCAACATGTGTCCTAGCCAATCCAGCTACAACTGCTCATGTGAAACCAAACTTCTTCAAATGAATATGATTAAAAAGCAATTTACCTATGACTGGACAAGTGACCGCAGGACCCACACATGTATGGGAATGCATGTCATTTATGGTGCACTTGATGGGGCATTCATGTAAGGTGGTGCATTCTATCGAGAGAATAGCCTTTGCCCATCCTCAGTTTGAACTGAACCAATATTGTGAACTGCGAGTAAAGAAGAGCTTGTCCCAATAAATGTTTATTCCATGTGGTATTTGAAATTATTTATTCTTGCTATATCTAAATGAATTGTGGATATAATAAACGAAACAAAGTAGTTGATAATATAGTAAACTAGATTTTGCAAAGGAAAAAATATATATGTCATGTTATTTGAATTTGTTTTTTTTTGTGAAAGGATGGCTAAAGAATATAATTGTGAGCTAAAAATAATAATTACACTTGCACTTTTATTTATTATTTTTTTATTTTATTTTATTTTTTGTGCGTAAATTCACCATCTCAAAGTATTGATTAGTGTGTGATGGTACATTAAATTCCTTTATATTTGAATAAAGAGTAATATTTAAGAAGATACAAGTCTTTATGATGGTATAATTGTAAGCCTTACAAAATTAATTATAGAGAGGGATTTTTTTTTTCGGGGAGGGAGGGGGGGGAGGGGGGGGAAGTTATCATCTTAATGTAGAGATTAAGATATGGTGGTACACCAAAAAAAAAATTGAATTTTAGATATAAAATTAATATTAAGGGAGCAATTTATAATTTAAATACATTTAAATAAAGAGTGGGCATACAAATTACATACTATTGTATTTAACAATGATGACATATCATATTTATAACTTCAAAATATGTGCTAATTTAATTTTGTTATAGTGTATTTTAAATTTACTATTTTGAATCTTCTAACCAACATGTTATTCCAAGTTCTATCACTCCTTAATGTGTATACTTTATAATCAATTGAATTTAATACTCTTTATAAAATTAATTTCCGCTTTTGTTTTGAACTCCTTGTGATTTGTGTGGGACTACTTGTACCCATCAAAAATTATTTGATTATCTATTTAATATTTCTAATAATGACAAGTATGACTAACTAGATTTTTCAAATGGTGTGTCGTTAATATTTTCTACAAACAAGGGCAATGTTCCATAGAGATGTCAATGGAGTGTCTTATATGAAAGGAAATAATTAACTCATTTGGTCTGCTTCTAGACATAGAGATTCAAACCTATGAACGTACTCATATGGCCTAATAATACCTAGGTTGTCCTAAACGAAAATCTCATTTATCATTTTTGTGGTGCATACCCCTTTAATTGCATTAATATTAGACACTTAAAAATAGTTTTTTTTAATCTTGTACTTATTTTCCATTAAACTATAGTAAGGGTTGCATGTTATATAATCCTTCTAATTGTGTCATTTAAATGGTTTTTGGCATTGTTAGGTTGTGCCTTGGCGTGATTAAATTTTACAATTCCATCAATATATGGAATGCGCAACAATATAACTATAGGTAGTCACTTGGTAAAAATACCCTAAAAGCATGATCATGTGATTCTAAATATTACCCCTAATTTTCCAGATTTACCATTACATACTCTCATGTTATTAGGACCTCATTTGCATTGCTACCCTTATTTATACCAATATATCAGTAAGAAAAATATAAATAAAAATTACCTCATGTACGATTACACATGATATATACCACCCTCTTACGAAGGTGACCTCGTGGTTATAGAACTAGCTTTTGGAGGACCTCTCCACTACAAATTGATATTTCTACAAATATTTTGACAATTTTATCCTTAGAAATCTATAGGGGCATACAAAACTCTATGGTGCCTCTATGCACCTATATCTCAAACTACAAACTATATAGCTTATCTTATGGGCCCATCAACATTAGCTCATCCATATACAATACCAATAGTATGATCTTAGCTTTTTCACAACCTATAAGCTTCTTCCCGTACCTATATAGGAAAGGCATGCTAGTCTAATACATTGGCCTTAAATAGATCTATAGGGTCCAACAGATTTATATGGAATTACCCTATCTATATTGACCCTCCACTAGTAATCCATCTGCTCAAGGGACTATTGGATTTTTTATTTCCCATGCACTCTGCGAACTCCTTACACCATTGCAATTGCAAATTCAACTACAAATACTACTTATAGGGTAAGGGAAAGGCCCTAAATACATAAGGTTGCTCTCATTATAAGAACTCCTAACCTTGATAGAACCTATACATTGAGGCCTCCTACTCCAAAGGATACAAAATGTGTGTGTGTGTGTGTGTGTGTGTGTGTGTGGAGAGAGACCCATTAGCTCCGAGACCTACCTGTTTCCGCTTAAAATTGTACCCATTCCAAATCATGATGATATAGGGCTTTAAAGTAGCATGGGATTGTCTCTAAGTTGTGGGACCTTTCTCTTGAGAAAGACCTCCAAATAAGGATGGATTCCTCTACTTATTTCTACTTTTATAACTACTCCTGGGAGGGGAAATGCAACTATCTAACTCTACAATATGATTCTAAGGGACCAAGGTGAGAAGGAGATGCATAAAATGAAATCCTAAGCTAAAGGGAGGTGATAGCACCAAAGTTAAGGGGATGAACACTCTCAGATGAGTGAAAATGAGGGAAAATGTGTAAAGGAAGGGAAGACATGCATACCATAGTCCAAAATAGTATTCAAGAGCTCATTTTCATGGAGCACAACAGAAAAGGGACCCTGCAAGAGATGTAAAACATGCATAGCATACCAATATCGCTAAGGAAAGGTAAGTGAATGTAATAAAATGTGAGCTATGGAAGAAATAGCTGCAAAACAAACTTTTATTGCTTCCAAAGTATGCACAATCGATTAAAATGGTGGAAGGAGGTGAGAATCCACATGCAGTGAGACAGATCTAAGGCCTACAACTCAAAATGCAAATAATACACTACTCTGAAGAATGTTCTTACAATCCAATGGGGTATAACCTTTACAAATGAGCATTATCTAACAATATATAGAAGAATGAGAGAGAAGAGGAGGGGAAAGAGAGGGAAAACTCATATTTTCAATCAAAACCACCAACAACATGCAATAAATGTTTATAAATCCACCTATAGCTCTATCAAATCCACCTACCCACATCAGTTTGTTTGTGGAAGATGGAAAGTAGATGAATCCCATAAAATTTGGGTAGTTGAGTCGACTGGAATTGTTTTTTAATGATTTAAGTCATGTTTTCCCACTTTCACCTACCAAATCCCGCCAAAATCTGATTTTGAAGATCCTAGAGTGTAGCCCACATCAACAATTTTCCAACAATACCAGGCACAAATGATTTTGAGCTCTGTGGAGGAAGTTATGGCAACTTAAATTTCTACAGTGCAAGAGGAACACGCAAGACACATGACACGATCTTGGTCATGGGAGTTGTCTTACTATATGTTGTTTTTGTCTCTACCATATGTCACACATTCATTCGCCATTAGGATTTAACACACAGTTGGCACTTTTCTATTTGTCGTGTGAGCTGCAGTTTATCTGACAAGCCCCCAAGAATGGACATGTGGCACGATGAGATTGGCGTAAAGGTTACAACCTTGGATGCATGTGCAGGATCAAGACAAAATATGTAAGAATGGAGAAGTCCATCAACACATGCGAAAGGGTGTGAAAGGGCTAGGAAGAAAGGGATGCATATTTTCTAAGACAAGAAAATGTGCAAAGAAAGCGCATGCGTCTAACAAGGGAGTGCATGAGAATTTGAAGAAGGTGGTGCATGGGAGTTATGCCAAGAGGAAAGAGGGGAGATGAAAAGAAGGAAATGTGAGTGTTTCACTGAATAGTTTGCGTAAAATAGATAAGGTAAGAGGTTAGGGGGAATACCTGTAAAATCAAAGGTTGAAGGTAGAATGTGCACGTTGTTAACTTTTGATTTGAGCTGATCATGGAGAGATTCCATTTGGCTAGAAGGAATGCCCTGTAAGAAACACAACAAGACCAAAAAAAAGCATTAATAATATAGGTTAGTGGACTGACTAATGAGTGCTAGATCCGGGAAGCAAGGTGCTTCCTAGAAGGCTGTCAATCCACTTTCAAATACAATTTAATGCAACAAATACCCTAAAATAAGGAAATCCTACTATAGTTGTACAATTTAGGTATCTCATGCTAATACAATAAGTAAATATAATCTAACCGATAAAGTTACGATAAGATCCGGAGGTATGGTAGATCGTTCTAGGTTTTGCAGGTCTAACAGAGGTCTGATAAAGGGTCTAGGAATGATCAGGAGAGTTCTGGGTTGGTTTTGGTTGAATTGAAGGTTTATTGGTCAGTGGGTATAAAATGACACAGAGACCGATATCGATCAAGTGACAGACACTGGTATAGGGGTGAAACCAACGCCGGTAGGGTAAACCAATGTAGGTAGGGGCAATGGGTAATAACTTAATAAAGATGGTTTTTGGACCTCTCTGTGATTACACAGAAAGTGAGGAAGGTGTGGTTAGGCTCATAATATAACTGAGAATACTTAGGAATACAGAGGGAGAGGTTAAGAAGGATGGAAATGCTTAAAATGGTTGGGTTCATAGATTTTTGGGAAGATGGAGTTATCCAGGTAACAGCAGAAACTGAAATACTGGAAAAAAAATTAAAATATATTTAGTAAAGTAAGCACAGATGATTAAAATCACATTACTTACTTGTTTTTATGAAGATCTCATGACCAAAGGTGGTTGGTGATTAATAGGTGATGTGATGGTTGGTTCATTACCATGACAGTGTAACCTGTGTGTCCACGTAGATATTCCAATGATCTAGAAGAGAACTTGTTTCTTGTGTTGCACTCTGGTGGTACGTAGATGTCATTTGGATGAAGGAATGGCTCTGATATTTTCTCTTGATTGCAATCTAACTCCCAAAACTGAATTACCAACCCGTGTAAAGATTTTTAAAATTGTATATAAAGGAACCAATGGCGGTTTAGGTGATTGACGTCAGCCGACGATAAACCAGTGTTGGTTAGGGTGAATTAATCTAAGTTACCAAAAATAGCCTGATCTTTACTATTTTTGGTGTGATTTTGATTATTAATCTGGGTCTTAAGTGAGGGTTAGCTCTTAGATAAGTGGGAGTGTTGTTGGAGAAGGAATAGGACTTTAATTTTAGGGTTATACTAAGTCTTATTTGGTTGGGATAAGTAGGGACCTAGTCTTAATTAATTAATAGGCTAGGAATAAGTCCATGGTGAGGTGTCTAGTTGATGTGTAAATTAACTTAATTAAAGTAATTAAATTAATTAATAATGTGAGGATGAACATTAATTCAAGTGTAAGTAATTAAATTAATATGAATATGGGGTAAGGGGTCATGGTTAGGTGAATACGTTATGTTAATTAATTAAATGGGACCAAGGGGAGTGTGACCCAAATTTGGTGTCTACATTTTCTCTTTTTTGTCGCGTAGCTTATATTGATAAGCGACACTGAAAAAAATAGGAAATTGTTGTCTCATGTATGAGTGAAGATTAGGTTTCCCCAAGTATGGGTGGAGGTGATCCCCCTCAAACCAAGAACTGATGAGGTGTTAAACTAAGTTGGTGAATGGTTTGATAAATAGGTAAATGATGAAAACAAGAGTAGGTGGGTTGTAGGTAAGGGTAATGTCAAGTCGGGTAATAGGTAATGACATTCTAACACACCCATACATATAGATTGTGATAAGTTACCAGGTTGAAGAGCTTGTAATTTCTACTTCGTCAAAGGTCAATAGGTTTAACCAAACAAGGTTGAAGTGGTTCAGGTATCCAAGGTATAGGATATTTTCTGGAAACACAACTAGAAAAGGTGCAGGAATGGGTAATAGGTTTTGTTTTAGGGCACCAAAGGTATGGCCGGGATAAACAGCATGGCATTAGGCAAGGTAAGGTCATTAGGTTGAACAACGTGAGTAGCATCAAAACAAGGTATAGCAAATACACAAATTCAAGTGTTATAATGGGTGAGGTTAGGTTGGGTGACTTAGGCAAGGTTGTAGGTAAGGCCACATTAGGGTAAAAATGTGCCTCAACTAATTTTGAGGTTAGGTGGTAAGTAATAAGGTCAGTAGGTGGAGAGGAGGGTCTGAGGTGGGGTTGATTGATCATAACATTTGATACTATATGGTGATTTTGATTTTGGTATATACACCGGCCTGCATGCCGAAGATTTTGTGAGATTATATATGAGAGTTTTTGAGACACTTTAATTATTAATCCATATGTATATATGTATTGATACACATGCATTCATGTTTATATAGTTGATGATGATTATTGGACTGATGATGTACTCGTTTTAATTTCCATTGTTATTGTTTATTATAGAAACTAGGTGAGTTAGGCATGATTGAGTTGAGGTCATATAGGCATGATGGAGTTAGGTATAGGCATGATGGAGTTAGGTGTAGGCACGGTGGATTCAGGTATAGGCATGATTGAATTAGGTGTAGGCATGGTTGAGTCAATTATAGGCATGATGGAGTCAAGTGTAAGTCTAGTTGAGTCAGAAAATTTCCAAGTTACTGATTTTATGGAAATAATGTGTTGTATGTATGTTGTGTTTAAATTTCAAAGTAATTGATAACATAGAAATGTTAAATGATGTAGGTAGAATATGGTTGAGGTTATAAAATGGTAGGTATTATGAAACAATGTATGTTTTATGATATATTAATTTACAGGTTATTGTGTAAATGGAAACTAAGTTTGGATGTGAATGTAAAGGGGGAAAATTGGTTAGGAGTAAAAGTGGCTGAGCTAACCTCCAAGGGCCCCATGCCCTCAGAGTGTTTCCTAAATAGCCCTGGTGGAAAGGGGCCTCAGGCCGATGTAGTTATCCCATAAGCAAGGGAATAATACGATGGGGTAGATGAATGGGTTGGTAGGATTTAGGCATGATTGAGTCTAGGTTGAATAGGTATGGTTGAGTCTAGTTTGAATGGGTATGGTTGAGTGTAGGTCAATTAGGCATGGTTGAGTCTAGGTTGAAGGGGAAGAAATCACAGAATGTAGGTGTCGAAGGTCTAGTCCTACGTAGTAGAATCAATAAGTAAGAAAAGAGACGAATGGTAAAATAGGTGGAATGCTCCAAAAGCAAAAAGGACCATAATGAGCCTACCGAGGATGGGATGATGAACTTAAACCCCTAAAGACGGTGCATGATTGATTTTTTTAAGGGTGAAGGAAGTTAGATGATCACGAAATGTCACATTTGTGGTACGTCCCTTGAGTAGGTAGAAAATAATAAATAAAGAAAGATGATGTGAAATGGGATGTTTAGCGTAACCCTATTGTGAGACAACATGCCTCTTCTACAAGATACCCAAAACCAAAATAGGCAATTCCATGACAAAAAATTTGTACTTTTCTTTATTTTTTGTATTTTCTTTTTACTTTTTTTGATAGACTAATCGATGTGAGAAGTCTATGTGGGATAAATAGAATGACTCCTTAAGGTATTCATAAATTTGATTGATGTGGGAAGCTTCAAAATATTTTATTTTTATTTTGCAGAAATAGTCTTCCTTTTTTATATACTACGTATAGTATGGCTAGCTTTGTATAGTTTTCCTTTGAGGAGCAGTCTATTTATAGCAGCAAGATATAAAGATAGATGTCCCTTTTGAGGGATTCATCTATTTGGTAGAATTTTGACTCAAGGAGTTGAATTTGAAAATCCCATATATAAATTTAAACGTCTTTGGGCTTTTATGGCATGGATAAGACTATAGAGGAGTATCGGCTTCCTTTATGAAGGAAAAACCATAGCACGCAAAGGTTAACTATGCAAGAGGTGTTTTGAGTGATGAACAACCATCAGATTCCATCCTGACAAGAACAAAAAATTGTCCATGAGAACCATGCCATGAGTAGATCCGTGGTACTCATATTTAAGATAAGGTTGAAAGGTGATGGATAATCACATAATTCATGTTTATTCATTCATCCTCAAAAGAGGTAAATGAAAGGGAGGGGTACACAAGGGACAAGTTTGTAATAGAAAAAAAGTGATGTAGTACTTGATTCAACAATAGAATGGTCAAAGATGCAAGGCATTGAGGGCATCAGGTTTGGGTTTACCTTTGAGTGAAGATAAATGATAAGCACCTGACCCATAGGCATGAGTAACGATATAGGGTCCAAGCTAATTAGGAGAAAAATTTCCCCGTTTACTTTTCTTCACGTTTGTTACATGTGTATTTTCCTTCAGGACAAGGTCCCTGACCTTGAAGGTTCATTCCTAGACATGTTTTTCATAGGCATGTTTGATACGTTTTTGGTAGATTTGAAGGTGATCAAGAACAGTTACATGGTGCTTGTCTAATAACTCAAGTTGTTCCAAATGGTCCTTGCAAAAATCATCATCATTGAGCATATATTTGAGTGAGATACGAAGAGATGGAATTTATACTTCGAGAGGCAAAATAGCCTATGTACCATAGACCAAGGAGAAAGGTGTGGTAGTGGTTGAGGTATGAATACTAGTGCGGTAAGCCCATAAGGTGAAAGGAATGTGTGTGTGCTAATCCTTACCAATATCGTCAACGCCTTTCATAAGAATTTTGTTTAAGGTTTTGTTGGTTTATTCGGCTTGGCTATTTTTTTAGGATAATAAGGTGAAGAAAAACTGAGTTGAATTTCGAAGGCGTCACAGAGTTTCCGTAGGGTTTTGTTTTTGAATATTTTTATGTTATCGGTGATGAGGCAGTGAGGAACACCAAAGCGAAAAATGATGTGATGGTTGATGAATTCACATATTTACTTAGCTTTTGTATAAATGAGAGTTACGGAGTCCACCCATTTAGTGTAATATTTTGTAACGGTAATAATCCATTGATGACGTTGGGAAGAATGAGGGTTAATATCTCTGACAAGATCTAAATCCCATTGAGAGAAAGGCCAAAGGTCTCATGCGACCTATAAGGTGTGACTAGGGGTGTGATGAATATTAACATGTTGTTGACATTTCATACAAGTTATTGACATAGTCACAACACTCTTAGTTTAGGGTTGGCCAGTAATATCCAAAGTAAAGGATGTGCTTAGCGATGGTGAAGCCACTAAAATGACCTCTATAAATACCATAGTGAATTTCCTTGATGGTGTATGGGATTTCAGAACTTGTAAGGCATCATAAGAGGATATCGTCAAAGCCACATTTAGAGAGAATACCACTCATGATGACATAGCGAGAAACACTTTTCAAGAAGGCTCATTGTCCATTGCGAGTAATATCTGGATGCAAAACTGAAAGGGAAATATAGTCAACAAACTGCTTATACCAAATGTCACATGGATCAGTTTCAATGTTTCCTACAAATTTAATGCCTCAGAATAGATAAGAAGGTGATTGCAACCTTTGTTCTTTGACAAATATTTTTGAGTTTGAGGGTGAAGCGGGTATTTTAGAAGAAAGATAAGCCATGGTATCCGAAAATATTTTTGTGGAATGTGGGGTAGTTTGAAGTTCATAATGGTAAAAGGTAGTCAAGAACATGTCAACGTGATGCTTGTACTTTTGAAGTATCTCATTATGACACTGGTATAGACCATTGACTTGGTTCACAACCAGTTGAGAATCACCAAAAATATTAATGGATTTAATATCTAAGGCTATGGCACTTTTCAGACCCAATACGAGTGCTTCATATTCAATTATGTTATTGGTGCAATTAAAATCTAGTTTGAAGGATAATGGAATAGGTTCACCATCAAGAGGAATAAGGATATCTCTTATGCCACCCCCACGATGGCATTTGAAACCATCAAATAATAAGGTCATCTGATAAATGGTATCATCTAGGGAGAGGGTATTAATGGATTCATTTGGAAAGTTGAAGTTAGAAGAGCGGTTTTCGGATAGAGGTGTGTTTGTAAGTTGTTCAGCAATGGTTTGTCCTTTGACAAATTTTTGATAGATGAATTTGAGATCAAGCTCTACCCAAAGCATGAGCCAACGTGTAGCACATTGGTTTTGGTAGGGTTTAGCATACATGTAATGTAAGGGGGGAGTGTTGGTGATAATGAAGGTCTTATGGTTGAATAGGTAATGGTGAATTTTAATGGTGACAAAGACTAAGGCTAGGTAAAAAAATTCAACATGAGTATACCTGGTCTCATATTCTAGAAGAGTATGGCTTATATAATAAACCACCTACTCCCTATGTTGCTCATAGCGATGAGCGATCATGGCCCCCAATGAATGGTTTTTGGCATAAATGTAGAGGTAAAAGGGAATGTCATCTTTCAGTGGGATGAGAAAAGGTGATTACAGGAGGTATCCCTTTAATGCTTCAAAATATTTTGTGGCATTCATCATCCCATTTAAAGGAGACATCTTTTTTGAGAAGATGATGAAATGGATAGCAGCGGTCGAAAAGATGAGAAATAAAGTTACAAATAGATTGCAACTTGCCTTGCAAACTACAAAGTTGACGAAGGTTAGTAGGTGGAGGCATCACGAGAATAACCTTGATTTTAGAGGGATCAACTTCAATGCCACACAAAGAAATGATAAAACCAAGGAGTTTTCCCAAGAGAACAGTAAAGACACACTTCTTAAGTTGAAGGAAAATGTAGTATTTGATGAGACGGTCAAAGACAACCTTAAGGACTACAAGGTGTTTGGCATGATGTTTGGATTTGTTAAGAAGATCGTCAATGTAATCTTCTAATATGTTATGGATGATGTCATGAAAGATATAAGTCATGTCCCGATGATATGTAGCACCAGCGTTTTTAAGGCCAAAGGGCATGACAGGATAGCAGAAGGTCCCCTAGGGAGTGATGAAGGTAGTTTTGTGTTAATATTTTGGTGTGAGTAATATTTGGTTATAACCCAAGAAATCATCCATGAGTGATAGCATCCCATGGCTAGCGGTGAGATCAACTACTTGGTAAATACTAGGTAGAGGAAATTCTTCTTTGCGGCAAGCCAAATTAAGGTCATGGAAATCCTTGCAAATACGGAGTCCCCCAGATGTTTTTTTGATATGAAAAATGTTAGAGATCCATGTTGGAGGATAATCAATAGGTAGAATGAAGGAAACATAAAGGAGGCATTAGAGTTCTTCTTTGACAAGAAGGGTAGTGCAAGGATGCATTTTTCACAGCTTCTATTTCATGGGTTTGGCATCAAGAATGTTTACGATATTATGGACTACAATGTTTGGGTCACTACCAGGCATATCAGTATAGGACCAAGCAAAATAGTTGTTGTGATCCCAGAGGAAAGAAGGGAAAGCTTCATGTTCAGCATCATCTAAATATTAGAATGTGCGGGTCGTCTTGAGTGTGAATATTGATTTCAATGGTTGATTCATTCAACATGGTTTTTGTCTCACAAGGTAACAACCAATGAATATAAGAATCTTCCACACCAAGGTAGGTAAGAATAGACTCATCGTCCTGATAGTGAATGACATTAACAGAAGGTGTATCATCATCGATCATGTCAAGATAAAGTAAGGGAAGAGAAGAGAGAGTCTCTCCATTGTGCTGATAAGTTAGAGGTCCCACAGAAATAGTGTTCACAAAAAAAAATAGGAGGAATGGATTTTGGATCCATAGACTCCATAGGTGAAGGTTGTGAGGTAGGTGGAAAGGGTGGAGAAGGTTTATCCTCCTCAATGAGTTCGACTTGGGCCTTCTTGGAAGGTGGTTCAAAAAATCCAATACCACTGTGGTCTTTATGCTTACGAGTGGTGCACAAAATGACAGTATGGCGGCCTTGTTCATAGAAACCAAAGCTAAAGCCGTTCCAAGTGCAGCGATGGAGAAAGGTGTTGGTGAAGCAGCGGTTGGTGAGAGATTGAAGGGTGGAGGAAAATGGTCGATTTTGGGAAGGTGGCTCAGGCGAGTAGGTAGAATCATCAAGTCCCCCATACGTTAAGTTGGTGCGAAGGTGGGGAGGACCATAGGGGAAAACTTCACCTACGCAGTGATCATAGTGGGGATATTGGTGAAGGTTACCATACTCTTGAGGAGTAAGGAATGTGCCAATGTTATAAAGGTGTGATTCCCCTAGAGTGAGGCATTGAAAAACACCTTTTAAGGGATCAGTAGTTGGTATGTGGGTAGTGAGAATGGATGAATCACTAGATGGTGGGGAAGAAGAAGCATTGGATGTTTGCGAAGTAGATGGGTTGGTTGATGGGTCAGCTATAGAAGTTGGGGTAGCAGTGGAAATAGAGGAGTTGGTTGTGGAAGATGTAGCGGTAGAAGTGGTGGATGAGGCAGCAGATGAAGAAGAAGTGGTAGCGGTGATAATGCCTTAACTGGTACAAGGACATCATTGGGTTGATACAACATGTTATAGGTCCTGAATGGTGAAGGGTTGGTTAGAATGGTATATTTGTGCCCTTCATGTTCAAATTTTAAACAGCGGTGTAAGGTTGAAGGAACACAACCCATGGCGTGAATGTAGGTTTGGCCAAGTAGCATGTTGTACTAGAATTCCCCCTCTAAGACATAGAATAATTCAGAAATGTCATAGGGGCCCATGTGAATGTGGAGAATTATGGTGCCGAGGGTAGAATTCATGGCATCGTTAAATGAATGCAACATAACTAGGTTATTATGCATGCAATTGGCAGGGATGCTCATTTGTTTGTACACATGGGAGGAAATGATGTTGATATTGGCACGTCCATTGATCATGAACACGCCGAACATGTATATTATCAATGTAGATGGAAATGAATAAGGCTGGGTCATGATCATCTGATTGGAGAGGGACAATCTCTTTATCAGAGAAACTGAGAGCTCTTACTTGATGAGTGGTAGCAGGAGTAAAGGAAGGGGGTGAAGTGGTGAGAGAGGCAACGTGGTGAGGGTTAATAATGGATGCAACAGGCATAGGGTCATTAGGTATAACCTCAATAGATTAGAGGACTTCAACGACGGCCTGACGATGAGATTCTAAGGTTTTGGATGAGGTCATACAAAGACATTTTGAGTGGAGACTAGTGTAATTATTTAAGCATTGTACGATGGGAAACACCGTCAGAAATAGGGTATGTGGGTCCACGGATGGTGATTTTGGGTGTAGGTGTAGAAGGAATGTTGGGTAAAGGAGTATCAGATGAGCTGGTTGTTTTCTCCTTTCCTTTTTCCTTATGGGCTCGAGTGGCAACTTGAACCATATTGATCTGCAGTGAAGGAGAAGTTGAGTCATGAAAGGTGTGGTGATAAGATGGGAAAAAATATGGTGAGGGAATATAATGGTTTTGTGAAAGCAATGTGGTGCATTGGAATTTTGGTAGAGGTTTGGATAGCTCTCTGATGCATACCATATTGATCTCAAATTTTGGAGGAGGATAAAAGGGTTGTGGAGTTGGATATGGAGGTCGTTGAATAGGTATGGGATGAGGTTGTGTGGTAATATGTGTAGGTAGAATAGGGTACTCATCTAAAAAATCATCATCGTCAAAGTTTTCTTTGAGAGGACATAATTGGAGAAGAATATTTTTAAGAGCCTTAAAGTTTTCCACATCATGCCCTAGCACACGATGGTAAGTACCAACTTGTGGTATCATTGAACCCTTATGGTTTAGGTTTGAGTGGGTGTAAGGTCTAAGCGGTGGACATGTGATGACAGAGGTTTCCAAAAGGTTAGCTAAGATGTTGGCATAAGGCCCTACCAATGGAGCACAATGTGAAGTAAGTGTGGGTCTCGATGGAAGTGTGGGTGACTTTTGTTGGAGAGGCATCACTAGAGGTGGAATCAGAGGTTGATTAATTTTGACTATTTTTTTGGTAGATAGTACGGTTTTGGATTTGGGTTGTACCTTCTTGGGTAAAGGTGAAGAAGGAGCACGTGATGTAGAAGGGAAGGTAGATGGCAGAAGGGGATGGCTTAGCTAAGGTTATAATGGAGGTGCAGTGAAGGTGGTGGTAAGAGGCAATGTGGAAGGGACTATTTGAGGAGAACGGAATGGCATGGGTGATGATGAGGATACAAGAAGTGGTGTAGATATAGGAGGTAAAAAGGATGTAGGTAACAGCGAAGGTGTAGGCTGTGTAGATAATTTGGGCGGAACAGACGATCATGACAAGGAGGTGGGTTGTTGTGTTTTTGGTTTACCTTGGGTAGGAGGTTATTTGACCAAGGTTGATGCATGGATACCTAAGAAAGATGGAAGTGGTGATGGTGACAGAGGTGTAGTGCATGAAGCCGGTGTATGCGGCCGAAGAGGTTGGGTCTACCTCTTAGGTGGGGGAATAGTCTTTGCGACATCTTGTGAGGACGTGGATAAATCTAGTTTGATAGGAGGATGGACTAGGCTTGATGTCGGCATGACTCCCAATGTGGTAATGGGTCTGGACACGAAGGAAGATATAGGTGTAGGTAGGGTTTTAGGCATAGGAAAAATTTTGTTTGATGGTAACGTTTTAAGTGTGAGTGAGCGTGATGAAGAAGGGGTAGCTAGAACCGGCATAGGCATAGTGGGTTTACGTGTCTGAAACACCTTTGGATAGATCGTGGAAGTGTTATCGGAGAACATCTGCATTTGAGTGGAGACAAGTAGTCGAAGGAATCCCCAAAGCATGGAATTTTCAACATAATCCAAGCAGTCAGCCAAACGTGAAAAGGACACTGATGTAGGGGAGGATAATGTTTATTTGGTATTAATCCCTGTAAAGAATGTCTATGAGACAGGGAAATGGTTGATTTTAGACACTGTGGGTATAAGATACGAGAGCATATCAATAGGATCCTTGAAATCCAGTGAAGAATTGTCACTAATAGGAAGGGAAGATACTAATGTACCCCCTATAAGTAGGGGAGAAGGCAGGTTGGGTGAGGTAGGTTCTTCTTTTGGTGAAGAAGAAGGTAAGCATGACTCTCCCGTGGGTAGAAGAGTAAGTATTGTGTCTTGTTCTTCAGGTTAGAGGGGTGAGTGGGGCAACTGCATTGGAAGATATGGTGGACACCTCTGTGGGTGGAGGGGAAGATAAGGGGGACTCCTCCCTGGGTAGAGGAGAAAATGAAACAGGTACCTCCATGGATGAAGAATCTCATATAAAAATCTCCTCGATAGATGGAATGGGATGAAATTGAGCAGAAGGATCTCGTATGATGTTGAAAATGTCATGAACTTCACGAAAGTTACTATCACTAGTCGAAGTTTCACCGGTTTGGTTAGACGATGAGGTGTGATTTAGGAAAGGATTCTTGAAGATGTGAAGTTTCTAATTAGCTAGTGCATTAGGGTTATCCAAGATGAGATCTCCATTATCTAACATTTCTTGGATGATGTTTTTGAAAATTATACAATTACCGTCACTATGACCTCTAACTCGATGATAGTTACAGTAATCATTTTCTTTGTACTATGCAGGCACAGGAAAAGAAGGGTCAAAACTAGTATGTGGTTTGATGGGTGGAAGAGTGATTGCTCCCACTTTTAGAAGTTTTTCTAAAACTGAAGAGTAGGGTTCTCCTATAGGAGTATATTTTTGTTTGTCCCACTTGAACTGAAAATCCAGAATAGGAGAAAGGCTGGAAGAAGGTTTTGATTGGTTGGATAGATGATATGGGTCATCTTTCAAAACTACTACGTTGGAAAATCCTTTTTCTTTAGAATAATTATTTTGTGGTTTGGAAGAAGAATAGGTATCATTTGATTTAAAAATATCATTCTTGTTATGTAATTGTATCTTCTTCTCTTCAATGGCATGAATTTCAAGTTTCTGGGCCATGGTGAATGCCTTGTCAAACGTGCAGAAGGTTTGAACTTGGAGAGTTGGTGAGATGTGTCTAGCACAAGCTCTAGTGAACAACTCTATCAACTTCATCTGAGGTACTTGGAATGTGAGTTGGTTAATTAGCCTACGCTAATGAGTGACAAAATTTGTGATAGATTCATCTTCATATTGGTGTGTCATGTACAAGTTGGTCATGGTGACCTTCTTGACAATTTTGATAGAAAATTGGTCTAGAAAATCCTGAGCTACCTAATTAAATAAAAAGATGGAGTGCCTGGGTAGAGCACTATACCAATCTAAAGTCAGGTCCCATCAAGGACAATGGGAATGTCTATAAGAGCAAAGTGTAATCATGAGCGATGAGATAACACACATGCTTAAAAGACCATAAGTGTTGTTGTGGGTATTCTTTGTTGTTGAATTGGTTGAATTTAGGAATTTCCCAATGCGTAGGGTATGGATGAATCAGAATGGATGGTTGAATGGGCTCGTTGGATGTCAGAGAGTTACGTGAGTTGAAGACAAATGTTTCCAATGTATGCATTTTTTCCATCATCATTTTGATAATATCATTTGTAGATTATGATGACAAGGAACCCCCTGCAGTATAAGGGGGTAGATAAGGTGGGTATGATGTTGATGGCATCCCAGTATGTGGTGTTGCCGAGTACAAAAATTGTGATGTAGGAACATGTGTTGGAATAGATGTAGAGGGAAAGTACCCTGAATAAGCGGTAGATGAAATAGGGGGTTGTTGGTGATAAGTGTAGGTAGGCAGGATGGATGTAAAGACTCTCATAGCAATCAGAGGAAGAGACTGTAGGATAGAGAGGATAGTGTTTTGGAAGGGAGTGTGGGATTCTGACACCAATGGTGGCTGAGATACAATAGGTATATGAGAAGTGGAGGGTCCAGATAGACCTACACTCAAGGTGGTTGATAAAGGCATGGTTGACATCGTAAGAGGGACAAATTTCAAAGGTGGGATAGATGCCATAGGTGTGGTATCTATTGATGATGTAGGGTCAAGATGCAAAACCAAGGAGGTAAGGTGGAAGAGGGTAAAGCCACACTAGTAGTGGCTGATGCAAAAGTGGGTGCGAGAGTAAGGGAAATGGACATAGGCATGTCATATATAAGCTACCCTAATGAATCGTGGGTAGATGAATGGGTGAGATAATAGTGTAGAGCAATGGTGTTGTGATCAAGGAGTCTCACAAACTCCTCACCACTGGTGGGTATGGTAAGATACTGATTGAGGTCCATAGGTGATGAGATGGAAGGAGGTGATTGGATAGGTGGAAGAGGTTAGCGGGTTATTGTGAAACACGAGAGCGTTGGCTTGTCCATGAGTAAAAACCATGTGACTGACAATAGAACGGGTATTATGAGCCCTGCTGATGATGCATAAACATAGAAGGAATGAAGAAAAATGGGTGTAAAATGTGTGATTTGATTGTTGTGTTGATTGAAAAATCAAAACACAGAGACCGAAATTGGTTTTTGCTAACCACCATCAGTCAGCTAGACCGATGTCGATTACTGTGGAGAAATGAAAGATTGGAAAAGATAGCAATAAATGATAAAAATAAAGTGGAACTGGGATCTGAAGGTAATATCAAAGACTCAGAAATATAGTAAATTGACAAAGGAAGTCACAGAAAGAAAGGAAATAGAGATTGAATGCTACTTTGGAAAAAATGACCAAAACAGCCTAAAACTGATGACGGTTAGTGAACCGATGGGGGTGAGATGATGAAACTGATGGCGGTCACTGGACTGACACCGGTTATTGTGAAATCTGTAAAAAATGGAAAAAATTGAATTTTTGGTGATTTAGGTCAAATTAAAAGACCAACTTAGAGACCACGTGTGGAAATGATTAGTCCTAACACACTTAGAAAACAGTTGGAATACACCAACTATCATTGTGGAGTATGTAGGGAGAGAAAAAATGAAGAAAACGAACTCACACCTCAAAACACAAATCAAGAAAAACCTATCAAACACGAAATCCTATGGTGTAGATTTTATGTTGTGGCTTATGCCATTTAGGACTGACTTGTGAATAGAATAGAGTTTTTGGTTACCAAAGGTTCCCTATGGAAACTAATAACTATGGTTGGTTTCAGGTAATTTTTGGCGTGGTGTCCCCAATATATACTTTAAAGAACTCAAGGCCCTACTCTGATATGATGACTAGCCAGAAAACCAGCTGGAGCCCACTTGTCAATCCTCTGATCATGCGATCATTGACATCTTCTTCAAGGAAATATATTGTTTAAGAAACTTGTATTTTGTTTTCAGTGGTTTGGTATAGAGAGAGTGTTTGTGTGTGCCAAAATGTGAGCTACAGTTCAATTTTTCAACCATCAGCTAGTCATGACTTCCTGAGTATAGGTTGCCCATAATTTAAATGAGATATAATACAACATACAGAAATGAGATGCAAAGATTTTAAAATCAAATCCACAAATTATATTCAATGAGAGTAATAATGAATAGGATAGAGTATGTCTTTCACTAATGCAATACAGAATAAAAAGAAGATTTCTTTTAATCAATACTATAAGTGTCACTAAGAAAAGTAGGAGAAGAAGAATGTTTCCAAGAGAGAAGATTTAATGTGAAATCTCTTTCAAAAATAAATAAACACACAATGATTCCCTAAGAATGAATAATGCAAAGAACCCAAATGGGTTCCATTGGGTGTGCCAAAATGTTTCACCAAATAGTTTGCGTAAAACAAATAAGGTAAGAGGTTAGGAGGAATACCTGTAAAATCGAAGGTCGAAAGTAGAATGTGCGCATTGTTGAATTTTGATCCGAGATGATCATGGAGATCTTCCCTTTGGCTAGGAGGAACAGCCTGTAAGAAACACAACAAGACCACAAAAAATCATTAATAATATAGGTTAGTGGACTGCCTAGCGAGTGCTAGATTCAGGAAGCAAGGTGCTTCCTATAAGGATTTCAATTTCACTTTCAAATACAATATAATGCAACAAATACCCTCAAATAAGGAAATCCTACTGTAGTTGTACGATTTAGGTATCTTATGTTAATACAATAAGTAAATCTAATCTAAAAGGAAAAGTTAGGATTAGATCTGGAGGTTTGGTAGATCGTTCTGGGTTTCGCATGTCTAATAGAAGTTTGATAAAGGGTCTAGGACTTATCAGGTGAGGTCTGGCTTGGCTTTGGTTAAATTAAATGTTTGTTGGTCAAAGGGTATAAAATTACACAGAGACCAATATTGATCAAGTGACCGACACTAGTATAGGGGTGAAACTGACGATGGTAGCGTAAACCAACGTCGATAGGGGAAATGGGTAATAACTTAATAAATATGGCTTTTGGACCTCTCTGTGATTACACAGAAAGTTAGGAAGGTGTGGTTAGGCTCATAATATAACTGAGAAGATTTAGGAATACAGAGGGAGAGGTTAAGAAGGGTGGAAAGGCTTGAAATGGTTGGGTTGGTGGATTGGTGGGAAGATGGAGTTATCCAAGTAACAACAGAAACTGAAATACTGAAAGAAAATAAAATATCTACAGTAAAGTAAGCACAGATGATTAAAATCACATTACTTACTTGTTGTTATGAATATCTCATGACCAAAGGTGGTTGGTGATTGAAAGGTGATGTGATGGTTGGTTCATTTCCGCGACAGTGCAGCCTGTGTGTCCCCATAGATATTCCAATGATCTAGAAGAGAACTTACTTCTTGTGTTGCACTTTAGAGGTACGTAGACGTCGTTTGGATGAAGGAATGGCTCTTACATCCTCGCTTGATTGCAATCAAACTCCCAAAACTGAATGACCAACTTGTGTAAAGAGTTATAAAATTATATATAAAGGAATCATGGAGAAGACTTGTAAAATACAAGGCAACTATGTGGGTGCACACAATGAAGTGCGCACATCTGAGAAAGAGGAAGTGAATACATGGGGAGTGTGTGCAAAAGGAAATTGGAGGGAGATAGCAGAATAAATTGGAGGAAGGTGGGAGTGTGCAGAAGGTGTGTAGAAGGAAGTAAAGGAAAGAGGGACAACGATAAAGAGGTAAGAATAGTGTGTGAGCATGCGCGTGAAGAACTGCAACCAAGGAAATGCACCAGAGAAGAAAACCAATGGCGCGCATAATCTAAAAACTTGATGTCATAGCAAGAATGGAATTGAAAGTTCTAAAATAACCAAGGGGGGTTATTTTTGGCAACACTACCCAATCCTTTATCAATGTAAGGATGAGGAAAATCATGTTCCACTAGAGATCCCATATCCCTACGGTATACAAGTATTTGCAATATAACACTTCACTCACCATAACACTATAGAGAGTATGGCATGGTCACCGCTTTAACCACTCCAATCCTTACATAGTATGTACACCATCATTAGTATTACATTAAATAAAGTGGGATGATATTAAATTCAATAACCTCATATGTAGAAAGATAGGGGTGGTCTCATTGGCCTCCCATATATAGATAGGGCATATTGGTGCTCCCATCTTGATATTATGGATAGATGGGAATGTGGGCTATATATTATATAAATAAGATATAGTTGCTTGGTTTAGATTGAGATATCATATGTATACCCTAGTCACACCCATCCCCCTCCCTGTATATCTTATCTTTTCACCTTATAGAGAAGGGGAAGGAAGGGGGAAGGGGGCATCTCCCTTATATTCTTTAGAGAGGGAACCTTATATCTTTATATGCTTGGGGTACTCAATCGTGATTGATTGATAATGAAATGTCCACCTATTGATGATGTTTGGTACTTACATATATATGGAATAACATTTCCCCCATATATATATATAGTGTTTGATCCCAACCCAATTATAAAGACATGGGAAGTACAGATACCTTCAATTGATAATCGAGAAAACACCATATATATATATATATATATATATATAGGGTTTGATCCCAACCCAATTATATAGACATGGGAAGTACAGATACCTTCAATTGATAATCGAGAAAACACCCCAGGGTGTTTTCTCGACTATCAATATATGTATATATATATATATATATATATATATATATATATATATATATATATATATATATGGGGTGTGTTTCTATATGGGGTGTTTTCTCAACTATCAATATGTGTGTGTGTGTGTGTGTGTGTGTGTGTGTGTCTATATATATGGGGTGTTTTCTCGACTATCAATGGAAGGAAGTTGTACTACCCATTTTTTCTCAAATATCAATTGAAGGAAGTTGTACTTCCCATAGTATATTATACACACACACACACACACACACACACACACACACACACACACACACACACACACACACACACACACACACACACACACACACACACACACAGACATACATACATACATACATAGATACATACATATATATATATATATATATATATATATATATATATATATTGTGTGTCTGTGTGTGTGTGTATATGGGGTGTTTTCTTGACTATCAATTGAAGAAAGTTGTACTTCCCATGTTTTGAAGACTATCGATTGAAATAAGTTGTTGATTAACTAAAATTTAGAACTAAGTGCAAGGAAATAGTAACCGTAGTTAATCTAATTAGGAAGACTAAAATGTTTTCTAAATGCAATAAATAACATAGATTAGATGTAAATAAATATGCTAAGTAAAATGAAACCATAGATGTGCAAGAGAGTAGGGAGAGATGGCTTAGTTGATTGTTGTAGATGATCACACAGAGTCGCAGGTGTGAGAATAAAATCAATAAGTGCAGACAAACACTCGGGGACCATACGAAGGGCAGATTTGAAGTGATTGGGGCACCTGGGAGTGTACTAGGGCACCCTGGGGTGCCCTGGTCTGTTATCTGGGTGCTCTGAACACTGCAAATGCTCAAAACCTACAACTGGTATGGTCGCAAGGTAATTCTGAACCTTCCCTGTTTGTCGCACAAGATCTCCCAAATGAGCTAGAAAAATGATCTGCAATGTAAAGAGAAGTATCAAACCCTATAAAATATGCATATGGATGGGTCAAACTGACCTCAACCACCAAACTTGTGGACTTATTACTAAGTGTTGCACTACATTTCAGACCCGGATGTAGTTCTGGTGTGTGTGTGCATGTCGTGCCCTAAGTGCTCTCGTGTCAATCACACTTTGTGAAGTAGTGAGCAATAGTAAATATAGAAAATGTAAATAGCATGTGTGTATGGAATAGAATAGAATCCCTTCCCCTATGTAGTTTGTGTGATGCAAATATCCTAGCCTTGATGCATGGCACTATGTAGATGCAAGTGATGCAATGGATGTAACTGTAGATGGAGTGATAGTAGTATGTGACATTAAGACATATGACCCCTATTATGATCTTATAACTTTATATTTATAGGGCACTCAAGCTTAATTTCGTAATTAATCTTGACAAGGTCAACCGAGAAAAAGATAAAGACAACAAATGGCTAGAAAGGCCACAAAAAGAAGTGGGAAAGGATGTGCATAGACCGGGGGCCCTCAAAGTGGGACCAGGGCACCCCAGTACATGCTGGGGCACCTTGATTTTGGGCTAAAATGACGAGGTAGTTACAAGATGGGTGGATAAGTGTGATAAAATATGCGGGAATGACAAAATAAAATATAAAATAAAGATGGCCAAAAGATGGGATTAATTAATACTTTATCCACTTGAGGACCTTCTAAATAGTAGTATAAGACCGGGCTAAATAATGTCTAATGTGCATAATTTTGTGTCTACATTTTCCCCCATTTTATGTTGATGAGCAGAAAGTTTGGTAACATAAAGTAGATAGAGATACATACCTGATATCCATGTAGAGCATAGAAGAAGACGTGTTGATGGACTAGACTTAAGTGTGGAATGAAAAAAAAAATGTGGAGGAGCGTGGATTCTAAAGATGAAAAATACACATAAAAAAGTGACAATAGTGAACCTAGGGTGGAACACGTGTAGTTGTTGTTGTGTGTAGTGTACCTGCATGGTTAGTAAAGGCAAGTGCCTATAGTGGTATGTTGTCATTGGCGTTGTTGTGGTTGTTGTTGTTGCCCCCAATTTGACTGCTTGTTTCTCATATGGCGGACCCGCAAGGAGAAAATGATCAAGTAGTCAAACATGTATGTATGTAAAAATGTTGTGTAAAATATGCATGTGTAAAGTACATAAATGTAAAATATGCTATAAAAAGTTTAAATGGAACATGTGCACCTGATCCATGTTAAGAAAAAGGGTGTAGAAGGATATTTTGTATTGTCGCAAGTTTTTTGGGTAATCTCACGCCACCCTGGCTTAAGAAGTATAGGGAGAAAACATGCTTTGTGTCCTTCAACTTTAACCACTTATACTGAAATATGTGAAGAGATCTCTATAATTTCCTAGTTTTTTTGGTGATCCGATGCCACTGGATGAGAGAAGTGTAGAGGGTGCACACCCAATGTAATCCCCAAGCATGGAATTACTCTGCATAAAAACCTAAGGACACCATGTCATGTTAAGGCCGTTGTGTATGGAGTTCCGTAGAATGGTCTAAAGTCACTCATTATGTCTGAACCAGTGTAAATATGATGTGTTATTAGAAAAATCATCAATAATTCCCCCCCTCTTTGGGGGTGCATGCAAAAAACCTGGATAGGAGAATGCAGCCCCAAAAGAGGACCGATCGCTTTGCAACCTATAGAACTTTTCCCTACATGAGGGGAAAGGGAAAGCACTTGGTAGATACCAAGGTGCACGAACAAAAGGGGATGGCTAGCCAATACAGGGTGTTAGTAAGAAAACACATGCATGTAATAAGACAAGTGTAAAATACACAGACAATGTAGAAACTACCAAGCATAGTCAATGTAAACACGCAAGAAAACAAGTAGACCGCACAAAGCAGGTTGCAAACATGGGAGATAACTCACAATGTCACAAGACACGCAAGGCCATCATGGCCAAAAATAAAAGATAAGTGTGCACACAAGAAAAAGGTCAAAGCCCACATACAATGACAAACAAAGCAGATAAGTAGAAACAAAAAAGTAGTCATGGAAACATGTAATGCTACAAAAACAATTTGATGTCACATGGAACACCCATGTTAGCATGTTAGAGCGATAACTAATATGTTAAAGTCGTGTATGAAGCAAGTAGTATCATGATGCTAAGTACAAAATGAAAAAATATCACCTGGATAATGATGAATGTGGATGCCCCCAATGACCATTATATGTAAGGGTAGAAGGCGAGCATCCATGCCACGTTTAGAGTCATGTATCTACGATCACACTAAACAAAGGCATGAACGTGCACATGTGTGTATGATAATGACATATAAGAAAGTCAAGTTAACATGTGTAGTAAAGTGAACATGCAAAACACTTTGTAATCCAGAGTAAATGCCCCCAAGACAATGCAATATGTTGTGGATGGATGGAACAAAATGTAAGATGGAATGATAGGAGCAACTGTGCCCCCCAAGTGGATGGAAGTGTATGCATTGAGGTTCATTTATTTTTCCCCCTTAGCAGTTAAGAATGAACCATAGACAAGAGTGTATCATCGGGAAATGGCCGAGTAGAGTTGGTTGTGTCTGGTGCTCGTCTATGATGAATGTGCACCATGTAGTTGCCCTAATTTCTTCAAAATCCGGGGCTCTGCCATGTGTGTGGATCCTATAGCTTTTCCCCATACCATGGAAGCTTCGTAGAATGATACAATTTATATTTGTATGCCTTTGAAATCCAAATATCATGGTATGGAATAGATGCTCTGTAAGTGGTGATTCAGTATGGTAATTGTTTTAAAAAATGTGCATGAACCATATAGTTGCGCAAAAATCAGGTTCTTGTTGCATGAATGAGTGATGATTTATGACCTAAGAATTTTTTACGGTACATGATGGAAGAAGTCCTTTTCCTATCAAAATTATTCCTATAGCGAATGTCAACTATGTCATGTGGCTTCTTTTAGTTGGTCATATGAAGTGGATGGCGGGTAAATGGTGGATAACTTGTCGCTTTTTGCCTTTTTGGCAAAAAGGCAAATTTGGCCCCATATGCTCCGCTCAATACTGAATGCGGTTCTGATTTGGTACTTATGTGGCTTTTCGAATAAGTGATGGGGTGCGGCAGGCTTGTTTTTTGAGCTTGTTCTTTTTAGCTACTTTGGAAAAAAGATTATAGAACTCACCCCGCGGCCCCGCCATGATTGGATGTAAGAGTAAAATTTAAGTGACAGGGAAAGAGTGGTTATTTTGACCTAAGCAGAAGGACCACGTGGCAAGGTGTAAAGGCATGAGATGCGGGATTTTGGAGGCAACTATAGCCTAGATTTTTTGATCTCTTGTCTGATCAAAAGTGATTAAAACATCAAAATGGCTCGTAGGCCTGACAAAGGATAAGGTCAAGGTTGGCTTTGTAAAACCTCAACAGGGGCGGGGATAGACTAAGGACCATCGAGTACGGCAACTTGGGTGGTTTTTGCCTCTTATCATCAAAAGGATTAAGTGTAGTACATCAAAACGGCCCGCAGGCCCGATTTAAAGGGATGGTCTTAACAGATTTGCTCCAGTCAATGGCAGACGTGTGGACTCTCAGGAGGTAAATTTGGACCAAAAAATCCTTTTGTGAGAAAAGAGTTAAAAGTGCCAAGCCAATTGAAGCGTGAATTTTCCTTTTAGCTCGGATGCTTCCACATTGGGACACATGTCTAGGCCCATTTTTCAAGGGCAGAGCTGCAGGGAAAACTTAGAAAAAATCTATAACCTGTCTTCGCAATTAAAAGCGGGTGAAATAGTAGAATTTGGTATGTGGTTCCTTTGGGACCCATGCTTAGGACACGTGTCAGGAGTCATTTCTCAAGGGCGGAGGTGCCCTTAGAGCATAAATCCGTGAAAATTGGTACATTTCTCCAAAAGTTGTAAAAGGAAAAAGGGAACCTCACATGCCCATTTTAAAGTAGGGATCTCCCATGTGAACAGTCCAAATTCAAAGGAGTGTGAAATCTAATGACAGTAAGTGCATAACTGTTTATGATTTGATTCTGCCAATTTGCCACTCCAGAGCTCCTGGAAGTGCGAGTCTTACATAGAATTTTCCTAATTATTTTATTGGTAGCATGCCAAACAGGGACAGGGGAGTTAATTTGATATCTAAGTTTGGTGAGGAATGATTTGGGGACGTCTTTTGCCATTAAGATGAGATCTGACCTCTGGGCGTCTATCTGATCTTTCAGAGGATCCATTCCCGAGTGATGCAATGGAAGACAGCAATCTGATAGCATTAGGACCGGAAGTGGTTGTGCGAGCAGAGGGAAAAGTGATCTACCAGAATTTCAGTTGAATGCAGTGAGATATTCGTAAGGGAGATGCTTCAACCCATTTGAGCACCTGACAGTCTTTCGTGGCGGTAGATTCTGAATTTGTGGGAATCAAGATCAGAATCATGGGTTGATAAGGCAAGGTGGATTCAAATTTGGATTTTTGGGAGGAAAAGGCTTTGTGGGTAAAATGGTTATAAATATGCATGATTTTTCTGTCAAAAGGGTTGGAGGTTGGACCAGGTTGGAGTGTTAGACTTTTCAGAATTGATTTTCTAAGAAAAATCTTGAGGTAATCATGTTCCGTCTGTTGGCTAAGAGACTACCCTTAGAAACTTATATATCTCTTTTATGTTAAACTTGATTGTACTCAAAAGGTGGTTGCGAGTGTACAACCATCATGACAAGCTCTGAGATATGTTCGTAGAAATTTTCCCCATGCTGATAAGTTTAATCAAATTTGAGTTATTATGTGTTGACTCATGAGCAATTAGTGTCGGCTTTGAAAAATTCAGATTTGATGATAACATAACAAGTGGCTATCGCGTTCCTAATCAGCAATATTATACTGAAATTTTTGTGAAAGTCACACAAGGATAGTTTGTTCATCCATGTGACAGTTATAAATAGGTATTTGCAATTTCATTTCAAGAAGAGCCTGTCATGGCTTGAATGAGATAAAAAAATTTGCAAAATGAATGATGGAGACTGTCAGGTTGTTGATAAAGATTGCCTATAAGTTCTTCGGGTGTACATCTTAGGCGTGGTTAATAAAAAACTATAGTGTTTAATTGCAGTCTGGCCAATTTGAGTCTTCGTATTAGAGTCATTAAATATTATGTGGAAAATAGTGTTGAATTTGGGCCTCTATTGAAGTCACACCTTCTAGTTGAAGGAACGTCTTGACTGTTACTAAAGTATTTCTGTTGAATAAGAAGTTGCTCATTATATGATAGAAGTCCCTCCAAAGGTAACTAGTATAAGTCGACTTTAGGGCCTACTTCACCTCCCATCCAAAAATTTATTCAAAAACAACTCAATCATGACCCATATTACCCCTATTTTTCATGTGTGTATACAAATGCATAATGATTTACTACTCAAAACTTTGCAAAGACAATCAAGTTTGGGTACCATTGTCTTTAGTGGCTTGAACCTTGCTTAGAAAATATCTCCATTATCTAGTTGTTGACAACTCATAAGAGTTAGATTTTTGTTACATTCGTATCATATTTGGCATATCAACAGGTCTTCTTAATGCCAATTCACAAGGAAGGATATCTCCATCTCCTCCACAAACAGCAGGCTATAAATTTGTTGGTCCTCTCACCCTGGTTCGTATCTATTTGGCCCGTCAACCATACACCTTAGTGAGGACCATTGTCGGGGATCCTAATTTGAGGGTGCTACCCACTTCTCCACATTTGAGTGATCAAAGTTGCAAGTTGCATTTCTATTTGGCCCTGGATACAAAATGACACACTTACATGCTCCACTGCTAGGTCTCTAATTTGAGTTCCTGAGCCAAACCTGTTGATGTTGCTTACCCATTCTGAGGGAGAATCAATTTGGTTACCATCAACAACACCTTATTGGCACTGTTGCTACGGGGACGTTGTGATTGTATTTCATATTCAGACCCTGGTAAAACACTTCTTATATGCTCTAAGTGCTAATACATTTTTTCAAACATCATCTTATGTTCGGGCATGTAAGAAGTATTCAAAGTTACAAGTTTTTTGTGAAATTCTGTCAGTTTCTACACCTAGTGCACTAGCTTTCATTTATAAATCTAGGTGAAGAAAAGTCAGAGTCATTCCATTTCCAGTTTCTAGTATTGACAGACATTTGATAGATCATATTTTAGTGCATTTTCACAACTAAGGTGGAAATCCTTAGTGGCGACTCCCTGTTGATCTGTTTATGTTAATGAGTACCAGTGTCTTAACCTCTGTCAGGTGAGATTTGTTACCAATCTTTGCAAAGCTGGAAGGAAGAAGATCTTTCTTTACTAGGGATCCTGCAAAGACATTATTTCCAGAGCTAGGAAAAGACAAAATCAGAAGGAAGAAAAGCTTAGAGAGTTGTTGGAGATCAATAGACAAGAAAAGGGATCTCCATTGATGAAATTCATCGGCCTATTATTGAAGATTGCAATTCAAGTGCTTCTGAATCAGGTAGCCTCTTTGTGGAATTGAATTCTCCAACTAGAGAGGGGCCTTCATTTGATTTTGAAAGGTTTGCTTCTCATACTTCCCCTATCTTTTCAGAAGTTGATAGGGTTTTCCAAGAAACAAGGCCTTTAGGGGATATCCATGTTGAAAGTTCATACTCTTGTGTTTCAAATACCCTCTACCCCTTATCAATTTGTCTCCCCTGCAGGGTCACCTCCTCAAAACAACATGGCCCTGCCCCCACCCAGACCTCCATTTGTTGTAAACACCTTTGGTCCCATAAATTTTACATGGATGGTTGGTTATCCAAATGCGGTTCCTCATGGATGTGAGAAATAGATTACCAAAGTTCTAAGGAAATAATGCTATAATTGGTGATCAACATCTAAATATTTTTATCAATATGATGGAAGACTTTGAGGTTGAACATGAAGATGTATATATCAAATTGTTTATCCATACTTTGGAAGAGGATGAAAGGGATTGGTATAAAGATTTTCCAGATAATTCCATTGATTCTTGGATAGAGATGAATAATGCATTTAGATTGCAATATGGTGATAGAAATGACCCTAGGTTTCTTCTGATCATAATTTGAAAACATCAAGAATCATCCTAATGAGTCAGTACATGATTTCAACACAAGATTTAACAAGACCTTAAGGATATTTCATGTTAGCTTAAGGCCATGTGATGAATCATGTTTGATCAAATATTCAGATGCATTTGATAAAAAAGTTGCCTAGTACTTGAGGGACAAAAACCCTACTAATTTGAGGCAGGCCTTCACCATGGCTCTACAAATAGAGAACAACATCAAGGAAATTGGAAATCCTCCAAAGAGGGAGGGTGTAAAACTAATTAACCCAGAAAATCCTCAAACAAGTAAGGCTGCTGATTTGGAGGAAGTTGTGAAAACTTTGGCAGGGGCTGTCAAAGAAATATCATACAAATTAGCCCGGGCAGAAAAAGGGATTGGGCAGAGTTCACAAGGTCAGTATAAGCAAAAAGTCTAAGACAGGTTTACAAATCATCATAGAAATTATCATAGATCTGATGACAGAGGAAAGGGACATGTTGGATTTGAAAATAAACAGTCCCAGGCCAGGGAAAATAGAGTGGTTCATGATCCTTTGGCTTCCAGATTTACTGTTGTGGAGGAGATAGATGTTATTGATTGGTGTGATAGATGTTTCATGCCCCATGCTCCATGTGAGGAAGATCAACAAGAAGAAGAAGTTTATGATGATAATGATGATGATGTTTGCATGATGGGTTGCTCCATGAGCTCACAAGGGGAGACTTCAACTGAGGTAATAAGTGCTAGAATTGATGTTGACTTTTGGGATTGCATCCACTAGGTACCTATTCTTCCTCCCTCTCATACTTTAGAAGTAGATACTGTACAAGATTTTGAATTGGCCAATAATGACTTTGAATATTTGAGAGCTTTAATGATAAAGAAGTATGATGGAGGAATCCCATCTGAGGAGACAAGCAGTTGTTGATGAACGTTGTTGTTTCCCAAGAGAAGGAGTACAACACAAGAAGTAGGGTTGTCAAAGGGATAGGGCCTTAGGCTAAACCAAAAACTCAATTTCTTTCAAATATTCCTAAAGAGGCCCCTAAGGAAGATGCATCTGCCAAGGGCCTTTTTGTCCCAAACAAAAACTCATATCCTTCCTCATGCCCAAGCTGTCAAAAATCATGTGCCATCTAATGAGTGTGTCAACCTTCCTTCTAATGTTTCCTTGCCAAAGTATGTCCCTTATGATATTGTCCAAGTCTTGAGTTAGATCAAGATCTCAATTCTGATTGTTGAGTTGCTTAGGATTTCTGAGCACAAGAAAAGGGCTTTAGAGTATTTAGGGCTGAAAGAGGAGAAGACTACCCTAGGCAGAAATGTAAACATTGTGGAGATTCCTCCAATCATTGAAGAGTTAGAAACACCACTAGTATTGGAATAATTTGGTGAACCACCTAAGGTCTATTTGGTGAGATCCTTGGTAGATTCTCAACTAAATGTGGATCCATTCTTCACCAACCTGATCATTAAGGATAAATTACTCCACAACTGCATGTTTGACTCAGAGGCGTCATACAATGTCATGCCTCTGGAAGTCATGAACAAGCTGTTGTATATGTTCCCCCCCCCCCGGCGGGACAAAAAGGAAGAACACGGCGCGAGAGGAAGCGGGAGGACCGGGAGGAAGAACACGGCGCGAATGGAGTCGGGTTGCAGAGCGGGAAATCAGAGGCGGAAATCCGGATCGGGAAAACAGGTCGGAGGAGCATGGCGCGGGAGCATGTCGGGAGCCCATCAAAACCCGACACCAAAGGACATGCCGGAAGAGTTTAAAAACCCGACGCACCCAGCAAATCGGGTTTTCGGGTCAGAAACGCATGACGAAAGAGCATGTCGGGAGCCCATCAAAACCCGACACCAAAGGACATGCCGGAAGAGTTTAAAAATCCGACGCACAAAGAAAATCAGGTTTCGGGGCGGAACAACATGGCACATCGAATACATGTCGGGGGGTCTTCAAAACCCGACAGGAAGGGAATTCAGGTTTCTGGATCGGGAAAACACGTCGGAAATGCATGAAAAGGAAGCATGTCAAGCCAGTTTCCAAGCCCGATGCAAATGCACGAGGGAGTTCCGAACCCGACAGGTGTTGGGGATCTCACCTACCACCATGGTTGATGAGAAGAATTAAGTGCAGTCTTGGAGGTGGTTGGGGCAGTTCGAATTCCTCTCTTCTCCCTCTCTTTTCCTCCATATAAAATGTAAGGAGGGGGCTGTTTTGAAAAGGTCGAACATTTTTGTTTTGTGCCTCCTCCCTTCTTCTCTTTGGCAGGTGGAGTTGTGGAGCTCAAGCCTCCCACGTGGACTGTAATGCCGTTTTTGCCTCTTGGCCTCTGCGATGTACTGTATCGACCCTTGAGCAATATATATGTCTGTGATTGAACTTAAATCCTCTCATGTATTCATTGTTGTCATTTTCGATCTCTTGTTGCATTTTGGCTACCTGTGCATGGTGTTGTGTTACATCTGTATGGTCTGTGTTTAATTTGGCAAAACATATGTTCTTCATTCCTACGTGCATCACCTCCTTAGCTTAGGTTTATTTTTATGCATTTCTCTCTCCCTGTCTCCTTGGTAGTTAGTTTAGGTTTTTTGGGGTAAACCTCTGCGTTTTATTGGTGCATCTGAACAGAGGAATAGGATCCGGCCTTCATCCGGAGAGCTTTTCCGATTTCGCAAGGTCCCACACTTGGGAAAAGCTCCATGTTGTGCAATCGCACTGAGATTCTCAACCCATCGTGTTGCAGAGTCCCAGGGGTGATGTGATTCGACACCAACACAAGCTAAATATCAAAGTAATAACAGCATATGGGAAGTGCACTTCCATGTACTCTAGAGAAGTGCCAGTAGTGGGACGTGTGAAGGGTTTGGTGGTGTAGCTTGCAACTTACCCAGGTAAAAAATTAAAACTTGAAGTTGTCATTATTGACTACCCAGCCAAGTGGGGCATGATATTGTCTAGAAAATGGGCTACAAGTGTTGGTGGGAGTGTCCAAATGGACATGTCCTATGCCACCATCCCAATTGAGGGCAGCCTTGTCAAGTTGTATGGGGAAAAGAAGAGGTTGCACCTTATTGAAGATCCCAACAATGTATCCTATGAAGTATTGTACACAAGTGTTGTTGCTGATAATTTTGTAGGATTTGTTGATGGAAAGGAGCACAAGATTGAAGGATGCAAATGCCTTGAAAAAATGGGCTCTCCTTAGACTCTATTGTTTGATGGAGCTTGATCCAAGTTTGGGAATGGTGTTGGTGTTGTTCTGCTTTCTCCAGGTCAATAAAAAATTGTTTTTTCCTTCAAACTCAACTTTGAGTGCACTAACAACATTGTTGAATATGAGGCACTGTTGTTAGGTTTAATAATTTCTTGGAAATATGGTGTCAAGGAAATCATTTTTAAGGGAGACTCATAATTAATTGTAAAATAGGTCAAAAAACTATATGCCACAAATAATCAGCGAATGAAATAATACAAGCATGCAGTTTGGGATTTCATTGAGATGTTTGATTCATTCAAAATTGTGCATCATGATAGGAAGTTCAATGACTTGGTAGAAAAACTTGCAGTGTTGGGGTCCTATTTTGAAAAAATTTTAGTGTCCCTCTATTGTGAATATGATGTGGAAGTATTGACAAGACCCTCTGTACCTGACAACATTAAACACTGGCAGGTATTTGATGATGATGCTCAAATCAAAAGATTTCTACAAAACAAGGGAGATTTTTCTGATCAATGCATTGATTTGGAGCCAATGGTATGTGCCACAAAGAGGAAGGAAACCTTGTTTGGCAAGGGCATCATCCAGCTAAAGACTAATACCATCCCTAGAGAGCTGGTTGCTCTTGAATCAAATTTTGATAATGTTGATTGCATTATTAATAGACATAGGGCAGCATCGAGGGATGTTGAGGAACATGATCTTGGTACAAAGGGGAAGCCAAGGAAAATTTGGTTAGGCAGCAACCTCAGTAAGGAGGAGAAGTGGTCATACATCTAATTGTTGAAAAAGTATCAGGATTGCATAACTTGGACCTATTATGAACTAAAAGCATATAGAGAGGACCTGTTTCAACATGATATTCCCTTGGATTCTAATGCAAAGCCATTCAGGTATAAATAGAGGCCCATTAATCCACTCTTATCTCTTAAAATGCAAGAGGAACTAAGGAAGCTAAGAGATGGAGGGATTATTCAGCCCATAAGATATTCTTCTTGGGTTAGAAACCTAGTACCAGTAAGAAAGAAGAATGGTGATATTATGTTGTGTGTAGATTTCAGGAATCTAAACAGAGCATCTATGAAGGATAATTTTCCTTTACCAAATATGGAAAACACGTTGCAATTAGTGACTAGTTCTGAATTTCTCTCCACCCTAGATGGTTTCTCTGGTTACAACCAAGTTGTGGTGAAGGAGTTAGAAAGAATTAAAACATCCTTTACCACTCCTTGGGGGACTTATGTGTATGTCAGAATGCCTTTTGGATTGATGAATTCTGGAGCAACCTTTCAAATAGCAATGGATGTTGCTTTTACTAGTTACATCAATGATTTTATTGTTGTCTACCAGGATGATGTGATTGTGTTCTCTAGAAAGCGTGGTGATCACTTGCTGCACTTGGAAAGGATGCTAATAAGATGTAGAGAGTATGGCATTTCACTCAATCCAAAGAAGTGTCATTTTGGAGTGCAGAAGGAAAAGTTACTTGGTCATATTGTGTCATGAGAAGGAGTGATGATTGATCCAGAAAGGGTAGAGGCCATCACCAAGGTCCCAATTCCAAGAACCAAGAAAGGAATCCAATCCTTCTTTGGGAAGATAAACTTCATCAGAAGATTTATATCAAAGTTTTCTGAGCTGACCATTCCAATCACCTCCATGTTGAAGAAGGAACAAGTCATCAAGTGGGAGGAGGATGCCATTAAAGTTTTCAATGAGATTAAGGAGGCACTAAAGCATGCACCTGTTCTAGCAACTCCAGATTATAATAAGCCCTTTCAATTGTTCTCTTTTGCTTCAGAGAACACCATTGCATCTGTCCTATTGTAGAATGATGATGAAGGAGCTGAGAGGCCAATTTCCCTTTTCAGTATGGCATTGCAAGGGGCTGAGCTGAGATACAATATTATGGAAAAACAAGCATTTTCCTTAGTAAATGCAACAAAGGTTTTCAAGCCTTACATTTTCAGTTCTAAGAGTGTTGTTTATGTTCCCCACACCATGGTGAAAGACATCTTATCAGCGATGGAAGTCTCAAGAAAAAGGTGCAGGTGGGAGAACAATTTGCAAGAATATGATATGGATATCCAAACCACGAAGTTGGTGAGAGGTCTGGGCTTGGCTAGGCTTATGGCTAAGAGAAACTTGCAAACTATTGAGGTAAATGAGGTAGAAGAAATTAAGGTAGATTTCTTTGAGAAACTAATGAGTTCTGAGTTGTACAAGGATGTGATCTTCTATCTCATACATTTATATTGCCCTAATTATTTGAGTAAGAACCAGAAAAGGGCCCATAATTTGGCTTCGCATAAATATGTCATTATTGATTTTGGCTTAGCTTGGAAGAACCCTAAGGGATTCCTCTTAAGGTGCATTACTGAAGATGAATCCCCTAAGATAATTGTTGATCTCCATGGAGGATTTTGTGGGGGGAATTTTTCTGGAAGGGTCATAGCACACAAGATCCTGAGGGTTGGTTATTGGTTACCAACTCTTTTTAAGGATGCAACACTTTTCGTTAGAACATGTGAGAGTTATCAATGCTTCTCTAGGAGACTGAAAGCTTCAGGATCCCTTCCTTTACAGTCGGTATCAATTGAAGCTCAATTCAAGCAATGGGGAATGGATTTTATTGGTGAGATTTTAGACCCTTCAAGTACTGGCCATAAGTGGATTCTTGTAGCCACAAATTACAACACCAAGTGGGTAGAGGCAATCCCCGAGAAAAGGGAAACACATCAAATTGTCATGGACTTCATGTTGAACCACATCATCTGCAGGTTTGGGGTGCCAGTCAGAGTTGTTGCTGACAATGCCATCGGCTTCCGAGCTAAACCCTTGGTGGCAATGTGCAGAGAATATGGGATAAATTTGACATATGCTTCTAATTATAATCCCGAAGGAAATGGACAAGTTGAGTCCAATAATAAAAACCTGCTAAAGATTATCAGAAGAACCTTGGAGCTCAACAAGAGAAAATGGGGTGAACAGTTGAAGTTTGTTGTTTGGGCTGACCGAATTACTATTAAAAGGGCCACTAGAAAGAGTCCATTTGAGTTGGTGTATGGAACTCAGGCCCTGCTGCCCCTACATATGTAATTATCCTCATATCATTTCATGCAACAACTGGAGGATCAAGAAGTAAGTCCATATGATGCCCGCATTAACCAAATTATTGAAATTGATGAAAAAAGGAGGGCATCTCACCAAAGGCATATAAAATTCAGAGAGAAGCAAAAAGAAGTTTTTTGACAAGAAGGTCACTCCCAGAGCTTTCAATGTTGGAGACCTGGTGCTGCTATGGGATAGCAGGTGTGAGGATAAGGGCAAGCATGGCAAATTTGACGCTCTATGGATGGGCCCTTACTCCATTGATATTAGAGTTTGTGAGCATAGTTTCTTCTTGGAGGACTTGGATGGAAAATTACTCAAATTGCAAGTTAATGGTAGGCATTTGAATCATTTCCTGGATTGATTCCCAAGAATCAAGGTGAACATCTTTTGTACAGTGTATAGTGTGTTGTTTGTTTCATGTCTTGTGTGTTTTCGCTCGCCCTGGTCCTTGGTGACCTATTTTTGTTGGTTTCTCTATTCATTTTTGGAAATGGATTTGTTTCTCTACTCTATAAGTTGACTACTTTTTCCAATGGATATTTTGGCACTCACAGGGAGTGCCCATCCCCAAATCGGAGCCGATGTTGGTGCTCATTTTGATCTCTCACCATTTTGCCCTAATTTTCCTTTGTCTGCGTGTTCTAAAATATTTTGTATCTTGATGTGGATGTTCTGAAATATTTTACCTCCATTTTAAATTCCTTGAGTTGTTTGCGAAATCCATTATCGTTTCCCTCCTTGAAGAAGTCTTTGAGTTTGTCTTGTTTCTGCCCTAATTTCTTCAAAATCCACGAGTTTTGTCGTTTTCCTATTTTTCCTTGACCATGGAAGCTCGAGAATGATCAATTTATATTTTCATGCCTATGAAAATCCAAATCCATGGTCGAAAGATGCTCAGAACCATGATTCAGGACACATGTCAGGCTCATTTTTCAAGGGCAGAGGTGCAAAGCAAAATGGAAATTTTTTCCATTTTTTCAAAAGGTTGTAAAAAGTCAAAGGAAACCCCTGAGCCTGTTTTAAAATTGAATCTTCCACATGGATGGCCCAAATTCAAAGTAAAGATCAACGGAAGTTGTGAGTCTGAATTTGATTTACCTCCCATTTTTACTAAAAAGCTCCTGGAAGTGTGAGTCTTCATTATTTATTGGTATTTCATACATGCCGAATAGAGAAGAGAGTAAATTTTGATATCCAAGTTTGGGGGGGAGATTTGGAGATGTCTTTCACCATTAAAATGGTCTAACTTTATATATATATTTAATTATGTGTATTCTTTAAATATATAAAGTATTAAATTTCAGGTTTTATGTCCAGATTAATATATGGTATATAAATATATTTATGCGCATATGTATATACACACAAGTGTGTGTGTGTGTGTATGTATATATGTGTGTGTGTGTGTGTGTGTGTGTGTGTGTGTGTGTGTGTGTATATATACATATATATATATACATATACATATATATACACACACACACACACACACACACACACACACACACACACACACACACACACACACACCACACACACATATATATATATAGATATACATATACATATATATATAGATATATATACATATATATACATATACATATATATATATATATATATATATACATATACATATATATATGTATATGTATATGTATATATGTATATATATATATATATATATATATATATATATAGACACACATGTGTATATTCTTAGTGATAGTATTCACAATAGAAAAGAAATGTAACTTTAAACAAAATGGATCTATAAAAAAAAGGGAAGAATACCTAAATGGGTATTTTTGGTGAAATATATTGCTCTCAATAAATGAATATTAGAAAATTACAACAAAACTCTTGAATAGGGTAGGATAGTCTTTGAGAAATAAAATAATATGGGTTTGGGGATGTGTATATCCATCCCCAAGCTTGCAACATCCTTCATCCATGGCTTACTCCTCTTCCTTCATCCATTGCCTATGTGGTTGTGTTAGGTTTATAAAGAAAAAGAAAAGGTATGTCGACCCCTCCCCACCCCTCCATACACTGTTTAAACACTACTCGGTGGGGGGTCAAACCCCCACCAAAATAACTTTGAAATTAATAAGGCAGTTAAACCACTGTTGGTTTTGTTTTGTTGCTAATTCGCTAAAAACTAATCCTGGGACCCCCCCTCTTTGGCACGTGAACTTTATATATATATTTAATTATGTGTATTCTTTAAATATATAAAGTATTAAATTTCAGGTTTTATATCAGATTAATATACGGTATATAAATATATTTATACATATATATTTTATATCAGATTAATATATGGTATATAAATATATTTATATGCATATGTATACACACACAAGTATGTGTGTGTGTGTGTGTACATGTGTATATTCTTAGTGAGAGTATTCACAATAGAAAATAAATGTAACTTTAAACAAAATGGATCTATAAAAAAAGGGAAGAATACCTAAATGGGTATTTTTGGTGAAATATATTCCTCTCAATAAATGAATATTAGAAAATTACAACAAAACTCTTGAATAGGGTAGGATAGTCTTTGAGAAATAAAATAATATGGGTTTGGAGATGTGCCTTAGAAACCAATGTATTAAATTAACGTTGGATTAATCAAATGAAATATTTTAAAACCAACCATAGACTTGTCTTATTCTTTTATTCAATATTATTATTTATTTAATTTTGGGATGACCAGTTATTAACTAAGGGTGTAGCTAAATGTTGCATTTATCCTTTAGCAAAAAAAAATTATTCCATAATTTTTCTATTATAATATTTGCTTGGCTTCGAGTTTCATGTGAGAATTTGTACGGGCTTTACATAAGACATTTTATTTGACCCTCCTGCAGTTTGTAGACTTTGCCTCTTGTTGAGACTCTAAATTTTTACCAGTCATTTTATCGACCTACATTTTTTTGTTTTTGATATCCCCTTTCCCTTGGATTTCTTTTTCCACTACATGCACGACCTACAGATCTCCTTGAAATAGGATGAATACCATTAATCTTATGTTGGTGAGTGTTGATTATTTCCAATGACCAAAATAGGTGGCCACCCACATCAAAACATGTGTTGCATAGGTATAGAAAATAGAAGTACAAATATTGTTTACCAATACCCGTGTCAAGAATATTATATTCACCCTAAAACTTTCATTGAATAAGGAATCGTGAGGTTATAATCCTTTAAAAAATCAGATAGAATATGCAAGCATCCTTGAAAATATAAAAGTGTGCTTACAAGTTCAACTACCTCCTCCTCAAAATCAAAATGTGAGGTGCATGGAAGTCAATCAATATCATCTTCATCATACATGTCCACGTCAACATTGTTAGGCTTTTCACTAATTTCCACCTCATCCTTATCCTTTTCCTTCCCCACTTCCTCCTACCATAATGGTCGACATAAACATGTCAATGTAAAAAATAGAAAATGAAAAATGTATCTATACATGATAATGGAACAAATAAGAAGTAAAACCAAAGCTTACATTTATGGGTACAACATCATTCCCACCCTCATCAACCTTGTTTGGCTCCACCTCCTCCTTCTAAATTGATTTAACAAATGCATTCTATAAAAAACATATAAAAGCATAAGCACATATGAGCATGACAATGGAACAAATAAGAAGTTCAACCAAAGATTACTTATGTTTACCCCTTGCCTACAATTGTGTTTGGGAAATAATCAAACAACGAGTCACATTTATTTACAAGATATGGGTGAATGAGTAATGGAGATGTAGATTATTTTTTCACCTAAAAAAGTCAATGTAAGTGACAATTAGTATTATCTACATCTAAAATAATAAACAATTCATCTCATGTGGTCAATGTGAAAGTTTTTTTTGAAATTAATGTACTTAATAACATTTTCTATTGGAAATAGAGACAAACGTAATACTATTACCTATCTTGAATTCCATGTTAAATCCTCTTAGTAAATTGGGTAAGCCAATATGAATGTATAAACTTGGGGCATGCACACAATAATGAGTGGATCTAGCACCTCCAAAAATAATTCATAAAGCAATCCATTAATAAATAACAAATTCAATCAAACTGTGAAATTTCTATGCATGACCAATAAATAATATTGCATATAATGAGCTCCAACTCAGCAAATATTTGTTTTAAGACATCCTTTCCTTCTAGGTCATCCATCATAAATCTAGAACAAAATAAGAAGATAGTCATTAGAAACATAAAAAAATAGATTGAAGGAACTTGAATAAGATAGTTGTGATATGTTTTCATGCCTATGATAGATGTATAGAATGTATGGTGATATAATTCACTAATTTTTGGAAACCCCATACTACATACACAAAATTTCAACTAGATATGATATAAAATGACATTTAGGAACAACAGATCCATCATAGAAAATGAGTATGCACGATAAGTGTATTCCTCGCCCATGGAAAACTATATCTAAAATTATGTGCATGAACATATCATATCATATTATGTGTATGTATGTATGTATGTGGAATTTGTATTAGTGTTGTATCAAAAACAATACTTATTTTTCTATGTATGTATGTATGTATGTATGTATGTATGTATGTATGTATTTATGTATGCATGTGGAATGTGCATTAGTGTTATATGTATGTATGTATGTATGTATGTATGTATGTGCATTAGTGTTGTATCAAAGACAATACTTAATTTTTTTTCACATGACACTATTGTTTTGAATTGAGGCAAGGTTTTTATCTTGTCATTTGACTATTTTCTTAAACATAAGTTGCAATCTCGTTTGGAGGATACAGTGAGGATTTAATTTCAAATTGAAGGCATCTTGTGAATATGAATTTTTGATACTTTAGACTACTCCCGAATTTAGGTAAAAGGATTGTGTTTCATTTTTTATGTCTTTTAACACGTTGTTAAGTCATGTTTGGAGCACATCAATAGGCAGACTTACACACTCCCAAAACAAGACTTTCTTATTTGATAGTAAGAATAAAATGTTGAATGCCCAAATTGAAATTTAGTCACACATAAATGCTTTAATATGGAAGTGTGACCTTTACACCCAATTACCATGAAAATAAATTCAATCTTTCTATTAGTAAAAACCTAAAACTTTCTCTCACTCTCAACACCGCTAGCAAAAAGGTTTTCTCTATCTGATTTGGAATTATCTTACATTTAATTTATTTTTCCATGTATATGTGAATATATTTATTCATTCCATCTACCTATAAATCTCTATAATCTTCATTCCATCTACCTATAAATATTTATAATCTTTGTTCAATGGAGACCTTTAGAATATGCGTTACTTTAGAAAATTAAAATGAAGTGGTTCATGAGATATCCATGTAACACAATATAAGAAACAATTTCCACAAGTTAGGAATATGTGATAGCAAAGATTAAAAAAATCTAAATGTGAGAAATGTATTCATGTTGGGAATTTCCTTTTCCATGGTAGCCAAAGAGACCCATACCTCTTCTCCAAAAAAGGGGAGATGGACACAATGGCCTCTCCATGGTTTGCAAAGGATTAGTTGTTTACAATATAAGTAGAGCCATGACACTTTCTAATATTCTAACATTATTGAAGGGTGGTTTATTTTTAGAATTTGTATTTTCAGTTTTAGTTTTTAGAAGTGAAAATTTTGGTTTGATATTTCGACATATATGAAGGTCTTATTAAAATATTTTCCATATAGAAGAGAAAATGTTCAAAGGAGAGAACGTATGATGAAATAAGTAATAAGTAACTATGAGTGAATCGAGAAAGTAGATTTGACTTTTCAACTCTCGAATCTCCAACCAATACCACCTTAAATATTGAGATCCTAAATTATTAGCTGACATTAGAAATTTTGGTCGCTATGTTTTAATTTTTTAGTGATCCAAAGGGATTAACAAACACCCAATGACCCAAAGTTTTGAGGAGTGAAGCTCTAACACAAGGTGACCATCACTGACCAATTTCATAAGGAGTAATATACACTAAACCCTCAATGCATGTTGCAAATAAATCATGGGATTTGAACCCACAACATAAAACACCTAAAATAGTGATCAATACCGAATGGGCCAACCTCGGAGGCTAAATTTGGTGGCTATGTTACGAAACGTTACAAATATAATGTTATATGATTTTATATAAACCTAAAGATTAAATTAAATCTAAGTTTAACACTATCTAAACCCAACCTAATTTATTAACACTTAGACCTATAATTATTATTTTAATTATTATAGTGTTAGTGTGGTGCCACTAAAAACACCCCACTTGAGACCCAAGAACAACCTAGGATTAGTTAGGAAAATTATGGAAAAATAAAATTGTTTAAAAGAGTCTAAAACCAGGTTACAAGACAACAGTTGTCACTAACAGGTTCCAAATCACTTCTAATCTACTAGAATATAATTTTATTTTGTTAACAATATTATAGGTCACAAAGTCCAAAATTTAGGGTTAGAAAGTTTAATTAAATTAAGAGGGTAATTCCTCACCATACCCACTCTCTAACAAGCTTTAAAGATTCAACTTGATTTTTATCAAAATTAATGAATCCAAAATTTTCATAAACCATTCCCATTAGATAGAAAATTTTCTCAACTTTCCAGTGATATAAAGAAGTCCACCGAACTCCCTATATTTCAAAATTTATGAGCCGGCGAGTCTTGGGGTGAAAACTTTCCCCACGGGTGGGTCTGCGGGCCGTGGGCAGAAAGTTTTCCCCAAGGGTGGGTCTAAGGGCTGCGGGGAGAAATTTTTCCCAGAGGAGGAGTCAGATTGGTGGGGCCACGAGAGGAATTTTGAGAATTTTCCGCTTGGGGTGAAAAGCCACCTTTACACACACGCTCCTGCAAGTCCGCAAGTCTGCAATGGACATGTGGCGCCTCCCAAGCCAACGCGGGGAAAGCGGGGCAACAAGGATAAAATAATTTTAACACCCAAAGGGGTGAAAAGGGTAAAATTAACACGCACCTCCATTGACACCTCGCAATGCCATGTGGCAGCTCCTGATTGGCGGCTTGGCGGCTGGGCGGTGGAGAAAAAGTAGAAAAAATATCCAAAAAATTTCGAAAACACAAAAAGGCAGAAAGGAACCCACTCCTCCACGGATGCCTTGTGACGCCACGTGGCAGCTCCTAATTGGTTGTGGGCCGGCAGGTCGGCAGGGAAAATTTAGTAAGTTTTGCCCAAAAAAAAATTGATAGTTAGAATTATTATTGACACCAAATGAAGAAAAACTTCAAAAGGCCATAAATTTTGATAAACAACTCAGTTTTGGGAAAACGAGGACTTTTTGGAAAGCTCTTGATGTCCTCTTTACACATGAATCATTAAATTTTAATTTTAATAAATTTTAAGGAGTCAATTTCAAGAAAATGATCTACACACTTTTACAATGTAAACTAATAAATTTTAACTTATAAGATTTGTTCAATTTGATCTTCTTCCCCTCTCAACATGTTAAATAGACATGGAGAATTGTTGTTACATGGATTTAAGAAATATTTCAAGATTCAATTTTTCTAATTGATTTGCAGTTTGAACATTTACATTTCTTGACAGCAAAACGACTGTAAGAGGGTTGAGCCCATTTTTTGCAAGGTTTGAAGGATCTTTCCTTAAGTGCTTTTGTCTAATTACATTCATTTATAACCTAGAATGTTCAATTTTAATGTTTCATTGTTATTTCTTGATTGCGGGTTTGGTCTATTCATTTCTGGTAAAAGTTGCAAAGTTTAACGTGAATCAGAAATGGAAACAACAAAATTAACTCAATAGTTCTTATTTTACTCGCCTTACAAATGAATTCATTTCATGCTAGTTTCAAATAGGTTTAATTCATTCAATCAAATGATAAAGACAATAATGCAACTTTTATTCTTTTCAAATCATGCACTTCACAAAGCAAAGTATTACATTTCCTTCATACGCATTTCTTTCTTTCAAACAGAGATTACAACTCACATTTAGGTGATAAAATTCAATACAATGATACAATTTGAGGAAGGTTATGCAATCCTTTATTGATTCCAAAAGAAAACTTTACAACTTCTTTCATTATTCAATTTCATCATACAGAACACAATTTCTTGCTTTCAAAAGAACATAACATAGTATGTCTCTTTCACATTTCAATTTACACTTTCATAACCAATACAACATATTTCCAATACAAAACATATGTAAGTTCATCCACTTCAAGTGGGAAAGGTTACAATAAGATTTCATTTCAGAAGGGACTGTCAAACTGTGTTTTCTCAGCTTAAGAATAACAACATGCAGATTTCTCATTATTCTAATTTGATCACCACAAGATCAAGGGAAAGGCAACGCTCTCCTCCCAACCAAGAAATCTAATGAAAAGGAGAATCCATCCTTCTTCATTGGCCCCTGAGCCCCAACCATAGTGCAATAAAAGATGTGATCCAACTCATGGAAACAACAGGCTTCCAAAAACACACAAGTATTAGTTTCACGATAAAAACATAGTCTAAAACAGAATGTAGTTTACAACTACATTAAAGCATGACAAATGTTACTAAGGCTTCATCAAGCAAGACAAAGGAGCAAGAAACTATGGGGGATGCTTCTTATGCCTCCCAAAAGGGGAAATGGGTATCACCACCTGAATTACAAATCACCAAAATATAGTATATCAAAACCCTGACATTCCTTATGCCTCTTATTCCTCATATTTCCATATGCCTCCCCAACCTCTTATGGCACCCCATAACGAGTAAATAAATGCAAGCTATTTCTTTGTAAGGTGGAACCCAAATCCCAAATCCCTCCACCCTTATACCTCCCTAAAACACACTTGTGTCTCCCACAGAATAAACCCCATAGTCTTATCCTACACCATTCCTAGGCCATCTACCCAACAGCCCAAAAACATGTCAAAACATTCACACAATAACATTTACATTCATAAAAGAAGAGCATTTTAAGAGCCAAGCTCTTACCTCTCCATGATGGAGTTTCCCAAGTTCCAAATATCAGTTGTTTCCAAGCAAAGAATCCAAAAAATCATCAAATAACAAGCATGCAACAATCTTCAACTTCTCCAAAAGTAAGAGCTCCCAAAACAGCAAGAAATTCTCCCAAGAATAAAGTTTCCAAAGTGAAGCAACCCCAAAACAAGGTAAGGAATTCAAATTTTATAGAAGAGGGAAGGGAAGAGTATGAGGTGGATCCATGTAGGATACCACATCACACATCCTCAACCCCAACCATAAAATTCAACTTCATTCTCCAATGCATAATAAATAGGTGGGTGAATAATATGACTATTTACTTACATACTCAAATCCAACCCACACCCCAAAGGACTGAAATTAAACCATGTAAGAAAAGTGCAATTAAAACTTACAATTTGACTTATACAAATGCATTATAAAAGACTAAAATCAACCCTCAACCCATAGGTATGGTTGGTAAATGAATTTAAGAGGTATGGGACAATTTTATCTTGTCCCACAAGCCTCCAAAAACAGCCTTCAAGGAAAAATTCGAATTTCCAAGAAGATGAAGTGTTTCACACTCAAAATTTAACTTGCACATCTCTTACAACACTTCAATTCAAGGCCAAAAACTCTATTAATTACTTTCTTATGACATATTTTAATTAATTAACTTAACAACATCATTACTCATAATATTACACACCATTTAATGAATAATGAAAGGGTCAATGCACCACAAAATAAACACATGCAAACATAAACAAATGAACCAATAAATAAATACACCTAACCTCTTAGTCACATTTAAAGGTCATCCCCCCATGGGAATCTCTAACACACACAAACAAATACTAGTTGTCATGGTAACCTTGTTGAATTCATCTAGAATTCCAATGTGGTTGGTTTTCAATCCCCCGATGTTTGTTGTGATATTTTAACCTGCAAAACACAAATACCTCCTTCAACCTCATGGCCATATCAAAACATCCAAAATAATATAAATAAAATTCTAAAATCATCTAGATATATGGATCACAACAATATCTAAGCAACCAACAAGATCATTTGCAATTTTACTCAACAACTATATCATCATCAAATAATTTTCATTTCTAGGTCTACTCACAATATTCAAATATCACATGTCCAAACAACATCCATAGTATAACCATGTCAAACAGTATATCAACATCAATATCTAAAATGCCTCTAATAATCATCATGCATCATAACTTAATCAAGTCAACAATAATCCATGATCTAACATCTAACATCATATTATAATAAATTCCATAATCATATCCATAATATAATCAACAGTATCATGATTAGTATCAAAAAGGTGTCAAAGGAAAGTGGGCACTACATTTAGAATGCCACAAGTTATGAATGGAACAATAACAATAAAAAAAATTTAATGTTACATAATATATCCTTTCATACAAGGCTTGAATGGAAAAATTGGAACATAACATCTGCGCTCTAAGGCATTTCAAATCTATCCTAGACATAGAAAAATGTCTGTACTTACCATGACTCCACTTAATGAAAAATAGTATCGAGTTTAAGAATAGCATTGTGTTGTTGTTGTTTAAGAATAGAATAGAAACAAGCACTCGATTTATCTAGTATAGGGAGTATGTCAAATTGACATTTGGAGATGACAAAATATATTCGAAGGAAGAGAGAGGAAGCAAGGAGGAAAGGGAAGAGGGCTAGAACGTAGTTCAAGCTTGAAAAGTCAAATAAAATAGGTCACTTGAGCAACGTGAGAGGGTCACTAGGAGTAGAGCTGGAAACCATCTAAACTAGTAGTTGAGTTCTGATTTCTTATCGGATCAAGATATTTTGAATCCCGTTTGTTGTTCTCATTTCAAGTGAGTGTTATTATTTTATCTTTCATTTTTACTTTGTAAGAGACTTGAAGTTCCTTTCAAAACCTCTTTATTATTTGTATATATGAGAAAAGACACATATTGTTTTTTGAAGAATTTTTATTGTACATTTTAGATCACATTATTGAGTGACAATTAATAACAAGATCCACATGTTAGTGAAATATTTTTTTTAAAAAAAAACAATTTTGAAAACTACTTCCGTAAAAGATAAATTACAATTTAATAAAATATTACACAATGTACGCTTGTTATAACATAAAAACTATACTAAGAAATAAAGCTCGACTAACTTTCACCAGCAATCAAGAAATAGTAGGGTTTCACAACATCAAGAAATAGTAGGGTTTCACAACATCAATTTTGTACACATTGACATCGCTACCCCAAAAGAGATCGATAGTCTCCTCATACCCAAATAAGTGCATCATATAAAAAAGACCTTCATCCACAGTTTGAACCAAACCAACATTGCCTTCACTGAGTCCCTTCCAGCAGCCAATATAAGTCTGGAAATTATTCAGGCTCATTCTATACTTGACCTTGATAAGATCAAAAAGAAAATCCAGCATCCTCATCTCAAAGTCCACAAAATTGTTTCTACGCTGCAATATGGTTACCTGGACCCTGAAAGAACTCGCTTGGAACTCAAAACTTTCTCTGCTTATATCAACCCGATCAAACCTCATCTTTTTTATGGAATTCACTGGACAATTTAAAACAGTGTTGTCAGTTGAATAGAAGACTTGAGTCTTCTTGATCTTCACCTTGAAATCACTGATTGAGCAGGGCAAATATCTCTTGTCAAAGTTGCTGAGGAAGTAAAAGAAGAGATACCTCAAATTTGGAGAAAGAGTTGACAGCAATAACTGTACACATCTCACATACATCAGATATGCCTTCTCTACAAGTGGCACCCAAATGTTGTGAGTGAAGTCCAAGATTATTAATGCTAGTGTTAATATTGATGACAATTTTTCATTGCCCTTAGCATTTAGATACAAAGGAATACCACTTAACACTTTTGATATCCAATAAGTGTCTGTCATGAGTGGCATGTGTTCTATCAAACACAATCTAGCTACTTTTCTGAAGGACAGTCTAAATCTTTTACTTCGCAAACACATTCTAATGGCTTCATCAGCGGAGCACAGATTCCACACACCCATAAAACCATTGATATGTTTATATTCTTTAACAATAGGGACATTGTTAAGCTCAGCAGCAATCAATAATCTTACCTGGCTAGCCTTTTGGCTGTCACATATGTATCGAGATCTGTTGTACTCAAAGACAATAACTGATGGGTCACCTATAATTGGATGTTCACTGATCTCAGCTCTGTTATTTTCACAGAACTGGTGAGCATCAGCTGTGTCATTGTAATCTGTTGACAGTAACACAAAATAATTACTGTCAAATTTTTTCCCAACGAAAATTTTATGAACAGCGGTGCTGATCAAGGCCCATGGTACCCTCATTGTGGCAGCAGATCTTACGGCTTGCCACACAAAAATGGCTAGCTGCAGCCATAAAAAGCCCTCAGAACTCAGAAGCCCAAGGAATTTGGTCATTACTTTGTATTCCAATAGGTTAGAGAATATAAAGGAAACTAGTTTTTGCAGGAGTAAATGTTTTCAATTTAAACATCACATTTGTTTGTGAGGTTGCTTGGTCAACCAAACAGTGATAAATCTATTCCGAAAAATGATAAATAGGCCATTGGTAGTTAACCAGTCAGTCTTGCAAACACAAGTTAAAATTTGATGGCCGTTTAGATGTTTTTTATAATTTTAGTGGTACGACACTCAAACAAAAATTGAACCCTAGACAGACTCTTTGTGAGCCAAACAACTTCACAATTAGACCAACGACCATTCAATAAATTATTGTAAATATTTGAATTAAACATCACACATCACACATAGCTTACATATTTTAAGTAGCGGTCAAATGTAAGGGCAAGTGGTGGGTGGACCATTGTGTCACATGTATCCGTCACCTACTTACCTATTTTAAATTTTCCCAAATGTCTTCAGTCTTTTTATTCTAGAATACCCAATTAATACCCAATGTCTTCAGTCGATCAGAGAATGGATTGGAATTGTGGGAAACTTTGCAAACTTTGAAAAAGACGCGTACCCACCGCTCCCTCTTGACAATGTCAATGTGCACGAGGTACATTACTGAATAATAACTCTTTCAGGGTAATAGAAAAAGATCATCATACGTTCTATAATAGGAAATTGTGAGTCGTCTTTGAAAGTGTGTTTCCTAAATGGAGGTGTGATGTGCCTGCTCAGCCACCGACGTTTCTTTTATATGTGACCACCTATCCGTTCATGCAGTCTCATGAATATAAATATTTACGCTACCCTTACTAAATTTTGGGAATTGAGAGCATTTGTAGAGTGTCACTACTTTGGATAAATACTTCATTTCTATTTCTAAAATGTATCACATTCCACCAAAAAGTATTTTTATATTTTTTTTAATGCCATCCCAAAATTTAAAAAAAAAAAATTGTTTTGTAATATCTAATAAGAATCCAAATTATCCCACACAAGGTGAGGCATGCAGTTACTACAATAGTTTATCATTTAGAGATGAATTTATAAAAAGCACCAATTTTCTTTAATAGTACAAGAAAAATTTATCCCAAGCTTTAGTTCTTGTTTAATCGTTTCATTGAATTCGTCGCTGTTTGATAAACAGACAACATCACCGTCTTCGTCTATATATTTTGAGTTTGAATTTGGGTTTATCGAAAGAGATGTCGGGTTTCTTGAGGTTGATTCGCCACATCTCGCCTTCATACTTAAACCTACAAATTTCGCACATCAAAGTATCCATTGAAGTAGAAACCGGGGAACAAAAAACTAAACCAACAAATGAGTACCTCAGGTGAATTGTTTGATCACCCAAATAAATTGCAGAATAGAGATTTGAGAGTTAAAAATCCTTACCTTTATGGCTACAGCGATCTTGTTGCTCGTGAGACACAAATTTGAACAATGTTAAAGACTTGAAGCCAACTCTACAAGATGAAAACTCAATAACAACCAAGTGTGCATATACATAAATACATAGACGAACCCACCTGTTCTCGAGAGATGTAATTTTATATTTAATACACATCTTATCAATATTAATTACTCACACCTATCTTTGCCACGTTGGTTGACACCGAAATTTAATTACACTCATTTATAAGTCTTCAGGAAACAAATATTCGACTGTGACAAAAATTTTGCAAATCCACCTCCAACAAACTACTTCTTCTAGCAAGTCGCCTGCATGGGACCTATTATGTCTCACATTGTCATGGACGGCTTTAGGCCGGCAATGGTCGCCCATCTACAACTCTCTTTTCACCAAATTTTTGGTATTTGATAGATGGTTCTCTTCCCTATCCTCTTTCACTCAGTCCAACCGATTATACGTCCACTCTGCAACCTCCCATGGTGTGACCAACAATTACCCAAACTATTGGTTGTCAAGAATGTTCTGTTTTCGACTTTATAAACAAGTCAGGTCTTTCCTTCGGGATCTATTATCGGAATATACCTGCTACCTTGTTCTAAAAAAATCAAGAAAATCTCAAGAATGTGTTGAAATTCCGTTCTTACAACATAGAATTAAAGTTTCTTGTGAAGCACAACATGATGCCCAATTATGTGGTGGAGCGACAGTACATGGACAACAAGTTATTTCCTACCAACAATGACATTCCTCTCACAACGTGTCATAAGGGTAGAAATGTTTGAAAGAGGTTCACAAGGCTCTAATATCAAACCCTAAATTAGATCTTGTTGCTCATTACATACAAAAAACATGAGGGATTCTTCTACCATGTTCCCACGCCTATTAAAAAGGTGTCCTATCCTTATAATGTTGTGGGCCTTGACCCTTTCTTCTTCATATTTGACAGGTTAGGGGTTCAAGTCCCAATGTTTGTGATCTCACCCTCGATTGATAAAGAATGTTCAGGCGACATTGAAATTTGTCTTAAATTCAATTCTCCATAATCTCTATATATGGAATACACACACACACACACACACACACACACACACACACACAAAGGAATGATAAGAAGATTGTTCCAAGCCACGATCTTAGATGATAATAAAACACCACATTAGATTTGCAAAGCAGAAGAGCTAAAATACCATATATGGAAATCCATCATAATCCATAATGCTCAATACAATGACTTGAATTATTCAATAAGAAAGATGTACATATAGGAGGAGGGAAGTGTAATTACTACCTAAATCAGTGATGAAAAAATCCCACTAACTAATACTGGTAGTTAAGTTAACTCCATAAGACTAGTAAGCTAACTCCACATAACTGAGAAGCTAACTCAACATAACTAGTAAGCTAACTCCACACAACTAGTACACCTAAGCAAGCTAACCCAACAAGTGTAGGGATAACACAAGTGTAAGAATTATCCTAATAAATAAATAAAAGGATAAATAATAACCTACACTAACACCCTCCCGTAAGCATAGCTTAGGTGGGCGAAAAGGAAGGTGGGTCCTAGCAACAAGGCCTGATGAGATACCCACATACAATAACTGGGAAAATTAGACACCGAAAGGTACCCAAAACTAGTAATAACAAAGTAGAGAGAGAAAAATCCTACTACAAGATATCCTTAGAAGCTTAGCTCCAAAAAATCGTACAATGTTGAAGAAGTGTGGTGTGCACTGTGGTCTGAATCCACCGCTTGATCATATAACTCAAAAACAACTGACACTGGGCTTCACCAGAATAGCTCCATGTAAGGAGACTGTCAATGGAGTGATGTCGAAAATGTTAAAAAAACACCAAACATAATTTGATCAGTTGCTACAAATAGGTGTGCCATGATCCAAGAACAACCAAGGCAAGAACACGAGATCCAAATAAATAGGAGTGCCACGATCCAAGAAAATCCAAGTTAGCAAGGAAAGGACACGAAACTCGAAGAAGTAATATCAATATGTAATAAGGCAAGGACACAAAACCCAAAGAATCAGTCTCAACACCACACCCTCCCATATTGCAAAATGGGTAGAGTGACACCACAGATTTGTATGAGTTGCCAAAATCAACTACTAGAACACTGAAAAACTAACATTGGGCTCCATCAGAATAGCTCCCCCACAAGAGAGATTGTCAACATGCCAAAAAAAAGTGTCGACAATACAGATCCAAAATATCTCAACAAATAAGAAATATATAAATGTATACACCTATAGATACAAGAATGTAATACCCAAAATTTTAGGACGTCGGGCTCAACCAAAATTGTGTCCACAAGTAATTACAACACCCTCCCAAATTTGGCACTTTATAATTGAGTGCATATAAATATTACAATGAGTAACAATACCTTTTACATTTGAAATATGTGTATAAAAATGTTACCAATGTGTAGATCTCGAAAAAATACACAATTTTAAAAAAACAATCACCTTAATCTGAGCTATGGATCAAAGGTTATGAGATCTAGAAGGTTTTGCTATTAAAATAATATTTTAATGCTTATGTTTTTTTTAAAAGGTACACGTGACACCCAAATGTCCAAAGGGTAAAAGAGTGCATCCACGCGATACAAGCTTGTGACCAAAGAATAAAATTATGCGCCCAAAACTTAAATGTCTAAGGGTAAAAGAATGCATCCAAAAGGTACATGTTTATATCCAATGGATAAACGAATGCACCCAGAGGCTACAGATTTGTGTCCAGTGGATAAAAGACTGCATCCAAAACAGAAATATCCAGAGGGTAAAATAATGCATTCGGAAGGTACACACTTATATCCAATGGATAAAAGAATGCACCTAGAGGGTATAGACCTGCGTCCAGTGGATAAAAGACTACATCCAAAACTGAAATATCCATAAGGCAAAAGAATGCATCTGGAAGGTACACGCTTATATCCAATGGATAAAAGAATGCACCCAGAGGGTACAAATCTGCATCCAGTGGATAAAATACTGCATCCAAAACAGAAATATCTAGAGGGTAAAAGAATGCATCTGGAAGGTACACACTTATATCCAATGGATAAAAGAATGCACCCAAAAAGTACGATTATTAATACAAACTTTAACTGCAAATATTTTTTTTTTGGCACCTGTATCAAAAAACAAAGAGAAATCCAGAAAATTTCTTGAAAAACCCACAAAGATGATATAATTTTTTAGTCAAAAAATATGTTTGTACATAATTGTACGGATTTTTTGAAAAATGTGCCAAAAAAAACCTTTAAAATGCCCAAATTTGACTATCTCAAAACATGGTCGAGTTTACAGTTGATTCTAGGGTTTTGGCACCTTCCAAATCCAATGGTGCACTCCATTTTGCATAAAAATACATGCTGCAGAAAATTGATAACAAATTCCAAATACATGAAAATAATAAACCCTTGCTTGCAAAGAAAAACTTACAGATGGATGTCTACATCATCTATAGCTCTAATACCATGAAAGGAACGATAAGAAGATTGTTCCAAGCCATGATCTTATATTATAAAATAACACCACATTAAATTTACAAAGCAGAAGAGCTAAAATACCATATATGGAAATCCATCATAATCCATAATGTTCAATACATTATAATACAATGACTTGAATTATTCAATAAGAAAGATGTACATATAGGAGGAGGGAAGTGCAACTACTACCTAAATCAGTGGTGAAGAACTCTCACTAATTGATATTCAATAGTTAATTTAACTCCATAAGACTAGGAAGCTAACTCCACATAACTAAGAAGCTAACTCAACATAACTAGTAAGCTAACTCCACGCAACTAGTACACCTAAGAAAGCTAACCCAACAAGTGTAGGGCTAACACAAGTGTAAGAATTATCTTAATAAATAAAGTAAAGGATAAATAATAACCTACACACACACACACATTTTAATGTTCAAGTATTAGTAAAAATCCATCCTTGTAATTTGAAGAGTTGTTTGTTGCTCACGTGTGAACTGTTTTCGTACAATTGTTGAGCTTAAAACCAAATATCATGGTACAAAGTGCCATACAAAGCAAGTGATATGGTTGGGTTTCAACCCTAGAATGTATTTGATTTTTGCCATTTTTTATTTTTCCCCTTTTTACAAGAATTTATTGAAAAATAATGTGATGTCGTGAAGAGAATGGCTTTCTAGACGGTGATCAGGAGGGCTCTATGGAATCATTTTTTGATGAATGGATTACAAACATATATCATCCTAGAACCGTAGCAAAACCAGGGGTGCGTTATAATGTCTACCAATAACAGCCCGCAAGTGAATCCCCTGAAATTGATGATGGCATTATGAGGTTTGAGGATAAATAAATCATTCACAAAGTGTTAGTAAAGAAGGAATAGATAAGAGAGGACACTTGGGTGTTAGAGGAACATATAATTATATATGATTGGCATTTCCTCACTATATAATTGAAATATTCAAATGCCAAGAAAGCATTCCACTTCTTGCAGACATTCTTGAAGAGGAAGAAGCATTCCACATGCAAGAATTCCATGATTCCCTCCATCAAATGCTCAGGTGAATAGGAAAGCATTATTTTCTTAAAAATTCTAACCTCCCCCATATTAACACAACTTAACACATTTTTACCACATAGAGATACCAATATATTTATAACAAAGAAAACCTTAATTTGTTTGACAAAATGTTTCATAATTTCACTTGTCTACTTAGACACGCTAAATATGGCGACGAAAAAGTTTAGGCCAACTATGGAAACTATCACATCAATAAATTAATTAAACAAATAGACTTTATTTGAAATTATACACCTAAGATACAAGAAGTAATATCCAAAAATTTTAGGCATCGTCAGCTCAACCAAAATGGTCCACAAGTAATACAACACCCTCCCAAATTGGGCACTCATTGAGGGCATATAATATACAATGAGTAACAGTACCTTTTACATTGAAATATGTGTATAAAAATGTCTACCAATGTGGTAGATATAGAAAAAAATACGCAATTCAAAAAAACAATCACCTATCCGAGCTTGGATCAAAAGAGTTATGAGATCTAGAAGGTTTTGGCTATTAAAATAATATTTTAATGCTTATGTTTTTTTTTAAAAGGTACAACATGACACCCAAATGTCCAAGGGTAAAACGGGCATCCACGCGATGATACAAGCTGTGACAAACGAATAAAATTATGCGCCCAACTTAAATGTTCTTCTAAAGGGTATTAAAAGAATTGCCATCCAAAAGTACAGTTTAGATAAATGGCATAAACGAAATGCACCAGAGGGTTACAGCGATTTTGCGTCCAGTGGGATTAAAAGACTGCATCCAAAACAGAAATATCCAGGGGTTAAAATAATGACTCCGGAAGGCTACACACTATCCAATGGATAAAGCGAATTGCACCTAGAGGGTATAGATATCGTCCAGTGGATAAAAGACTGCATCCAAAACTGAAATATCCATTAAGGCAAAAGAAGGCTTCTTGGAAGGGTACAAGCTTCTATAAATGGAGAAAGAATGCACCCAGAGGGTAAAAATCTACATCCAGTGGATAAAATACTGCATCCAAAACAGAAATAACAGAGGGTTGGTAAAAGAAGCATCTGGAGGTTTACACACTTATATCCAATGGATAAAACGATGCACCCAAAAAGTACGATGATTAATCAACTTTCACTGCAAATATTTTTTTTCTGGCCACTGTACATCAAAAACAAAGAGAAAATCCAGAAATTTTCTTGAAAAAAACCCCACCAAAGTGATCAATTTTTTAGTCAAAACTATGTTTGGTTACAATTGTATGGATTTTTTGAAAAAGGTCCCCAAAAAAAAAAAAACCTTTAAACTGCCCAAATTTGACTATCTCTCAAAAGAGGGTCACGTTTACAGTTCGATTCTAGGGTTGGCACCTTCCAATCCAATGGTTGTTGTGCACTCCATTGGAATAAAATACATGCTGACCAGAAAAGTGATAACCAATTACCAAATCCAATGAAAATAATAAAAACCTTGCTTGCAAGAAAAACTTACCATGGATGTATACATCATCTCTAGCTCTTATCTAATATCCATGAAACGAATGATACGAAGATGTTCCAAGCCACGATCTTAGATTTATAATATAACACCACATTCGATTTACAAAGCAAAAGAGCTAAAATACCCTATATGGGAAATCCATCATAAATCCCTAATGTTCAAATACATTATAAATACAATGTACTTGCAGTATTAATAAGAAAGAGTTACATATAGGAGGAGGGAAGTGAAATACTACCTAAACTCCGTGGTGAAGAACAACTCCACTAACTGATATTCAGTAGTTATTTAATCATAAGACTAGGAAGCTAACTCCAATAAATAAGAAGCTAACTCAACCATACCGAGTAAGCAATCACGCAACTAGTACACCTAAGCAAGCTAACCCAAAAAGGAGGGCTTAAAAAAAGTGTAGAATTATCTCATAAATAATAAAGGATTAAATAAAACCTACACACACCACCAAACATTTTAATGTTCAAGTATAGTAAAAATCTCCTGATATTTGAAGAGTTGTTTGTTGCTCACGTGTAACTGTTTCGACAATTGTTGAGCTTAAAACCGAATATCATGGTACAAACTACCATACCAAAGCAAGTGATATGTTGGGTTGTTTTTGACCCTAGAATTAGATGTATTGGATTTTTGCCATTTTTATTTTTCCCCCTTTTTACAGAATTTATTGAAAAAAAATAATGTGATGTCGTGAAGAGAAGGGGCTTTTAGAAGGTGATCAGGAGGGCTCTACTGGAATTCATTTTTTGATGAATGGATTACAACATATTCATCCTAGAACCGTACAAAACCAGGGGATGCGTTATAATGTCTACCAATAACAGCCCGCAAGTGACTCCCCTGAAATTGATGATGTTGCTTTATGATGTTTGAGAAAATCAATCATCACAAAGCGTTAGTAAAGAAGGCATAGGATAAGAGAGGACACTTGGGTGTTAGAGGAACATATATAATTTATATGATGGGCATTTCATCACTTATATTGAAATATTCAAATGACAAGAAAGCATCCACTTTCTTTGCAGACATTCCTAAAGAGAAGACGCATTCCACATGCAAGAATTCCATGATACCTCATCAAATGCTCAGGTGAATAGGAAGCATGTTTTCTTAAAAATTCTAACTCCCCCATTATTTTTTGCCACCAACACACTTACACATTTACACATGAGGCTCCCAATATATTTATAACAAAGAAAAGCCCTTAATGTGTTTGACAAAATGTTTCATATGTCACTTTGTCTACTACGACACGCTAAATATGGCGACGAAAAAGTCTAAGCGAACGTATGGAACTATCACATCTAATAAATTAATTAAACAAATAGACTTTATTTAAAGGATATCATCTTTATTCACCTATTAGTATATTAAAATAAGTATGCCTTCTTTTTGGACATTTGATATTACAACAAATAATACCCATTCACATATTTCATTTTTGCTTGAATATTATAGTCTTTTAACATTAAATGGTGTGAAAGTGGGCCTGAAAATTACAAAGTTCTAACATTAATACATTAAAACAAACTACACTTTAAAAGAGTGACCGGTCAAAACAAGTCACCATACTAAGTATTTAAAATAGGATAAACAAAATATATGTATTTCTTTGCCAACAATTTTAATTTTTGAGCATTAGGAATTGAATATGAATTGTACTCTTGAATTACAAATTATTAGATACAACAGTTTACTGTTATACTACAACTTGAAACAATTTCCTCAAAGCATTATATTAATCTAAATGCGTGTTTACATAGTAGAAACATTCTTAGGTCCACATCTCACAACATCAATGTAATCTTCACCATCCTATGTTTTTGTCCATGCCCACGCCCACACTTGTAAAAAAAATTTGAACACATAAAAAATAATATGAGTCATCTACGTCCATCCTGTTCCAACCCTTACAAGCATCGATAATTATGTCATGTTTTTGTATTTGTTTTGGGTGTAAGAAATTCAAAATGCTTCAACGAAGAGTTATCACATCAAAAAATATTGGAAGGTGTTTCAAATACTCCAATTCAGGATTTATATGCTACATATTATTCACATATTTTAATTGTGGGTCCATTGATAAGAAACAAGTACAAGCATTTTATATTCCGTCTAGATTATTTAGTAAACAAGGGTATTCCTGTAAATTTTTAGCATTATTAGTGCATGATATTATCCATTGTACTAAAACTAAACCTATTTACTAACCACAGAAGATAAGGTATACCAAATTAAGAAAACAATCAACCTCTTTTCGCATGTACATTGTGTAATGCCCACTCCTCTTCGACACTTATTTTACTATAATTTTTATTAAGGTTGATTGAGACTTGGATTTATTGTTATATCTTGGATAGCTTATAGATAGACTCGATGGACGTTATGATTGTTATTGTGTTCTAACGACTATATTTGGAGTATTGAACTAACCCTGTGAATTATTGGATGTTGGATTTGTTAATGATGTGAGGATATTAGAGATCATTGATATGATTTTTAATTGCATCTAGTAGATTGAGTTACAATAGATGTACGGAATTCAATAGTTGTCGTAAAAATATGAATTGTTATAGATAGTAAATGTTAATGGATAGGGAAGAATTGTAATTGTAAATAATTAATAAGTGAAGTATGTGTTTTATCCGTTGACGTATTGATTTTAATAGATGATCGAACTAGTCTTGTGATCTCATTGTTGCCAATGAAATGGTAGAATTGAAATATATTGAAATTGTAAACAATTGATGGAATTTCTTGGCTTTGATGATGATTTGGTTGTGTTATATGATGATGTGAATTGATTGATACACATGTGTTTATTATTTTTGATGTTATTGATATGGCCATGAGGCCGACGAGGCATTGTTTGATTTTTGTAAGAATTTATATCACAACAAACAAAAGGGGATAGGAGACCAACATTGAAAGAATATATAGTATTGGAAACAAGGTCACCTTGGCAACATGTGTTTTTGTATGTTGCTATGTTATTGATGAATTTTTTAGGAGGTCCCCATTGGGAGGGTGACCTCAAATGTGACCATGGGTAGATGTGTTGTGTTCCCTTTTCATATTAATTATTTTGTATGTGATTTATTATTGTAATGTAGTTTCACTTTATTATTATTAGTTAATGTGTCCTTATTTAAGTTGAGTAATCATGTTAATTAAAAGTAATTAGGGATGTGACCAAGGGATATTTAATTTGGTTTAGTTGTCTTGATTGTTAGTATAGATTTTATGGGTTTTAGTGTGGGTACTCAGCCTCTGCATGTCAAACTCGAATTGGTTCAGGGGTCATTTTGGAGGTTGTAAGAAAAGTTAAGATTCCACACTTTTAATTTCATCTACCAACTATACCTTGGGATCAAGGGGGTCAAAAATTAGGCTCATTATGTGATTTGGAAGGAAAAAAGGTGAAATTAATACACCCCTTTTAAACTCATTTAATTTTTGAGTCCTTGGATGCTATGGTTAATGGTTTTTGGGTGTGGAAGCAAAAAACTTTTATTTCTCACCACCAATTATGAGCTTTGGGCTTAGTTTTGCCCTGTGAAGTGGAGTGGATGAGAAGTGATGGGTCATCCTAAATGGGAGCCATGTCCCACTTTCCCACTTTTCTATTTATTATGTCGTTTTGACTTTTTGGGGTACATGTTTGATTTCACTCGTGGAATTTTGGAGGAGTTGTTTTGCGGAGTTCTGTTTGCGCTTGGGAGATGTTTGTGTCTGTATGAACTTGGAAAAACTTTGAGATTGTGCTTGAGGATGGCTATTTCTTGAATGGGTAAGGTAGGGTACTTCACCATGCATTTTTATTTTATTGTGTCCACATGGTTGTCCGACTTAATGTTTGTTGTTTTCATTTTGGGGATAGAAGGGCTTAAGGTTGTGGAGGGAGAATCAAATGGGGATCTATTGAGGGAGGATAAGAGTTTATGTTATAATTGTAGGATTTTGGTGGGTTGGTGTCCCACCTTTTATAGTAAGAAGATTGTCTATTTTTTTATATGTTACAAAGGAGAAGCTCCGAGTTTGAGGGAGGACATAAAAAGAAATTGAGGGAATCAAGAGGTTGGTTATGGTGGTTTGACTGGATTTTGGAGGCTTTTAAGGGGGAATAAAACCAACGGGAAGGAATAAGTGATCCCATGTTTCTTCTTCTCTCTTGGCGTGGATATTGGAGCTCGTGTTGGCAAAAAAATGCTGTTGTTGTTAATTGTAGTGCGACTTGTTATGAAATTTTGAGAGAGACTAGTAGTTATTTTAAGCCTTGGAAAAGTTGTCATGGTCGTTGATACCTCTTATTTCTTCAGTGTTTGGGCTCGGGGGCTTAATGAGGAGAGGCTTACCTTCTCATTGGTTTATAGGTGGGTGGAGAGAGTTGCCTACTCCCTTTCTTGTTATTGTGTGGAACTTGAAGATAGAAGGAGTCAAAAGTTTCATATGGGAAAAGTGTTGTATGAAGACGCTTAAGAAAGAGTAGTTATTTTGGAAATTTGGCCATGTTGTGTCCCACTAAGTTGAAGGCTTGTAACTCTTGTACTTTAACAGGGGTTCTTGTAAATTTCTTATCAAGTGATGTATTGGAAGTGATTGAAGAAAAAACCTTTGAAAGTTTATTTAGTGAAAATGTATTCCTTCAAATCTGGAAATGAAATCAAAGTTGTTTGTGTTTTCATTTGGTAAACTGGTTGTGTTTGTATTGGAAGAATGTGTGGAAGTTCTACTTGTCTTCTTTCTTTGTTGAAATGGTACATTCTTGTAGTGTGAAAATACAATAACTGCATATAGTAATGGTAATTAATTGCTCTATTTATAGACAAATGCATTTCAATGGAGAGGGAGGGAATATCTTGTAGTTAAATTTCATCCATTGTAATAATGGAAAAGTTACCATTAGGGCATTTCTCAAAAAGAGAGTAGATTTTGCACTTATCTTCTAGTATTCCATCATTGAGTGAACCCGGAGTGTTTGTAATATATATAAATCTAGAATAAATAAGATATAGGATATGTATATTCGTTTATAAAACAAATTGTTTTTGATGTGACCAACGTTGGGCGAACAAACGTTGGTGCGACCAACCAACATCGGCGAAGAACGAAACCGGCATCAAGCTCTGTTAAAATTGCAAACAGTCTAATCAAATTAAATTTCCGTTTAAGTTATGATTTTGTGCTTGGCAAAGTCAAACAGGCCACTACGATTTATCTTGCAACCTGTAAAAGCACATACATATGTAATATTGAATAATTATACATTGTGTGTGAGGTGTGAAAAAATAGGTCAATTTGCAGTTAGTCGGCAGCCCATATGGATCAATAAAATAGTGGGATGCCAGCTGGGCTAAGTGACTGATCGGTTTCTATACGTGGACTCCTTTTTGGGAAAAATGGTATAGATCAAAATGGAGCCTTAAAGACTATTTTTGAAAACTATAATGTAGATCCAAGCTCATTCATAAATGGTTATATAAAACATGTATATCCATTTATACATGATGTGTGTGTGTGTGTAATGTTTATAATCCTAGATAAGCAAAAAGGGGTTTCCAAATTAATGAACTCAAGAAATGTGAATAACTGAATACCAAAAAAAAACCAGAGGTCATGGTGAATCTCTATAACAACAAAAAATGTATAACATTGCACAGAAACCTAAGAATTAAACTATATAAGTAAAGAATGACATAGAGGAGTCTCCTCCTATTGCAACTAGAATCCAAATAATGTCTCCATGTTAACGTCTTGCTTCCATGGCTTCACTCGCGCCAACCTGTAATCAACATGAAACAAAAGGAATTGATCTTTAGCGTTAAAAGAAGAATAAGAAGACATCATAAAGATAACGAGGGTTATTTTGAGTAAACCTAAATCTAAGGGTTCATATCCATTGAATCTAAGGGTTGAGAATTAACCCTACACATTTCAAGTTGTGGCAATTTAGGGGATTGAGTAAATTCAATTAAGTATGGGTATCTAATGAATGGAGCCACTTAATGGTTAGGGTAAGTTGAGACGTTAGCCTTATATTATTAAGTAAATAAACGACATTGAATTCTAAGATAACATTTAATAATTGTGAAAGGGGGGTAACTTAGATGATGGTTTTACAAGGTTAATTATTGAAATTTTAAAATGTATTGTTAGATCACCTTATCTGGGGCCTTGTTGTTGAGTTATAATGGTAGTGGAATTAAACTACCTTAGGAGGGTATTTAAATAAGGTGAAATAATGGAAATGCTCGGCTGATATTTAATGAGAATCAATGGAAACCCTAGAAGAGGATGTAAACCTGAAATGTTTAAGAACAAATTCAGAAAATTATATTAATTACATACATTAAACCCTTACAGTTATGTGGAATCTATTAAACGGAGCATATTAAAAACCCTTAGTTGATAGTTCTCTTGTTGATACCCGTTTTAAACAAAAAATGATGATTCATTTTTTTACTAATAATGATTGAGCTTGTTGGGTTTTGCGTATCGAAATTGTGGGTGTTACAGTTGGCTATCAGAGTTGGGGTTTCAACAATGGGAACCTATGGGATTAAGAGAATAATAAAAATAGTAAACATTTGTTAGATAGATTGTGAATTCGCTAATTAGGTGTCTTTTCGAGCCCCAGTTATAAGGAAATGTTAATTCAAGTATATTTCTTGTGAAATTTTTTAGTGATAGGATTTGGTTCCCTGTGTGGATGCTAAGTTAATGGGTTCCTAGTTCATGGTATTTGTGCAGTTTTTTAGTGATAGGGAGTTTGGTTCCGTGTGCGGACCTGGTGTTGGTTAATGGGGTTATTCCTAGTCTGCGTTATGGTCATGTGATGGTGTTGACCGTAGAGACCCTCTCTATCTGATTGGATTTTTTCAGCACAACTTTTGGGAATTAGTGCTAGAGGTACTTTTACGGGGTCTTTTTTGGAGGGAGCTCCGAGATGATAGTGGTCAGAAAATCCCTTATTCAGCCGGTTAGGAAATTTGGGTTATTGGGTGGTAATTACATATTGTTAGTTGATGTGCTTTGAGGACTTAATCCAGTTGAGAGAGTGATATCCTGATATGATGTCCATACTTCGACCTAGTTGATGTATATTCTGGCAGAACGTTGTAGATATCAATACCCTACCGGCTGGCCTTTGTGAAGGGTGCGAAGTGTGGTGATGTGAATATTTCATGTGAATATATTTGTAAGCTTAAGTTCTCTATCATGGACCAGCATTTTATTTTAATGTTTATCGAAAGCTCTTCTTATTCTTTATCTTTTACAATTTTTCAAGGATGAAATGTGGTAATTAGCCATTTCTTTTGTTTTCCAATATTTCTGGAATTTACCGTTGTTTGGTAATCAAGAGCTTGTTTCCTGATATCCACTGGCTGAATGTCATAAAGCGTGTTACGTTATTTCTATTTTTGCTGACCCTGTTCATCTTGGCTGTTTTTATGTTCTGGTTGTATACGCGTAGGTGTTTTGATGTATCATAGGTGTGTGTCTAGGATTCGGGGTTTCTATTTTCACATGATCAAACGTCCTTCTTAGAGAGCATATTCTCCATGTCATGACGGATAGTTCACAGTTTTGACAGTGATTCTATTCCTCTTGCCCCCTAGATGCATTTTGGTTCCTCGTCAAGATAGATGTGTGACTCTCTATGACCTATGGCTTGTTCGGAGAGAAACTCCAGATAAATATGGCTTCTGGAGGATAGATATACCTTGTGTCTGTAATATCTTAAATTGTTTAAAGATCCCAATATAATTATTAGTATCAATTAGTTGAGACGATCATGGATGCATTTGGGGATTCTCTTGGAAACTGGAGTTAGAAATTTTGGTTTTATAGGTATTAAAGGTATCAAAAACTGGTGGTTTTTATCAATGCTCTTTCATCCTAAGGTTTTATAACTACTTGGCTTAGAAAATATGTTTTGAGTGAACCTTTTGGTTGCCCTCTTGTTATTTGCTGCCTCCTTGGTCGAAGTGGTGTCCTAGGGTTAATTTTCCCCTTACATCTTATTTGAATGCGTGATTGTGATCTTGTGGAGGTATATTTTGTTGGAAAACCTCATCTTTTATCGTGAACCTATTATGAGTAAACCTAAACACAAAAAATATCCCTCACCTGACCTAAACTCCTACACTGTAAAGGCAAAATTAGACTTCATAAAGTACATTCTAATCGTCGCTCTTATTGAACTTGTGGAGAAACTTACTTGGAAATTACTAGGTGATGCATGTTGAAACTTTGGGAAAGCGGATTGTTAAAAAATTGGTGGTCCCACTTTGGTTAATGACCTTTGTTTCTCAACTTAATAATGTGGTAAGCTTGGCGTCTTCTACTCATTTAAAAATTAATTGGTAATTGTGAGAAACCTGGGCATATATAAACTCAATGGGGAGGCTTGGACTCTCGGACACTTATAAGTAAATCTTGGACCCTAAGAGAGGCTTTTCTCGAACCTGGTAGTTTTAATAGGCACCCTACCACTATTTGAAAATGGAAGAAACCGGTTCTACTTCCCTTAACGTAACAATGAATAATTTATGCTATATAGAATGACAAGATATCCTGCCAACATTGATGATTGTCCTTACTGACACAAGGTATGGGATTATTGGAATTAGGAATGCATTAATAGAAGAAAACTATATAAATATGCTTAGCGAATGCACCACAAATGTATTTAGATTTTGGGTATCAGCCTGGCGTCAAACTCGAATTTTGGCTTCAGGGTCCTTTGTGAGGTTGTAGACAAGTTAAGCTTGTCCCACACCTTTTACTTTCATCTTGACCAACTAGACCTATGGATAAGGGGTCAAAATTGTCACCTCATGATGTGTTTTTTTCAATGAAAAGGGGGCAATTAATGTCACCTTTTTACTTACCTTCTTTATTGTGTCCCTTGGAAGTATGGAGTGGATGTTTGTATGTGTAAATGGAAACTTTTCATACCCATACCCCACCCATTTAAGAGTCTTGGTATTTGTGTTTGACTTGTGAGTTTTATTTGTGGAGGAGTCATGTGGCATCCTACATGAAGCCACCTCACCATCATATTCACTTTTTCTATTTATTGGAGTTATTTTGGAGCTTTAAGGATTACTTGGTTTTGATCACACACTTTCATATTTTTGGAATTGGCTTGGAATTATTTCTTGGGAGCTTGCATTTTGGACTAGCTAGGAATTGGAATAGATTGAAGTTTGTTTCTTGATGATTGTGGAAGCTATAATGGCAAGGTAGAGGTTTATACCATTCCTATTCTTGTGCATTGTTTTTCTGAATTAGATGCCATGTGGTTGTTGTTTTGTCTGGGTGGGTATATTTTGGCCTTAAGTATGGTGTTGGGAGAGGGAAGTGCAGTCATTATTGTGGAGGTAAAAGGGAGTATGTGAGGGATTTTTTTCGACGTCCCATGTGAGAGGGTGTTCCACCTAGGTGAAGGTAAAAGGGATTTAAATCATTTTTCATTTGGAAATGGAGAGATAAGGAGTTGTGTGTGATTTTTATACTACACTTTGAGGTCTTTAGGTGGACCTCTCATCCCACTTGGGAGGGATACGAAGATGAATCCATGTTCTTGTCTCCTTTGGGCTTGTTTTGGAATACTTTGTGTTTTGTTTGGAAAATCGTAAATGGATTCTTGTTATTGTGATCTTGGATGTATGTGAAAGTTTTGGCTATATATTTGTTGTGTTGTGGAAGCCTTTGTGAAGTTTCCATGGTTGTTTAATGTTCCTTATTCCTCCATTTTTGGGGCTCAAGGGCCAATGAGGAGGATGGCTTCTCCTTCTCATTGGAATAAGGTTGGGAGGTGAGTGTTGCCTATGCCCCCTTCTTTGTTGTTGTGATTCGGAGATAAAGAAGTGAAGTATTGCATGTAGTGATTTTGTATGATACCAAGAAAAGAGAAAGTGTTGCAAATATTTTAATGTTGTTTCCTCCTTGTGTGGAGTACCTTGAAAATTTATTGAAAAAGAAAAAAAAAAGGAACTCTTGGAAATGTATTATCCCAAACTTGTTTGTAGTAGTGGTTTAGAAATATGTATGGTTAGAGAGAGCAATTTTGTAAAAAAAATTCATGTTGTTCCAATGATTTAGGAGGATTTCCCAACTTGCATTTTAAGGTAATCTCATTGTTATGGGACCTTTTAAATATGAAATGTATTGGTTAAATTTGTAAAGTAGTAGGTGAAAGAAAAAAAAAGGAGATTGTGGGTGCATTTTAAATGGAAATGTGAATCTTCTACAACTGCAACTCAATCAATAAATTTGTATTACAATTACATTTTGGAAGTGTTCATTTTGGAAGTGTTCATCTTGCATTAAAAATACTTCCAGGAAGTTTATAAATTGTTTTCGTTTTTAATTGTCTTGGAAATATTGGTTGAAAAAGGAAGAAGGAACTTGCATTTGATTTGTATCTATACTTAATAACCTCTTTCAAATGAATTGCAAATTAGTGAGATATTAGTATGTGGTTATAAGTGTAAACCTTGCAAATTAAACAATGTAATCATCAATATAGTTTTAAATAAACAAATTGTTTTTAATAATACTCTCCTCCTATCTTGCATTTGTTTTAAAAGGAAAGAACCGAATACTTTCAAGTACTTCCTATATAATTGTATATAGATTTATCCAAATACTATATATGTATATATTACTTATATTGTTTATAAAAATAAATTTATCTAATCTCACTATTTTGAAACTAATACTAGAAAAAAAAGTGTATATATATACATATATATATCTTTGTGTGTGTGTGTGTATGTATGTATTTAAAAAAATGTATGTATGTATTCTGCAAACCTATAATGAAATCAATAAAATAGTGAGGTAACCTATAGAGACTCAACTGTGTGGTTAGAGATTTTGGTTTTATGGTATTAAGGTATCAAACTTGGTAGTGTTTTTGTCATCATCATTCATCCATGGTTATAACTCTTGGCTCAGGAAATATGTTTTTAGTAAATCTTTTGGCTGCCCTCTTGATATGTTACTGGTCTCTTGGTAAAGAAGTGTGTATGTCTATGGTGTAAATTTTCCCCCCCTTGTGTGTTTGATGTGTTTGGTTAGTGGTATCTTGTGGACGCATAGGTTTTGTTTGGAAATGGGGTTTCCCTTTTTATAGTGAACTCAAGAATTTTGAGTAATGAATACCAAAAAAAACCATTATTCATGGTGGAATCTCTACAACAACAACCAATGTCTAACATTGCATTAGAAACCCTGTAAGAATAAACTAAACTAAGTATAGCTATATAGATGAAGTCTCCTTCTATTGCAAACTAGATTCTTATTAATTACTCCATGGATACTTCACTTGTAATGCATCCATGGCTTCCACTCCCACAACCTTTACATCAAAATGTAAACAAATGAATGATTTTAGGGTAAAAGAAAGAATAAGAAGACCTCATAAAGATAACGAGGGTAACCTTGAGTTCTCCCTACTCATCTAAGGGTTCATATCCATGGTAATGTGAGAAAGATGAGAATTAACCCTACACATCTCAATAGTGGCAGGCTTAGGGCTTTCAGTAAACTTCAATAAGTAAAGTATGGGGACTTTAGGAAGAATGGTGCCACTTAATGGTTAGGGTAAGTTGAGAATTTAGCCTTATAATATTAAGTAAATAAAGACTATGTGAAAAATTAGCCAAGGATAATATTTCATACCCTCCCTAGAAAGGGGTAAAATAAATAATGGTTTATCCACCTGTATAGAATGATTGAGATATCATGTCAACCATTTGTGATTGACCCTAGATGACGCAAGATATGGGATATTGTTGATATAAGGAATGAATGGGTAGTTAGAAAAATTAAAATAACTTAGGAAGTATTTTAAATACATGGTGTAAATTGTAATTTATAAATTGGATTATGGAACTGATATTAAAATTAGAATCAATGGAACACCCTAGAGTGTGCGAAGTAAACCTTAATAATTTACATTTCCATTGCATGAACTAAAATTTATAATAGGAGATAATATAATAATTTAAATACATTGAACCTTAAAGTTCCCTGTGAATCTACTGTATGAGTGCCTAATATTCAAATGCTCCCTAGTTGATAGTTAAGATGTTGCAACCCTAATATTAAACCATATTATATACCTATATCGAATATATATATTTATAGCCTTCATTATAGAGATATATCTATGGGTTTTCTTATTAAAAAATTGTGGGTGATACATTACAGTATTAGTAGTTGTGAAATCAATACTTGAACCTATGGGATCATGGAAGAATAAGTCATAAAAATGCTAAGATTAGTACAGATTGTGAATTAGCCTAATTAGGTGTCTTGTTTGAATCTCCAAAGTTGAAGGACCATGATGATTAAATGTTTATACCTCCCTTGTTATATGAACAACAAACACATGTATAATGTTTTATAACACAAGCTACATGTTATCTTATCTTTGTACCTCTCTATGTTAGTCTAAAATTTATAGAAGCATGCATAGGATAGTTTCACCTTGTTAGAGTGGAATAATTACTATGTTGATATTGGTTATGGTCTACGGCCATGGTGTTTCCCAGTGGAGACCCTATTTTAACTGGATTTTAAATTTATTTGGGCACTACTCTTGGGAATAATGGAGTGCTTGATGATAAGTTTAGGTGTGTTTTAGCCATGTTTTAGATCCTTGAACATTGAATAGTTGTCTAATTTCCCTTGTCGGATTCAGTGGTTGAGGACCATCGTACCTTTGGGTCCCTATAAGCTTGACAAGTGCATATTTTTATGTTGTGTTGCTTTAAGGAGGGACTTCTATCTCTCCATTTAAAGGGAAGCACCATATCTTGTGTTGGAATAGCTCATATGGTAGACCTAGGCTGTATGTATATTCTGAGAACTTAGCATGATATTAAGGTACCCCTACCATTGTGAAGGGTTGGGAAGTGATTGTAAATCTGAATATGTCATTGTGTTAAATTTGTAAAGCTAGTAGGTGAAAATAAAAAAAGGAGCATTGTGGGTGCATTTTAAATGGAAATGTGATAAAGACTCTTCTTACAACTGCAACTCAATACAAGAAGTTTCGAGTATTGATAATGTGGCTATTTTGGAAGTGTTCATCTTGCATTACAATATTACTTGGAAGTTTATAAATTGTTTGGTAACTTTTTAGAGCTTGTCTTGGAAATCCACTTGGTTGAATGTCATAGGAAGAAGTGTTACGTTGCATTTTCTATTTGTGGATCCTAGTTAATATCCTCTGTTCAAATGAATTGCAAATTAGTGAGATATTAGTAGGTGGTTATAAGTGTAAAACCTTGCAAATGTAAACAATGTAATCCTCGAGGTGTTATAGTTTTAAATAAATAATTTTTTTAGATAATACTCTCCTCCATATCATGAAGGATAGTTCATAGTTTTGACAGTGATTATAGTCCTTCTTGCACCCTAGTATGAATTATATGTTCATCGTCAATATAGATGTGATACTCTATATGAACTTATGGATTATGTTTAGGAGAGAATAAATTTAGGATAATATGGGCTTCTAGGATTGATATACCTAATACTTAGATATCTTAAATGTGTTTAAAGTATACCATATTATAATCTATTGTGTGTGTGTGTGTATGTATGAGTACAGAAAAACAATGCTATAATTTGGGATTCTTTTGGAACTATGTAGGTAATTAGATATCTTGGTTTTATGGGTATTAAGGTATCAAACTTGGTTGTGTTTTTGTCATGCATCATTCATCCATGGTTATAACTCTTGGCTCAGGAAAGTATGTTTTGAGAAAATATTTTGGCTGCCCTATTGATATGTTGACTGTTCTCTTGGTAGAAGAAGTGTGGTTTTCTATGGGGTAATTTTCCCCCCCTTGTCATTTTGATTGTTTGGTTAGTGGTATATTGTGGACACATAGGTTTTTGTTTGGAAACCTTCTCTTTTTATGGTGAACCTATTATGAGTATAAACCGTTAAACATTGTTTTCTCCGTCACACTGACATCTAACTCCATGAACCCGTAAAGGAAAATTTATAGCTATCATAATGTGTACATCTTCATCATATCTCTTATTGATACTTGTGGATACTTACTTGGAATGCATCTATGATGCATGTAACTTTATGGGAAATATTATTGTAAGCTTGGTGTGTCCCATTTTGGTTAATGAACTCTTATTTCAAAAACTTAATACTGCGATAACCTTGGCTTCTCACCTGCTCATTAAAATTCAATTGCTAATGTGAGAAAGATGAGTATATTATAAATCTAATAGGGAGGCTTGGACTTTCAAAACTTAATAAGTAAATCTGGGGACTTTAGGAAGATGGTTTTCTTACCCTAACCTGGTAGTTTAATAGGAAAAATAAGACTATGTGAAAATTAGCCAAGAAACCTATTTCATACCATCCCTTAGAAGTAAAATAAATAATTTTTCTGCCTATATAGAATGATGAGATATCATGTCAACATTTGATGATGATCCCTAATGACACAAGATATGGGATATTGTGATATAAGGAATGCATTAATTAGAAAACTTATAAGAAATAGGCTTAGCAAACATGTAACTGTACAACTTGTGTTTTATATTTTGGAATTATGGAACGGATAATTATGGGATTGAACACAAGTAGAATGTACAAATAAACAACCTTTTAATTGTATAAATTTCTATTGCATGCCCTAAAATTTATAAAGGATATAATCTGAATGATATAACTAATTGAAAAGTTCCCTTGAACTACTGTATGAGTGCCTAATCTCAAATGAGCCCTAAGATGTTAAGATGTTGCAAATAATATTGAAATATTATAACCTATGTATCGAATATATATATTTATAGCCTTAATTTAGGATATATTATGTTCTTATTAAAAAATTATCATGATCATTTTACAGTAATTAGTACGTGAAATAATACCATAATTATAATCATGGAAGAATAAGTCATTCAATGCTAGATTAGTACAAGAATTAGTGTGAATCTCGTAATGAACTCCAAAGTTGAAACCATGATAATAAAATGATTATACCTCCCTTGTTATATCAAACAACAAACACATGTATAATGTTTATAACACAAGCTACATGCTAGATTATCTTTGGACCTCTCTATGGTTAGTATAAAATTTATAGAAGTATGCATAAGGATAGTATCACCTTGTTAGAATGGAATAATTGACTATGTTCATATTGGTGGGCCCTACGCCCATCTTTTCAGCAGTGGTAACTATTTTGAACCTTTAAATCTACTGCCTACCATGAATAATGGAGTACTTATTGATAGTGAGTGTGTTTTAGCCGTGTTTTACTCCTTGAACATAAATGTGTGTAACTTTCCCCTTGTTGGATCCTTTCAGACCATCGTACCTTTTCCTTTTAAGCTTGACAGGTGTATAATTTGTGGTCTTTTAGAAGGGAGTCTATCTCTCCAGTTTTAAGGGAGGCACCATTCTTGTGTTTGGAATAGGACATTGGTGACCTAGGCTTATTGGCAAGCTTAGGCAACATATGTTAAGGTATATGGAGGAATTTTGGAATCCTCTTTCCTTTTGGGGAACCATGATGTTGTCACCCTTGTCCTTTGGGAAGAAAATGGTGTAGGTTGTTTTCACTAAGTTTCAAAAAGAATGTTTGAGTGTGGTACTCTCGTTAATTGTTAGTTGGGCCTTTCTTGTTGCCTATATTCCCCTAGCTTGCTTGAATGTTCCTATGTCTTTATAATATTAAGTTTGTGTTTTTTTAAGATTCTTTTGAGCTAGGGTGGGCTTAAAATTAAGTTAAATTTTGTTCATCTGTAGAGATAATGGTACCTCTTGTGTTGACCTATGATAGTACGGCAAGGATTGCCTATCACCAAGAAAGTGGAAATGTTGTCTAATTGATTGGGGTTCCTAAAACAGGATTTGGTGGTTGTGTGTTACGATTTTGGGTACCAATTTCAAATTATGGAAACCTTGTGGCCAAGTAGTATGTTTAGTGTCACCATGAAAATTCAAATGAGTCTTTCCTAATGTATATAAAGTACTCTAATGAATAGTGGCTTCATCCTTGTAAACCCACTTTTGTTAAAATTAGGAATTTTCTTGTTTCTAAGCCTCATCTTTGTGTCATGCCCTTAATTGGTTGGTCCATTAATAAGGTGTGGGTTTTTTCGTGAAAATGTGACAGATCATGATTGGTAGTTGTTAACCTTGTCTAAGATAACGAACTTTGAAGTGTGAATTCTACCCAAGTGGAATTCTTATCTTCCTTTTATCATGTGTAGTATCCATGTGTGGCTATGTGGACACCTTGTGTATTTAAATATTCCTAGTCTTCTTGGACCTTAGTTGTCATTCATGAGGGATTCCATTGACAATTTCCTGTTCGAAATGTTCAGTGTTAGAACTTGGTTAACCTCGTAGGAGATTATTCTTAGGTTTGTATGATTTGTTTCCCTATCTCTTTCCATGACTTCCAGGAGGAAGTCAAGTCTAAGGGGAGGGGGATGTAATGCCCACTCCTCTTTGACACTTATTATACTATGATTTTGACCACTATTGATTAGAGACATGGAAATGGACATTTGTTATATTTGGATTAGCTTATTAGATAGAAACTCGATGGACGTATTATGATGTTATTGACATGTTCTGACGACTATGATTTGGATTATTGAACTAACATGTGAATTCTTGGATGTTGAGTATTTTTTACGATGATGGTTGTCTGTGAGGATATTAGGGATTGAAATGTTGAATTCTATATGATTTTGAATGCATCTAGTGGATTTGACGTTATAATTTTGATAGTACGAATTCAATAGCTAGTCTCTAAAAATATGAATTGTTATAGATGTAAATGTTAATGGATATTGAAGATATTTTATAATTTTAAACAACTAATGAAATGAAGTATGTGAATTTTTATCCTTTGATTTAGTTGATTTTAATGATGATCGAGCTAGTCTTGTGATCTCATTATTGCTGATGAAATGGTAGAATTGACACATATGTTGAACATTGTAACACACATTGATAGGAACACTTGGCTTTGATGAGTAAGATTTAGTTGTGTTATATTACCATATCATATTTGATTGATACACATGTTTTTTTATTGTGATGTTATTGATATGGCCATTTTATTGTTTTGATGTTATTGATATGGTCATGAGGCCGAAGAGGTATTGTTTTGATTTTTGTAGGAATTTATATCACAACAAACAAAAGGGGAGAGGAGACCAACAATGAAAGAATAATCAGTATTGGAAACAATGTCCCCTTGGTAACTTGAATTTTTGTATGTTGTTATGTTATTGATGAATTTGTTAGGAGGTCCCATTAGGGGTGACCTCAAATGTGACCATGGGTAGATGTGTTATTTTCCCTTTTCATTTTAATTATTTTGTGAGTATGTGATTTATTATTGTAATGTGTTTCATTTTATTATTATTAGTTAATGTGCCCTTATTTAAGTTGAGTAATCATGTTAATTAAAAGTAATTTGGGATGTGACCAAGGGATATTTAATTTTGGTAGATTTTCCTTGATTGTAGTATGGATTTGAAATAGATTTTATTGGTTTTAATTTTGGGTACTCAACCTTGCATGTCAAACTCGAATTTTGGCTTAAGGGCCATTTTTGGAGGCTTGTGGGATAAGTTAAGCTTTGTCCCACACCTCTTAAATTCACCTACCAACTATACCTATGGGGTAAGGGGTCAAAATTAGGCCCCATTATGTGATTTGGAAGGTAAAAAGGTGAAATTAATTGCACCTTCTTACATGAGCTCATTTAATTTTTGTCCTTTGATGTATGGTTAATGGTTTATGTGTGGAAGGAAAACTTGTCATATTCTCACCCACCAATTTATGAGCTTTGGGCTTGGTGTTTGACCATGTGAAGTGGAGTGGAGGAGAATGATGTGGCATCCTACATGGAGCCACATCACCACTCTCTCCTCACTTTTCTAATTATGTATGTTGTTTTGAATTTTTTGGGGTTACATGTTTTATTTTCACTCTTGCATTTTTGGAGGAGCTTGTTTTGGAGTTCTTATTAAGAGATTAGGAGATTTTTTTATGCTTGTATTGGACTTGGAAAATTTTGGAGCTTGTGCTTCTGGATTGGATATTTCTTGAAATGGAAAGGTAGGGACTTCACCCATGCATTATTATTTTTATTTTTTGTGCAAATGGTTGTAAATGAATGAATGTTGTGTGTTTTGGTTTTGGGGATAGAATGGCCTTAAGGTTGTGTAGGAGAAAGAAAATGGGGATCTATTTAGGGATGGATAAGAGTTTATGTTATGAATTTGGAGGGATTTCTGGGTTGGGTGTCCCACCTTGTGATAATAAGAAATATTTCTTATTTATCTTGATATGTTTATTAAGAGAGGGATAAGAGTTTGAGGGAGACATAAGATAAATTAAGGGAGGGATAAGAGTTTTGTTGTGGTTGTGTGAATGAAGTTTTTGGAGGATTTTAAGGTGGGAACTTAACCCATTATGAGGCATAAGTGATTCCCCATGTTTCTTGTAATTCCCCTTACTCTTTCCTGTAATAAAACAAAAAAATAAATAAAATATTAGAAAATGAAATATATTTTTTAAAAATAAAAATAAATATAGAATAAAAGAGAATGGAGGTGGAAGAAATTTAATAGGAGTAGGTAGAAATTAAAATAAGTGGATGGGGTGGTATGAATTTTGGGTGGCGTGTGGAAGGAGGAAGACAGGGTAGTGTGGATGGAGATTAGTGGTGGATGGCATTGGAATTTATGTTGTTGTAGTGTCTGACCAATGAAAGAACGAGACAGCTTCTCATGTAATATGATTTTAGCAGTATACAGAAGACATGGGTTTCTTCATGAGACATTCACATTGTTTCACCTCTGCAAAAAACAAGTCTCTAGCCTAATCGGTTTACATTTTCCACATACTCTTAGCCTATGCCAAAATATGATCTCTAGAATAGGGTATGGACATCCATCAAAACATAAAAGATAGAGAAATTTTGTCAGATGTTGTAGTTTCAAATGATCTGGTAGACATGTATGCAAATGTGGATTAGGGTTTGTGCTAAAAATATCTCTTGCTAATAGCCTTCCTAAAATTAGTACCAATTTGGGTTAAAAAACGTAGCACATGGAGAATAATCTATATCTCTGATATCCCCTCATTATAATATTTGCAAAGTGATTGATAAGGATTTTTTTTAGTCGTTATAGCGGGTTTAATGTATCTAAAAGGAAGGGAAAGTTTTTTTACCAATGTTATGTTGTTGTATGTAGAAGAGAAGAAGAACATTGAGGTTAAGAAGCGCCTCAATCAGTTGAAATGACTAGCTGGATTGATTTAGCTTCTTCTACTTCCGAATGCTAGTGTTGCATGTATTATAACCCTACATCACGTTCTTGCTCTTTACCTTTCATTCCAAGTAGTAGTTTTATAAACTAAGACATTGAAATTGCCTTTCCTTTTCTCCTAGGTATGTTTCCGCAAATTTTGTCTCTTTCATTCTTCCCTAAGTGAAGAGGAGATGTGGAACAGGGTGTGGACAGAAAATAGAGCTTAATACAGTGGGATCCTTGTCTGAAGTCACGATTATAATTTTCTAGTGGAAATGTATACAAAATAAGGAAAAACACTCAAGGCACATGGACTATTTGACAAAATTCCTCATATATGTGTGGTTTTATGCACTATTTTGATTATAGGAATGTGCAAAACTAGTCTCAATATCATAGCAATATGTAGAGAATATTGTTTTTAGAGGGGCATCTTAGGTGATGATTGTTATGCATTGTCCCACTGTAACCTATTCTAGATATCTTCAACTGTTGCAGACATACAGTTCCAAAAGAGCCAGTGTTGAGGGTAAATGGGTCAACCCACATTTATATGAGAAATTATGATCAACCACGCAAGACCCTTTCAATATACCCTTCCATGGTGGCATGAAAGAATAGAAAATTAGTGGGTGCTTGTAGGTGGTTGATCAAAAGACCAAACAAGAAATTTTCTCATGGAATATGAATAATGAAATATTTAGAAGTCGCGGGTATCCTCAAGATGCATTAACCTTGCTCACCTAATGCAGCCACATAGTGTGTGCCCCCGATTAGTCCACCTTTTCAGTTGCTTCAAGTTGTTCCAAGTTCATAATATTCCTTTACCTTTTCTAGCATGGGAGAACTATTTGATAGAATGCTAGTGAACTTGGTGACTCCGTTAGTCACTGGGAAGTGTGGTCAAGGAACTCAAACCGGTCATTCATTGGAATGTCTCAAAGATATGTTCTCTAATGGACTATGTTGGCTGGAAGACGGGCTCAAAGTGAAGGCTAGAAAAGGAAGGAGAATTTCGTAAGTCAACATGCACTTAACCATGCAATGCCAAATTCCACAACTGTGTTCTCCAGTTATTCCAGACATGGTCCCTTTACCTTGTCTTTTATAATTATCGTATTATTTGGTTCTTCATTGCAATTTAATAGAAATAATAAACCATTGGATGAGTGTATAGTTGAGTATTTTAATTAGAATGTTAGTGTGAAACAATGAAAATCTACCTAGTCATCTATGCTACTGATTTACAAATTGATCGTCAACCATGTTGTCACCACAACCTTGTAATTGCTAGACTCAAAGTATCAAAATTAGGTGCTCGTATCCATTGGTTTTGGGTGAGAGCTAGATGAGTTAACTAAAACAACCATTTTATCTTCATTGTGAAGTTATAAAAATGTTATTTCCATAGACTTGCAAAACAACACTCTGAGCCCATAAAAGAGATGTCAAGCATCGTATGTGTTCCCTTTTATGTAGAGAGTCACGTCAAGCATTACCTCAACCTTGTTTTACCATTTTTTTTCTCTTCGTCACTTCTCTAGGATCCCTATTACCTCATTTTCCACATTTAGGAAGTTAAAATTGAAAATTCGAGTTTCGTATTCACTCGTTGTTTGGACCCTGATCAACGAAATGCTTATCCGCCTTCAAAAACCTCTAGTATTTTTACTAGAAAATTTACTGGAACCTTCAGTTTCGGAAAATCCCATCCCTAATTATTTTGGCAAAGGGGTGTCATAGGCCTCCGGTCATTGTTTGACTAGGTCAAACTTGATCGATTACGACCAGTGGCTCCAGAAAACCATTCGTCAATTATCCACCGTTCACCAGTTCTGGAATCCATCAATTCCTATGGATTCTTATTATATAGGAGGACACGTAAGAATTCACCTATCGTGAATTTTCATATCAAAAGACAGTTTTTTAATGCACTTTCTTAGCCTCCGAGCCAAAATTAGACATTTTTGTAACTAACAAGAAAATGTAAAAGAAAGTTGTAGGACCCTAGTCAAGTTAGCAAACTATCATGGAAAACTTATTAAAACTTGTAAATAACTATTTGAAAATCTATCTTGTGACTTACTGTGTCAAATTAGACTTTTGGCAAAATAGTGTTTCTCTCTCTTCCTAATCTCTTTCTCTCTCCTCTCTTGGTTAAGGAATGAAATGAAATGAATAAATGCCCTAACCCTCTCTTGTCTTTTGTGTATTATTACTAAAATGTAAATGGAAAACCAATAAATTTAATTATGATAGATCTATGTGGATGCCATGCCAACGATTTATTGTTGATTTCACACTCACATGGTTTTGCAGGATGCAAGTAAGATGGTGAAATAGTGTGGTTGTGATTCTTTGTACATTATTGTAACTCGTGTATGTTAATGGAAAGAAAATTTTATGTATTGATATGTTTCATTAAAGACTTATTATTGAAATTTTGTAATATGAATGAGATGTTAGTTTTAGGGGTGCTTTGGGAAATGTGCATTTAATTATAGGTGTTCTTTTTATTCAGACTTACATATGGTAAAAAAGGGGGGTTGGATATATATATATATATATATATATATATATATATATATATATATATATATATGTTAAGAGATATTGTAAAGGATAAGTTCAACATTTGCTAAGTATTAAAAGGTTTATTAATGAATTTTTGTAATATTTTTAAGATGTTACTGTTTAAGGGAAAAGTTCATCTAAATATGGGTGTTATTTGATTCCAAAAAATATATATTGTAAAAGTGGGATAAATGTGTTAAATGAAATTGACTTTAATAGTTTATAGTGAAATTCCAGTGTGCAATTGATGATTAAATAATTGGTGCGTGGTGTTTCTTACTTTGAAAATGTAAAAAATAAATCTGACCAAAATAGTTAGCCCTAGTATAAAATTCATGCATACCTACCCTTCTTGTGTGTTTCCTTTCAGCATAGAAAACTAAGACCTTAGAATGAACTTAAATCTTTACACTCAATGGCACCTTCTAACTTAGATAAATAAGAGCTCAAGTATGAGTTTTTGTCATAGCCTATTTACTTAGCAACGTCGTTGTAAACCCGACAGTTAGGAACGGCATGGTCAAACTTTACCTTGAGTATGTGGTCCCCTTCTAGGATTGTTAATTGTGTGTATAGTAAGGAGAATGTGTTCTCTTAAGTAGTACTCCTTGGGAAACCTACATTAAACATAGTATAAAATCCTCTTGGACCGACATACATGTTGAGTGGCGAAGATGGCCAACTATCCTTGAAAGTTACCTTTAAGAGTTGGGATCATAAATGAACTTGATACCCAATCACATTTATCGTTTGAGTTCAATGGTTCAATACTAAGAGTTAATTGTGAAATTTAACAACATTTTAATTTATGATTAGTTTGTGAAAATGTAACCATAAGTTGAAGTGCTTAAAGAAAAGTGAAATTTATATTATTCTTATAACATGTTTAAACCATCTTATGGTGTGTAACGGAATCTATGTCATGTAAACTTTAATGTGACTCTCAACCCTATTAAATGAAGGATTTTTCCATCTTGTCCTCCCACTTGTCCTTCTATGTAATGGATGTATGATGTGAAACTGTGATCATGTTCTTAGAGATAATTCCCCCCAAGAAAGGGACTAGTGGTTCCCCAAGGATTCAAATTCCCCTAATAGCAAATAGGTTACACACTTCATTAAGAAAGGCATATGAACCTAGTTAGGGAGAAATAAAACCTCTTGAGTCAAACGTAAAATGATACTCAGGAAACCTAATCTAGAAACAAGAAAATAAGGAAGTATGTTGCAATGTTTAGAACCTTAGAATCCTTAATTAATTGTTGAAGCTTAACTATGGTAAAACTATAATTGACGCTTGGCCTTGGGGAGCGTAAGCATGAGATGTTATCCCTCAGGTAAATTGAAACATGATCTTCCTTATAATGGGATTAAACACTCTTGTTGTGAGTAAGAACCTAATTCATATAACACTTATTGGGTATTGAATCCATTATCCAATTCTAAATGAATGAAAGAAACGTGACCCTAAATCCTTAAACAAAAATAAATGAACTTCACGTCCTTTGGAGTTACACTTGTTTCCGTTGTGTAACGAAGGTATGATATAGCATAAAGATGCATGCCCATAGATTTGAATCCTAGGGGTAAGACCTAATAGCCTTGTGTGTAAATAAATACCATATTATCAAACGAGAAAATTAAACAAGTAATTACAATAATATAGATGGTCCTTATTCAATGAGATACTCCAAAAGTTAAATGTTAATAAATATACAGGAAATCTAGCAAAAAAAAAGGGGAAAGAGAATGTATGATTCACTTATTATGAACCTTTCTATGACTGAAGTTAAATATTTAAACATGATTGTAATAAATGTGTCATCCTAAAATATCGTGTCGTGGGAAGACCCTATCTATAAGTGTGTCCTATTGTTGAATATTTATATTGTGCCTTGTCATTAGAAACATAAGTGGCCTTGATGTGCATCATGTGGCTCATGTTACCTATCTGGGTTATTGTGTGTGCAAACATATATTTTGTTGTGTTTCATCTTGAGTGATCAACTGTAGTGTCGTGTATACTACAATGTAAGTCAAAAAAATTATTCCGGTATTTAACTATTATATTTTTGTGTGTATAATGTGGGTTGTTATATTTCTTATCTCTCTTGGCTTTGATGTTGTTGCAAATTTTGTATTGTATGTTTTTGTGTTGAACGTTTTGTGAGAATGTTTGTTGTTGAAGCCTTGTAAAAGTTGTCATGGTTTCTTAATACCTCTTATTGCTTCATTTTTGGGGCTCTGGGGCCAATGAGGAGGATGGATTCTCCTTCTCATTGGATTATAGATTGGGTGGAGATCGTTGCCTACTCCCCTTTCCTTGTTGTTGTGTTTGGCTATTGAAGATATGAAGGAGCTTGAGTTGTCATCTTGGAAAGTGTTGTATTGAAGAAGATTAAAGAAAGAGATAGTTATTTTTCTAAATTTTGCCATGTTGTTTCCACTTAAGTAGAAGGCTTACATATACTCTTGTACTTTAAAAGGAGTTTCTTGTAAATTTTATATCAAGTTATGAATTGGAAGTGATTGAAGAAAGAACCTTTGAAATTTGTATTTATTGAAAATGTATTTCCTTCAAATTTGGAATGAAATCAAAATAGCTTGTGTTTTCATTTGGTAAAATGGTTGTGTTTCGTATTGGAAGAATGTGTGGAAGTTATACTTGTTTATTTATTTGTTGAAATGGTTATCATTCTTGTTGTGAAAAGAAAAGAAACTTGCATCTAGTAATGGTTAAATTCCTTTCTCTATTTTATAGGCAAATGCATTTCAGTTAGAGAGGAAATCTTGTAGTTAAATTTCATACCTTGTAACAATGGAAACGTTACCCATTTAGTGCATTTTATCAAAAAGAGAGTAGTCTTTTGCACTTATATATTCTGGTATTAAATCATTGAGTTGAACTCATATTGTGTGTATATATAAAAATATATGTATAAATTAATATATATGTTTATGTATATCTCTCTTTTTAAAACAAATTGTTTTTGCACAGTGACTGATGTCGGTCGACCAACCGGTGTTGGTAGAACCGAAACTGGCATCAGTCTCTGAAAAATTGCAAACAGTCTAATAAAATTAATTTTTCCTTAAGTTGCATGATTTTTGTTGCTTGGAAAATGTAAAACAGAGACTATTATTTATCTTGAAACCTGTAAATTTCACATACAGATGTATATATTGAATAATATACACATTTGTGTGTGAGTTGACAAAAGATGTTGGGATTTGTAGTAACTGACACTGGAAGCCCTACTGGCATCGGTAGCACAGTGGGAACCGTGATCGGTTAAACGACTGGTATCGGTCACTTTGTGCGCAGATCTCCTTTTGGAAAAAACATGTTATAGATCAAACCAGATCCTTAAATGATTATTTTTGAAACCAGAATGTAGATCCATCCATATAATGGGTATATAAACATGTATATACATATATACGTGCATGTATATATGTATATAAGTGTTTATACTCCTAGATCAAACAAAATGGGGTTTCCCCAAATAATAAACTCAAGAAATGTGAATAACTGAACACCCAAAAAAGAACTAGATCATGGTGGAATCTCTACAAAAAGGAAAATTTATAATACTACATTAGCAAACCTAAGAATAAACTAAACTAAGTAAAGAATGAAATGGAGGAACTCTCCTCCTATTGTAAACTAGATCCAAAGAAATTTCTCCATGGTTTCACTTCTTGCTTCTATGGCTTCCACTCCCCCAATCTGCACATCAAAATGAAACAAATGAATGAGTTTAGGGTGAAAGAATAAATAAGAATACCTCATAAAGATAATGAGGGTTATTTTGAGTCAACCTAAATCTAAGGGTTCATATCCATTTAATCTAAGGGTTGAGGATTAACCCTACACATTTCAAGTTGTGGCAATTTAGGGGATTGAGTAAATTCAATTAAAGTATGGATATCTAATGAATGGGGCCACTTAATGGTTAGGGTAAGTTGAGACTTTAGCCTTAGATTATTAAGTAAATAAATGACATTGGAATTCTAAGGATAAATTTAATAATTGTGAAAGGGGTAACTTAGATGATGGTTTACAAGGTTAATTATTGAAATTTAAAATGTATTGTTAGATAACCTTATATGGGCCATTTTTGTTGAGTTATAATGGGTAGTAGGAATTAAACTAACTTAGGCTAGATTTTAAATGAAATAGGTGAGTTGATAATAATGGAAATGACCCAGTTGATAATTTAACCTTACAATTATTTGGAATCTATTAAACGAGAAATATTTAAATCTAGTTGGTAGCTATCTTGTTGCAACCCTTTTTAAACAAAAAAATCTGTATTTTTTTCTAATTATTGAGTTTTGTCTTGGGTTTTGTGCATTGAAATTGTGGGTGTTACACATTACACGATACACTTTAATGATTTTATTAGTTTAAATTTCTCTTTTGAAAATTTTAATGTTGGTGATCATTCATGAAAAAACAATTGTGCCCATTGATGAAGGAAACCATAATTTTTAACCTTTATCAATAAATAAAAAACTAATTAAAATGTGCATGAAATTGACAATATAAGGAACCCGTAACATGGAGTTTTTGTATCACGCCTTAGCAATGGACTAAGAAACAAATGTTCTATGAAGGCTTACACCATTAATATAAATTTCCATGATAAATGAAATAAATTATAGTTTACAAACCAATTAGTTGAATGGGAAACGGTTGTTCTACATTAATCGCTAAATAAAAACCCAACTAAAAAATGGGCATCAAATCGATCATAGAAGAAACCCTTAACATATAGTTTATATATCTAACACATCTAGAGTCTTGAAGTCAAGAATATTTAAGCTCCCTATTTATAAGCGATAATGATGGAAACTTTGCAATGTGACCAACCATCCCAGGTCTCTCCATGAAATACACCAATTACTTCCACTCAAATAATGATTATTATTTTTATATATTTTTCGAACAAGTTGTCGTGGTAATCGTGATAAGAGTAGTATTAGGTCATGTGTTCAAAACTTGGTGATAAAATTTCTAGAAGTGGTTAATTCTATGCAAGAGTAGTCACTGTAAAAACCTTTCCTAGCATAAATACATATGACAATACTTCAAATTTGTTCGGTGTTAAGAACCTGGAATGATGAGGATAAAGTCTTGGCTACAAATCCACAAGGAAAAATCTTTCAAAAGATACCTATTATTACCTAGGAGAGCATGGAAAATGGAATAAGATAATGGTATATAAAGATGAAAAAAGACACATGATCGGCCCTATGTTTTGTGGTTATCGAATTCAACAACTGCAATTAGTTGACTTCAGATGATGATTTGACTACAGGTATCCCTTTCTCTATAGTGTATCAGGACACAAAGAATATAATTCCCCTTAAATTGAATTTTTTTCTAACTACCCAAAAATAACAAGGAATGTCATTGTTAACGATAACTTCCTCCACCCCCATTTCTCTAATTTAAACGATTACCAAAAATAGTGTGTGGTTTGTATGCTCCTAGTCATAACAAAGCAACATTTCACATATGCTCCCCATAACATTTTTCCCATCCTTTAACTTATCCTCCCTAAAACCAATTCTTTGTTTCCCCTTTTCCTCGTTTATTTTTTATCTCTCTCAATTTTCCCTTCTTTGACCCATACACTAGGATTTTCACAGCGTGTCGTTTTTGGTTTACAATTATTTTTACAGTTTCTATATTTTGATGTTTGAACCTCTTATGAAAAAAAAAATTGGCTAACAAAAGTGCATGGATATTTCCTATGTATTAGCATTTAGAAAAAATTGGTTGACACCATTAGGACTATTGATGAGGGAAATCTTACTCATTACCCTTATAGCTAAAGAGAAACCCTAATCTCAAATGTACATTAACTCACCACCCTCACACGCCATGTATGGTCAATATCTCTTTGTCTCTAAGTATTCTGAGGAGACATACATGTGAATTACCCTTACATATATGTTTGTTCTAACTACCCATCAAAAAAAGGTATGAAATTACAAACAACTATTCAATTCAGTATTATTGATCAACCACTCTTTATTTTTTCAGATATCTCCACAATATTGCCTTAATTATTGTGCAACTGGTCCTTTCCCATTTAAAATATTTGTAAATATGTCATGTGGTTATATGATACTATAGTTTCATAGTCTTTCACCATACCCATTTACCCAGTACGAGAGGATGCCAATAGATCTAGAAGGGGGCATACTATAAAGACTCTCCATCATTTTCTGCTTTTCATCCTACCTTAAATCCCCATTTTAAAGATGTTTTTTTTGTTGTCCATATGACGAGCATTTCCTACTCTTATTCCCTATCAAATTTGATTATTTTCATAAAACGCTTCTTCACGTCAATTGCATTTTTTGTCATTTTCCCCATTCTTTTCACTCGTATTTCTGGTACTTTCCTTTAAAAAATCTCCATAAATAGTTATTTCTCTCTAACGTTACCACACATTACACCACAACCCCCGTAATAATTTTAAATTCTATTCCACTCTCTCTTCCTTCATATAACTAAAATATCAAAAACCTTAACCAACACAACTACGCTTCTTGTTTTCCTTCCCTTTTCCACATTATCGTTCTTCCACCACATCCCTTTCGGCATTCACATTGCACTGCTCGCGTGTGATTGTTAGTATTGAACATTTCAATTTGACAGAGAAAATAAATTTAAAAACATTGAATAATGAAAAAATACATCATCGCCTAAAATTTTATGTTGACCTAAAACCCCAACAAGATTGTAGGGCTTAGGAATTAATCGATCACGGTTAAGGATGTATGCAGGAAATACACCACATCTAATCTATGAACATAAATGACTAAATAACAAGATTTTACTCCAAACTCCAATCTTTATTTATTTATCAATAATGATTACATCAGTTATCAGTACATGCATATTCTTCCCTTTCTTGCTCTCATACAAAATCTCAAAATGGCATTCACATATGTCTTTTGTGATGCACACTTTACATAATACATTGATTATAATAAATATAAAAAATTAAATCTATTTCAAAGGTCACTTCCTTTGACTCGTGCCTCTTTCGGTTCTTGACACGATCTGGCATAATTTATCTTCAATCCACGGCATTCTATCATTTTTTGCAGCCTCTTCCAGTCTTACACAGATTTCTCTATGTACTGCATGGCTTTGTAGTCTTCGGTGGTTCTTCTTAGTATTTCACGGATTTACTTCATCCTATAACATCACTCTTTTACCCGTGGATTTCTTTACTTCTTTGTGGCTAGTCCTATCACTCCACGGATATCTCTATCATTTTGTGGGCTTTATGCCTAAATTCCTGCCAACATTATCCCCCCTCTTAAATTGTGTCTCATCCTCGAGACAATAACTGATGATGAGTTTTACTCCTTCAAAAATTATTTCTAAAATTTGGATCAATGGGCATCAACCACCGGGACTTAGACATCTGGCATAGGGAAGGGTTCCCTTGCTTAACTCATTCAACTGGATTTATGGGACGCCAAGGTATAGAAGCATCAACCTCCCCAAAAACTTAGACGTCTGGCATAGGGAAGGGTTCCCTCGCTCAACTCACCCTGACTGGGTTTTATGGGACGCCTTGACCTTTAATCTTCTAAGGTGTACTATGTGGTATGTACTTTGTAATTTGGGGAATGATATTCTTTTCATAGTTTAGCCATGAAGTCAAATGAGTATTCCCTGATTAATCCACTCCTGTAGCTGTGTATTATCCTGAATCAATGACACAAATTCTGATGGAGTGGGATGTGCTTGTAGTTTCTTCCAATGATCTTGGGAAAGTGTAGTTTCTTGTTACATCTGCATGTCAAAGATTTATCCAATGTAGTACTACAGGCTTGCATGTCGTAGATCTTTTCTTTCCACTCCCACTATTGATTTTGATATTTCTTTGTAAGTTCTGCTAATTTGCTTGTTTGTGTGCCATCCTTATTGTTTCCAATGTCGTATTCTGTGGAAATATTATGTATTTATTGTTTAATATTTTCCATCTCCCCCTTGTCTTTTACAGTCATACTGAAAGGAACGATAACCAGATCGTACCAAGCCAAGAACACAGATGCTAATCAAACACCACGATCTATAAGATGAATGCAATTCACCAGAATAACTTTACATAAAACCTTTGTAAACAAATGAGAAACAATATCATATATTATTATGGAACTCAATGCAATACATTGAGAATGGGTCTTGCTTAAATAGGCAAGGAATAACAATCTAAGAACCAGTCAAGGTCATAGATCAAGCCATAAATCAAGGAAATAACTAGTCATCAAAGAAATAGTCAAGACCATAGATTTAGGAGAGAAGTAGACATCAAGGATCTAGTCAATACCATAGATCAATGAAAGAACTATACCTAACAACTAGATAATATCTCCTAATATCTAAATAAGATAAAAGAAATATCCACACACATAAGTGGGTGAGGATAAATACAATAAAGGTAAATAAAGTACCTAGGTGAACATGACCTAAGGTAAATACCTACTCTAACACATACTTGGCCATCCAACAGTGTATGTGTAGTATACTACAACATTATTCAGTTATGTCTTGAGTTTCTTCACTACTGTTTGAAATTCACTTTTTTTTTATTCTCAACTATGTGAGGTTTCTTGGCATCTTCTTGGTATTCTCTGATTGCATCTTTGTAGATTGTTTGTTTTTCTACCTCCAATTTTATGTAGTGTTCTTTCAAGATTTCTTCTACCGCGTATTCTATAGATGCTTCAACAGACAATGTAGTATCAATCTGGATCTATGGCTTATCCGTTTGAGTGATGGTGAAATTTTTTTTGCATTTCCTCCTCTAATTCTACACACCTTTACATCCGGTCCTGAGTGGCACTCTGTTCTAATACTTGACTGCAACTAGATTTTTATAAAGGAGTGAGTTTTTCTAAGTGGACTTTGAAGTCTTCTGTGGTTTGATCAACAACTTCTTGTTGTAGTTGGAAAGATTGTTCTTGTTTCCTCTTCTGCAGGGCCTGTTTGATTCTGGCTAGTGAGTCCTGAGGTGTTGGTGTGGTGAACATTCTAGAAGATGATAGTTGTAGTGCTTGTTTAGCCTATTTTTCCTTCTCCTTTTCTTCCTTCTCTTTTTCTTCTTACTTTTTTCGTTCTTGCTCTGATTTTTCTTTCTTCTCTTCCTCTTCTTTCTATTGATTTTCTTCTACTGCCTTCTTCTTATCCTCTTTTGCTTGCTTATGCTTCTCTTCTTCCTCTTTCTTCTTATTTTTTGCCTCTTATTTCTTTTTCTTTTCTACTTCTTCATTATTTTTCTTTTCTTCTTCTTCTTTCTGCTTCTTCTCTACTTCTTCTTTCTCCTTCTTTGCTTCTGCTTCTCTCTTTTTCTTTTCGATTTCTTCTTAATTTTTATTTTCCTCTTGTTCTTTCTTTTTCGTTTGTTGTTTTTTTGCTTATCTTCTAGATCAGTTTTCATTTTTATTTCTTTGTCTACTTTTCTCTCTTTCTCCACTTTTTACTTTTTATCATCTTCATCCTTATGTTTCCTATCCAGTTCTTCTTTTTCTTTCTTTTGTGTTTTCTCCTTCTATTTCTGATCTTCTAATTCATTTTCCTTTTTAAGATCTTCTCTCTCCTTCTTTTGTTTCACCAACAGGCCAATTAGCTTGTCCACTTCCTTTATGCACTATAACACACTCTTGGTGCAGTTTCTTTGGCTTAAGAGTGGTTTTTTCTTGCTGAATCACGACCAAGTGGTGTGTTTTCTCTATCTCTATTTTTTCATGTATTTCTTCTCCCAGTGATGGTGTAAGCAAGTGACTTATATCTTTGAGTATGAATGCATGCTTCTCTAGATTGTACATTGTGGCTTCTACTATTGACATTTGTTCTCCGCCTATACTTGCAGTGTATTCTTGGGAAATTTGTGAGATATCGCAGTAGTGAGACATTCCTGATAGTAGTTATAGGCTTGTTGACTAAGTCCTATTTCTTCTATTGGTTCTGCTTATTCTGAAATTGATGGTCCTCATGGGTTCTGTGGGTGTGGTGGTGATGGAGTGTTTGATTATTCTTCTTATGATTCTAGAATGTCTTCTATTTCTTTAGACTATGTTTCATCTTTTCCCTTGTTGGCCGTGACTTCTTTCAATTTTGCTTTCTCAGCTAAAGCTTTTTTACTTTTTGTGATGAGTTTTGTAATGTTAGGGGCTTTATTCCATTTTTATGTCTTCGGAAGGGCTTTGCTTGATTCTACCTTGCCCGATTGTGTGGAGAATTTTTGTCGATATTCTTCAAATGTCTCTTCAATTACCTCATCAAAATTTGGCAACTTGGCTTTGGTAGAATCGACAGGAAAAATTCAAATTCCTTCTACAGATGTAGCCACCAGTTCATCTGATACCTCACAAGGTGATGAAGGAAAGTGTTGTGTGCATGGGACTGTAGGCCAAATAAAGGTATAATCTATATTTGTAATAAAATAAACCTCATTTTCATATTTTCCAACAAATTTATTAGATATCCTAGATTTATCCTCCAATTATTTGCTTAAACATTTTGATCCAGCCTAACAATGATGTAATCTGAGTTACTGCATCAAGAGTAGCCATATGTTCCTAAATTTATTCCGTGATAGGTTTATCCGCCTTCCACTCTATTGTAGTTTGTTGTATGAGGTAGGGTTTTGGTGAAGTACATAGCCAAACATATCAACAATGAGCTGTAACAATAAAGTGTGTTTCCCCTCTTTTATCCTCCTAGTATTTTCATGATATTCTGCCGCTAATAATTTTCGCAAGGTTATACTCTAAATCAAATTGAACCATATCTAGGGAAATCTATGCGCTAAGCCCATGGGCACCGATCTTCCCTATTTGTATGATATATTTTCAAACATATGGCTTTAGCTGTATACCTTAATGTATGATTGGTAATGTTTGTTATTCTGTACTCCCCGCTTTGATTTTGTGATGCCCATCACTCGAGTTATATCTTTCAAGCGTCTATCTTCTTTTTGGTAATTGCTAAATGCCCTTAATCCCATAAGCCAATAACCCTAGTTATTATCTTTGTATTAATATGATATGGTTTGTCTAAGTATAGCACCTGATTGTGGACTCTTGCTCAGTATAACTTGAATTACAAAATCTTCCCTAGGACAGTAGGGTATTCGACTCCAAATGTCAATTTTTAATTCCTTGATGACTTCAGCATTCTTCTTATATAACAGTGCCTTTGTATTTGGATCTTCTTCTAATAGCAATGCTCTCTCTACCTCGAGTGTTGTGTGATCATATTCCAGAATTTGTGAGTGTATGTACTTCTGTAGATCTCTCACATGTGCAACTTTGAATGGAATGTGTGAGAAGGCACCCTCAAGGTCGGTGGTGTATGAATTCATCGAGTGCTTAAGAAATTTTGCTTTGGAATATTTTCTTGTGCGATTTTGATCAGATCATCCATTTTTCCTTTGTATTTTTCCCTAGTTTGCCTTAATTTTCTTCTTCTCACTTTTACTTGATCTTTCTTCTAGCGCTTTGTGCCTTAGTTTTCTTCCTTCGACGATTTTTATATTCTTATCTTTCCACCCACTGCATTTATTTCTTCTTACGCAGGAAATTTCTTCTTCGTCGACCATGGTGTTACTCCATGTATTTTCCATGTTTTTCTAATTTCCTTCATTCGGTAGATTTTTGTTAGTTTCCATGGCTTGTTCCTTTATTTCTTTGGATTGCATATTTTCTATCCTTATTTTTATGGTTATTGCTTCCTTTTACTGTGTTTCACAGCATGGTGTGTTGTTGTGTATTATGTGGCCTCTTAGTATTGTCTCCTTCTTTATTTTTTGGTCTTGTTGTTTTCTTTATTTTTTGGCTTTTACCTTCCTCCCTTTATTCTGTGGGTATGCTTCCTCTGCGTATTTTCCTTTTTCTCTTCATGCGGGTATGTTACCTCTACAGCTTAGATTTCTCATTTTCCTTCTTCATGATAGAGACACCCTTGTGGTTTTTCATCCTACCCCTTGACCTATCCACTAAATTTTCAGTTTTCAAATAGGTCAGTGTTCTTCTTTTCTTTTTCTTTTTCTTTTTCTTTTTCTAAGGGTAGAGATTCCCTTGTGGTTTTTCATCTTACCCCTTGACCTACCCGCCGAATTACCAGTTTTTGAGTAGGCCGTATTTTTTAATTTATTTTTTTAGTTTTATTCCATTGCTAAGTCACATATGTCTTCAACCTTGCACCATTCACATGTCCTGGTAGCTCTTGTAACTGTAAAGGTCTGTAATTTTACAACTCTTGAAGATAGTATTTATTTGATAAGATATGGTCCCAGCCATCTAACTTTCAATTTCCCTGGATACTTATATTTACTATCATATAATAGCACTTGATCCCCAATGTCAAATTGTTTCTTCTTAATATGGTGGTCATGCCATGCTTTCTATCTTCACTTTTCTTGTGTTTGGTTATAAGAAGCAATAAATCTCTTCTCATCTAACTTCTCTAGCTCTATCAGCCTCTCATGAAGGGAATCATCTTCTGTCATTCTAAATGCTACCGCAATCTACAAACTTGGAATAATGAACTCTATGGGAACCGCAGCTTCCAATCCATAAACTAGTATGAAAGTTGAATACTTTGTTAGCCTCTTATATGTGGTGCGGTATGCCCATAGAGTGGTGGGAATCTTTAATTCTCAATCAATAGTTTGAAGTGAGCAAATATTTGTTAAAATTTTCTCCAACACTTTGTTAAATGCTTCCACCATTCCATTTTCCTTTGGGTGATATGGGGTGCTCCTATTTTGATTGATCATGAATCCGCTCAATAACTCCTAAATGGTTGTATATACAAAAAAAATTCCATGATCACTAGTAATACTTAGAGGGAACCCAAACCATGTAATTATGTTCTCATACAAAAAATTTGTTGCTGTATTCGTTGTACAATCCTTTATGGGAACTGCCTCTACCCACCTTGTCAAATATTTTGTTCCTGTGATGATGAACCTTTCTTGAGAGTGTTTGTTAGCTGGTTTAATTGGTCCTATGAAGTCAATAGCCCATTTCTCAAATGGGGCCCAGTGCCAAAACAGGTCTGAGTGGCATTTCATCTCTAGCATTTGGCTTCCCCACTCTTTGGAAAATATCACATGATCTAACATGTTTGTGAGCATCTCTAAACAATGTAGGCCACCATAGCCCTGCCATCATCACTTTCCTTTTTTTCTGATCTCTGCCATTATGTCTGTCAGCAATGCCTTCATGTGCTTCCACAAAAATGTTCTTTCTTTCATGTTCCAATGCTACTCTCCTCAAGATCTCATCCTGTCCCTTTTTATACAATTGTCCCTAAATCAAAGGTAAAAGGGAATGCTCTACTCAAAAAATTCTTCTTTTGTTGTTGGGTATAATCTTTTGGAAATTCTCCTATATGGATCAGTTGGGAAATATCATCAAACTCTTTAGGTATGGCCTTGATTCTAAATAAATGGGCTCCAAGGAAGTCATCATCTATGGGTCCTTCATCGTCTCCATTTTCAACCCTAGAAAAATAATCTGGACCATTGTTAATTTTTCTTGGTTTGACAGCTACTGTGAAATCAAATTCTTGAAACAACATCAACCATCTGCAAATTCTTCCTTATAATACTAGTCTATTTATTAGATACTTCAATGGTTCATGATCATTGTAGAAGGTAAATGAAGTGTGCTAGTAGGTATTGCCTATATTTCATTAGTGTGTACACCATACTAAGTGCTTCTCTCTCTATGGTAGTGTAGTTTCACTCTACCTTTTCCAATTTCCTGCTAGCAAATGCCACTAGGTGGTCCATCTTCTCCCTAGGCTATGTTAAAACAACACCAATTTCTATTCCAGAAGCATCCACATGAACGTGGAAGGGTACCTTCTAATCAGGAAAAATAAAAATAGGGGCATGTAAGATTTTATCTTTTAAATTTTCGAAAGCATCCGCACACTCTTTAGACCAAGGAATTTGTTTATTTTTCCTTTTCTTTAATAGTTCTTCTAAAGGGGCACTTATTTCTACGTAGTTCCTAATGAACTTCCTATGATAGCCAGTGTAGACCATAATTGTTCTTACTTCCTTTTGAGTTTTTGGCGGCGGTAAATTGACAATCATGGAAGTCTTCATAAGATCAATCAAAAAACCTTCCTTGCATATTATGTGGCCTAATAAAGTACTAAAAGGAGTCAAGAAGATACATTTTTTTAAGTTCAAATAAATTGTTAATGCTCGACATCTTTGAAACATAAATCTTAAAACTTGTATGTGATTTTTTAACAGGCCATACACTATCCATTCATCGAGATAAACTTCTAAGAAATCATGAATGAAGTCTTGAAAAGCATGTATCATAATTCTGTTGAATACTGCCGTTGCATTCTTTAGGCCAAATGGCATAACTGTATACATAAATGATCCTCATTCAGTAGCAAAAGTGGTCTTTGGTTGGTCCTCTGGGGTGATTTTGACTTGGTGGTACCCAGAGAAACCATCTGTAAACGAATATACTTCTCTTCCCGCCACATTCTCTAGCATCTCTTCTGTAAAGGGGGTTGGAAAAGGGTCATGGATACATGCTTTGTTTAGTTCTCGATAATCTACACATACGCGGATCTCTCTAGTCTTTTTTATTTCAGATCACCATGGGGCTGATCCATTCTACATCTTCCACTGGTTTAATTATTCATGCATTCAACATTTTATCTAGTTTGGCTTTCACCTTTACTTTTAAATTTGGATTCAGCCTATATGGCCTCTTCTTCAATGGTTTGAATCCTTCCCTAATTTGGATCTTCATCATTGCAGCTTCTTCCTTTATCCCCTTCAATTCTTTAAAATATTTAGGGAAAATGTCTTAGAATTCTTTCAGTAATTCCATTATTTTAGCAACTTCTTCTTTCCAATATCCAATTTTGGCCAATTTTTCAGTTCCGTTTGTTCCAATGTTTTCATTCCTTCTTTTTAATGGTTGATAATTGTATTTTTCTCCCTCATCTTTATTTTCTACCACTGATCTTTGATCGTCTATGACTTTGTATCTTAAGTTCTCTGGTTTTTCTTCTTTGTCTTGTTTCTCTACACTGTAGCATCTTACCAGCTCTTTTATTTATATTGGGATTTCTTGTGGTTTTATAATCTCCACTTTTGGATTCTTTGTGTCTTTAGAGTTTTGTTTTACTACTTCTTTCAAAGTTAAACAAAAATGTTCTAATCTTCTGTAGCACCCTCCAAATATTCAAATTCGCTTCCCAAAAAGAAAAATAATGGTAGAAGTCCTTCGCAATTTGATCCCAATATTTTGTTTCTCACCTAACCTCTTGGTGTGTATACCATGACCTGTGGTGTGGGCCCAAGATTTCATACAATTAATTGAGTTCATAATAGAGGATAAGTCCCTCCACATATTTTCCAATGTTGCTCACACACTTGAACATGTTTCCACGAATCTATTTCTCCAGTATACTCAGGGATCACGGCATAATATCCTTCACTTTCCATGAATCTTTCTTTGAGTAGGATAGTGACTGATTTCCATCGAGATATACTTACTTTATGTGCCGCCCACCAACTCACGGCATTTATGGTCAATGTATCATCCAGTGCTTCTATCCTTACTTGTTCATTTGGAAATATTATCTCCATAATCTTTATGTATCCTTCTATATTTCCAAATCCTGAATACTTTGGTAGCATCTGATGTGATTTTCCTCTTCTTAATTTGTATATCATTTTATTGGGAGGTCCTTTATCTTTTTTTCTTCCACAGAAAAACTTTCTTGGGATGGCATAAGAATTTCATCATCTTCTTCTTGAGTGGAATAATATTCTTCTTCTTCATCAAATTTTTCTCTGGTGGGTGCCAAAATTTCACCCACAGTATTGTAGTTATCTTCACATGTGATGAGCCAAGGCGGTATTCTCCTTGCTCAATATAATTTCCACATGCTTGTTTCTAGGAACCCATGAATCTAGGATTCCACTTCATTATTTGACTCTTCCGTGGTATCCTCTTATTTGACTGAAATCTCTCCATCTGAGTTTGGCTCAAATTCTTTGTTAATACTAGAAAATATGTTTAGTGCATATACTCCTTGTATCTCATCAAAGTAATCCTCCTCAAGGGTGGTCCATACCTCCTCTACCCACACGAAACTCATCCTAGTATTTAAGGGTACATGAACACATATCCCATCTGAGTGTAAAGTTACTTCTTCTTCTTCAAAGCTCAAAGTTCCATTGCAATTGACAAACCATTCTAACGCTAGAGTGGCATTATACGAAGAATTCTCATCAACGTTCTCCACTGCCTCGAAGTTCACCAATTTTTTTATTCCCATGAAATTCACCTCGACATTCTTCAACACTCTTATAGGTTTTCTAGAGGATCCATCCACCAATCCAATAAAGTACCTCACGGGATCTAGAGTTGGTTTTCCAAGCATTTCCCATGTGGTTTTGGACACCATGTTATCATCTGCGCCAAGATCTAATAAAACCTTGGTGATGGTGGTGTCAAAAATATCCACATCTAGATAAATGGTGGACTTACACCATGTTAGTTGAGTGTGAAATGTATTTCTTTTCTTACTGGGTATCCGTTTAATTCGATGGACATGAAGCATCCTCTCGTCCTTATTCCAATATTTTCTGAATTGTTTCAGTTTCTCTACTAAACCTTGATTGATGGTCATCTTTGCTAATTCCTTCAGTGTAATCACGTCTTCTTCACTAAAGTAGTTCCTCCTCTCTCTCTCTCTCTCTCTCTCTCTCTCTCTCTCTCTCTCTCTCTCTCTCTCTCTCTCTCTCTCTCTCTCTCCATTTTAAAAGGAATGATAACCAGATCTGCCAAGCCAAGAACTCAAATGCTAATCAAAACACCATGATCAATAAGATGAAATAAATTTGCCAAAATAACTTTACATAAACCTTTGCAAACAAATGAGAAGCAATATCATATATTATTATGGAATTCAATGAAATACAATGATAATGGGCCTTGCTTATATAGACAAGTAATAACAATCTAAGAACCAGTCAAAGTCATAGATCAAGCCATAAATCAAGAAAAGAACTAGTCATCAAATAACTAGTCAAGACCATAGATTTAAGAGTGAACTAGACATCAAGGATCTAGTCAATACCATAGATCAAGGAAAGAACTAGTCAGTACCATAGATTAAGGAAAGAATTATAGCTAACAACTAGATAGTATCCCCCTAATATCTAAATAAATAAAAAGAAATATCCACACACAGAAGTGGGTGAGGATAAATACAATAAAGGTAAATAAAGTACCTAGGTGAACATGAACTAAGGTAAATACTTACTCTAACACCCCCCTCAAGTTAATCTAGGGGCCAAAATAGAAGTGGCATGTCCATAGTATGAGTCCTGGCAACTAGGCCTGATGAGGTACTCATGTACAATATATCCATGAAGAAATCTCGAACTAAAAGAAAGAAAGAATCCTGCTAGAAGGAAAAATAAAGAAGAAGAAAAAGAAGGAAGATGTTCTCGTGAACACCCCCCAAGAACAAATTTTGAAACCCCATGCATTCCACGCAACTCATGGTAGTGAGGTGATTCAAAAGGCTTCGTAAAGATGTTTGCAACCTGCTTCTGAGTCAGAATGTACTCCAAGCAAATAACTCCATCCTGAATGTGCTGGTGAATGAAGTGGATGTGTATCTCAATATTTTTGGTCCACTGGTGCTCAACTGGGTTACGAGAAATGTGAATTGCACTTTGGTTGTCACACCAAAGTACATTCGGTGAATCCTATGGGAATCCAAACTTTGTCAATAACTATCGAAGCCAAAGAATCTAATGACTCGCTGTAAATTTTTCCATGTACTCTGCTTCTAAAGATGAAAGTGCAATATCATGTTGCTTTTTATACACCCAAGCAACTGGAGAAGAACCAAGACAAAAAAGATGGCCAAAAGTAGAATGTTTGTCATCAATAGAACCTGCCCAATATGAATTTTTATACCCAACCAACTGAGTAGAAACCCTAGTGTAGTGTAGGCCAAAGTGGGAACTTTCGTGCAAATAGCGCAAAATCCTTTTAGCAACCTGTCAATGACTACTATGAGGATAATGTGCAAACTGAGATACAAGCCTTACTATAAATGAAATATCAGGGTGAGTATGGTTCAAGTACATGATACTCCCAACCAACTGCCTATACAATGTAGGATCACAAAGTGGTGTGGTACATGTGGAAGTAAGAGTAACTCCATACTGAAAAGGAGATGGATTTGGCTTGTAATCAGCCATATCAAAGTGCCGAAGAAGATCATGGGTGTACTTTTGCTGACTCAAATGAATCCCTGAATCTGTCTGAGAAATTTATAAACCAAGGAAATAATACAATAGCCCAAGATCTGTCATGTCAAACTATGTAGAAAGATCCCTCTAAATACTCTGAATGTGGGAAGAAGAGTTGTCAGTAAGTAATAGATCTGTTAGTAAGTAACAGATCATCAACATACGAGAAAACTATCACAATATCCTCACCAACATGTTAGATTGACACTGTATGATCAGAGTGGCAATGAACAAAACTAATAGATAGAAGAAAAGAATCCATCTTCTCATACCAAGCCTGAGGGGTTTGTTTGAGACCGTAGAGAGACCTTCAGAGCCTACAAATAAGAGAAGAATCCTGAACAAATCCAGTCGGCTACTCCATGTATATTTCCTCTTGTAGAAATCAATGTAGGAAGGCACTCTTCACGTCCATCTAGTATACGGGCCACCCCTATGATGCAGCAATAGCAAGTATAAGGCATACAAAATCCATCTTGGCAGCAGGTGTAAAATTCTCAGAGTAATCAATACCTTCAACTTGTGAAAACCCTTGGCAATAAGACGAGCCTTATACTTGTCAATGGACCCATCAGCTACGTATTTGATTCAATATACCCACTTACACCTAGCCATCTTTCTTCCTTTAGGAAGAGATACCAAATCCCAAGTATGATTCTTCATCAAAGAAGAATACTCAGCTGTCATCGCATCATCCCACTCCTGTATCCCATGAGCCTTTGAAAAAGACTGTGGATCCTCATAAACTACCTGACACAAAATTCCAGAACCTGTAGAATGTGTGTGATGATGCCTAGTGGGTGGAAGATCCTGTATGAAAGTTGTTGCCTCAGAAACTGTAGTACGAGACCACTTAGGCATAGTGACAACATCAGTGGGAATAGGATCCTCAACAGAATCTATAACCTCCTCATCAATCTCCTTAAAGAAAGGATCCTCAAGATGAGATGAAGAAGAAGGAGGCATGAAAGAAGATGAAGAATCATGAAGAGTGAAGTGCTCATCAAACTGAACATGTGTTCAAAAAATAACTTCATGTGTATCAGGATCTAAAATTCGATAAGCTCTCATGTCCTCACAATACCCTACAAAGATCAAGGGTTTACTCTTCTTATCCAAAGCTTTCATTTTCTTATTTGGCACAAAGGCTCAAGTATGGATCCCAAAGACTCAAAAAAATGAGACATCTGGCTTAGTTTTGGACCAAGCTTCCTTTGGAGTCAAATGCTCAAGTGCTCTATATAGTGTGTGATTCTGAATGTAGTTAGCACAATTAATTGCTTCTTCCCAATAGATAGGAGGTATATCTCTAGAATGCATCATACAGTTATCTATTTCCTTCAAAGTTATATTCTTCCATTCTGCTAAGTCATTTTGTTGTGGAGTATGAGGAACAGAATGTTGGTGAATAATGCCTTGACTTGCCAAAAAGTTAGAAAATTAATTTCTGAAATACTCCCCCCATTATCAGTGTGAAGGTTCTTTATGCAACTAGAAGATTGTTTCTCAACCAAAGCCTTGAAGACTTTTAAGTGTGAAAAACATCACTTTTTTACTTGAGAAAATAAACCCAAGTAGGCCTCAAGAAATTATCAATAAAGATAAGTGCATACTTAGCTCCATTGAAAGAGGGGGTTGGAAAAACCATCAATTCACTATGCACAAGCTCAAGTGTTAAATAATCTCTCTTAGACAAATTATTAGGAAATGGATCTTGGTGTTGTTTCCCTAATACATATCCAAAGAAAACTCCCTCAAGACAAGAAACTCTAGGAAGACCATCTACCATACCATGAGTGTTCAACTCCTTCAAATATATGTAGTTAAGATGTCAAAATATTTCATGCCAAAGCTTACTCTCTGAATCTGCATGAGAAACCAATCTTGTCCCTATAGAAGAAGTGTCATCAAAACCCTCAAAGTGATATAGTCTAGAACTATGATCAACAATACCCTGAGCAACAAGTGAATAAGGCTTCAAAAAAGTTCTTACTTCTGCACCATGTGGTGTAAAATTTATTGTTTTCCCTTTACCAGAATGAAAATTTGATATACATAAAGTAAATTTGTAGTGATGTTAGGAACATATAGTGCATCTTGGATACTGCCACCATCAAGTTGTATATCACATTTCCCTCAACAGAAAGAAAGGAAGAATATCCAACCTCAATTTTGGAAGTAGAACTCAAACCTAGAGAAACAAAAGACTCCTTGGAAGAAGTCATGTAATGAGAAGCACCAGAATCTATAACCCAACTATCTGCAAGTGGTGACTGAGATCTCCTAACAACATTAAGTGCTTTTCCATGTTGATTAGAATGAGGTGGAGTGGAGATAGAAATTTTGTGTTTCTTGATTGCATCCTCTAAAGCTCGCATTTGCTTATAACACCTATATTCTTCATGACCAATACCCCCACAAAAAATCATGAAAGGCTAGACTTATTCTTGTATTTAGAATAATTCTTGGGTTTAGAGTTGTTTTCTTTAGGTTTAGGAGCACTTTAAGATGGAGAAGAGGTGGATTTGGTTTTACTTTTTGGTTTTCCCTTGCCCTTAGGATTATATGCAACTAATGCTTTTTGAGAGGTGGAAGACTCAAGGTGAGACAATTTAGATTCTTCCCTAGTAAGTCTTTCACAAAATGTTTCTAAGTTAGGCATTTTGAATGTGTCACCTAAGGCATCCATGCTAGAGAAAAAGGTAGAAGAAAATATTTGAAATGGTCCTCTCAACTTCGATAGAATCAAGTAAACACACTCTTCATCTTTCTTATCTCTTCCAATCCCCTTCAACTATGTCAAAAAATGCTTGAACTTGGTAAGATAGTCTATAATTGTTGGAAAATATTCAGGATTAAGAGAGGTGATCTCAATGTCAAGTTGCATGGCTCTCATATAATACACCTTACCAAATAAATCCTCCAATTTCTCCCATATTTTGAAAGGACAGTCACATTTTTCTAAATGAAACAAAAGACTGTCACTTACATAAGTTCCTAGCAAACCCATACACTTACATATTATCTCATATTATCTAGTGAACACTGGTTGTTCTAAAGAAGTTAAAGCCCATAATCTTTTCCACTTAATTATTATTTTCATTCTTGGTTTCCATGTGTGGTAATTATGTGTTGTTAATGGATCAACATGATCTAATGCAGAAGTAGACGCCATCCTCAAAAAATCACCAAAAGAAATGCAAGAACCAACCAATGCAACAAGATCCCAAAGCAATGCAACAAGATCTCCCCCAAATTTTAGCACTTTATAATGAGTGCGTGTTACAATATGGAACTTTATAATTATAGTGAAATTCTCAAAATAAATATTTCCAATGGAAATATCACAGAAAAATAAACACTTTTGCAAAAAACAGCACTCAAAACCGAGTTACTGATCAAAAGTTACAAGCTTTTCAATATTATGCTCTACTATTTATTTTAGTTGCCACTAAAACAGAATAAAATGCTCTTGCCAACCTTCTGCATGCAAATCAAAAACATTACACCACAACAGAAAAAAACCCTATGTAGATATCAAGAAATCAAACAAACCCAAAAATTGATTTCCACAATTTCTTTACTGGCAGGTGCGGATCCCAAGGCGAACCAGTGTGTTTCTCTGCAACAAAAAAAAACCAAAAAAATGACTACCTCTAGAAATGGCCAAGTTTACAATCGATCTTAGGGTTTTTCCACCTTCCGGATCCAATGGAAGCCTCTTTTTTGCATAAAAACACACGCAAGAAACAAAATACAAGCAAACCCGAATATATGAATATACACATAATTTATTTGCAAAATAAAATTACAGATGGATGTCTATAGTAATCTCCTGCTCTAATACCATAAAAGGAACGATAACCAGATCGTGCCAAGCCAAGAACTCAGATGCTAATCAAAACACCATGATCAATAAGATGAAATCAATTCCCCAAAATAACTTTACATAAACCTTTGCAAACAAATGAGCAGCAATATCATATATTATTATGGAACTCAATGAAATACAATGAGAATGGGCTTTGCTTATATAGGCAAGGAATAACAATCTAAGAACTAGTCAAGGTCATAGATCAAGCCATACATCAAGGAAATAACTAGTCATCAAAGAACTAGTCAAGACCATAGATTTAGGAGTGAACTAGACATCAAGGATCTAGTCAATACCATAGATCAAGGAAAGAACTAGTCAATACCATAGATCAAGGAAAGAACTATACCTAACAACTAGATAATGTCCCCCTAATATCTAAATAAATAAAAAGAAATATCCACACACATAAGTGGGTGAGGATAAATACAATAAAGGTAAATAAAGTACCTAGGTGAATATGAGCTAAGGTAAATACCTACTCTAACAAATTTGTTTGTGTTTCTTTTACCAATGCTCTACTCTTTTCGACTTCTTTTAAGTGTAATCCTGGTCTAATTTCTTTGGGATTCCACTCCTCTTCATCAGAAGAATGTTTTTCTTGGGGCAGCCTTATTATTTTCTTTTTCTTTGGGATTGCTTCAGTTTTAGCAGTACTTCTAGTTATAACTGCTACCTTGTACCATGGTTCTTCGATGTTTTTCCCTTCCTTTGTTGCCCTTATCCTAAAGTAGCTTTCTCTTGTTTCTTCTCTTCTATCCTCTTCTACGGTCCTTCATCCTGAAGTGTTATTCCCTGAATCAGCAGTTCCTTTAATAGTGGCCCTTGCAGCCTTATCTTTTTCTATGGTAGTTTCATCCCAAGGAATTCTAGTTATGTGTTGTACCTTCCTCTGAGTGTCTACTGCCAATTCCTCTGATCTTGTTGATCCATTTCTATAAAATTGTGTGGCTTCCAGATAGTGGAACACATTGTGTCCCTTCTTATGAAAAAATCCACATGGATCAGGTTTTGTATAATTTCTAGCAAGATGTCCATCTTGCCCATATTTGTAGCAATTCATTGGTCATCTGTCTTGGTATCCACCTCCTTGATTATATCCCCCACGGTAACCACCATCATTATATCCTTCATATCCTTGGTAACATCTTCCTCTGTGATAGTTTTCATAGCCCCCTCTATACCCTCCTCTATATCCTCCTCTAAATCCTCCTCTAAATCCACCGCGGTACCCTCCATGGAAACCCCCATCATTGTAACCTTGGTAATTTGGATTGTAATTGTTTCCTTGGTATCCACCTCCAAACTGTGGCTAACCACCTTGTTGATTTGAATATTGTAGTGTAATTATCATTTGTTGAGATGATTTTGTAGGTGTTGTAGGTGTTGTATTCATTTGTGGTTGTGTAGGAGGAGGGTTAGGTGTTGTATTTTGCCTTACAGCCATAGCTCTCCTAGCAGCGTAATCCTTTAAATTGTCCAATGCATCAACCGAAGGGAAAGTATGGTGGTAATGATTGTAAGAACCACATGTGGTACATTACATCAATTGATTTATAGGTGGTTATAATTCTAATAAAGGACAAGTGTCATGAGTCTGCTTGTCCCAAAGCCTACAGATTCTGCACCATGTTTGTTCAGATGGAGTTATATTGTTGGATGATGCTTTCTATGAAGAATGTACTCGTACCGCAGCTGATCTTTTTATGTGTTCAAAGTAGGGGCATCCCATTCTGTTATGCCCTTCATTACAAAAAATAGTACACCACATTTTTGGTCTTGAATTATGTTTAGGAGGAGAACTGCTCCTCAATCCTTCAGTCCTATGTATTTATTGTTATAATTTCAATTTTACAAGTTCCAATTTTACTATTTCCAGTTTAATTTTTATTGATGTCTCTCCTTACCTTCTCCAGGGTTGAGCCTCCAATTTGATCGTTCTCTTAATTACTTCTACAAGTGTCTAAAATTGTTGTGTGTCTAGTTCAGCTCTAAGATAAGGAAGTGGGCCAGAGGTGAACCACTCAACACTTTGCTTATCCATCAAGGGCTCTTCTAATTTTCTAGTAACAAGGTTAAATCTTTGACTAAATTATTTTACTGATTCTCCCTCTTTTTGAACCAGATCCCTCATTTCGCTCACTCCTTTTGCTGGTGCCTCAAGGAAATGGAAATTTGTTTTGAAATCTTTCTCGACATCCGCCCATAGTTTTGTTCCTTGTGATGTTAACCTCACATACCACCTTAGCGCATCACCCTTCAAAGAACACACGAAATCTTGTTTCTTCATCACTTCATCCGTGGTATTGTTACTCTTCCAATAATGGTCCAATAAGAACAAATGTTCCAATGCATCAGTTGAATCCTTGTCAAAAAAAAGGCATTTTAATCTTTTGAGCCATGGTGGGCCAAGTATTTGTTCTAGGCTGCACAACAGGGTTTTGTTTAACTTGATTTAATTTCTTCGTTAGATTATGTACTGGTTTTAAATTTCTCAATCTCCCTTTATCTCTACTTAGTTTAATATCAAAGTAAAAAACACCCAGTAATTCTTGAAATTCTCTTACTGTTTCTTGTCTACTCTTACTCTCTTCTCTTATAATTTGATATCGTTCATCCATACTTGTTTCTTTTTGTAGATTCTCAATTGATGTCTCAAGTGGCACATGGAATGGAATCTACTTCGGGGGGTCATCTCCTTTGGAAATTTGTGATTGTTGGGGGGTATCTCTCTATTTGGCATCTTTTCATAACTAACATTATCAATAACTACTTTTCTATCTTTAATATTCCTTAGTCTAAGATCTACCTCTAACTCTTCATCGCTTCTTCTTTTCTTATTTTTTTCATCTTTCCTTTCCTAGTCCTCTTCTCTATCATTTTCTTCAATCTTTTCTTCTATTGCTTTTATCTTCTCTTCTTCTCATACATCTACAAATTCTTTTTCCTTATCATGTTCATCCACTATCTCTACTTTCTCGCCAAATTCCTCTAACAAGTTTCTCATAATACGAACTTCCTCTTCCTCTCTTTTTTCTTTAATCATTAATGGGGGTCTCATCTCCTCTTATTTCAATCTCTCTACTTCTAAAACTCTTTTGAAGGTTGGATCTAAACTTCCTACCAATTGTTGTAAATATCTTGCTAATATTGTTTCTCTTGTCATTGACTGTTGAATTGGACTTTCTATAGTATATCATATCATGGGATTCCACGAAGTAACAAAAACTAATAGGTCTCTACATGATGCAGGTATTATAGTGAGACTTGAATTTTTCGCCTCCATTTCTGAGCGAGCCAGTTTGTGGCCTCCACTTGATGTGGGTGAATCTTCTATTTTCTCTACCTTCTCTTCTCCTTTCTTTCTTTCATATTCTTTGCTCTCTCTTCTCTTTCCAGTTTTTTTCTTACTACCTTTTCTTTTAAATCCTTTTTTGCAACTAATCTCACTCTCTCTTGCATTCCCTTCATTTTAACTATCTCCTAAACTCTTTTTTAATTTTCTTAATCCTTATGTTCTAATCCTCTAACTTTTCTATCTTTTTATTCTCTTTTTCTCGTGTTGGCCTATTTCTGCCACCCCAACCAATACCCCATTATTTCTTATCAGTCATGATTCCTGGATCACCCCCCTTCATGTCTATCATCCTGTGGTGCTTGTCCCCCTAAAGGAACTTGTATGCTTCTCTAATTAATCCTTTTTTGATCATTAACACCTTGATTAAGAATGGATTGATTGAAGGAAATGATCACGGGATCCGCTTAACACTTCTTGTTTCTTATTCTCAAAGCTCGTCCAACCCTGTATTACCCATGTGATTATGAAAGAATCTAGTGTAGTCTCGTATCAATAGTCAATTTCTCTGGTCTACGGTTCGTCTAGGTATTTTACTATTGTTAATGTTTCTATAATCCACTCAAAATGTTGTCCCAAGTACATGTGCTTCCATTCGGTCCTTTTTGCATGTGCTAATAAGCAAGGCCACAACTGGTGAGGAAAAAGACCATAATTCTTCTCCAAATTCTCTAAAATTTTCTACTTATGCTGCTTTATAGGTGATTTTTCATCTTTTTGATTCCCCTTTCACAAATATGTCGATCTAATTTTCCCACCAATTTTCAATTTCTAATCATGCAGGTTTCCAGTATCCAGGTGGTGAGATCTTTCCTGACATCCACTTAACATGAGAAACCTAGGCTCAGACACTAAATGTTGACCTAAAACCCCAACAAGATTATAGGGCTTAGGAAGTAATCGATCACGATTAAGGATGTATGCAGGAAATACACCACATCTAATCTATGAATAAAAATGTAAATAACATATTTTACTCCAAACTCCAGTCTTTATTTATTTATCAATAATGATTACATCAGTTGTCAGTACATGCATATTCTTCCCTTTCTTACTCTCATACAAAATCTCAAAATGGCATTCACATATGTCTTTCGTGATGCACACTTTACATAATACATTGATTACAATAAATATACAAAATACAATCTATTTCAAGGGTCACTTCCTTTGACTTGTGCCTCTGTTGGCTCCTAACACGATATAGCATAATTTATCTTCAATCCGCGACATTATGTGTGTTTTCGCAGCCTCTGCCAGTCTTACATGGATTTCTCTATGTACTGCGGCTTTGTAGTCTTCGGAGGCTCTTCTTAGTATTTAGCGTCTTTACTTCATCCTACATCTTCACTCTTTTACCCTCCGCTTCCTCTACTTCTTCACAACTAGTCCTATCACTTTGTGGCTATCTCTATCATTTCATGGCTTTATGCCTAAACTCCTACCAACAATTTAATGTTAAAGAGAATGCCAATGACAAGGTAGATAGTTTTATCATAAATTTATATTGTAACAACTAACTTAAAACTAAAAATAATAACATATATTTACGCCAAATGTGTTCCCAATTAGAATTAGGATTGTTTTGACTGACACAAATTGAGACTCAGATGGCTGAGATTAAATATGTAAAGACGTTAACAGTACATATAGATCTACATCATCCACATCAATCTGACAATTGTGGAATGACAGCATGGAAACTAGGGTGGAAACACCACCAATCACTTGGACTAATTAATGGGAGTGTTGCCAATTAGGAGTGACAAATGAAGGATGTAACAGACATTAAAGATCTTGTACAAAAATCAAAAAAAAATTCACGCCGCGTTATGCATATGTATCAGTTGCTTGTGATAAAATCAACACAGGTATGGAAATAAATACCCCCACAGTCCACCCCATTGTCGCACACCCCTAACCCCAATAATGCATATTTTAAAAAAATACTACATGACCATGGCTACTAGCCTCTTTTCCAACCACGGCCAATGATATTATATGTTTGTGGCTTTAACATTCAAACCACCTTTGAGTTCGTCACTTACACACCATTAGTGTGTGCCAACTCTTCACTAATATGCTCCACACATGATGTTGAAAAGTGCGCTTTAGCTCACTCTAAGCCCTATTTTATTCCTCTATACAAGCTTCACAATAAAACTTGGCTACTGCTTGGGCTGGAAAAAATAGCTCCTGACAAAGGGTACAAATTTGTGACATTTTCCTTGTCAGCTTTAATAATGCAAACAAACACCCAATAACCACTTGCCACGTAATAATGTTTTCCAAAATGATCTTTTCCCTAGACTAACTTCATGTGCACAAACCTAACACATTAGCCCGCCGATGTCATGTTTTTGAGCCAAAGTTACGCTTTCATAGACTATATATGTGCACATCCTATGACTGACATCTTTGGGGCATCAAAACCATAAGTACGGGATCCATTTTGTTATCTATTAACTGTATGTTTTAATGTTTATTTCAAAATAGGATAATGCTAAACAATATGTATAACTTATTAAAGGTTCAATTTATAATCATGATTATCTAATATTTTATTCACAATTTTTCAATAATTATAGATATAGTTTTTAAATATATATAAACTATGTTACTAATGTACCCACTATAGATTTTTTTATTATAAAATTATTATTTAGTTACAATGTGCTCTTTTAAATTAAGTCTTGCATTACATTTTTTTTTTGGGGGGGTAGAAAAGTGAAATTATTTTTGCATTGTTATAATTAGCTTGAGAGATGACATCATCAGCTACGTTATTCCCCTCGTAAGGGTGTTACTTTATGTTTAATTGGTGTTATTCCTTGTTTTGTTTTTTATTTTTAGTTTTATGGACTATTTGATCTAGAACAATATTTATGTAAGTTCATGGGGCAATGAATATACAGACATATATACATTGTTTCCTTTCTAAATCTCTGAGCAACATTGAAGATATACTTTTATGAATATTACTCTAGTTTAATTTATTTTATTTTTATTATAATCAAAAAGATTGGTTGTGGTTGGGTTAATGTTAAGTTAATGTCCACTATATTTTAATGTAAACAATATTTTTTTATTAATAATAGTTAAAGTTGTTGTATTTGTTGTGTCTCTTACAATATGTTGAAATTTATTCTTAATGTATCATTCTTTACTGATTTGAAGTATTTTCTATTTCCATGTCGTTCACAATTTTTTTTGATGTAGTAGTTAAATACCTATGTTATTGAAACATAATATAGTTAAAGTCGATGCCCTAAAAGCGATCAAACTCTAATCGTGCCCAAAATGCATTGACGTCATTACTTTTATTAAGTACACGAGTAAAATCATATTAGTTCACTTTGCTGAAAAGGAAAAAAAATTAAAAATATGAATAAAAATTATGATGAAAAACAGTCTTTGAAATTGACTATTGCTGAAAGATGTTCTTGGAGAAAAATGATTACTGTTAAAGTTGTAAGTTATTCTTGAACAAAAATGATTACTGTTACAGTTGTAAATTCTCTCTGGATTAAAAAGACCGATTTGTTTGGAAAGAATTTTTAATCTATGTTTTCAATCACATTGATTGATAACTAATAATAGAAAATATATTACATGATTTAAATATCAGTTAAATAAATTTTACAAAAATAGTTCTAAAATTTTGTTTATTTAATTTTTTTTTTTAAAAATTGATTGAATTTTAAGTTTCCAGGAATTAGATTCATAAAATTCTAGGGCTTAGCACTTAAGGATTGAAGGATATCTATCCTATCAAATTCTTCGAATTTATATTTTAATAGATGGCTATACAACCCCTTTTATCCCATCATACACACAATTATACTACAACCTATTTAGCTATAAAAAATAAATTTGAAAAATATTTATCCATAAGACAAATTACAATTTAGTAAAATGTTAAGCATGAACAAAATCGTGTATGGTATAACACTATCTCACTCTCATCAACAACCAAAAAAATATTTCACTAAATATTTACAAAAATCTGTTTACTGAAATTAAGAAACAATATTGAAAACTACTTGTTTATAAGACAAATAAAAAATTTATAAAATGCCAAACATGAACAAGACATACGGTGTATAATAGAGTAGCAATGTACACTTATTCTACCATGAAAATTAGACTAAGAAATAAACCTTGTCTAACTTTCACCAACAATCAATAAATAATAGGGTTTATCAACATCAACTTTGTACACATTGACATTGTTGCCCCAAAAGAGATCTCCTCAAATCCAAATAAATGAATCTTTTTTATAACACCTTCATCCAAAGGGCGAAGGTTGTTCTCCTGATAGAATGTATCTATGTCCTATCAATGACCCATGTACTCATTCATGCCCATTGGATGCCATATAGCAGGTGCAATGGCAATTAGAAAATACGCTACAACAAGTGTCAAAATTTGAACCCAAGACCTACTCTTTACCAACATGTGTCTCAGCGAATCCAGCTACAACTGCTTGTGTGAAACCAAACCGCTTCAAACGAATATGATTAAAAAGCAATGTACCTATGACTGGACAAGTGACCGCAAGACCCACACATGTATGGGAATGCATGTCATTTATGGTGCACTTGATGGGGCATTCATGTAAGGCGGTGGATTCTATCAGGAGAATAGCCTCTGCCCATCCTCAGTTTGAACTGAACCAATATTGTGAACTGCGAGTAAAGAAGTGCTTGTCCCAATAAATTTTTATTCCATGTGGTATTTGAAATTATTTATTCTTGCTATATCTAAATGAATTGTGGATATAATAAACAAAACAAAATAGTTGATAATATAGTAAACTAGATTTTGCGAAGGAAAAAATGTATATGTCATGTTATTTGAATTTGTTTTTTTTTTTGTGAAAGGATGGCTAAAGAGTATAATTATAAACTAAAAATAATAATTACACTTGCACTTTTATTTATTATTATTATTATTTTTTATTTTTTATTTTGGTAAATTCACCATCTCAAAGTATTGATTAGTGTGTGATGGTACATTAAATTCCTTTATATTTAAATAAAGAGTAATATTTAAGAAGATACAAGTCTTTATGATGGTATAATTGTAAGCCTTACAAGGGTTTTTTTGGGGGGGAGGGGGGGGGAGCTATCATCTTAATGTAGAGATTAACATATGGTGGTACACAAAATAAAAATTGAATTTTAAATATAAAATTAATATTAAGGGAGCAATTTATAATTTAAATACATTTAAATAAAGAGTGGGCATACAATTTACATACTATTTTATTAACAATGATGACATATCATATTTATAACTTCAAAATATGTGCTAATTTAATTTTGTTATAGTGTATTTCAAATTTACTATTTTGAATCTTCCAACCAACATGTTATTCCAAGTTCTGCCACTCCTTGATGTGTATACTTTATAATCAATTGAATTTAGTACTCTTTATAAAATTAATTTCCGCTTTTGTTTTGAACTCCTTGTGATTTGTGTGGGGCTACTTGTACCCATCAAAAATTATTTGACTATCTATTTAATATTTCTAATAACGACAAGTATGACTAACTAGATTTTTCAAATGGTGTGTCGTTAATATTTTCTACAAACAAGGGCAATGTACCATAGAGATGTTAATGGAGTGTCTTCTATGAAAGGAAATAATTAACTCATTTGGTCTGCTTCTAGACCTAGAGATTCAAACCTATGAACGTAATCATAGGGCCTAATAATACCTAGGTTGTCCTAAACGAAAATCTCATTTATCATTTTTGTGGTGCATACCCCTTTAATTGCATTAATATTAGACACTTGAAAATAGTTTTTTAAATCTTGTACTTATTTTCCAATAAACTATACTAAGGGTTGCATGTTATATAATCCTTCTAATTGTGTCATTTAAATGGTTTTTGGCATTGTTAGGTTGTGCCTTGGCATGATTAAATTTTACAATTCCATCAATATATGGAATGCGCAACAATATAACTATAGGTAGTCACTTGGTAAAAATACCCTACAAGCGTGATCATGTGATTCTAAATATTACCCCTAATTTTCCAGATTTACCATTACATACTCTCATGTTATTAAGACCTCATTTGCATTGCTACCCTTATTTATACCAATATATCAGTAAGAAAAATATAAATAAAACTTACCTCATGTACGATTACACATGATATATGTACCACCCTCTTACGAAGGTGACCTCGTGGTTATAGCACTAGCTTTTGGAGGATCTCTCCACTACAAATTGATATTTCTACAAATATTTTGACAATGTTATCCTTAGAAATCTATAGGGGCATACAAAACTCTATGGTGCCTCTATGCACCTATATTTCAAACTACAAACTATATAGCTTATCTTATGGGCCCATCAACATTAGCTCATCCATATACAATACCAATAGTATGATCTTAGCTTTTTCAGAACCCATAAGCTTTTGCCCATACCTATATAGGCAAGGCATGTCAGTCTAATACATTGGCCTTAAATAGATCTATAGGGTCCTACAGATTTATATGGAATTACCGGTATCTATATTGACCCTCCGCTAGTAATCCATCTGCTCAAGGGACTATTGGATTTTTTATTTCCCATGCACTCTTCGAACTCCTTACACCATTGCAATTACAAATTCAACTACAAATACTACTTATAGGGTAAGGGAAAGGCCCTAAATATAGAAGGATACTCTCATTAGAATAACTCCTAACCTTGACAGAACCTATTCATTAAGGCCTCCTACTCCAAAGGCTACAAAATATGTGTGTGTGTGGAGAGAGAGAGAGAGACCCATTAGCTCCAAGACCTACCCGTTTGAGCTTAAAATTGTACCCATCCCAAATCATGATGATATGGGTCTTTGAAGCGGCATGGGATTATCTCTAAGTTGTGGGACCTTGCTCTTGAGACAGACCTCCAAAGAAGGATGGCTTCCTCTACTTATTTCTACTTTTATAACTACTCCTGGGAGGGGAAATGCAACTATCTAACTCTACTATATTATTCCAAGGGACCAAGGTGAGAAGGAGATGCATAAAATGAAATCCTAAGCTAAAGGGAGGTGATAGCACCAAAAATAAGGGGATGAACACTCTCAGATGAGTGAAAATGAGGGAAAATGTGTAAAGGAAGGGAAGACATGCATACCATAGTCCAAAACAGTATTCAAGAGCTCATTTTCATGGAGCACAACAAAAAAGGGACCCTGTAAGAGATGTAAAAAATGCATAGCATACCAATATCGCTAAGGAAAGGTAAGTGAATGCAATAAAATGTGAGCTAGGGAAGATAGCCGCAAAACAAAATTTTATTGCTTCCAAAGTATGCACAATCAATTACAATGGTGGAAGGAGGTGAGAATCCACATGCAATGAGATAGATCTGAGTCCTACAACTCAAAATGCAAATAATACACTACTCTAAAGAATGTTCTTGCAATCCAATGGGGTATAACCTTTACAAATGAGCATTATCCAACAATATATAGAAGAATGAGAGAGAAGAGGAGGGAAAAGAGAGGGAAAACTCATATTTTCGATCACAACCACCAACAACATGAATAAATGTCTGTAAATCCACCTATAGCTCTGTCAAATCCACCTACCCACGTCAGTTTGTTTGTGGAAGACATAAAGCAGACGAATCCCATAAAATTCAGGTGGTTGAGTTGACTGGAATTGTGTTTTAATGATTTAAGTCATGTTTTCCCACTTTCACCTACCAAATCCCACCAAAATCTGATTTTGAATATCCTAGAGTGTAGCCCACATCAACAATTTTCCAACAATACCAGGCACACATGATTTTGAGCTCTGTGGAGGAAGCTATGGCAATTTAAATTTCTGTAGTGAAAGAAGAACACGCAAGAAACGTGACACGATCTTGGTCACAGGAGTCATCTTATTATATGTTGGTTTTGTCTCTACCATGTGTCACACATTCATTCGCCATTAGGATTCGATGTGCAGTAGGTGCCTTTCTATTTGTCGTGTGAGCTACACTTTATCTGACAAGCCCCCTGGAATGGACATGTAGTGCAATGAGATTGGCATAAAGGTTACCACCTTGGATGCATGTGCGGGATCAAGAGAAAAGATACAAGAATGGAGAAGTCCATCGGCACGCGCGAAAGGGTGTGCAAGGCTAGGAAGAAAGGGATGCATATTTTCTAAGGCAAGAAAATGTGCAAGGAAGGCACGGGCGTCTAACAAGGGAGTGCGTGAGAATTTGAAGAAGGTGGCGCATGGGAGTTATGCCAAGAGGAAAGAGGGGAGATGCGCGGAAGGAAATGCGATTTTTTCACTGAATATTTTGCGTAAAACAGATAAGGTAAGAGGTTAGGAGGAATACCTATAAAATAGAAGGTAAAAGGTAGAATGTGCGTGTTGTTGACTTTTGATTCGAGCTGATCATGGAGAGATTCCATTTGGCTAGGAGGAATGACCTATAAGAAACACAACAAGACCACAAAAAATCATTAATAATACAGGTTAGTGGACTGCCTAATGAGTGCTAGATCCGGGTAGCGAGGTGCTTCCTAGAAGGTTGTCAATCCACTTTCAAATACAATTTAATGCAACAAATACCCTGAAATAAGGAAATCCTACTATAGTTGTACAATTGAGGTATCTCGTGCTAATATAATAAGTAAATCTAATCTAACCGACAAAGTTACGATTAGATCCAGAGGTATGGTAGATTGTTCTAGGTTTTGTAGGTCTAACAGAGGTCTGATAAAGGGTCTAGGAATGATCAGGAGAGTTCTGGGTTGGTTTTGGTTGAATTGAAGGTTTGTTGGTCAGTGGGTATAAAATGAGATAGAGACCGATATCGATCAAGTGACAGACACCGGTATAGGGGTGAAACCAACAGCAGTAGGGTAAATTGATGTAGGTAGGGGAAAGGGGTAATAACTTAATAAAGATGGATTTTAGACCTCTCTGTGATTGCACAGAAATTGAGGAAGGTGTGGTTAGGCTCACAATATAACTGAGAAGACTTAGGAATATAGAGGGAGAGGTTAAGAAGGGTGGAAATGTTTAAAATGGGTGGGTTGATAGATTAGTGGGAAGATGGAGTTATCCAGGTAACAGCAGAAACTTAAATACTGAAAAAAAAAATTAAAGATCTGCAGTAAAGTAAGCATAGATGATTAAAATCACATTACTTACTTCTTGTTATGAAGATCTCATGACCAAAGGTGGTTGGTGATTGATAGATGATGTGATGGTTGGTTCAGTGTCGTGATAGTGCAACTCGTGTGTCCCCGTAGATATTCCAACAATCTAGAAGAGAACTTGTTTCTTATGTTGCACTCTAGTGGTACGTAGATGTCGTTTGGATGAAGGAATGGCTCTGAGATCCTCTCTTGATTGCAATCTAAATCCCAAAACTGAATGACCAACTAGTGTAAAGATTTCTAAAATTATATATAAAGGAACCGATGGCGGTTTAGGTGACTGACATCGGCCGAGGATAAACCAGTGTTGGTTAGGGTGAATTAGTCTAAGTTACCAAAAATAGCCTGATCTTTACTATTTTTGGCGTGATTTTGAATGTTAATATGGGTCTTTAGTGAGGGTTAGCTCTTAGATAAGTGGGAGTGTTGTTGGAGAAGGAATAGAACTTTAATTTTAGGGTTATACTGAGTCCCATTTGGTTGGGATAAGTAGGGACCTAGTCTTAATTAATTAATAGGCTAGGAATAAGTCCATGGTGAGGTGTCTAGGTGATGTGTAAATTAACTTAATTAAAGTAATTAAATTAATTAATAATGTGAGGATTTGCATTAATTCAAGTGTAAGTAATTAAATTAATATGAATACGGGGTAAGGGGTCATGGTTAGGTGAATACATTACATTAATTAATTAAATGGGACCAAGGGGAGTGTGACCCAAATTTAGTGTCTACATTTTCCCTTTTTTGTTGTGTAGCTTGTATTGAGAAGCGACGCTGGAAAAAATAGGAAATCAGTGTCTCATGTATGAGTGAATATTAGGTTTCCCCAAGTATGGGTGGAGGTGATCCCCCTCAAACCAAGAACTGATGAGGTGTTAAACTAAGTTGGTGAATGGTTTGATAAATATGTAAATGAAGAAAACAAGAGTAGGTAGGTTGTACGTAAGGGCAATGTCAATTCGGGTAATAAGTAATGACATTCTAATGCACGCATACATATAGATTGTGATAAGGTACCAGGTTGAAGAGCTTGCAATTTCTACTTCGTGAAAGGTCGATAGGTTTATCCAAACAAGGTTGAAGCGGTTCAGGTATCCAAGGTATAGGATATTTTCTGGAAACACAACTAGAAAAGGTGTTGAAATGGGTAATAGGTTTTGTTTCAGAGAACCAAAGGTATGGCTGGGATAAACAACATGGCATTAGGCAAGGTAAGGTCATTAGGTTGAACAACGTGAGTAGCATCATTGCAAGGTATAGCAAATACACGAATTCAAGTGTTACAATGGGTGAGGTTGGGTTGGGTGACTTAGGCAAGGTTGTAGGTAAGGCCGCATTAGGGGGAAAAACATGCCCCAACTGATTGTGAGGTTGGGTGGAGGGTAATAAGGTTAGTACGTGGAGAGGAGGGTCTGAGGTGGGGTTGATTGATCATGACATTTGATAATGTATGGTGATTTTGATTTTGGTATATATACCGGCATGCATGCCGAAGATTTTGTGAGATTATATATGAGATTTTTTGAGACACTTTGATTATTTATCCATATGTACATATGTATTGATACACATACATTCATGTTTATATATTTGATGATTATTATTGGATTGATGATGTATTCGTTTTAATTTCCATTGTTATTGTTTATTATAGAAACTAGGTGAGTTAGGCATGATTGAGTCGAGGTCATATAGGCATGATGGAGTTAGGTATAGGCACGATGGATTCAGGTGTAGGCATGGTGGATTCAGGTATATGCATTATTGAATTTTGTGTAGGCATGGTTGAGTCAGGTATAGGCATGATGGAGTCAAGTATAGGCCTGGTTGAGTCAGAAAATTTCCAAGTTACTAATTTTATGGAAATAATGTGGTGTATGTATGTTGTGTTTAAATTTCAAAGTAATTGATATCATATAAATGTTAAATGATGTAGGTAGAATATGGTTAAGGTTATAAAATGGTAGGTATGATGAAAAAATGTATGTTTTATGATATATTAATTTACAGGTTATTGTGTAAATGGAAATTAACTAAGTTTGGATGTGAATGTAAAGGGGGAAAATTGATTAGGAGTAAAAGTGGCCAAGCTAACCTCCAAGGGCCCCATGCCCTCAAAGTGTTGCCTAAATAGCCCTGGTGGAAAGGGGCATCAGGCCGATGTAGTTATCCCATAAGCAAGGGAAGAATACGATGGGGTAGATGATTGGGTTGGTAGGATTTAGGCATGATTGAATCTAGGTTGAATAGGTATGGTTGAGTCTAGTTTGAATGGGTATGGTTGAGTGTATGTTAGTTAGGCATGGTTGAGTCTAGGTTGAAGGGGAAGAAATCCTAGAATGTAGGTGTCGAAGGTCTAGTCCTACGTAGTAGAATCAATAAGTAAGAAAAGATACGAATGGTAGAATAAGTGGAATGGTCCAGAAGCAGAAAGGACCATAATGAGCCTACCGAGGACAGGATGATGAACTTAAACCCCTAAAGACAGTGCATGATTGATTATTTTAAGGATGAAGGAAGTTAGATGATCACGAAATGTCACATTTGCGGCATGTCCCTTGAGTAGGTAGAAAATAATAAATAAAGGAAGATGATGTGAAATGGGATGTTTAGCGTAACCTTGTTGTGAGACAACATGCCTCTTCTACAAGATACCCAAAACCAAAATAGGCAATTCCATGACGAAAAATTTGTACTCTTCTTGATTTTTTGTATTTTTTTTTACTTTTGTTTGACAGACTGATCGATGTGATAATTATATGTGGGATAAATAGAATGACTCCTTAAGGTATTCGTAAAGTTGATCGATGCAGGAAGGTTCAGAATATTTTATTTTTATTTTACAGAAATAGTCTTCCTTTTTGATATACTACGTACAGTATGGCTAGCTTTGTATAGTTTTCCTTTGAGGGAGTAGTCTATTTATAGCAGCAAGATATAAAGATAGATGTCCTTTTTGAGGGAGTCATCTATTTGGTAGAATTTTGACTCAAGGAGTTAAATTTAAAAATCCCATATATAACTTTAAACGTCTTTGGGATTTTATGGCATGGACAAGATTATAGAGGAGTATTGTCTTCCTTTATGAAGGAAAAACCATAGCACGCAAAAGTTAACTACGCAAGAGGTGTTTTGAGTGATGAACGACCATCAGATTCCATCTTGACAAGAACGAAAAAGTTTCCATGAGAACCATGCCATGAGTAGATCCGTGGTACTCATATTTAAGATAAGGTTAAAAGGTGACGGATAATCACACAATTCATGTTTATTCGTTGGTCCTCAAAAGAGGTAAATGAAAGGGAGGGGTACTCAAGGGACAAGTTTGTAATAGAAAAAAGGTGATGTAGTACTTGATTCAATAATAGAATGGTCAAAGATGCAAGGCATTGAGGGGCTCGGGTTTGGGTTTACCTTCGAGTGAAGATAAAAGATAAGCACCTGACCCATAGGCATGAGTAACGATATAGGGTCCAAGCCAATTAGGAGAAAATTTTGCCGGTTTACTTTTCTCCGCTTTTGTTACATGTGTATTTTCCTTCAGGACAAGGTTGCTGACCTTGAAGGTTCATTCTTGGACATGTTTGTCGTAGGCACGATTCATACGTTTTTGGTAGATTTGAAGGTGATCAAGAATAGTTACATGGTGCTTGTCTAATAACTCAATTTGCTCCAAACGGTCTTGGCAAAAATCGTCATCATTGAGCATATATTTGAGTGAGATACAAAGAGATGGAATTTATACTTTAAGAGGAAAAATAGCCTATGTACCATAGACCAAGGAGAAAGGTGTGTGGCAGTGGTTGAGGTGTGAATACTAGTGCGGTAAGCCCATAAGGTGAAAGGAATGTGTGTGTGTCAATCCTTACCACTATCGTCAACGACTTTCATAAGAATTGTGTTTAGGGTTTTGTTGGTTGATTTGGCTTGGCCATTTTTTGAGGATAATAAGGTGAAGAAAAACTAAGTTGAATGCCAAAGGCGTCACAGAGTTTCCATAGGTTTTTTTTTAAATTGTTTTCCGTTATCGGTGATCAGGCGGTGAGGAACACCAAAGTGAAAAATGATGTGATGGTTAATGAATTCACATATTTTCTCAGCTTTTGTATAAATTAGAGGTACGGATTCCACCCATTTAGTGTAATATTTTGTAACGGTAATAATCCATTGATGATGTTGGGAAGAATGAGGGTTAATATCTCCGACAAGATCCAAACCCCATTGAGAGAAAGGCTAAAGGTCTTGTGCGACCTATAAGGCGTGACTAGGGGTGTGATGAATATTAACATATTGTTGACATTTCATACAATGATTGACATAGTCACAACACTCTTGGTTCAGGGTTGGCCAGTAATAGCCAAGGAAAAGGATGTGCTTAGCGATGGTGAAGCCACTGAAATGACCTCTATAAATCCCATAGTGAACTTCCTTGATGGTGTATGGGATTTCAGAACTTGTAAGGCATCGTAAGAGGATATCATCAAAGCCACATTTAGAGAGAATACCACTCATGATGACATTGCGAGAAACACTTTTGAGGAAGGCTCATTTTCCATTGCAAGTAAGATCTGGAGGCAAAACTGAAAGGGAAATGTAGTCAGCAAACTACTTATACCAAATATCACATGGGTCAGTTTCAATGTTTCCTACAAAGTTAACACCTCAGAATAGATAAGAAGGCGATTGAAACCTTTGTACTGTGACAAATATTTTTGAGTTTGACGGTGAAGTGGGTATTTGTGAAGAAAGATAAGCCATGGTATCCGAAAATATATTTGTGGAACGTGGGGTGGTTTGAAGTTCATAATGGTGAAATGTAGTTAAGAACATGTCAATGTGATGCTTATACTTTTGAAGTATCTTGTTACGACACTGGTATAGACCATTGACTTGGCTCACAACTTGTTGAGAATCGCCGAAAATATTAATGGATTTCACATCTAAGGCTATGGCACTTTTCAGACCCAATACAAGTGCTTCATATTCAATGATGTTATTGGTGCAATCAAAATCTAGTTTGAAGGATAATGGCATAGGTTCACTGTTACGAGGAATAAGGATATCTCCTACGCCACCACCACGAAGGCATTTGAAACCATCAAATAATAAGGTCATCTGATAAATAGTATCATCTAGGGAGAGGGTAGTAATGGATTCATTTGGAAAGTCGAAGTTAGAAGAGTGGTTTCTGGATAGAGGTGTGTCTACAAGTTGGTCAACAATGGTTTTTCCTTTGACAAATTTTTGATAAATGAATTAGAGATCAAGCTCTGCTAAAAGCATGAGCCATTGTGTGGCACGTTGGTGTTGGTAGGGTTTAGCATACATGTAATGTAAGGGGGAAGTGTTGGTGACAACAAAGGTATTATGGTTGAGTAGGTAATGGTGAATTTTAGTGGCAACAAAACACTAAGGCTAGGTAAAAAAATTCAGCGTGAGTATACCTAGTCTCATAGTCTGGAAGAGTATGGCTTATATAATAAACCACCTACTCCCTATGTTGTTCATCGCAATGAGCGATCATGGCCCCCAATGAATGGTTTTTGGCATAAATGTAGAGGTACAAAGGGAATTTCATCTTTCAGTGGGATGAGCACAGGGTGATTGGAGGAGGTATACCTTTAATACTTCAAAATATTTGTGGCATTCATAATCCCATTTGAAGGAGACATATCTACTTGAGAAGCTAATGAAATGGATGACAATGGTTGGAAAGGTGAGAAATAAAGTGATGCAAATAGATTGTAACTTTCCTTGTAAACTAAAAAGTTGAACGAAGGTTAGTAGGTGGAGGTATCTTAAGAATAGCCTTGATTTTAGCAGGGATCAACTTCAATTCCATGTAAAGAAATGATAAAACCAAGGAGCTTGTCCTGAGAGAAAAATGAAGACACAATTCTTAGGTTGAAGGTGAAGGTATTATTTGATGAGATGGTCAAAGATAACTTTAAGGACTACAAGATGTTTGGCCTGATGTTTGGATTTTGTTAAAAATATTGTCAACATAATCTTCCAAAATGCTATGTGATGATTTCATGAAAGATATAAGTCATATCCCGTTGATATGTAGCACCAAGGTTTTTAAGGCCAAAGGGCATGACACGATAGTAGAAGGTTCTTTAAGGAGTAATGAATGTGGTTTTGTGTTGATCTTCTAGTGCAAGTAATTTTTGGTTATAACCCAGAAAAATCATCCATGATTGATAGCATATCATGGTCTGGCAGTGAGATCAACTAGTTGGTCAATCCTAGATAGAGAAAAGTCATCTTTGGGGCAAAGTCAGGTTAAGGTCCCTGGAAATCCATGCAAATTTGGAGTCCTCCTTGTTTCTTTTGTGAATAGGAACAATGTTAGAGATACATATGGGGACAATCAATAGTGTAGAATGAAGGAAAAAAAAATGAGGTGCTTAGAGTTCTTCTTTGACAAGAAGGGAAATGAGAGGATGCATTTTTCGTAGTCTTCTGTTTCATGGGTTTGACATCAGGAATGGTTACAATATTATGGACAACAATGTTTGGGTCAATATCTAGGCATATAAGTATAAGACCAAAATAGAAAGCGTTGTCTATGATCCTAGATGATAGAAGTGAAAGATTCTTGTTCAACATTATCTAAATATTGGCCTCTTTTTAGAATGTTTGGGCTCATCCTAAGTGTGAATGTTAATTTTGATGGTCAATTCATTCAAAATGGTTTACATCTCAAAAGGTAATGCTACCAATGAATATAAGAATCTTCCACACCAAGGTAGGTAAGAATAGACTCATCATCCTGAACATTGAACGACGATTAATAGAAGGTGTATCATCATTGATCATGTCAATATACAGGAAGGGAAGAGAAGAGGGAGTCCTCACCATCACGCTAGATAAGTTAGAGGTCCTAAGGAAATAGTGTTCATGAAAAAAAAATAGGTGGAATGGATTTTGGATCCATAGACTCCATAGGTGAAGATGATGAGGTAGGTGAATTGGAGTGGAGAAGTTTTATCACTCCTCAATGATTTCAACTCAGGCCTTCTTGGAAAGTGGTTTTGTAAATCCAATACTACTGCAGTATTTATGCTAACAAGTGGTGCAAGAAATTACAGTATGGTGACCTTGTTCATAGAAACCAAATCTAAATCTCTTTCTAAGAACAACGATTGAGGAAGGTGTGGGTGAAGCTAGTGGTTGGTGAGAGAGTGAAGGTTGGAGGAAAATGGTCAAGTTTGGGAAGGTGGTTCAGGAGAGTAGGTAGAAGCATCGAGTCCCTCATATGTTAAGTTGGTGTGAAGGTGGGGAGGACCACAGGGGAAAATTTTTCCTGACATGAGTGATCATAGCAGGGATGTTGGTGAAGGTTACCATACTCTTGAGAAGTAAGGAATGTGTCAATGTTCTAAAGGCAATATTCCCCCAAAGTGAGGCATTGAAAAAACACCTTCTAAGGTATCATTAGTTGGTATATGGGTAGCATGAATGGATGAATCACTTTACGACAGTGGGGAAGAAGAAGCATTCGATATTTGAGAAGTAGATGAGATTGGCTTGATGGGTTAGTTGTAGAAGTTGCGGCAACAATGGGAATAGAGGAGTTAGTTATGGAAGATGTAGTGACAGAATGTGGTGGATGAGGCAGTGAGCTGAAGAAGAAGTGGTAGTAGTGGTATATGCCTTAACTAGTATAAGGACATCATTGGGTTGATAAAACATGTTCCAGGTATTGAATGGTTAAGGATAGGATGGAACGGTATAGTGTGTGCCCTTCATGTTTAAATTTTAAACAATGGTTTAAGGTTAAAGGAACACAACCCATCGTGTGAATCTAGCGTTCGGTCAAGAAGTCAGGTTATATTTGAATTCCCCCTCTAAGACATAGAATAATTCAAGAAATGACACGAGGGGCCCACGTGAATATGGAGAATGATGGTGCCAAGGGTGGAAGTCATGGCATCGTTAGATGAACACAACATAACTGGGTTATTATGCATGCAATTGATAGGGATGCTCATTTTTTTATACGCATGGTATGTAAATGATGTTGATACTAGGAACCTCCATTGATCATAATACGTTCAACATGCTTATATTATACAATGTAGAAAGAAATGAATAGGGCGGGGGTCAGGGATCATCTGATTGGAGAGGGACAATCTCTTCATCAGAAAAAATGAGAGAGGCTACTTGATGAGTGGTAGTGGGAGAAGAGGAAGGGGGTCAAAGTGGTGAGACAGGCAACATGGTGAGGGGTGATAATGGATGAAACATACATAGGGTCATTAGGTAGAACCTCAATAGATTACAGGACTTCAATGAGGGCTCTAACAATGAGACTCTAGAGGTTTTGGAAGAGGTCGATACAGATAACATTTTGAGTGGATACCGGTGTAATTATTTAAGCATTATACAATGGGAAACCCCATCAGAAATAGAGTATGTGGGTCCATGGATGGTGATTTTGGGTACATAGTGCAGATGGAATGTTGGGTAAAGGAGTAGTGGATGAGCTGGTTTTTTTCTCCTTTCCTTTTTCCTTCTAGGCTCGAGTGGCAACTTGAACCATATTGATATTGTGGTGAAGGAGAAGGTTGAGTCATGAAAGGTGTATCTACAAGATGGGAAAAAATATGGTGAGGGAATATAATGGTTTTGTGAAAGCAATGTGGTACATTGGCATTTTGGTGGAGGTTTGGCTAGCTCTCTGATGTGGACCATATTGATCTCAAATGTTGGAGGAGGATAAAAGGGTTGTGGAGGTGGAGATGGAGGTCACTGAATAGGTATGGGATGAGGCTGCGTGGTAATAGATGCAGGGTGGAATAAGGTTCTCATCCAAAATATCATCATCGTTAAGGTTTTCTTTGAGAGGAAATAGTTGGAGAAGAATAATTTTAAAAGGCTTAGGAGTTTTCCACACCATGCCTTGACACACGAATGGTGAAGTGTAAGTTTTGGTATCATAAAATCCTTTTGGTTTAGGTTTGAGTGGGTCGTAAGGTCTAAGAAGGAGAAATATAATGACAAAGGTTTCCAAAAGGTTAGCTAAGATGTTGGCGTAAGACCCTGCCAATGGATCACAATGTGAAGTAAGTGTGGGTCTCTAAATGGAAGTGTGGGTGAATTTTGTGGGAGAGGCGTCACTGGAGGTGGAATCGAGAGGTTGAGTAAGTTTGAATATTTTTTTGGTAGATAGTACAGTTTTGGGTTTGGGTTACACCTTCTTGGGTAAAGGTGAAGAAGGAGTGCGTGATGTAGAAGGGAAGGTAGATGGCTAGAAGGGGATGGGTTAGCCAAGGTGATAATGGAGGTGTGGTGAAGGTGGTGGTAAGAGGAAATGTGGAAGGGACTGTTTGAGGAGAAGGGAATGACATGGGTGATGATGAGGATATAAAGAAGTGGTGTAGTATAAGAGGTAGAAAGGATGTAGGTAACAATGAAGGCGTAGGATATGTAGGTAATTTGGGTGGAATAGAGGATCATGACGAGGAGGTGGGCTGTTGTGTTTTTGGTTTAGCTTGGGTAGGAGGATGATTTTACCAAGGTTGATAGGTGGGGACCTAAGAATAGATGGAAGTGGTGAAGGTGACAGAGGGGTAGTGGGTGAAGCCGGTGTATGCAGCCTAAGAGGTTGGGTCTTCCTCTTAGGTGGGGGAATAGTCTTTGCGATGACTTGTGAGGACGTGGCTGAATATAGTTTGACAGGAGGATGGAATAGGATTGATGTCAACATGACTCCCAATGGTGGTAATGGGTCTGAACACAGAGGAAGATATAGGTGCAAGTAGGGTTTTAGGCATAAGAAAAATTTGTTTGATGGTAATGTTTTAGGTGTGAGTGAGGGTGATGAAGAAGGGGTATCTAGAAATGGCATGGGCATGGTGGGTTTGGTTTTATAAAACACCTTTGGATAGATCATGGAAGTGTTGAAGTGGGATAACATCTGCATTTGAGTTGAGACAGGAAATTGAAGGCATCCTCAAAGCATGGAATTGTCAACAGAATCCAAGCGGTCGGTACAAATGTGAGAATGAAACCGATGTAGGGGAGGATGATGTTGATTTGGTAGTAATCCCTATAAAGAATGTCTGTGAGATAGGGAAATGGTTGGCTTCAGACTCTGCGGGTAGAAGAGATGAGAGAAGATCAACATGATCCTTGAAAGCCAGTGGAGAATTTTCACTAATAGGAAGGGACACTATTAATGGACCCCCTGTAAGTAGGGGAGAAGGAAATTTGGATGAGGTAGGTTCTTCTTTTGGTGAAGAAGAAGGTAAGCATGACTCTCCCATGGGTAGAAGAGTAAGTATTGCGGGTTGTTCATTGGGTTGAGAGGTGAGTGGGGAAACTGAATCGACAGATATGGTGGAATCCTCTGTGGGTGGAGGAGAAGATAAGGGGGGACTCCTCCATGGGTAGAGGAGTAGATGAAATAGGTCCCTCCATGGATGAAGGGGAGCTCATGCAAGAATCTCCTCGATAGATGAAATGGGGGGAAATTGAGCATAAGGAGCTGGTATGATGTCAAAAATGGCATGAACTTCACAAACATTACTATCACTGGTTAAAGTTTTTCCGGTTTGGTTAGACAATGGGGTGTGATTTGGGAACAAATTCTTGAAGATGTGAAGGTTCTGATTAGCTAGTGTGTTAGGGTTATCCAAGACTGATATCTCCATTATCTAACATTTCTTGGATGATGTTTTTGAAAGTTATACAATTACCGTCGCTATGACCTCTAACTGCGATGATAGTTGTAGTAATCATTTTCTTTGTACCATGCATACGCACAAGATGAGAAGGGTCAAAACCAGTATGTGGTTTGATGGGTGGAAGAGTGATTGCTCTGGATTTTAGAAGTTGTTTCTAAAACTAAAGAGTAGGGTTATTCTATGGGAGTATATTTTCATTTGCTCCTGCTTGAACTGAAAATCCTGAATAGGAGAAAGGTTGGAAGAAGGTTTTGATTGGTTGGATGGATGAGATGGGCCAGAATTTCAAAACTATTGCATTGGAAGATCCTTTTTACTTTAGAATAATTATTTTGTGGTTTGGAAGAAGAAGAGGTATCATTTGATTTAAACATAACATTCTTGTTACACAATTGTATCTTCTTCTCTTAAATGGCACAAATTTCCAATTTTTGGGCCATGGTGAATGCCTCATCAAACATGTGGAAGGTTTGAACTTGGAGAGTTGGTGAGATGTGTCTAGCAAAATATCTAGTGAAAAAATCTATCAACTCCATCTAAGGTAATTGGAATGTGAGTTAGTTAATCAGGCTACGCCAATGAGCGAAAAAATCTACAATAGATTTGTCTTCATATTGGCGTGTCATGTACAAGTTGGTCATGGTGACCTTCTTGACAATGTTGATAGAAAAGTTGGTCTAGAAAATCCTTGAGCTACCTGATTAAATGAAAATATGGAGTGCCTGGGTAGAGCACTATACCAATCTAAAGTTCGGTCCCATCAAGGACATTGGGAATGTCCGTAATCTGAGCAAAAGCGTCATCATGAGTGATGAGATAACACACATGTTTAAAAGACCGCAAGTGTTATTGTGGGTCTTCTTTACTATTGAATTCAAGTTGAATTTAGGCATTTCCCAATGCGTAGGGTATGGATGAATTGGAATGGATGGGTGAATGGGACTCGTTGTAAATATCGTCGTATGTCAGAGAGTTACGTGAGCTAGAGACAAATGCTTCTAATGTCTTCATATTGTCCAACATCATTTTGATAAGATCATTTGTAGGTTGTGATGATGGGGCACCCCCTATAGTATAAGGGGGTAGATAAGGTGGGTATGATGTGGACGACATCCTAGTATGTGGTGGTGCTAAGTATGAAAATTGTGATGAAGGAACATAGGATGGAATAGATGTCGAGGGAAAGTATCCTGAATAAGTGGTAGATGAAATAGGGGGTTGTTGGTGATAGGTGTAGGTAGGTGGGATGGATGTAAAGACTCTCATAGAAATCGGAGGAAGAGACTGCGAGGATGAAGAGGATGATGTTTTGGAAGGGAGTGTGGGCTTGCCGACACCAATGGTGGCTGAGATGTAATAGGTATATGAGAAGTGGAGGGTGCAGATAGACCTACACTTAGGGTGGTTGATAAAGGCATGGTTGACATTGTAGGAGTGAAACATACGTCAAAGGTGAGCAATAGATGCAGTAGGTGCAATAGATATCGATGATGTAGGGTCAAGCTAGGAAACCACAGGTGGTAAGGTGGAAGAGGGTAAGGCCACACTGGTAGTAGCTGATGTAGAAGTGGGTGTAAGAGTAGGAGGAATGGACACATGCATATGGCTGTATACAAGATTCCCTGATGAATCACGGGTAGATGAATGGGTGAGATAATACTACAGAGTGGTGGGTTGTGATCAAGGATTCTTGTACGAACTCCTCATCATTGGTGGGTATGGTAAGAGACTGATTAAGGTCCATAGGTGATGAGATGGAAGGGGGTGATGGGCTAGGTGGAAGAGGTTGGTGGTTAGCGTGAAACATGAGAGTGTTGGCTTGTTTATGAGTTAAAACCATATGATTGACAATAGAATGGGTATCCTGAGCCCTACTGATGATGCAAAAACATAAAAGGAATGGGAAAAAATGGGTCTAAAAGGTGTGATTTGATCATTGTTCTGATTGAAAAATCATAACACAGAGACTGATGCCATGCCGGTTGGTGGTAACCACTGCCACTCGGTTGGCTAGACTGATGTTGGTTACTGTGGAGAAATGAAAGATTGGAAAATTTGGCAATAAATGATAAAAATAAAGTGAAATTGGCAATCTAAAGGTAATATTAAAGACTCAAAATATAGTAAAGTGACAAAGGAAGTCACAGAAAGAAATGAAATAAAGATTGAATGCTACTTTGGCAAAAATGACCAAAATAACCTAAAACTGATGGCAGTCAGTGAATCGATGACGATGCGATGATGAAACTGATGGTGGTCGCTGGATCGACACCAGTTACTGTGAAATCTGTGAAAAATGGAAAAAGTGAATTTTTGGTGATTTAGGTCAAATAAAAAGACCAACTCAGAGACCGAGTATGGCAATGATTAGTCCTAACACACTCAGAAATAGTTGGAATACACCAACTATGATTGTGGAGTATGTAGGGAGAGAAAAAATGAAGAAAAAAAAACTCACACCTCAAAACACAAATCAAGCAAAAGCTAGCAAACACGAAATCCTATGGTGTAGATTTTATGTTGTGGATTATGCCATTTAGGACTGACTTGTGAATAGAATAGAGTTTTTGGTTACCGAAGGTGCCCTACGGAAACTGACAACTATGGTTGGTTTCCAGGTAAGTTTTGGCGTGGTGTCCCTAATATATACTTTGCAGTACTCAGAGGCCCTACTCTGATATGATGACCTGAGCCAGAAAACTAGATGGAGCCCACTGTCAATCCTCTGATCGTGTGATCATTGACAAATTATTCTAGGAAAGATGTTGTTTAAGAAATGTGTAGTTTGTTTTCAGTGGTTTGGTATAGAGAGAGAGAGTGTGCCAAATGTGAGCTACGAATTCAATTTGTCAACCATCAGCTGGTCATGACTTCTAGCATATAGGTTGCCCATAATTTAAATGAGCTACAATGCAACATACAAAAATGAGATGCAAATATTTTAAACCCAAATCCACAAATTATATTCAATGAGAGCAAATAATGAATAGGTAAAGAGTATAACTTTCACTAATGCAATACAAAAATAAAAAGAAGTGTTCTATTTTAATCCAAACTACAAGTGTCACTGAGACAAGTAGGAGAAGAAGAATTATTTCCAAGGGATAATATTTAATGTGAACTCTCTTTCAAAAAGAAATAAACACAAATGATTCCCTAAGAATTAACAAATGTAAAGAACCCAAATGGGTCCCACTGGGCTTGCCAAAATGTTTCACCAAATAGTTTGCGTAAAACAAATAAGGTAAGAGGTTAGGAGGAATACCTATAAAATCGAAGGTCTGAAGGTAGAATGCACGTTCGTTGACTTTTGATCTAAGATGATCGTGGAGAGCTTCCCTTTGGCTAGGAGGAATGACCTGTAAGAAACACAACAAGACCAAAAAATAACATTAATAATATAGGTTAGTGGAATGACTAGCTGAGTGCTAGATATGGGAAGTGAGGTGCTTCCTAGAAGGCTGTCAATCCACTTTTAAATACAATTTAATGTAAAAAATAACATGAAATAAGGAAATCCTACTGTAGTTGTATGATTTAGGTATCTCGTGCTAATACAATAAGTAAATCTAATCTAACAAGACAAAGTTATGATTAGATCTGGAGGTTTGGTAGATTGTTCTAGGTTTTACAGGTCTAACACAGGTCTGATAAAGGGTCTAGGATTGATCAGGTGAGGTTTGGGTTGGTTTTGGTTGAATTGAAGGCTTGGTGGTCAGAGGGTATAAATTGACACAGAGACCAATATCGGTCAAGTGACTGGTCCACCAGTATAGGGGTGAAACCGATGGCGGTAGGGTAAACCGATGTCGGTAGGGGAAATGGGTAATAACTTAATAAAGATGGATTTTGATACATCTCTATGTGATTGCACAAAGAGTGAGGAAGGTGTGGTTAGGCTCGTAATATAATTGAGAAGACTCAGGAATATAGAGGGAGAGCTTAAGAAATGTGGAAAGACTTGAAATGGTTGGGTTGGTGGATTGGTGGGAAGATGGAGATATCTGGGTAACAACAAAAATTGAAATACTGAAAGAAAAATAAAAGATATTTGTAGTAAAGTAAGCATAGATGATTAAAATCACATTACTTACTTGTTTCTATGAAGATCTCGTGACCTGAAGGTGGCTGGTGATTGATCAGGTGATGTGATGGCTAGTTCAGTGTCATGGCAGTGCAACCCATGTGTCCCCATAGATATTCCAATGATCTGGAAGAGAACCTGTTGCTTGTGCTACACTCTAGTGGTATGTAGACATTGTTTGGATGAAGGAATGGCTCTGAGATCCTCGCACTTGATTGCAATAGAAATCCCAAAACTAAATGACCAACCCCTGTAAAGAGTTGATAAAATTGTATATAAAGGAACTGATGGTAGTTTAGGTGACCGACGTCGGCCGAGGATAAACCGACGTTGGTTAGGGTGAATTAGTCCAAGATTACAAAAAAATAGCCCGATCTTTACTATTTTTGGCGTGATTTTGATTGCTAATCCGGGTCTCAAGTGAGGGTTGGTGCTTAGATAAGTGGGAGTGTTGTTGGAGAAGGAATATGACTTTAATTTTTAGGGTTTGACTAAAGTCCCAGTTGGTTGGGATAAGTATGAGAACCAGTCTTAATTAATTAATAGGATAGGAATAAGTCCATGGTGAGGTGTCTAGGTGATGTGTAAATTAACTTAATTGAAGTAATTAAGTTAATTAATAATGTTAGGATGAACATTAATTCAATTGTAAGTAATATAATTAATATGAATGCAGATTAATGGGGTCATGGTTAGGTGAATATGTTACATTAAGTAATTAAAGGAGACCAAGGGGGGTGTGAACCAAATTTGGTGTCTATAGTGAGAATATTGTTCAAGGATGAATGCAAAGAGAAATGAGTATGTGCACGTGGTGATGTGTGGGATTCGGAAAGAAAATCATGTGCATGGAATCGTGTAGAAGACTTGTAAAATACAAGGCAACTATGTGGGTGCACATAATGAAGTGCGCACAGCTGAGAAAGAGGAAGTGAATACGTGGGGAATGTGTGCAAAGGGAAAGTGGAGGGAGATAGTAGAATAAAAGGGAGTAAGGTGGGAGCATGCAGAAGGTGTGCAGAAGGAAGCAAAGGGAAGGGGGAGAATGCTAAAGAGGTAAGAATAGTGTGCGAGGGTGCGCATGAAGAACTGCAACCAAGGAAATGCACCAGAGAAGAAAACCTGCAGCGCGCGTAATCTAAAAACTTGATGTCATAGCAAGAATGGAACTAAAAGTTGCTAAAATAACCAAGGGGGGTTATTTTTGTCAACACTACCCACTCCTTTATCAATGTAAGGACGAGGAAAATCATGTTCCACTAGAGATCCCATCTCCCTATGGTATACAAGTATTTGCAATATAATACTTCACTCACCATAACACTATAAAGAGTATGGCATGGTCACCACTTTAACCACTCCAATCCTTACATAGTATGTACATCATCATTAGTATTACATTAAATAAAGTGGGATGATATTAAATTCAATAACCTCATATATAGAAAAGATAGGGGTGGTCTCATTGGCCTCCCATATATAGATAGGGCATATTGGTGCTCCCATCTTTATATTATGGATAGATGGGAATGTGGGCTATATATTATATAAATAAGATATAGTTTCTTGGTTTAGATTGAGATATCAGATGTATACCCTAGTCACACCCATCCCCCTCCATGTATATCTTATCTTTTCACCTTATAGAGAAGGGGAAGGAAGGGGGAAGGGGGCATCTCCCTTATATTCTTTAGAGAGGGAACCTTATATATATATATATATATATATATATATATATATATATATATATGTGTGTGTGTGTGTGTGTGTGTGTGTGTGTATATATATATATATATATATATATATATATATATATATGTTTGGGGTACTCGATCGTGACTGATTGATAATGAAATGTCCACCTATTGATGATGTTAAGTACTTACATATACATGGAATAACATTTCCCCCATATATATATAGGGTTTAATCCTAACCCAATTATATAGACATGGGAAGTACAGATACCTTCAATTGATAATCGAGAAAACACCCTGGGGTGTTTTCTCAACTTTCAATATATGTATATATATATATATATATATATATATATATATATATATATATATATATATATGAGGTGAGTTTCTATATGGGGTGTTTTCTCAACTATCAATATATGTATTTATATATGGGGTGTTTTCGCGACTATCAATTGAAGGAAGTACTACCCATTTTTTCTCGACTATCGATTGAAGGAAGTTGTACTTCCCGTAATATATATATATATATATATATATATATATATATATATATATATATATATATATATATATATACATACATATATATGTATACATTATATGTATATATATGTGTGTGTATGTATATATATGGGGTGTTTTCTTGACTATCAATTGAAGGAAGTTGTACTTCCCATGTTTTGAGACTATCGATTGAAATAAGTTGTTGATTAACTAAAATTTAGAACTAAGTGCAAGGAAATAGTAACCATAGTTATCTAATTAGGAAGACTAAAACGTTGTATAAATGCAATAAATAACATAGATTAGATGTAAATAAATATACTAAGTAAAATGAAACCATAGATGTGCAAGAGAGTAGGGAGAAATGGCTTAGTTGATTGGCAATGGCTTGTCTCAGGTTTGTCGCAGGTCTGATAATAATATCTGGAAGTGTAGACAAACACTCAAGGACCATACGAAGGACACATTTAAAGTGACTAGGGCACTAGGCATGTACTGAGGCACCCCGGGCACCCTACTCTTTAATTTGGGTACTCTAAACACTATAAATGCTCAAAACCTGCATCTGGTATGGTTAGAATTTGGTTTCAAAACCTTACCTATTTCTAACACTAAATCTGTTGGATGATCTGGAAAATAACCTATAATGTAAAGAGAAGTATTAAAACCTATAAAAATAAAATATGCATATTAATGGGTCACACTAACCTCTACCACCAAGCTAGTGGAATTGTCACTGAGTGTTGCACTACATTTTAGACCTGGATGTAGTTCTAGTGAGTGTGTGCATGTCGTTCCCTAGGTGCTCTTGTTTTAGTCGCACTTTGTGAAGTAGTGAGAAATAATAACTATAGAAATTGTAAATAGTATATGTGCATGGAATACAATAGAATCCATTCCCATATGAAGTGTGTGTGATACAGATCTCCTAGCCTTGATGCATGTCACTATGTGGATGTAAGTGATGCAATGGATGCATCCTTAGATGGAGTGATAGTATTGTGTGATGTTATAACCTATGAACCTTATTACGGTCTTATAAAATTTATATTTATAGGGCTCTCAATCTTAATTTCATAATTAATCCTGAAAAGGCTGAATGTAAAGAAGATAAAGATGATCAACAACTATAAATGTCCCCAAAAAAGGAGTGAAAGGGGATTTACATAGATTGAGGCACCAAGGGTGGGACTGGAGCACCCCAGTATAGGCTGGGGCACCCTAATTTACGGAAAGAATATTTGGGGCAGTTGCAAAATGGGTGGATAAGTGTTGGAAAGTTACATGGGAACTAAAAAATAAAATAAAAAATAAAGATGGCCAAAAGGTGGGATTAATTAGTATTTTTACACTAAAGAAAATTCTAAATAGTAGTATAAAATTGGGTTCAAATCATGTGTAAAGTGCATAATTCTATGTCTACATTTTTCCCCCACTTTATATTGGGGAGCGGAAATCTCGGTAACATAAAGTAGATAGAGATGCGTACCTGATATCCATGTAGAGCATAGAATAATACATTATAATGGACTCTAATCAAGCATGGAATGATACAAATAAAAATATGGAGGAGCGTGGATTCTAAAGATGAAAAACTCACATAGAAAAGTGATGAGAGTGAACCTCGGGCCGAACGTGTGTGTAGTTGTTGCAGTGTGTAGTGTACTTTCATGGTTAGTATGGCAAGTACCATCACGGTGTGTTATCGTCATTGTTGTTGTCACTTATTGTTGTTATTATTGTTGTTGTTTTTGCCCTCCAATTTGACTACTTGTTTCTCATATAGTAGACCTGCAAGGAAAACATGATCAAGTAGTCAAATATGTATGTATGTAAAAATAATCTATAAAATACACATGTGGAAAGTACGTAAATGTAAAATATGATAAAATAAAAGTGTAAAAATGGAACATGTTAACCTAATCTACATGTAAATAAAAAGAGTGTAGAAGGGTATCCTCTACTGTCACGAAGTTTTTCAAGTGATCTCACGCCACCCTAGCTGAAGAAGTGTAGGGAGGAAATTCTTTGTGTCCTCCAACTCTAACTACTTATACTAAAATATTTTGAAGAGATCTTTGTACTATCCTGGTTTTTTGGGTGATCTGATGCCACTAGATAGAGAAGTGTAGAGAGGCACACCCACTATAATCCCCAAGCCTATAACCACTCCGCAGAATTACCGAAGGACACCATGTCTTGTTAAGGTTGTTGTGTATGGAGTTCGTAGATTGGTATAAAACTCACTCGATTGTGTCTAAACTGGTGTAAATACATTGTGTTAGTAGAAAACCCTCAATGATGCCCCCCCATCTTTGGGGGCGCATGCGATGACCCTAGAAGGAGAATGCAGACCCTAAAAGAGGACCAACCACACTCTGACCTGTAGAACTCTTCCCTGCAGGGGGAAAGGGGAAAGCACTTGGTAGATACCAAGGCATGTGAACAAAAGGGGATGGCTAGCCAATATAAGTGTTACTCCAAAAACACATGCATGTAAGAATAAAGTGTAAAATATGCAGAAAATGTAGAAACTAATACCAAACAAAGTAGTGTAAACACACAAGAAAACAAGAAGACCACACAAAATGGGTTTCAAACATGGGACATCACTCATGATGTTGCAAGACACACAAGGCCATCAAGGCCGCAAACAATAGACAAGTGTACACATAGAAAAGGGAAAAGCCCACATACAATGGAAAACAAAGCAGACAAGTAGAAACAAAGAAGTAGTCATGGAAACATGTAATCCTACAAAAACAAGTGCTACACATGGAACACCCATTAGCATGTTAGAGTGATAACCAATATGTCAAAGCATGTATGAACAAGTAGTATAATGATTCTAAGTACAAAATGAAACAATAGCACTTGTATGAGACTAATGTGGATGCCCCCAGTGACCGGTATAGTAAGGGTAGAAGGTGAGCATACATGCCGCATGTAGAGTCATGTATCTATGATCACACTAGATAAAGGCGTGAACGTGACATGTGTGTATGATAATGACATATAGAAATCTAGCTAACATGTGTAATAAAGTGAGCATGACAAAACACTAGTAAGCAAGAGTAAATGCTACCAAGACAATGCAGTATGTTGTGGATGGATGGAATGGAATGCAAGATGGAATAATAGGAGCAAATTGCCCCCTCGAGTGAATAGAAGTGCATGTAATGAGGTTCATTTTGTTTTCCCCCTTAGTCAATTCAAGAATGAACTGTAAATGAGAGTGCATCATCGGGAAATGGTCGAGTAGTGTTGGTTGTGTCTAACATGCTATGATGAATGTGTATATGTAGTGGTGACTGAGATGTGACATGGGGAGAAGATGTGTGTGGGACCATATAGCTGTAAGCGTATACCATGACTTGGTAGAATATACGAGTGATGATTTAGCCCTAAGTGTATATCACTATGGGATGATAGTGGTAGAATGGAAAGTGGTGATGAATTATGTACCACAAATTGTATAGTGAATGTGCGTGAACCATATAGCATCCTGTAGAGGCATATCCTCACGACGTATGTTGAATGGGAGGTGTGAGTGATGATTTAGACCCTAAGCGTATATCACTACATGATGGAAGAAGAAGGTGACGATTTATCCTATAGCGTATGTCACTACGAGATGGGTGATGAGATCGTATGAAGTGTATATGAGTATATGGTGGATAACGGAAGGTGGTGAGTTTAACACTAAGCATAGACCACTACGTGATGAATAAGAATCCGGTGGTGATTTAGCCTAAAGTGTATACCACTAAGTGATGAGTAGGATAAATGAGGATGTAATAGAATGAATTAGAATAGGATAATAGAATATGTGGTGATAGGATGTAAGAGGATAATGAGAAATTGATTAAAAGAGTGGTGATTTAACCTAAGGTGTATACCACTACATGATGTGATGATGAGTGTGGGTGACGATATAGCCTAGAGCATTGGTCACTAGTTCTAATGAATGTGGTATGATGACATGTCGCATGTAGGTAAGGTCCATTTGATTGGTAAAACCTCGGCAGTCGAGTATGGACCAAGGAACTAGAGTGCATCATAGGGTGGTGAGTGCAGCGCATCAAGTTAAGTGTAGTATTTTTTGAGGTGCATGACATTTAACAGGTTCTTAAGAGGTTTGCTGAGAATGGTGGCAAGGTAGGTAAACACCACCACCAAGCTTGGTTTAGTGACAACGTAAGGGCCAAGCCAATTGGGCTTAAATTTTCCTTTAAGGCACTGCTTCGGCCTTTGTATTTTTCTAGTTCTCTTTTAAGATGAGGTCACCGATATTGAATTCTCTATAACGTGTCTTGCAGTTGTAAGCATGTGAAATGTGGGTTTGGTATGTGCTGAGGTTTTCTAACACTTGGACATGACGTGAGCCTAACATTTTTAATTCATGTAAATGATTTTTGTGATATTCATTGTCTTTAAGGATGCCCTTAAGAGAGATCCGTAGGGTTGGTATTTCAAGTTCTAATGGAATGACTGCCTCAATGCCATAAACTAGGGAGAAGGGGGGTAGCATTAGTAGGAGTGTGAATAGCTAGTGCGATAAGCCCATAACGTGCATAGAAAATTTCATTGTGCCAATCAGTGCCACTAGAGTCAACAGTATCTTACGTAGAATTTTGACAATTATTTTATTGGTAGCTTCCGCTTGGTCATTGCCTTGTGGATAATAAGGTGTGAAAAATGATTTTTTTATCTTAAACTTAGCACAAAATTTCTTAACGTCTTTATTTTTGAAGGACCCATTATGGTGATAATGGCAAGATACACTTTGAAGCATGTGATAATGTGTGTGGTAAGAAAGTTACAAATGTCAGTGATCAGTGGTTTTACGTAAGGGTGTTGCTTCAACCCATTTGGTGAAGTATTATCGTGGTGGTAATTATGAATTTGTGGCCATCAACAGATTCTGGGTTGATAAGGCCAACTAAGTCAAATCCCCAAAGGGAGAAAGGCCATGTGGGCACAATGGGTTGAAGATCATATGTGGGTGCAGTGGTGGAGGTTACCATGTTTCTAACACTTGTCACAATGCTTAGCATAATCAAGGCAATCATGTTCCATTGTTGGCCAATAATACCCTTGACGTATAGATTTTTGTGTCATGGCTTTACTCAAAAAATGGCCACCACAGAAACTATCATGAATGTTAGATATCATCGTGGGGATATCTAGTGAGGGGAAGACAATGGAGAAGATGACCATCAATAACATGTTTGAATAAGTTAGAGCCGATGATAACATAACAAGTGGCTTCGCGACGTAATCAGTGGGCTTCATGAGGTTGCAAAGTATCAAGGATAGTTTGTTTATACATGTAGTTATAAATAGGTGTGAACCATTCAGGGGTGTCATGGCTACGGGTGATGGCACAAGATGCAATAGGAATGGTGGAGACAGAAGGTTGTCATAAGTGAGTAATGATGAAAGTAGTATGGTCATCAGTGACATCTTGTGGGATAAGTGAGGATGCACTGGCCATGGCATTTACATGGTCGATTATCTTTGTGGGGAATAGTGGAAATTGAATAAGAGTCAAAGGTAGCTAAAATGTCTTTTACAAAAGCATTGTATGGAATAAGATGTTCCTCCTTAGTATGATAGACGTCATTGACTTGGTTAATGACTAGTTGGGAATCCCCATAGATACACATGTTATGAATAAGAAGTTTTTTAGCTGTAAGTAAACCTAAAATAAGGGCTTCATATTCAGCAATATTATTTGTGCAGGAAAATCCTACCCAGTATGCAAAAGGAAGCGGATCACCATGTGGGGTAATAAAGACCACACCGGCGCCAGCGCCGGAGCGGCAACGAGAACCATCGAAGTACATTGTCCACATGTGTGATTCAATGGTATATGCAGTGAAATCATCGTGGAAAGAATCAGAAATAGGAGAGGTGTCCAAGAAGGGGGCAGCAGCCAACTGATCGGCAGTGATGACCTGTCCCTTAATTACTTTTTGAGGGATGAACTTAAAATCAAATTTTGTAAGGAGCATGACCCAACGAGCTAAACGTCCAGAAAGATGAGTGCTAGGACAAAAGATAGCGCAAAGGTTCAACCTTGGTGATAATGTGAACTTCATGGTTAAGGAGATAATGATGCAACTTGTCTGCAACTGAAGACCAAGACGAGACCCAATTTTTCAATGTAGTTATAATTGCACTCATAAGAGAGAAGTGTGCGACTAATATAATAGATGGCGTGCTCACTGATGGGTATTGTCATGTTGTGCCAATAATGCACCCAAGGCATGGAATGTAGCAGAAATATACAATAAGAAAGGGTGATTTTCCACAGGTGGGACTAAGACATGAGGGTTTAGTAGATAAGCTTTGATGTGATCAAATGTTTGTTGGCATTGGTCATCCCAAATGAACTTAGTGTCTTTCTTCATGAGACGAGTAAAAGGTTGTGTTTTTTCAGCCAGTTGTGCAATAAAATGTCGAATAGCTTGAATTTTACCTTGTAGAGATCGTAATTGGTGAAGGTTTTTTAGAGGAGGCATGTCAAGGATGGCCTTGATTTTTTTTGGGTCAATTTATATGCCGCATCGTGAAATGATGTATCCGAGTAGCTTATCGGTGGTTACCCCGAAGACACATTTTTTGGGGTTAAGGCATACATGATACTGAATGTAATTCGTTCAAAGAGCACATGAAGGTCGTCATGTGTGGGAGGAACATTGTCGAGACTTAGCCAGAATATTATCCACATAATCCTCAATGATCTTGTGGATATAATCATGAAAATATGTGTCATTGCACGTTGATAGGTAGCCCCTGCATTCTTGAGGCCAAATGGCATAACAGTATAGCAAAATGTACCCCATGGAGTGGTGAAAGAGGTTTTCTCTTGATAGGATCAGATTAATCTTAATTTGGTTATATCCTATGAAACCATCCATAAAGGAGAGTATGTCATATCCTGTGGTAGAATCTACAATAGCGTCAATGTGTGGAAGAGGAAAACTATCCTTAGGACAAGCCTTATTTAAGTCATGGAAATCAGTACAACAGTGGACATGACCATTGGGTTTCATCACAGGAACTATATTAGACACTCCATTCTGGATAATCAACAGTGCAGATGAAACCAACATCTAGTAATTTTTGGATTTCCTCTTTGACCAACAGTGCAACTTTAGGATGCGTTTTGTGGATTTTTTGTTGAACGGGCTTGAAACTAAGGTTAAGAACAATATTATGCATTGCAACAGAGGTATCGATACCGGGCATGTCACTATAGTCACAGGCGAATATGTTAGAGAAATCATGAAGGACTCATTGGAGATCCTTTTGCTCAGTAGGGGTGAGGGAAGCAGCCAATAAAACTATGTGTGGGTTGTCAGACATTCCTAAATTATGTTGGATGGTTTCTTCATTGATAAGGACATAGAACATTCCTCAATGTATGGCTCAGTGGGAATAGTGTCAGGTGGGTCAGAATTATCAGCGGGATTAGCGAATTCTCTCAGAGAAACCATATTAACATATGGGAGAGATCGGTATCGCTTATGGTGAAAAGAAGGAAGGTCATCATAGGCACCCATATGATCTAGTAAGGCCTCATCAGTAGAAAAAGTATCTGCATTATCCCAAAAGAAAGGGCATCGTTACTAATAAGGTCTAGGTGTAGCAAGGGAAGAGACACAACATGACATGTGTTGTGTACTTCTAAAGGTAGTGGGGGAGAAGTTGATAGCCGAGTCCAAACTTATGTAGACATGTGCGGGGAGGTCCCAAAGTTTGGTGACTTTGTGGTCTTGGTAGTGAGAGAAGCCAAAGTGATGTAGGTAGTCATAGCATAAATTATATTTAGAGAGAGCGGGGGTAATGTGTGGGGAAGTATGAAAGTCCAAAGGGAGTTCAATAGAATTACAATATTCAAAAGGGGAAGGGTTCAAGCAGGTACATCATAAACAGTACCCTGGTAACTGAACTTGAGTCATGCATGAAGTGTGGAGGGAACCACATACATGGCATGGATCCAGGGCCTACCGATAAGGATGTTATAGTTAAGATCATTGGGCATGATGTGACATGGGATGGTGAGCGTACAGGGCCGGTGGTAATGGGCAACTGGACAATGCCTAAAACACGTTTGGGGACGTTATCAAAGCCATGAATAGAGATGGTGGAAGGAAAAAGGGATGCGGGAGTCATGCCAATATGATGGAGAAAATTGATGTTACAAATGTTGAGGCCAAATCCATTGTCCACTAAGGCACGCTTAACACCTATTTTGTTAACACAAACCTAGATATATAAGGGAGGGTCATGGGCTAAGAACTATAGCGGTGGGAGATCATTAGAGGTGAAAGTGATTTGATCTTCATTGAGGGACAAAGCCGAAACAAATTTATGATAAACATATTCTGGGATATGTTTGGAGAGACATAGTGGGTAGCTAAGTAGTTTTGGAGGCAAAGGAGACAATCCGGGTATTTTTGTAAGTATGCGTGAATAGATATGCTCATGGTGTAACAATGGCTACAAGAGGGGAAAAGATAAGGATGACGAGCGAAGAAATGGCGTAGAAAAAGGAAAGAGGAAAGTAAAATATCATGATGGAAAGAAAATGAAAATCCTAAAAGGACCCGTCAAGTTCACCAAAATGATTAACTAAAATTTAGAACTAAATGCAAGGAAATAGTAATCCTAGTTAATCTAATTAGGAGGACTAAAACATTGTATAAATGTAGTAAATAACATAAAGTAGATGTAAATAAATATTCTAAGTAAAATGAAACCCTATATGTGCAAGAGAGTAGGGAGAAATGGCTTAGTTGATTGTTGTAGATGGTCGCACAGTGTCACAGGTCTGAGAATAAAATTAGGAAGTGCAGACGAACACTCAAGGGACCTTGAAGGGTAGATCTGAAGTGACTGGGGTGCCTGGGAGTGTACTGGGGCACCCTGGGGTGCCCTGGTCTACTATATGGGCGCTCTAAACACTGTAAATGCTCAAAACCTACAACTGGTATGGTCATAAGTTTGGTTCTGAACCTTCCCTGTTTTTCATGTTGGATCTGTCGGATGAGCTGGAAAATGACCTGTAATGCAAAAAGAAGTATCAAACCCTAGAAAAATAAAAGATGAATATGAATGGGTTGGACTGACCTCAGCCACCAAACTTGTGGTCTTATCACTAAGTGTTGCACTACATTTCGGACCCAGATGTAGTTCTTGTGTGTGTGTGCATGTCGTGCCCTAGGTGCTCTCATGTCAGTCACACTTTGTGAAGTAACAAGCAATAGTAACTATAGAAAATTTAAATAGCATGTGTGCATGGAATAGAATAGAATCCCTCCCCCTATGAAGTGTGTGTGATGCAGATCTCCTAGCCTTGATGCATGGCACTATGTGGATGCAAGTGATGCAATGGATGCAACTCTAGATGGAGTGATAGTAGTGTAGACACCTAAAATTGATTATCCAATCTGGTGTCCCTTGTGCGTGTTTGCTCTCTCTGGTAACCTGGGGCACGTTTATGTCACCACTATCCCATTGGGATATTATTCGATTTGTGATTTAAACACCTATCCTAAGTTTATTTCACCTCATTATATCTTACCCGTGAGTAATTAAATATTAACTATTTAATTACACCTCTTCACATATATCCTAACCACTTATCTACCCCATATTTTATCCTATCTATGTATCACCCCTATTTCTCCTCTTCCCCAAGCGGGATATTTCCCGTATTTGAGGTGGAGGGATAACTCTTATCTTTCCAGAAATCGTTCATTTTGGCCGTCTTGGGAGTCTGTTCCGTGATCGGCGCCGACCAGTACTCGGTCGACGCCGATTTTTCGGAGCGGCGTTGATTATAAATGGAAGCACAGAACTCAGTTATGGGAGGACACAAGGACGAAAAAACACAAATAGAGAGATAGATCGCCAGGACACAGAGACGTAGATTGTAACAGAGAGAACAAGAGATCTTTTAGCATCAAGTGTGGACAATTATCTATCGAATGAGAGCAGATCTTGTCCGAATCAATCCCTGAGAGGAGCACCATTATTCTGCTCTTATCCCATCAACATCTCACGTCTCCATTGATTTTCTGGTGAATCTTTTCCTACACCCAGCACGGGTGGAGTCTCGCTAGTATCTCTCTGGCTTCCACAAATCCAGCAGACGTTGACGATCTGGCCTTCGCTTTCCGATTTCTAAATCTTCTCGCACTTTATCTCGAAACGACGCCGATCTATATCAGTCGACGCCGATCTGCATCAGTCGACGCCGATTTCAAACAGTCGACGCCGATTATACCTAATCGACGCCGATCTCCCTGCAAACAGGTAAAAAGACGCAGGTAACACAAATCTAGCTTTGTTTTTCATAGTTCCCTGCTTTCTGTTGCTTTCTACCTACTTTTAGATTTCTGTTTATCACTTTGATCAGAAAATCTAGTCTTGTACGTACATCTTTTATCATGTATATTTCTTTACATAAATGAAAACGTGGGACTGACATCCATCGAGGGAGCCTATCGCTTCCTGGATCCGCTTCTCAGGAAGTCCACCTAAATATCTTTTAACGTGGTCTTTTTCTGTCAAGCATCGGTGTCTCGCAGGTTACTTGGATCTACTGTGCAGAATTGCTCATGTGCGCCCGTCTAATCTACATCGACCTCCTTATCCATCTACATCTTCGGATCTTGTCCATCAGGTATCGATATCATTGGAGTTTTTCAGGGTTTTGTGTTTAGTTTGGTGCATTAACTTGGACAGGTAACAAGCGCGAAATCCTTGATTTTCTCTCGTACTTTTTGGCAACTTAGAGTTAAACGGGTCTGTAGGCACTAACATCATCTGCTTTGTAGACCGTCTAGTTGTCCCTACCAATGTGTCTCTCTTTAGATGCTGACTATTTTCCAGCCCTCCTTACACTCATGGGTCTGTAGGTACTAACGTCATCTCATGAGGAGACCGTCTAGTTTGCCCTACCAATGTGAGTTCCTTAGGTTGCTGCCTTTTTATTTATTTTTATGCGTCATCAATGATCAGATCTACTCCAGACATCCCTTATTGGCAAGTTCATTTCTTTTCTAGTTTTGAGCTTTACTATTTTTCTTCACTGATTTCTATCAGTTCTGCTTGAGCATTTCCTTTCATCGTTTTAATCTTAGCTCTTTATGTGAAATTTTTATTTCCTTGAAAAAATTTTCTAGTTCCTTGAAATAGAAATTTCCATTTCACCATTATCCGGATATATCTTTCTGGATTTTGTTTGGTGTTTGCTTAACCTCTTCTTGTGGAGCACTTTTCTTGTTCGTGAGATTGTTCGAGGGGAAGAGCTCAACAACACACTTTTTGAAGTCCACACCACCTTGGAGAGTTAAGTCTACAGGTATTTCTCTTTTACGGTGTTTTCTCCTTTTTAGGAACTAAAAAAAAATAAAAATACAAAAATTCTTTGTTTGTTGTCTATCACATTCGAACATTTCAATTTTTGGTGCTTAAAAAGAATTTAATCGCATTTGGGAAAGAATTTGTTTGACTTGTCTTCATCGAAATCAAACACTTTGTTTTTAAGTGCTTAAAAGGAACTCTTTCTTTGTCATTTCTGCTGTATGTTTTTCATCTAGATTTAATTAGGCTAGAAAATTGATCAAAATCGGTAGTAGTGACACTATTTTATTTTTATTTTTCACCCTTGCACACAAAGCCAAAATCATTAGGTGTAAAGCATTTAAACAAAAATTCTTTCCCTGGCCTCGCCTACTTGGAAGTGACATCCAAGAGGAAGAGCCTACGCGGGGTACTCGGGTCACGCTATAAATTCACGGAAGTTCTGGTATATATTGGCAAAGCACTTGACTCCCTTATCGCAGCGGTGTGTGAAGTGCGGGGGTAGGCCCCTATATCAAGCCACGTACCGGTCTTTTACTGAAGTGCCTTCGGGACTCCTCACCAAAACATCCCCCAAACCATCCTTAGTTGGGCTATCTGAGTAGTTCCTATTCTAAAAGGCCTTCCCTAATATTTTCTTTCTTAAAAGCATAAAAACTTAAAAGAGGATAATCACCTATGCTGCTTGAATTTTCTGTGCATTAGTTAGGTCAATCTTCTTTTCTGCTTGTTTATGACGGTCATCACTCGGTTACAATCTAGAAGAATGGCTTAATTAGCCCCTTCTTCCTACGAGATCACCACTAGTGTGGAGGTTTCGGCACCCCCCAGGTCTTCCTCGGGGACCACTGTTAATTAGGTTCCCCATCTTGGTCATATAATCCTTTTTATCAGGCAAAAGCAACCCCATCACGTCCAGCTTCCCCTAGTCCTTCAGAAATATCATCTTCTTCTGACTCAGAGTATGTTCCTCATGGGGATCCTAAATTTCAGGTGCTCCTCGATCACAATCCCAGTAGCCCTCATGGACTACCTAGTACACAAGTCTATTCAAATATCTGATCAAGGACCACCAATCCAGCAAGTGTACGATTATTCTCATGAACCATCCCAGGCCTTTGTAGAACAGTTAGCCACCATCTCTCTCACCTCGAGCCATGGAGAAGGGCGGTGCCCCTGTGCCTCCTTTTTCTCTTCCACCGATCATATCGACTAGTTCTCAAATAGTCTTACCTATTCCTAACACCGCAGTTACCTCGAATATTCCACAACCTACTTCTGAGAGGTCCTCTGCTCTGGCTATAATGAGTGCATCTGTGCACCTGCATATTTCTATTAATTCATCTATGCCCTCCATCGTTTCCCAAGGTCAGTACCCCTTTATGAGTCAACCCCCTCCGACTAGTCATTTGGTTCCCTGCTTCTTGTCCTCCAGTGGGTCTTTCTTCCAATGTTCCAGCAATAATGACCTTCACCCATCCTCTAGCATCGGCACCCTTAATGCCTAATCCGGTAGTAGAAAGCCTCTTTCAGGTCTTGTTCCCCAATATGTCCAATCAAATCGGCACTCATGTTCCTCAATCTGTCCCAATTCAGTCAACAAGCATAGGAGTCCACCAATCACAGGCTCCATCCTGTCATCCAACCTTCATTTTCTCAACCACTTATTATCTCACAGCATGCCTATACACAGGCTCCTTCACATCAAATACCCCACCAGGGTGTCACCCAGAACGCCTGGTTACTCCTCTTATCATCCTATCAATCAACACATGAATCCCCCGTTGACACCTCAACAACATCCACCATTTTGCTTCTTATGTAGGACATGCCAGTGTGCCTCCTCCTCAATCTGACATGGTTCAAATTCTTTTCAAGAAAATCGCAGACTTGGAAGCCTCCACAAAAGGGGCTCGTCCTTCATACTCCTTTGAAGAAGTGTGTAACGAACCCATTCACCCCTCAGTGGCTTTTAAGCCTTATCCTCCCCAATGGGAACTTCCTAAATTTTCAAAATTTCATAGTCGAGAGGATCCTCAACAACATTTGTGAGCATTCAAACATGCTTGCTACCTCATAGTCTAGGATCAAGAGCTTATGCTCCATACTTTTTGTATGTCTCTAGCAGGTCCTGCTTTAGACTGGTACAATAACATTCCTCAACATTCCTTGTTTTCTTTCTCTCAATTGGCCTAGATGTTTGTTGAAAACTTTTCAATAAATATCATGCATAAGATCTTGATTACAGATCTTTATAACATTCGTCAATTCGATGATGAGTCTATTGTAGACTTTGTCGCTCATTGGAGAGGGATAATCAACCAATTATCTTTCTCCCTTCCTCAATCCCCAACAGATCGAGTTGTTTACTCGATCTTGTGCTAATCATATTTCTTCCACTTTAAGGATTTGGACTTTTCATACCTTTGAAGAAGCCTCTACGATGGCACGCAAACTTGAATCTTGCATGCCATTGAACAAGGGAAGCTAAAACTTTGCTCTAAATCTAAACCAGATTTTTCTCAGTTTACCAAATCAAATCCTTCCACTTCTAAAGACAAGAATCAGGGATCCACCAACGCTATCGTATTAAAAACACCAGGAGCCGATACCACTTCTAATCAAACACCATGAAGAGACCCCTCATCTTCTCGAAAAGGGACTTCATCATCTCGATCCTTCACTTCATTGGGGGAATCATATGCTTCTATCCTAAAAAAAAATGTTGGAAGTCCACATGATCGAACTTCCCCCCATTAGGAATATTGATGAAAGCCAAGAACGTCCATTCTGGTATAGGGAAAATGACTTCTGTCATTATCATAGAACCAAAGGTCATGACATTGAGCGATGTCAAACCTTCAAAAATATTGTCCATAAATTCATTGATAAAGGAGAGCTCATTCTGGATAACCTAAATGCTCCCCCAAATCAAGCATTGGATGTCTTTAAACAACCTTTTTCCCAATCATTCCCCAAACCATGATGCTTCAGAGTCTCAAAAACCAAATACTCATACTATCAGCTTCATCTCTACGGAAGAATCTTCTTTTAAAACTAAGCCATTTGCGAACACATCGACCAAATCAGAATCTCCTTCCACTTCGTCAATCGCTGGGATTCCACCATCTTCAGATAGCCCGTCTTTGAATATTCCTACATTGTTAGATACTGGATTCACCTCTCTCTACTTCTTTATCTGATCTCCCGTCCATACCCAAGACCGTATTATCCTCACCTGTCTCATCATCAAACATTCTTTCAATGCTCGAGGAAATTACATCCCTTCGAGTTTCCACTGCAGATACATCTACTTTCGTTGCTCCCATTCTCGCTGTGACTATGGCCCCTGGTGAACGTACCTATAATTGTGCCAACTTCGACGGAAGCGTCTTCGATTTTAGACTCTTCCTGTCTCCTTTCCTACAGTAGTTTCACCCATAATTACTACACCAGAAGTAGTCCCTTTGCAAGGAACTTCTTCTTCATCACTCACTTCTTCCATCACTAATGTTACTTTGCCTATTAACGGAAAATCAAAAGAAGTAGCACCAACACCTATACGCTCAGTTCTTGAACTTAGACCGAGACAACCAGCATCTAACATTGTGCCATTAGTACCCTCCCCATTTGCTTCCCCCGAAAAGGTTACAATCACCTTATGCGGTTGTGAAGTTGTCACCATCCCTAAAAAAGGAAAGCCCATATTTCGAAACATCAAGACTCTTGGTGCTTTCCCACAAAAATCTCTCTCTACGCCTCATAAAAGATTGGATTTGTCTACTGAGAAGGCATCTTCTTCTACACACTTATCAAAACCATCATCTTCTTCTACAACACATTCTTCACTAGCACCCCAAAAAGTGGACTTACCTACTAAAAGTACGTCACCCTCTTTTATCAAGATCATCATCTTCATTACCAAAAGCCAGGGCACCCTATGTTCCTCCGATTACACCTACTTTGGAAGCTTATCCCTCATCTAAATCGACATCATCTAAATCATTATTAGTTTCGACCAAGCAGCCTCCCTTATCTTTGAAGACCACAACACTTGTCACATCTCCATCATCTTCAAAATCTATTTTAGGGGCTCCCCCTCCACCAAAATCAATCATGTCTCACTTACTTCCATCTCAAGTGCCCAAGGCTGCTCCTCCAGACGTCCAAAAAAATAAGATGATCCCTAAAAAGATTGTCAAACCTAACATGCATGTTCTTTTACCTCAGCAGTCTGTTAAAGTAAAAGAGGCGCCTTCATCATCTCTGTCCTCATCTTCGTCTACCGGGTTTTACACTGAAATCCTTCACCAACTTATCCAATCTTCATCCATATCTCTTCCTCCGATTAAACCCTATAACCCTAAAGGAGTTAAACCTACCTGGTTTAACTCTGATTTGATTTGTGCTTACCACCGTACCCCGGGTCATGATACTGAGGGATGTAAAGCTCTTCAATCTGTTGTCAACAACCTTTTGGAAGAAAGTGATCTTTTGTTGGAGGAGGAGAAACAAGCACCTCCTGTCATCTTAGCTCCATCTGAACCCCAACGATTTACTCAGGCCTCTACTTCTAGTGATTCCACTCCAATTGATCTTCCACCTTCTCAAATCGACACAATCCATATCGCCACGAGAACCCAACAGTATGATAATCCATCCTCATCCACAGCGTCTCGACCACAGGTTGTCATTTCTGCAGCCCCCGAAGGAGTTCCTCCTTCCACATTAGCCCCACGACCTCGAGTCTCTATTCGTGTTGCACCTCGGGCTCAAATTCCCGTGTCAGTTGAGGAGAGTGTTATGAAACAACTCACCCAAGCTCCGGTCAAAATGTCTCTTTTCGACCTCATTCAATCCTCTCCGCAACATCGCCAGGCTCTGATTGATAATCTGCATCGCATCGCAGTGAATTCAGATGAGCCCCAGCCTTTTGAGTTGGTTGTTGGATTGAATAGACCATCAACCGCCATTTATTTTGAAGATTCGGAAATTCCTCCTCTTTCTTCAGAGGATTTGGAGGCTCCCCTCTTTATCACAGTCCAAATCGACAACACTACATTAAAACGCATTATGATCGACAGTGGAGCTGCACTCAACGTCATTCCCTTGCACACATTCAAGCAACTTAAGTTACCAAAGAATGTAGTGTCACCCCCGCCTTTCGCTCTTCAATCATTTAACGATCAGCTAGCAGTTACTTTAGGAACTGTGGTCGTACCCATTCGAGTAGGTAAGAAGCTGCTTCACGAACTCTTCTACATTGTTGAAGGGAAATTCCACTATAATATGATCCTCGAACGCTCCTGGATTCACGCAATGCATTTTGTCCCATCCACCCTCCATCGATGCTTAAAATATCAATATGAGGGCAAAATATATACTCATCCAGGAGATCCTTTTCCTTCCGCGCAATGCGACATGACCACAGGGTCTACCCCTCTAAAGAAAAATGCCTGTTCTCCTGACGGGGCATCATCTTCTTCCATACCTGCAACCAAACTACCAGATGTACAAAATTTAGAAGAGACATTGCAGCGTTTCTCACTAGGAGAGCATCCTCGCCTTTCTTTCGACAACCATCTTAAACCTAGTGAGTATGGTAGACCAGACAAACAACCTGAATATCAGCCAGGACTTGGTCGTATTGTCACCATTGGTCTACCCGATCAACAGACTAATTTCATTTACGGTGGTCTTGACATGCCTCACTATCACCCAGATTCTCCTCCTAGGACCAAACCTTATCTAACAGGGTTCGATTATCTACAGAATCCCACGTTTGTAAAAACTTATTTATATCAATGCGCATGGAAGGGCTTTGGCTTGGGTAAATATGAACAAGGTGTGCATGACCTCGCGTCCATTCCAACTCTCAAGCCACATCAAAAATTTGGTTTAGGATTTAAACCTCTTTCAAAAGCCACCGTCACTGTTCTCGATGAGCCTCTTCCTATTAAGGAACCATCTTCTCCCGCTAAGTCAAAATCATCACTCGATGTGGACGACGACATTTCCATCCCATCTAACTTTTTTTTTTATCAATACCATTTCCTTAGGGCCGCTAGCCTATAAGACTAACGACAGGTCCACTTCCATACCGTTAATCTTCCCTGAAATAGTTGGAGACGACTCTCCTACTATCAACACTATCCACTGTGTGGATGATGATTCTGTCCTCACCTATTTGGGGGCAAAGGATTCCTATCTTCCCAAAACTATTCCTTCTGACACGTCTACGCTTCTCAATGAAGCCACTGTCGACCTTAATATAGGGACTTCTAAAGACCCTCGCATCATTAAGGTCGGCCAGTCTCTTAATCCACAGGAATTAGGAGACTTTACCACTTTTCTTTCCAACCATCGTCAAGCTTTTGCTTGGGCATATGAGGATATGCCAGGACTCGATCCCGATATTTTGGTCCACAATATCGTTACTCTTCCCAACATCAAACCAGTTAAACAAAAATTACGTAAAATGCACCCTAGAGTAGCCCTTCTTGTTAAAGAAGAATTGCAGCGCTTACTCTCGGCTAACTTCATCCAACCCATCGATTATCCACAATGGGTTTCCAATGTAGTACCAGTAACTAAAGTTACTGGGAAAATTTGAATTTGTACCGACTTCCAGGATCTTAATCTTGCTTGTCCAAAAGATGATTTCCCTCTACCTAATATCGACCAACTCGTGGATTTAACTGCGGGTCATGAGATGCTTTCTCTTATGGATAGTTTCTCTGGGTATAATCAAATTCTCATCGCACCAGAAGACCAACATAAGACTTATTTCATAACTCCTTGGGGGACCTTTTGTTATCGTGTCATGCCTTTCAGTCTTAAGAACGCAGGAGCAACCTATCAGCAAGAAATGACCTACATCTTCCATGATCTCTTACACAAAACTGTGGAAGATTACGTTGACAATCTCCTCGGTAAATCCAAACGTTGTCAGGATCATCTTTTCATTCTTGCACCTCTCTTTGAGAGGCTTATTCACTTTTGTCTTCGTCTAAATTCATCTAAGTGCGTGTTTGGCGTTCTCACTGGTAAAAATTTTAGGTTTTATCATTTCCATTAGGGGTATTGAAGTAGACCCCGCAAAAATAAAAGCTATCCTTGAGATGCCTCCCCCTTCTAATTTAAAGCAACTCCGCAGTCTCCAAGGACGTCTTCAATCAATGCGTCGTTTTATCTCACAATTGTCGCACTGTTGTCAACCTTTTCATTATCTCCTCTGTAAGAATGTTCATTTTGAATGGGATGAACATTGGCCAAAAGGCATTCAATGATCTCAAAGTTTATCTTCTTTCTCCACTTGTGCTTACACCTCCACGCAAGGGGTAGCCTTTCTATCTTTATATCTCTGTGACTGACCACGCTCCGGGAGCCATGATCTCGCATCGGGACGCTTGTGGTAAAGAACAAGCTATCTATTACATAAATCGTACCCTTCATGGGTATGAAACACGTTATTCCGAAGCTGAAAAGCTGTGTTGTGCTCTCTTCTTCGCAACTTCTAAGCTTCGTCATTACCTCCTTAATCACAAAACTTACATTGTCACAAGTGTCAATCCACTCAAGACAATTCATGCGAAGCCTTATCACAATGATCGTATCACTCGTTGGCTCATGCTGATGACTGAATTTGATCTCGAGTTTATCCCGCAAAAGTCTATCAAGGGTCAGGTCATTGCAGATCAACTAGCTGATGCTCCTCTTCCGGACACTCAAGTCCCCCTTGCTCAATTCCCTGATGAATATATCCAACAAATTGATTTTGGTCTGTCTCCATTTAAAGTAAAGCTCTTCTTTGATGGATCCAAATGCCAGCAAGGGGGAGGTGCGGGTTTCATGATGATTCCTCCTTGGGGTACACCTATCCCAGTCACACACAAATTGAACTTTGAGTGCACCAATAATATGGCTGAATATGAAGCTCTTGTCTTGGGTCTTCAAAATGCCATTAATCTCGGGGCTCGTCATATTGACATCTTTGGTGATTCTGAACTCATCGTTAATCAAGTCACGGGTGTCTATCAATGCAAGAATGATATCCTTCAAAAATATCGTGATATCGTTCTCGTTCAACTCCAATCTTTCGATAAATTCACTATCCAAGCTATTCCTCGCACTGCGAATTGATTCGCAGATACAATGGCTTCGTTAGCCTCACTTATCCCACCTTTTACCGAGGACTCGCGACTTTATGTGGTTGTACAACGATTAGATCAACCATCTCATCTTAGGCAACTAACTTCAATCCATGCTATCACAACCCATACTCAGGATGAGTGGTATCAACAGATCGTTGATTATCTATCTCATTCGGTGCTTCCTCCAGATCTGACTTCCAATGGTAGAAGATCTTTTATCCTATTGCGCTAATCGCTATACTATTCTAGGAGGGATCCTCTACAAATGCGGCTTTGATGGCATTTTGCTTCGATGCCTCAAATCCCTTGAATCATCTAAAGCTATCCAGGAGGTCCATGACGGTATCTGTGGTGGACAATTTAATGGCTTGGCCGTAGCTAAACGCATCTTACGTTTGGGATATTATTGGCCTTCTCTTAATCGAGATTGTTGTGAATACACTAAGAAATGTGTCAAGTGCCAACAACATTCCAATCTCACGCACATCCCTAGTCAAGCTTTACAACCTACAACGGATTTGTGGCCTTTTTCGCAATGGGGTCTTGATCTTATTGGTCTCATCAATCCCCGTTCTTCACAGCGTCATCATTCTATCATTACTGCCACTGAGTACTTTACTAAGTGGGTGGAAGCTATCCCTCTTTCTTCAACAAAAGCTAAACCCATAGTTGATTTTGTCTATCAGCACATCATTTGTCGCTTTGGTGTTCCACACAAACTCATCACAGATAACGGTAAGTCTTTCAAGAACGTTGATTTGCAGAACCTCTGTGACGCTTTCAATATCAAGCTCATCTTTTCCTCTCCATACTATCCTCAAGCTAATGGTCAGGGCTGAAGCTTCCAATAAAACTTTGCGTAATATCCTTGCAAAGGTAACTAGTCGAGCTGGTAGGGATTGGCATTTACATATCCCTTTTGCTCTCTGGGCTTATCAGACTAGCATTCGTACTCCTACTGGTGCTACTCCCTTCTCTCTCGTCTATGGGTCTGAGGCTGTTCTTCCTTTGGAAGTCCAAATCCCATCTCTCTGTGTTTCTCTTAGAGAATTTGTCTCTGATGAGGACTATCATCAAAATCGTCTAGCACAACTTGAATTATTAGATGAGCGGCGTCTCAACGCTCTTGAACATCATCAGGTCTATCTTGAGCGTGTCAAACGTGCTTATAACAAGCACTTGCAGCACCGTGACTTCAAAATTGGTGATCTTGTTCTTAAAGAAAATCAAAATGTCACTACACTCGAAAGGAGTCAGCGTGGTAAGTTTGCTCCCAACTAGATGGGTCCGTACGTTATTACTCATAAATATGGATCTGGAGCTTATCGTCTATCTTCCATGGATGGTATACCCGAAGTGGAACCTCTTAATGCCTTGCATCTATGGCCCTTCTACTGTTAAAATCTATCTTACACGAATCTAGTCGCAAGACAGATCTTTCATCCGTCTAACAACCAGTCATATACTTTCATGGTGATTCGAAATTATGTGGTTCTCCGCCTATTGTCTTTTTTACCTTAAATATGAGTATCGCGGCTCTACTCATAGCATTTTTTTCTTCTGGATATGTTTCTCCTCATGGTAGGAACACCTTAATCACTGTTTCATTTGTCCCAAGTGCTTATCTTAATCGGATCTACTCGGGGCATGAGTGTATGCTCTTTATACGTTTTCTTCCCCTCTATCTGATCTATCTAGGTCTAAACTCAGCTTCTTCCAAAAAAGCTTTTCAAAAAAAGAAGAAGAAAAAGAGATGTTATCCAAAATTCCTAAGAGGATAGACTGATCCCTTGAAGGATAGCTACCCATACAATCAAATGAATCAAAAGATATAGACCATGCCCTCGAAGGATGGCTATCATTAAAATTCAAAATACAGACCGCTCCCTTGAAGGACGGCTGTTTCTCAAAGAAATACTCAAGGCTTCTTGCAATTGATCATCCTTTCAGTCAGTTTATACATTTTTTAGCATCACTGAAAGACTTCCTCATGTATTGATCAGTCTTTCCATATCACAGCAAACTTCCCACATTGATCAGTTTGCTTTTCTGCCAGAAATCATGAAGCTGAGATATAAGACCTTTTGTTGATCATATGGAGAATCCTATTTTCCCAGTATGAACATGTATTCTGTCCCTTGTAAATTTCGACAAGATACTTCTACTTACTGCTCACTTTCGTTTCCCTCCTAAAATCTATTTTGTGGCTAGTTAGTGTCAGGTTTATTTTAACCTCTTATAGGGCCTTACATGCATGATCTTTTGATTTCCTATCCAGATTCTATCTATGGTCGGTTGGGAGTCCAACTTATCATTTTCTTTCTTATGAGGGGTAATATTTCCTTTATTTCTAGTCAAGGTCGTTTTCACTACATCCTTAGCTCTCACAAAGAGTATTCCCCATTATTCTTTGTTATTCATCCAGTCAAATTGACATTTCACATGTTAATTTAATCAAAATTTATCATCTATCTAATTTCATCTTATCTATCAAAGCATGTATTGTCAACACATGTGAATTCTGTATATCTATTTTCATCAAAATAAATTACATCTCAAAATACCGAATACATCAATCACTTGTCTATATCTATCCATCAAAATATCTAAAAACTTGTACATCCAAGTAGACCCTACTATCTCCATTCTTCATCAAAATTAAATCCATACTCAATCACATCTATTTTCAACATATCTAAAAACTTGGACATCCTACTTACGACTACATCTATCTATATCCATTTTTACATCAAAATTAAATCCATAATCAATCACATCTATCCATCTATCCACAAAATATCTGAAAAATTCCGTACATCAAGTTACATTACATGGCTATCGTACTATCCGTCAAAATTATCTTCTATCGGACTCTACTACTCAATTATACATCAATCAACATCTATTCCTATCATCCAATCACATCTAATGAAATAGATCATCTATGGAGGAAAATCTATGTCTACATCCATCACAATTACGCTACATCTATCCATGTATATCAAAAATTAAAAAAAATAGGAGAACAATCATATGACAAAAACAATGATAAAATCTATATACATACATAAGTGTCTGTACAACAAAAAATGGGTGGCCTCTCAACCAACCCATCTATACAATGCCTTCCAATCGAGGCTACATCACTACACTGATACCAAATATATCAATCCCTATATAGTAAAATCTGATGCATTTTGGAGGACACTATCTCCTCCACCCTCCTCTGGACCAGGCTATCTCTCCTGGCCAAGCCGCCTATCGAGCTAGACGCACCTGTTGCTGGAGGTCTCTGTCCACCTCGGTCTCTCCCAGTAGCTCCCTCCTTACCTGATGCCCCTCTCACTGTGGCCATCTAGCAAATGATCTCCTCCTTGCCCCATACCGAGGCACATCTGGGGCATGCTTGGTGCTAGGGCATCCTCATAGTATCTCACCTCAGCATAGGAGAGACTGATATGTGCTCAAGCTCACAGTACCAGGTGCTCGTAATGGTGTATGCTGGGGCTGTGGTGCTGCTGGTGGTGCTCCTCCTAGGATCATGCCCTGTGTACCAGACTCTGACATGGTACCTGTCTCCCCATATTTGGCCCTGAGGGCCTCCCTATGTCGAAGGTAGCAATCCCTCTGCTGGATCGCTGTATCTCGCTCCTGGCGAGCAGTGTCTCTCTCAAAAATTAGGGCATCCCCTCTCCTCTGTCTAGAGCTCTACCATCTCCTCAAGAGCCGCCTGGCGTGTCTGCGTCAGGGTGGCGTGCTCTCCCTCCAATCTCTCCAGCACTGTAGCCATATCCTCCTTGTCAGCATCTATAGATGCCATGGAAGCTGTGTCGTGGTAGGTCTGTCACAGTACCATGTTAGCATAACCATCACCTACTCCAGCATCATCATCACTGGCTGTGGAGGTAGTTGGAATTGGACCTACAATGTCTATGCCCCACTTTTCAAAGGGATCCAAGTCAGAAGAATAGGACATAATGGAGCTGATGAAGTCTTACGCCTATACCATGTGTTTGACAAATAGTCGGCACTGTCTGTACTAGGCCGAACTGTATAACAATACTTTAAAAAGAGTGGGCCAGTCGATAACCTACATATCAGGATCCTTCTTGCCTGTAAGTTTTCCAGAGAAGTGCTCCGTCTCACATGCCACCATTGTTGAGCATTCTTCAGTAGTTCCTTCCCTTGATCGGACATACCCAATATGGTCTCTTGATAACCTGATCCGGTGTCAGCGTCCTATTCAAAATAATACTCCATGTAAAATACCAATATGGACGATCTGGCTTAAGTAATCTTTCTCTTAGTCTTTGCCATATCGGCCCGCCATCAGGAAACTTGAATTCATAATCAGATAATTCCAAATGCTGCTATGTATTCACTAGGGAGCCCGTGTCAAGGCCTGATAACAATGCTGCATCGGATGAAATCATCATCATCACAAGCAGTGGATCACTAAACTAACATCAATACCTGTCCTCCGAGAGAGTGGCATACATGCATTGCTCATGCTTCTTTCCTGAGCCTATCTATAAGCATCAAATTCAAATTCTTGTAGGCAAAATTATCCATCTTGCTATCCTCCTTGATGTCGGTTAGGCTTATTACTAATATATTTTAGAGCCTGAATGATCTCCCGCCAACTAGAAAATTTTGCCCTAGCAAAGTAGGATTTCTAAACTTCTTTATAGCAAAAATGATAGCCAAAGCCTGCTCCTTTTAGTATACAGTATAATTTACCTCAGCGACTGCTCATCCGCACTTCTCCCGGAGTACTATCTGGATGAATCATCTGCCCTATCTCCATACAATCGAACTTTTGGCCCTCAAAGCTACTGCTCTCGTAGTGCTACATTTGAGGCTATCGGTGTACAAAGTGAATCAGCTTTCTCAAAATCCTGGATTCTTTATCCTCATGGGTGATGGACATCTCAGTGCTTCCTTCAGTTGAACCAAAAAGCTTCACGTCTGCCTTATTTCCACCGTCGCACTAAGTAACATCGCTTCAACTCAAGAACTCGCGGTTAGTCGGCTGTAGTAATTTTTGAGAAATTCTTGATGAACGGCTAACTTTATAGTACCGCCACATCTGCCTAAAAATGATCGTCAGGGAGAATACTCTCTATTCACTAGGGAATGGTAACTCTTTAATGTTTTGAAACTCTCGTGCCAGGATCCACGTACATCAATAGCCATCTCTGGATACATACATGCCCATAATCCTAACATCCTTTAGAACATCCAAAGATTCACATCTATTGTACAAGTTTAGTGAGGCAATTGTGCTTCGATCTAACCTTTGACAATCGGCTGTCGTCCACTTCTGGTCGACGACGGTGGTATTATCAATCAGCGCTCCCATAGATACAAAACATCATCGTCAGATTATACTCTAATCGAATGCGTCCCAATGGTAGGGTTCGAACACCTGTATTCATCAACACGCTGGAATGTTTCCGGAGCATTACACAACCCAAAATATATATATATATCTATATAAAATAATAAAATAAGTACAACGGAGTTCAAGGTGAACCACTGGTACTTTAGGTCGTGATCTTTCTCTGCTATACTGAACTTGGTTGTATGCTGCTCATATCCATCAGCAAAACTATAGCACTCCTGGCTAGCTGACTTCGATCCAAGATCTGATCTGAAAATGGAAGAGGGTAATGATCCTTCTTTGTTTTCCTTATTGAGCATATCCTGTATATCAACTTTAAACGCGTCGGCTTCCCATTCTTTTTTATTGAGATCACAATGGGAGAAACCCATTCTGAATTCTCCACAGCAAATATGAATCCTGCATCAAGAAACTTATCTATTTCTCTTTGCCATTTTCTTGGAAAAATTAGGATTCATTCTATATGGTCATTATTGTGCGCTTTATGTTGGCTTTTAGCACATATCTACCAGCTCAATAGAATGTTCTACCCAACTTACTTAACGAGTTTGTTCCCTTGTAATCAAAAGGTGCACTCGTACTTTTGTGTATGGTACCTTAGAGTTAACGAGTTTGTAGGCACTAATGTCGTCTGCTTTGCAGACCGTCCAGTTGTCCCTACCAATGTGTCTCTCTTTAGATGCTGACTATTTTGCAGTCCGCCTTACACTCATGGGTCTGTAGGTACTAGAACGTCGTCTCATGAGGAGACCGTCTAGTTTGCCCTACCAATGTGAGTTCCTTAGGTTGCTGCCACTTTTATTTATTTTTATGAGTCATCAATGATCAGATCTACTCCAGTTTCATCCAGCTGGGGCATCCCGCGTTTTCATCTACCTTTTTTCAAACTTGGGATCACGTTTGTTCTGTCACCCATCCCCTCCCTAGTTTGAGGGGGATCACATCATCACTTTTTCTTCCCTTCTTCCATCTCCTTGTTTTTGTCTCATAACCTTGCTTATCGCAAGTTACTTGACAAAAAGGGGCAAAATGTAGACACCTAAAATTGATTATCCAATTTGGTGTCCCTTGTGCGCGTTTGCTCTCTCAGGTAACCAGGTAACCTGGAGCACGTTTATATCACCACTATACCCTTGGGATATTATTCGATTTGTGATTTAAACACCTATCCTAAGTTTAATTCACCCCATTATATTACCCGTGCAGCACATTAAATATCAACTATTTAATTACACCTATCACTATTGTATCCTACCACTTATCTACATAATACCTTTCTATGTGGATCATAGGGATCCGCCTCTGCCCCAAGCGGGATATCAACCTCCTTTCTTGAGGTCGAGCATAACTTCGCAACTCCAGAAATCGTTCATTTTGGCCGTCTCAGAGAGTCTGTTCCGTGATCGGCGTCAATCGGACTCGGTTGACACCATTATTGCCGAATATAAATGGAAGCACAGAACTTTTATGGGAGTCATACGAGGACGAAAAAACACAAATAGAGAGATAGATCGCCCCAGGAAATCAGAACGTAGATCCTGTAACATACAACTAAGCTTTCTTTTATGTTTCTTACAAGTGTGGACCATTATCATCTTCTTGGAGCATTTCCATCTTGATTATCTTTTTCTTTCTTTCTGTTACAAACACATCACTTCATTATTCTACTCTTATCCCATCGGTGTCTCACGTCTCCATTGATTTTCTAGTGACTCTTTTCCTACAAACAGCAAAAAAAAAATCTCGCTAGTATTTGTCCGTCTATCCACAAATCCAGCAAACATTGATCAATCTGGCCTTCGCTTTCCCGATTAAAAAGAATCTTAATCGCACTTTATCTGGGATCGAAGCCGATCTGTATCAGTCGACACCGATCTGCATCAGTCGACGCCGATTTCAAACAGTCGACTTCGATTATACCTAATCGACGCCGATCTCCCTGCAAACAGGTAAAAAGACGCAGGTAACACAAATCCAGCTTTCTTTGTCATAGTTCCCTGCTGTATGTTGCTTTCATGCCTAGTGTTTAGATTAGGCTGGATTAAATTGATCAGAAAATCTAGTCTTGTACGTGACATTTATTACCATGTACATTTCTTTACTTAATTGAAAACGTGGACTGACATCCGTCGAGGGAGCCTATCGCTTCCCGGATCCACTTCTTGGGCAGTCCACCTAAATATCTTTTAACGTGGTCTTTTTCTGTAAAGCATCGGTGTCTCGCAGGTTACTTGGATCTACTGTGCAAAATTGCTCATGTGCGCCTGTCTTATCTACATCGGCTTCCTTATCCGTCTACATCTTCGGATCTTGCCCATCAGGTATCGATTTCATTGGAGTTTTTCAGGGTTTTTTGTGTTTAGTTTGGTGCATTAACTTGGACAGGTAACAAGCGCGAAATTCTTGATCTACAAGTAGTGTGTAATGTTATGACCTAGAACCCTCATTATGGTCTTATAGCTTTATATTTATACGGCTCTCAAGCTTAATTTCGTAATTAATCCCAACAAGGCCGACTAAGAAAAAGATAAAGATGACCCACAGCTAGAAATGACCCAAAAATGAGCGAAAGGGGATTTGCATAGATCGAGGCGCTCAGAGTGGGACCGGGGCACCCCAGTACATGATGGGGCACCCTGATTTAGGGCTAGAATGTCGGGATAGTTGCGAAATGGACGGATAAGTGCTGGAAAAATACACGGTAACTACGAAATAAAATGTAAAATAAAGATGGTCAAAATGTGGGATTAATTAGTACTTTGTACATTTGAGAACCTTCTAAATAGTAGTATAAGACTGAGCCAAATTATGTATAAAGTGCATAATTTTGTGTCTACAGTTGTAATTCCCATTACACACACACACACACACACACACACACACGTGTGTGTGTGTGTGTGTGTGTGTGTGTGTGTGTGTGTGTGTGTGTATTTCCCCAATCAATATATACTATTATATTTTAAATTTGAATTAAATTAATTGTTTTTTTTTAAATAGTTTTGAACCTACCCAAGAACATTTTTAGACCAATACAAAGAAAATATATATTTATATATATTAAAAGTCATGGGTAGCCATTAATGGTTGTCGGAATATTTTGCCCATAAGAACCCTTTTCTTCCATGTTGAAATTTAAGTATTCTCGAGAAACTTTGTGTGGCTATAGGGCACCAAAATCCACCTAACCACGCATTGGGAATTATAAAACTATAACAAAGAAAAGTCATGAATCATGGATAAGTATGTCAGCCATTATTTGTTTCTGGAAGTTTGAAACTTCCCCTTTCATTATTTTGCTTCCCACAAGAGGTCAGGGCATCCTAGAGACATGATGTTAGTTCCATTAGATTTGAGATCAACCCCATCATGAATTGCTTCTAAAAATCAAGAAATTGAACCTTTTCAAAAATTTCAAAAATCTTGGAGGCTTCATTAGTAAAGGTCATCTTAAGGCAGAGGTGCCGAAAAATAAAGTTGTGGAGGAACTTCACCCTAAAGATCTCACACCCAATCTTCAAAAACTAAATTTTGGAAGCCTAGAGGGAAATCGAGACCTTATAGCCTTTTCCATATTTTTGTGAAATCTTTTAACCTCATCCAAATCTTACAGATGGGATGTGCTTTATCTAATAGTGGAGTTTTCAAATTCAATGATGAAATATAATCCTCGTTGACTCAAATACATTTCAAACCCTGTCACTAGTCAAAACTGAATTGAATCTTGTTTAAACATTATTGAATGTTAGACTACGACATGTAGACAAAGAGACTTTGTGTCTTATGCATATCTGGTGCGGTGGAGTCAGAGCAACATTTCATGTTGGAGAGTAATGCTTACAATGATATTAGGGCCCAGTTTGCTAGTACGGTGGTTGTTGCATCCTTGCTGGATATTTTCAGCAAGAATATGGTTGAAAAAACAAAGGATCTAATTATCAAACTCACCAACAAGAGATCTGAATGCTAGAAAAATCTTTAACAAGATCTAAATGTCGCATAAGTTGTCTTTGGTAGCCTCGTGGACGTTAAAAGTTCTTCTTCTTCTTCTTCTTCTTCTTCTTCTTCATACTATAACGATTATCTAATCATTTAAACGACAATTTGGTTGCAAGTTGTTTTGGCTCATGTAAGGCAATTTGTTCAAGTGGGCCCGAAATGGATAATTGCATTTGTGCAACTACTTGCACATCAGTAATTGTTCTTTGTAGGATTATGTGTTGGCTCAAATCACATGGGTAAATGGAAAACAAAGCAATTACATATTATTAATTTCAACAATAATCCTTTAGAATATCAAAATGTTCCATTGAATTTTACATTGATTTTTGCAAGCTTAAATAAGCTTGTGGGATGGTTTTCATATAGTACCCAATGGTCCAACCAACTAAGCTCCTAATACACTTAGCTCACTCATTAACACAATAACATTATTAATTACGAACATATTAATAATGTTTATATATAACTATATTAATCCTTATGGGATGTCTCACATGAAAGGAATGATCCAAATACTAACTCCAACATACTGGACATGATAACACACACATTTGGATCATATGACCCAACAAACCCGCTTGATCCAAAAGAATATAGGAGATGATCTAGAGAACATGCGAGAAGTGAGAAGTCCTTGCAGCAAAAAAATCATCAAAACAACTTGGTTTGCTCCTCATTAATGATATCAATGACTTGAAAACTGAAAATTGATAAAGAAAAAACAAAACATCTATCTATCCAAAAGTGCCATTATAGTGTTACCCATTCTTGGACCTAGCAACTCACTCAATACAGGTGTGTTGTTGGCTTTGTTAGTTCAAATCCCTAGGGATCTATAAACCCTGAAGTGCAATTGCATCGTCTCGGACGACATAAGCAACAGGAAAGAGTGTTATATCCATGATTTTTAAACACACTAACCTTTTAACAAAAGCAGAGTGTCAATTTCCACCAAAGATGCATTTGTTATACATTAAATTTCTCGTATTTCTCTAAAATATATAGAAAAAGCATATGCAAGTACCATACTTTTAAACATTCCATATGAAACATCAGAATTTATATTCCACGAAAAATGAGTGGGCATAAGCCAAATTTGACCATCATGTATAAAAGTTATATCAAATACAAGTTTTTCACTAGTTTTAGACTAGATATACCCCTCGCCAATGAAATTTTAGCAACCTGTCTCGATTTTAAGTGATTAAAATATACTAAACTTACTTATTGTACCTTATAGTATGTGTACTAGTTGAAAAGCTGTTTGAATCTAATTTTCATAAATTGAACTTTTACAACAAAAAAATGGCTGGAAAAATATATGACAACAAATATAAGAGTGGGTGTTGTTTTTCCTAAGTTTAATAAATAATTCAATTTAGTCTTTTTACAAAACAAAACAAAAAAAGACTAACACGTGTGAGGTTTAAACTCTTGATCAATGGGTCAGTAATTGATAGCCTTAACAAATGAAGAGTAATCACCAATTTGCCTAAATACTTTGGTGAAACTTAATAAGACTTAGCAGACTTATATTTAAGCATTGTTTTGACTATGTAGGCAAAAAAAAAATATTGAAGTCACAAAATTAAAAATTACGGTAATTGAAACTGTAACAGTAATAAAAATATTTAAACAAGGATTAATAAGACTTTACCCAGCAAACATTTTAACATGGATTGATAACACTATCCAACAAAAATTAAATTGTTTTCCACCATATTGCGCTACACGGTGTATATCAAATTACAGGGGACAAAAAACTTTTATCACATTTTTCAATGGACCATCACTAATTAAACTGCTTTCTTTGGTAAAATACAGTTTGGCGGAGAAATTTTAACCTTCTATCAAGGAATCATGAACAGAACCAATTAAAGTCATTTGTTTTGGGAAAAACAAAGACTAACAATTTTAACACCCTCAGGCAACGTGTTATGATGCTCATGTGTGAATTTCATTAATATTTGAGGATTTTGGTGTAATGGTTTGTTACATTTGGTATCAAAGCAACTTACATTGGTATTGCAGTGTTTGTCCAGGGCTTGTATAGGGCAGGGTGTGGTCCCGCTATATGGGCGTAAATCTAGTCTGTGCTCCAGGCGACGGAAGTGTGGTGAGATGTTATGATCCTCATGTGTAGATTTCGCTAATACCTTGAAGTTTTGGTGAAACAGTTCGCTCAACAACACTTTTAACGCTCAAACATGTTTCTTAACACTACCACTATATTCTTTACAAGCTTTAAACTCTTTTATAGAAACAAAATTCAGCACGATACAATTTCTTCAAATTTCTTGTACAAGGACCCACAACTCTCTAAAATTTGCTTTGAAAGATTTATTTTGGCAATAAATTGCATTAATAAAAAATAAATATATCAAGACTTCTTCAGACAAAACCTCAAGGAACTCAATCTCCTTTTATGGCTCTTCCTTGGCAGCTTCTTCTACCTCGGGAATGCACAACTATATGACTATGATATCACCGTTGGCTCAAATTACACAAGTAAATTATGGAACACGACGGAATTACAAAATATTAATTTCAACAAGAAACTGTTACAATATCAAAATGATCCGTTGAGTTTTACATCGGTTGTCACATGATGTCACAATGGAAGTGGCCCTCTTACGGACACAATGGTTGATTTGTTGTGGGGATGATTCGGCCTTCCCATCACCTCCTATGTGGCTTCATAATCCAAATAATATATTATGTAATTGTCTTCAAATGCATGCCTTACTACCCAAAGTCAAATATGTCTCTTCAATGCATATTGGAATTGCTTTTACGACTCTAAAAATCTTCATACACTCAAAAATTTAATCTCACATTAGTCAGTTAGCTTGATCCGCAATAACATATAAACCCAATATATCATGATCCTTATGTTAATAAGGGTGACGCCACAATAGAACTGGTCTTCTTGCTAATACAATGGTTGATTGGTTGTGGGATGAGTGGGTTTTCTTGTTCAACATTCTCATCTCCTATGTGACTTCATGGTCCAAAAGATATATCATTTACAATTGCCTCTAAATACATGCCTTACTTCCCAAGTCGGATATGCATCTTGAAATTGCTTCTTTGACTCTAAAAATCCTCACTCAAAAAATTAATCCATTGATCAATTGGCTTGTTCTGAAGTAGCATATAAACCCTATATCATGATCAGTATGCCAATAGGGTTGACGTCACAATGGAAATGACCTTCTTAGTAACATAATGGTTGATTGGTTATGGGATAAGTATGTTTTCTTGTTTGGCCTCCCCATCTCCTCCATTTTGGATTTATAATCTGAAAAGCATATCATGTACAATTGCTTCTAAATGCATGGTGTATTATCCAAGTAGGATATGTCTCTTCAATGCATCTTGTAGTTGCTTCTATGACTCTAAAAATTCTCATACACCGAAAAAAAATTAATCCCATATTAGTTAGTTAGCTTGGCTTGTGGTGACATATAAACCCCAATATATCGTGATACTTATGTCAATAGGGTTGATGTCATGATAGAAGTGGCCCTCTTACTAACACAATGGTTGATTTCTTGTGAGATGAGTATGTTTTCTTTCCTTTCCATGTCCTCCTTTGCGGCTTCATAATCCAAAATATATATCATGTATAATTGCATTTAAATACATGTCTTACTACCCAAGTTGGATATGCCTCTTCAATGCATCTTGGAATTGCTTCTACAACTCTAAAACCCCTCATACACTCATAAAATTAATCTCACATTGGTCAGTTAGCTTGGTCCACATTAACATATAGACTTGCGGCTTCATAATCCAAAATATATATCATGTATAATTGCATTTAAATACATGTCTTACTACCCAAGTTGGATATGCCTCTTCAATGCATCTTGAAATTGCTTCTACAACTCTAAAACCCCTCATACACTCATAAAATTAATCTCACATTGGTCAGTTAGCTTGGTCCACATTAACATATAGACTTCAATGTATCACAATCTTTACATAATCATTCTATCAATAGGGTGACACAATTGAAGTCACCCTCTTACCAACATGGTGGTTGATTGGTGGTTGGATGGGTATGTTTCCTTGCTCGGCCTTCCTAGCTCCTCCTTTATGGCTTCATAATCCAAAACATATATTAGTACACTTGCCTCTTCAATGCATCTTGGCATTTGCTTCTACAACTTTAAAAATCCTCATACACTCACAAAATTAATCCCACATTGGTTGGTCAACTTGGTCTGCGGTATCATATAAACCCCAATACATCATGATCCTTATGTCAATAGGGGTGATGTCACGATGGAAGTGGCCCTCTTACTAACATAATGGTCGATTGGTTGCATGAAGGGTGTATTTTCTTTATTGGCCTTCCCATCTCCTTCTATGTGACTTCGTAATCCAAAAATTATGTCATGTACAATTGACTCTACACGCATGCTTTTTTCCTCGAGTCGGATGTCTCTTCAATGCATCTTAGAATTGTTTATACAACTCTAAAAATACTAGTACACTCAAAAAATTAATTACATATTAGTTGTTTGTCTTTGTCCGAGGTAACATTTAAACCCAATATATCATGATCCTTATGTCAATTGGGCTAACACCACAATGGATGTGGCCCGTTGCGGGATAAGTATGTTTTTTTGTTGACCTTCCCACCTCCTTTGTGGCTTTCTAATTCAAAATATATATCATGTACAATTGCCTCTAAATAAATGTCTTGCTACCCAAGTCAATATGCCTCTTCAATGTACCTTGGAATTGCTTCTACAACTCTAAAAACCCTCGTACGTGGTGGTGCCTCCGCAACAAATTTGTACTTGCGACCAAAATCATATCACAAGGATTTTTATGTTATTTTTTTTTTAACTCTCCCCTTTTTATTTTAACTTTTTTACATTTAAGTGCGAATTTTTAGTATTTGACATGTATAAATTTTAATTTTGAATTGTACATGTTCATGCTCTCTATACGCTTGTAAATTCATGTTCCATTTTGTGTTGCATTTCTGTATTTTGTTTAGTATATGAATTGCATAGATTTCAATGTGATAACCACCCACTGAAGTGCAACCCTCTTTTGAGATGAGTAAAGATGTACCAAGTAGTTAGTCGCTCGGACTCAATCCAGAATTGATGCCTTTGAGTCCCATGTCGGATGTAGCTTATAGTCAACATTGAAGGGGCACATTGAAGGCTTCTTGTAGGTGGCCACTAGTAGAATGATGACTTGGATTCTTGCAAAGAGTGCCCATAGTACTTGACCATGGAGATGTCGAAGAGCATAGTAAGACAAGCATGGGAATGCCTAGAAGGAAATACGTGTGCTAGTCCATAGAAGCATACTAATGTACAACAAACACTGTCACGTTGATGTTAATCATAACAAAGGCAAAGATGCTCACAGATGAAGAGACGCAAGAGTGATAACGCACGCAATTTTGATCATTAACAAGGAAACATTTAGGCCGGAAATAAGAGTTGGCAAAAGTGTCACACATTATTATGCATAGCAAAGGCCATAGGCCACATACATGTTTTTTATATGCATACTAAGCAAGCAAGTGAACACAATAGTAGACAGTAGGCTCGACGATACATTTAGATCATATTTTTTATACTAGCATTTTGCACACGACATATGTTAGTGCAGCATGTAGTCCAAATAAATACCCATATGGCACAATATAGGAACACCTTGCACGGCATAGGTGAGAATGTGAAATAGCACTATGAAACAAATCAATAGTACATGATGGTGTAAGAGATGCCTGGGTGTGTTGATCATGAATTTGCTCTCTCATTTTCTGTAGGCTTCATGGTCTGTGAGATCATATGACAGAGCCAGTAACCCATTATTTCTAATGTAGATGAATGAGCAGTAACGTGACAGCAACTCGAGACTATACAAATGTAGATAGCAATACATCAGGTTGGAGACACTATCTACGCTCCTGATAACCTTGATCATGTGTGTTTAATGGCATCCGGACTTATTCAATGGCTTCCATGTCAACTATTCAAACTTTGTTCAAAAGGTAAGGAAAAGAAAGCATATGAATGTCCAGAGACAACCAATGACAACTAGAGTTAACAACATTTCACATGATGAAGTGCTTATAGGATCTACATCTGAACCTATAATATTAAATTATAGAAATCAAAAGAGACAAACAGAAAAAGTATTAGTAGACAAAAATAGATTTACTTCTCAGCTCCCTGAGGTAGTATATATTCTATGCACAGGCTTCCTACTCAAATCCTAGACATCCACAAGGTAAAAACTCTTGAAACAATTGCTGAAGACAAAGTGTTGTCCTCGCTATTCACAGGTCAAATGAGCCACTGATGAGGGCAGTCGATAGCCTCCTAAAGCATGTTGTAGATTTCCTGTCTAGCTGTCCTAGTGAAGGTTACTAAATCATATATAGCTCTGAATATCAAACTATTTAGTGGTAGGGTTTCTTTTCTAGCAGTCTCATAATTAGAGGGGACTGAACACATGCATGCCGAAAATCAGGTATTAAGTCTGTCAAAGCGCACATGTTGCTTAGTCAAGCCTAAAGAATGCAATTAACTTGAAAGTGACACATAATATGTGTCTAGAGCCAATATCAACCATACATTCACTCACTGAATAAGCAACTTATGACCAACAAAATAATCCAATCGTAAGTAAGTGCATGCAGACCTCTGGACTCAACATTTCTTTCAAAGGTACTAAGTGAACTAGGCATGGGATTTCATAACAGAGGTAACTGTATCAATCAGAGAATCAAGTGGATGTTCATATGTAGTCAGGAGGAGGTCTGCATGTGGCTATAAATATGTATGCACTTTTAAAGTGCATCTTAGCCTTCCAAAATGTTATGATCTATGGAAGTGGATCATTGAATATCTCTTGTAATATCCCTGTCAAGATAACTTTAAATAGCAGCATCTGGATATTTGCACTGTACATCAAGTCCCCTCGACCAAGGGGCAGAGAAACAATATGAATTAGCTAACTTCTATGACAACTGCCCAATAATCTGATTTTTTTAATAAAAAACAACAAATGCAACATGTAGGAAAAACAAACTTTATTTATTTATTCCAAATCAGCTAATAAGAATGAAAAATCACTAAAGAATGACATTCTGCAGGATACATGTTTTTATCACAAAATTGATAGTTTGATAGAAAACTATGTTGAGTTTGAACATTGCTTCCAGATGTAACGTCAATGATTGAAATATCGTTCCTAGAGGATAGATGCTCTCTAGCTAATACTTAAATGATACTGCTCGGATGCTAAACCAGCCCTGAATACGATGCCCTAGTTATAATTAGATGAACACCTGTACCTTGAATGACCACTACAACTATATTAGAAATGGATATTGCCTTTTCTTTAGATACAAACCCGATTACGTCCATATAGCCTATGTGTATGTTGAAATGAGGGTTTTCATAAAGCTATTGCTGCATGCCATTGGGCTTACTCAGAATTCGGGCCAGAAAGATTTGGATGAAATCCGAGTTCAGTATATGCCACATTGCCATAGTAAGAAATTAGTGAGCCTGTGATCACCATCCGGCTACGGATTCAGTCACATTTTTGACTACCAAAACCCCCCACACAACTTGTTTCCAACTCCTCAGCAAACAGCAGCGGTGGCTGTAATGTCAGTGGACTGTGAGAAGAGGAGCATACAACATCGGCAATAGTCCAGGAAGATCGCTGGGTCTGAGGCTTGCAGTAGAGGAGCAGGTCGGCAACGACGGCAACTCAAAGCAACTAATCCAAGATCGAGTGGCGGGACTCGTGCTTTGTCAACTCTTCCACTTCTACAGGTGAAGTATGTAATCAATTTCCTTTATGTTTTAGTTTTTACTATCCATTTGATACATTTACCGAATATTGTTCTTTAGTTTATTTTATTTTATAGTCACTTTGTAGATTTGTATTATTTACGATATCATATATGTATAGTTTTATTTATTTTTTGCATTATTTTGTTTTTTTTAATTTGCAAGTTTTTTTTTTTAGGCAAAAATAATCACCTGTGTAACTATTAGTCTATCATCAAAAAATTAGGGTTTTCATTTTTAAGCGTATGCAGGGTACATAACTGCATGGATACATAGCAACTGGGTAATGAACCCCCAAAACTTGGTATCCGCAGTAGTGAAATTTCAGGGGTAAGCTCTTTTGCAAGGGTTCTCAAGGTTCTACACAACTTTAATTTTATGTAAGCTATTAATCAATTTCCTTTACTGATTTTAGTTTTTATAGTCATTTGATACATTTAGGTTTGAACCATTTTTTAGTCAAATTTTATTATTATATATCATATTGTAATATTGTATTATTTAATATCATAGATATGCCATAAGCCAATTACAAAATAAATTTGATTATCAATGTTTTTTTTAACTGTTGCAAGTTTCTAAATTTAAATCAAAATTACAGAATAATACTGTTGTAACTATTACATCATGCTTCAACAAAAAAAGTTATGGAAGAATTTCATTTTTAAGACATATTATAATAACTATTAATAATGGCTAATAATCTAATTGTATGGCTAGAAGTCAAATAATTTCAAACTCAGTTTTGCATGGTTCTCAATTGCGGACAAACTTTAATTTGAAGTGACTGATGCGAAGAAAAAATTAGCAGTAGCACATAAACCTTTAGGAGAATCAATAGAAAGAAAATAGACATTTGATACATTTAGGTTTGTCATATGACTTAGTTTATTTTATTTTATATACTTTGTAATAGTTGGTTATTACGATTTAATATCATATATGTATAGTTTTCATTTATTTTTTACATTATTTTGTTTTTTCTTTACTTCTTTTGCAAGTATTTCTGAAAATTTTTTTTAACAGATCTGGATACTTTGTGTAAACCCTAGGGCAGTCAATATTCAAAAAATCTAGGGTTTTCATTTTTAAGAGCGGTTATAATAACTGATTTAATATATTAATACAGTTAATTGTAATGCTGATAAAAATTTCAAACTCTTTTGCATTTATTCAATTCTACAAACTTTAATTTTATGTTCTTATGATGATGATGATGGCTTAGATGGATACTTTTTTGTATGGTTTGTTTTATACTATAATAAGATACAGTATACAATAATATAAATATATCAATGCAACCCCTGAAGTATATATATTCCAAACCAGATTTTTTCGAGAACTTCGGATTTTTTTACGTCTTCAAAACTGTGTAAATGAGGATTTTCGAACCTAGTAACTATGGCTGATGCAAAAGCAAAAGCTAATTGCAGACAATGAAATAGTTGATAAATTTCCGAGACGATGTGATAATAATCCCCAAAATCTGCCTTTATAATTTAGAAGGCCTCCAAAGTTGGCGCCCCCTCTTAAACAATAAGAATAAACAATATAAAGTTGTTTTATCATTTCTAAGATGATTGGCGCCCCATCCTAATAATCCCCAATAATCTACTTTTATATACTTCTAAGGCCTTCTCTCCAAAGTTGGCGCCCCCGTTTTGGAGTTACATAGGCATAAACAATATAAAATTACTTTATTCCCTCTCCAATGTTGGCGCCCTATCCTAAAAATAGAAGCTTGATGCTCGTGCAACCCATTCTATCTTTGGCGCCCCATAATAGAAGTTCTTTAATTAATTATTATTTTGTCTTTGGCACCCCCACAATAGAAGTTCATCATTTTATTATTATTTTAATCCACTTCTGCTTTTTTGGCCCCCACTTATTAAAAATATAATTTAAGTGTCCTTTTTCCATTTAAAATATTAAAAGTACCCTTGGACCACTTAAATTAACTTATTTCCCTCTTTATATTCCCCTTAGCCTACAAAAAATAATAAGAATAGGCTTCAGGATATCTAGAATCAATTAAATTCTTAAACAGGAGAACATTACAGTCCACCCTTCTCAAAATTGTTTGCCCTCAAGCAATTGCAAGTCCCTTCTGCAAATACCGGGAGTCCCAAACTTTCATGTTCACACAATTTGGAACTTGTATGAACAGATCTATGTGCCCTTTGCCACTCAAAGTGTTCTTCACCTTATCACCATTTCCACTATGTTGTCCATGATGACCACACATCTGAAATGACTTAGTACGGAACGCAACAAATCTACAACACTGTCATACCTTTGGCTGTCCTCAACTTGTTCACCTTCCTTTGTCGAATGAAGCCTGGTTGAGATTTCTTCAGCATCCCCAACCTTGTGACTATGGAACTTATGGGTTAGGATCAACATTCTTCTTCACCTTGAACTCTTCACATTCAACAAGTGAATCTTGTTGATGCATGCAAACATTAGAAGTCAATAAAACATCTTTATGATTCTTGATAAAGTCATGAACACAATCAATTTGCTCCCCATAGGTTGATTGTTCTGAAAATTCCAGCAAATTGAAAATCAACATTAGCAATCTGGTAAAGCCCTTTTTTCATGTTCATGCCCCTTAACATGGTCTTCTTGGAAGTCCACCTCAAAACCTTCTTGCAGATATGATTTTTCTTTCTTTGGTTCATGCCCCACGATTTCATCCTCTCTCCTCATCACTGAAGGGAGAAATATTATTAGATCCATCAAGAGTAGGGAGTGACAACTTCCCTAAGGCCTGTTGCAGGTCTGGTTTGATTAGTTCGTGGCCTAGTTTCAACTCTTGGTCCACCCCTACTTTCTTTCAAATCAATAATGGTGAGAGATATGGCATCTCTAATCTCACTAGGAAGTACCCTATACTCCTTATAGCTAGCAGCAATATCATCCGCTTTAGATGGTTGAATTTCCACCTTTGGAACCGCTTCCTCCCTACAAAGGAATTTAGGTTGGAAGGGCCTGGCAATGGAACCAGTGACTGTCCTCTGAGTGTGTTGGTTATTGTTCACCCTTGAAGAACTTCCCTCACCATTTGGAGCTCTTTGCACATTCGTGTTTTGCATGGTGTGGACTAAGTCATCGTGTTAGCTAATTGTTCATAGCCTCGCACAAGCCTGTCAATACGAACCTCATTTTAATCCCTATTATTGTTACCCATAGCTTTCATTTTTTCCTCGAAAACAACCTCTTGTTGTTATAAAGCTTTCTTTTTCTCCCTTTGTTGGTACATGACTTCTCTATCACTACTCTACATGATGTTCAAATTTGCAGTTTTTATGTTTGTTTTTTTAATTCCCTTCCACAAGCTGGGAGGAAGTTTGCTCTAATACCATTGTAATATCCCTAAAAATAATTTCTAATAGATCTGGATATTTTGTTAAACCCTAGGGAAGCAGTATTAAAAAACTAGCTTTTATAACAGCAGCGATAATCTAATTTTTTATATAAAAACCGCGAACCATAATGCGTAAAAAATCGTTCTTTTACTTATTGAATACTAACCAGCTACAATAAAAATACTAGTGTCTTAACACAATTGTTTGGAGTTGAATTGGTGGAACACTTGCACCCTAAATTGTCACTGCAACCCCTAAAATGGAATTGCCCAGCTGACAAGTGAGAGATTTCGTCCTCAACTCTGTGCGTAAAGAAGGGTTTTCCTCCTCTATTACGGAAGTTGAAGGGGAAGCTACTTGCAGAAAAAAAGAATAATTGATGAATTTCCAAGATGATGTAATAATAAACCCCAAATCAGCCTTTATAACTTCCAAGGCCTTCTCCAAATTTGGCGCCCCCTCCTAAAAATTGGAATAAACGATATAAAATTGTTTTATCCTCTCTCCATCCTAAAAATAGGATCTTGATGCTCATGCTGCCCATTCTATCTTTGACACCCCATAATAGAAGATCATCATTCTATTATTATTTTATTCTATTTCTGTTTTTTTGGATTAAAAATATAATTTAAGTGTCTTTTTTCCTATTAACATATAAAAGTACCCTTGGACCACTTAAATTGATTTATTTCCCTCATTATTTTCCCCTTAACCTATGTCGGGTATCCAAAATTAATTAATTCTGAAAGGGGACATTGCATCTTTATTGTAAATTCAATTGGGTGTGAACCTAATAAGGGTAGAATACACAATGCATTGGGCTGTACCCAGTATGTTTAGGGTGCAGAAACAAGTTCTGTGTAATAAGGGTGAATATACAATGCATTGGGCTGCACCCAGTATGTTTAATGTGTGGAAACGAGTTTGTTTTACACTACCAGCAACATAGCTGGAACAGGTGTTTCAGGTGGGAGCCAATTTTGACCAAGTACATGCACCTGGACAGCCTTGATAAAACCCCATTAATATGTAAGACAGATGATTTAATCTGTGAGAACATGGAAGTGAAGTAACAGAAAGAAAACCACAAATAGATCCTGGAATCCTGTGAAAATTGTGCAGTAGAGAGAATTCAGAATGTTGCAGCAGGTTTAAGTTACACAAGAATTATAACTGACACTTAAATTACGAATAAATGTTTTGCATAAAATAGACAACAAAGGAGCAGACTTAACCCGCTAGCAAAGTCCTATCTTCAAACTGACAGGCAATAGAGGCAGCATGATATAAATGGCAGATAATATTCTTATGATTAAAACAGGAAGCGGACTTCAAGATACTGAATGAAGATACATGACACAGTTGCTGGATAGGTATACAATGTCTAAATCATTGTCAAAAAGGTTTAACTGCTTGAGGCAAGCATCAAGTCAAGAGTTCTGGACATCCTAGGCTACACCTTAGTATGATTCACAGAGAATCGTGAGTGACAGAGAAATGGTAAGAGTGTAGAGTTGCACCCTGTTTTGCCAAAAAGCAAACATAATTATAGTTCTGAACATCTACCACCCTATCCATATGGCTCTTGATGACTTAAAACAGGTCATGAGCACATAGAAAAAAATACTCCATGACAGAATACATCTAAAATAGCACACGTTTAGCAGAAATAGTACAGGCATGAACAGCCCTATAACTTATCAACTGCTTTTCAAACTTCCGCAAGCAAGTTTACAGTCAATTCAGTGTAACAGTATTGTACATATTCCTAGGTGTCGACGATAAATGTAATGAAAATATTTTATATTATTATTACCTAGATACATTAGAAGCTGAACAGTCATCTTGAAGATGAGCTGAACCGTCATTTCATGTTGATAAAAATGTACTGTTGTATCATATTTTCAAGAGAATGAGAATTGGATTTCACTCTTACATTTCCATTTTAATTTCACAGTTCATTTCCCGGCCTTACATTGGTATGAGGTATCAAAGCACCAAGGCAAATATCCATTCAAAGCAAATAAATTCACAATAAAATTTATTTGCTGCATTGTTTCATTCCTCTAATTAGAGGCATGGCTAATTTCCATTCACAACAAATAAATTAATAGAAAATGTTATTTGCTGCATTTTTTTACTCTATTGATACGATATATTTTCAACCCTCATTCAGCTCTTATTCCTCAAACTCAGGTCTTCAATAAGTGAATACCTTTGGTTGATGACAACTCTAAAACTGCAGAAGGGAACAAGCAATCACTTAGGCAATACATTTTGCAAAGGACTATATTTTGAAACAATCTAAAGATAAATGTGTTTCAAAACAACAATTTGAAAAATGATCAAGACCTAGTGAGGAGAAGGAGAATCGTATTAAGAAAATGGGCCACCAAATACACAGAAAAAGTTGCCAAAATGAGCAACACAACATTGGTTTCACAACTAACCCTGCAGATTAAGGGGGAATGTAACAGTATTGTACATAATCCTAGGTGCAGGGAATAAATGTAATAATAATAGTACATTAGAAGCTGAACAGTCATCTTGAAAATGAACTGAACAGTCATTTCATTTTGATAAATATGTATTTTGAATTACATTTTCTAGTGAATGAGAATTGGGTATCTCTCTTGCATTTCAAATTCATTTTCACAGTCCATTTCTAGCCTTACCTTGGTATCAGAGCACCAGGGCAAATATTCATTCAAAGCAAATAAATTAGCAGGAAATTTTATTTGCTATAATTTTCCATTCTTCCATACAAAGGTACAACAAATTTCACTCGCAACAAATAAATTAACAATCAGAAATTTTTTGCTACATTTTTTTTAATTCTGCAAAACTGTGTATTTGAAACTCTAATTCAACACTCATTCCACAAACTCGGGTCTTCACGAAGTGAATGCCTTGGTTGATGACAACTCTAAAACCACATAAGGGAACAAGCTATCACTTAGGCAATACCTTTTGCAGAGGACAGTATTTCAAAACAGTTTGAAGATAAATATGTTTCAGAACAACAATTTGAAAGATGATCAAGACGTAGCGCAGAGAAGGAACTTCATATCGAGAAAATAAGACGCCAAATACACAGAAAAAGTTGCCAAAATGGGCAACACGACATTGGTTTCACAACTACCCTTGTGGATTAGGGGGGATGTAATAGTGATGTACATAATCCTTGGTATACGCAATAAATATAATAAAAATATTTTATATTATTATTACCTAGATACATTAGAAGCTGAACAGCCATCTTAAAGATGATCTCAACAGTTATTTCATGTTGATAACTGTGTACTTTGTATTACACTTTCAAGAGAATGAGAATTGGGTTTCATTCTTCCATTTCCATTTCATTTTCACAGTCCATTTCCTGGCCTTACATTAGGAACAAGAACCCATCAAGGACTTTTGTTTGACATCATAACTCGTCAAAATGACATCTTGGGGACATAAGATCTGAAAAGAGTAACTATTTAAAGATAAAATCCCAGGAAGAATTCAGGAATGAGAGTTATTGCATGTAAAGGTACCACTAAAAGCTTGCCGATTATTCATAGCATGTTTGTACTCGGTTAAAACTTAAAATGCCAGAAAATTACTTTTCTAACCTTTTAATCAACTTCCCTGTTGATGGCAGCTGTATTTCCAGCAATGGAAACTATAATTTACTGCAATCAAATATATGTAACTGCAAATCAGTAAAGGGGGCCTTGATTTATCACTAGAAGATAATAGATTTATTAATCAATGTAGTATGTGAAAAATACAAGATAAAATCCTTGAGATTGATATCTCTCGGCATATTTCAGATAGATGTATTTAAGATATCTGTAATAGTAATGTACCAATTTTGGAATGACTAGTGATAAATCATATCAATCTAGTTGTATTACTCTGCTGGACTCAAAAAAAATCCAGAAAAAAAGGACTTCAAACTCCACCGTATGGCCAAGATATTACAATTTTTCTATTGAATTCTCCAAAGACGGAAAAAACTTCTACGTGGCAGTCAGATGGACATCAAAGTTAAAGTTGAAATTGCCCAGTGATAGTCAAATGGATGTCAATTTTAAGGTCAAACATACAAGTAAACAACTCACTAAATTACACTTCACCGCCACTACCATTGTAGAATGCCTATCGGAGTAATAATATGACATCAGTGTGATGTCAGCCAGAATTTTTTCTATATTTCAGTTTCATTCTGACTAGTGACATCAGTGGAGGGACCTGTGACATAAGCTATAAAATGAACTAAACTGAGATGTGAAAAATCGGGAAACTAGATTGTCTGAAAATATGTAAAACAAATTCTGGAACCAAGATTGTCTGAAAAATCTGCAAAACAAATTCTGGGAACAGAACAAACGATAAAATTCTCTTCTACAACCAGTACACAAAACAGCCCAATCTTTTAGGTATAGTTACCTAAGACTCCAGGATGTGGGGAAATAGGGACAGGGTTCTGATATGTTGTAATGGGGGAAACAAAAAGAGAATCTTGAGTTTCACATTACAACCATCTTTAATAATCGAAAGAAGATGTTTAATATTTCACCTATACAATGTAATAGAGGCGGACAAAAAGAAACCTTTAGTTTGGTAACAATACAACCATCTTCAAATTAAAACAAGGTTCAGTACAGTGCCTAGTAGCATAAACTAGTTAAGAACCTAACATAAAGTTATTACCAAAATCAAACTGGGCACTACTGCAGTCTAAAGCAATGTAACATTGTAATACATGTTTCCTTAACAAGTTTTCCTCCAGGATTCTAATGTGGTTTATCACAGCTTCCGATCTTCTCAGAACCAGCCATACCTTTCTTGTATCAAAACCTATAAGCATTCTCAAAACCTGGAAAGAACGGGATCATCCTCAGAAGCACAACTAGCAACATGAAATGGTTGTTTGTTATTTTTATTTTGAAGTGTTGTTTTTTTTTGTGATTGCTGCCTTTGGACACTGCAGGGGACACTAGGATGTTCTTCAAACATCCCGGGGACATCACTGCATCCCGTGCAACATCCCCAAAGTCTCAAAGAACTGGGGATGTCCCCAGAATTCCAGGGACATCCTCTATATTTTCTCTTTCACGGGTATGTGCAGGGGATGCTTCATCTCGATCCCCAAGTCCCCGAAACATCTCAGACGTAGGGGGTGGCAGGGAAATAGGAGGCATGCGTAACTCATACCCAGAAATATGAATACAACCCAAATCATACTGCTCTAGAACTTAAAGATGCCATACTGCTTTTCAGTGATCCACTCCCGAATATGAAGACAAACCAATATTCAGTGGATTAAATGTTTGTCCGGCTAGTCACACAATTTGTAGAAGGGGGAAACTCCTTATTAGGATAAGCCTTTCCATAGTTATGGATAAGGAAGCACTCTCCTATACTCAGACACACTCCTAAAGATTACTTCCTCCAAAAAAACTGTCCTTTATTTATCCTCCTGAAGCGATCTTTAGGAATGTGCTTTTTCCGTTTTCCTAGAATAGATGTGTTTCATTCCTCTTCAATTTTCCTAGAATACATCTGCTTTATTCTTAGTCTATTATCCTAGGATATACAAAGAACTCAACATTCTCTTATATCAGGAGCCCTTTTGAATGAAACCTGCTAGTCTCGGTACAAGTTCACCCGTCCTAAATGGGTTGGTGCCCAATCAATGTAGATGATGCACACAGAGTATACCAGTTCCTTACAAAAGCAGCTTACCACAATGATACCTCCCCAAACCTAGAGTGCATCCTGAATGTATGAACGGGGTAGTAATGTGAATTCCCCTAGCCGTTTCCCACAACCTCTCAAAATTTTAGGACGTCTCCTAAAGATGTGTCTTTTCTTTTTTTCACTTGTATCGAGGACGGCCATGTGTCCCCTTTATCATCCCGGGTACATCTGATGATGCCCAATAGTCAGGCATTGTTTTTTTTAAATTAAAAAGCACAAAAATTAATAAACTTTAATACGGAGACTACAAATGCCCCCTCCCTAATGCAACACACCCAAACCCTGAGCCCACTTCATTTTGCAAAAAGAAAAAAAGAGAAGGGAGAAGAAGGAGAGGGGTTTGCAGCCAAGGAGAGTTCACTATATTTACCAAGTATGTCTTTTGCTCTTTCATTTATTGAATTTTTTGTTATCAGTTAATTTCATGGCAAATGCATTCTTTTAAATTCAAAATTAGCAAATGATGACGATCTAATTTTTTCAACACATGAAACCAGTGAACCAAAAACAATTATTGCTCATTGGTTCAATATGTTAAAAAAACAGATTTATCATATCATTTTTGTTTTAATTTTCTTTTTCTTTTTTGCATTTGAAATTTGCTGAAAATTTTGGCTTGTAATAGACTAATAGTTGGAATATACAATTTGTAAATTGGTTGAGTGTGTTTTTATTCTGTTTGATTTTCCAGGGCAAGATGAAGTTCAAGAGTGATGAGGATGATAGAATGGAAGAAGTGGGCAATGGAAGCGGGGAAAGGGGGAAGAGTTCAAAGAGTTGAGGCAGCACAACTGAAAGTTCAGGTGGGAGCGCTTCAATGTTTGATTGCCCATCAAAGATATCTAAACATTCAACAAAAAATTCCATTGTGGTAGTTTGTAACGACTCTCAACACAAACAAGTCAAGTAATTCAGGAGGGATCTGCCATTGGAAATGCAATATTTGCAGCCTTGATTGGAAGGTAAACATTGCTAGGCTTAATGCACACTTTCGGCACATACTTGGTGAATGGGTTGGTCTTTATATTGAACATGTACTTGAGGAGAGGGCTAAAATGATTAAGTTATTTAATGGGGAGATTTTTACACCATTTATGACAGTAAGGTGGGTTGTGGTCGAATGTACGATTGACAACTCACGGCCTAATCAAAGTGTGCATCTCTCAATGGCAACACAAGATTGGCACATAACAAACAACATTCATTCATTCATCAATATAACATGGAGACGTTACATCACTACACTCATGCTCTCAACTTTGTGTAAGTCGCGAGTGGATTTATTATACATCTTGGACGAATCAACCTTATTGGCTACATTTTTGTGCTACCTACCCCTTTTCCCTCTACTCACTACAAGCTACAATGCTCTTATTATAGCCACTCTAGAACCACCAAAACCCTATTAGAAGACCTCCAAAAATAGAATACCTTGGTGTCGAAATCCCTTACATTATCTCACACATGCCATATTGGCCTAGTTGTGTTACAAGAAGTTGCTCATGTCATGGCATTCAGATTGCTGCTAGTCACATGTCACGGAGGTAGTTCAGAAGCAATCGATCAACTGTTGTGAATCTCGTTGAAAAGCATTTGATCTCTGCCACTCTTCTAAGATTCCTATCATATTTTGTAGTTACAGGACCAACCTTTCATTGTCAAGTCATTGACCACATCTACTTGTGAAGCAACGCCTCCAAGAAGTGGAGAATTGTGTTACTTCACTCATTGCCATGTTCTTTGTCTTGATTCAATTTCTACACCTAAAAATGAAGATAGCCACAAGCTTGCCCAACAATTTTTGATATGGATGTGGCTTGCATGTTCAAACAAGTTCTGAAATACTTTTGTTGTTCAAGGTGTCAATTTTCTGCAAAGCTGGTATATTTTCCTTGAGACTATGAGGGTTGACCGTGTGGACATTGAACCTTACATTCCACACTTCCTCGATGCCCTTGATGCGAAGTACGCACATCTAAAGAAATTGTTCGATGGACCAGCACGCCATAGATGGAAGTTTTAAACTTCACAAAGGTGCCAAACTAGGCTTTGTAAAGTAAAACTAGCCTTGCGAAGCTCCAACATGAGTTTTAATCTGGTGAAGTATCTCTAAGCTTGTGCATCTTTAAAATGAACTCTTATGAAGCTTAAAATTGTTTTGCGAAGCATGAATTAAGCTCTGCAATGGGTGGATTCTTGCATTTTACTGCTGAAATCTATTTCCCAACCATGTTTAACTCCTCTAAAGGATGATCCATTTAGCTCCCCATGCAAGATAGCTTGAAAATCCAGGGATGTTACTGCATCAACCTCTCCTAGAAATTTTATTGTGAGCAATGATGTTGACAATTGATGGTCTTGGCCAGCCCATTTGACCAAGTTACACCTCTAAAATCCACAAATCTTCTTTAGATCTCTTGCTCTTCCATCAAACTAAGTACCCTTTGTACTCATACTACCAGGATAACTACTCGTCAAAGATAGCTTGCAGATCCAAGGTTGTTCCTGCATCAGCCACCCATTGAAATTTGATTATGAGCATGATACTCACAATTTAATATCTGCAATTGATGGTCTTGGCCAACCCATTTGACCAAGTTGCATCTATAAAATCCATGAAGCTTCTTCAGATGTCCTTATCTTCCATCACACTAAGTACCCTTTGTACTCTCGCCGCTAGGGCTTCTTCCCAACTCTTTCTTCCAAGATTTCTACAATCTCTTATTGCTCCCTCTCAAGAATCTAAGTTCCCCAATTCACAAGTTCTTCCTCTTCTTCAACACTATCATCCCTTTGATAAGGACACGAGTTTGCAACATTGAAAATGGGTGAATTATCTAACTCCTCTGGAAACTTTAACCCACACATAATCTAAAAAAAAATCTCCTAATCTTCCTAAACTAACTTGTCATGTGTTCCCCTTGAGAACCCCTTTCCACAAGTGCACCAATACTAACTCTCCTCTAGCAAATGACTCCACTCTCTTCTTTTTATTTTCCTTTTTATGCCTTAGACTACTCTTTTGTAGCTTCTTTCTCACTTTAGGAAACTTTTGCATAAGTTCTACAAAATTATCAACATCTACACTCGTCTTTGTCATCAAGCTTATAAAGTACATCACTTCCTTAGGTGATCTTCCATACACAATTTGAAATGGGGCCATTCCCACTAACTTGTTCACTACATTGTTGTAGACGAATTCTTCTTGGTCCAACATCATATCCCATTGTGCTATCTTTTTTCAACTAAACATTTGAACAAATTCTCTAAATTTCTAATCACATCCTCTATTTGTCCATCCGTTTCTAGATGGCACGCTGGACTACATTGGAACTTGGTGATTAATTTCTCCCACAATGTCCTCCAAAAATAACCCAAGAATCTTGTATCTCTATTTGAAGCAATACTCTAACAATCGATGAAATCTCAAAATTTATTTTAAAACCAAGTATATAACATTTTAAGCATCACTAGTATTCTTGCAGAAAATAAAATGTTTCATCTTTGGAACTCTATCAACCACCACAAATATAGTCATTACCTCTCAATGTCCTCGGCAATCCAAAATCCATGGTCAACTACTCCCATGGACCTTCTGGTATTGGCAACAACTTATACAAACGTGTATCCAACTTGATCATTTGGCCAACGGCCATAATCTGCACCTCTCAAGTTTCAACATACCTGCTACCACTCTCAGCCATAATATGTCTCTAGCAATGCTAAGGCTCTTATCTCTTTGAAAGTGACCTCCCAATCCACCACTATGTAACTCCTTGATGAGGTTCTCCTTCATTGATCTTTGAGGGATGCACAACTATTGTTTCCTAAACGTAAGTCCTCATTTGGGCTTCTACCATCACCCAATGCCCTTTACAAGATCTCCAAACATCGGTGTAGTCTACATCTTTGTTATACATTTCCTTCGGGTTATCCAACGTAACCATCTCTATTGACATATTGGTCAACAACACAATTCTCCTACTTAAGGCATCACTACCCTGTTTAACTGACCCAAATCTATGCGTGTGCACAAATGAGTATCTTTGTAAGTACTCAACCCACTTCATGTGCTTTTGATTAAATTTAATCTAATTGTTTATGGACTTCAAGACTTGGTGGTCTACATACAATATAAATCCCTTAGGAAACAAATAGTGCCGCCACTTCTTCAATGCTTGAACTATAGCATAGTGTTTCACCTGATTCTAGATCATTTCCTTGAAGTATTGACGACGTAGGAGGAATACCTGTTTTAATGTTGGTTGATGGGTTGTTGCGCGCGTATGACTTCTGAATCCACAGCTGATTGTGAGAGCTTCCTTTTGGCTAGGAGGAACTACCTATAATGCAAAGCAAGACCACCAGAAAAAGTTAAACAATATATGCAATGAACTGCCTAGCATATGCTAGATCCGGGAAGTCTGATACTTATTAGATGGCTGTCAATCCACTGTTTTAAACAATTCAATGCGGTAAATAAGGTAAAATCTATTGTAATTCGAAATGATTTAGGTATTGTTGGTCGTCAAATAGGACTTTTAAGAAGAGCAACAGTCAGGCGACAAGAAGTCCCTCCTCTTTAATGGGAGAGGTTCCCTTATTCAGAAACGAACTTATTTACAAATGTACAGAACATTGTTTTATGGTCAAACTTGGATTTTACGAAAGTGTTTTCCACAAGGATCATCAATTACACAAGGACTGAGGAAAGGGAATAAGAAGATGAGCGGAATAGCAACATTCAGAATTATAAATAGCAGAATAATTCCTCGTGTATGCGAAGCTTCAAAGAATTTAAGACAAGATCATTTGCGATGGCTGAATGAGATTAAATTTAAAGACACAAAGTTCCATAAATAACCTTCTTCAGATTTATTAATCAAGGACACAAAGTTCCTTCTTGGTTGTACAAGATCACTGTATTTGCAAAACTGAACAGTATGCAATCAGAGAGGCTAACGAGTTAGGAACAAAATGATCTCCACAATATTAAAGGAAAACACAGAGATAACAAGAATTAGATAGACAGAGAATGAAAAGCCCTTTTGTATTGATTTCTTTAAGATCTATTTACACTTTCAGCAAATATTCCAAGTTCTTCCTCCTCTTTAAAATGGCGTGGAAAGGCCATTATATAGCTTACAAGACAGTTACTCTTCGTAACCGTTTCTTTTAATTAAAGAATAGTTAAAGATCGCCCATTGCAATACCTTAAATAATTACAAGGAATACGAAAAGAATGGGAAGAAGAGAAAAGAAAGGAGAAGGAGACAGGTGGCCAGCTACTGGGAGGGGCCCACTGTCTTCAGAATCCGCTGCCTGAATTTCTTCAATGACTCAGCTATATCTCTGCCACGAGGGACTGACGTGTTGGCTGCAGACTGAGTCCAAAATCCCAGAAATTTCTTCATCTCTTTATCAAACTCGACGTGAGTATGATAATCTTTGTTTGCTTCTTCAATGGCAGACTGAAGAGAACAAATTTCCTTCATCTTTTCCTTAGAGATGGAGCTTTCCTTGAATAGATGATCTTTGACAAAAGCTCTGAACTGAGCTTTGATTTCTTGCAAGGACAAGGAAACACCAGAGTTTTCATCTTGAAGATGACAATGTATATCTTTGAAAGCAGCAGCTGCCAGTGTCTTGAAAGCTTCTCCTTTCTGCCAGCTGTTCTTCATTTCTCCCACAGCTTCCTCCAGGATTTTGATAGATTGTCTTTGGCATCATCGAAAATCTTATTCGCCAGTAAGACGTTCTCATCTGTCTGTCCCATGAGGCGAAGGTCTACAATGCAACTGCTCCAGAGTTTAAGTTCTTTATCCATAACCCCAATAGCAGAGGATAGCTTCTGTTGCAAATTGTCTACCTTTCCATGTAGTTTAAAAGCTTCATCGATGAAGTTTAATCCAGCAACAAGCATGTCATCCACCATGGCTTCAATGGCTCTACCATAGACAGAATACTTGTGCATATCTTTGATACTTTGCACTTCATCTTGGCTTAGAATTACAGGAGGTGGAAGAGTAGTCAATGGGGTAGGGTCCAAGACTTTATCCTTAGATAAAAGAGACTTGATGAAACCTGTGAGAATCTGGGCTTGTTCTTCCAACTGTTCAATAGTTTGCTGCCCTTTCTCTACCCTTCCAATGACTCTCGAGACTGTTTCCTGGAGGTTGTGAATTTCACCTTCAGGAGTAGACTCTCCCATAGGGATTCTTGAAAACTCCAAGTCAGATGCCAGCAAGTCTGATTCTGATTTGTCTACTGTAGGCTTAGAAACCTCCAAGAATTGCTGACCTTGGGCATCAGACACTATTCTGGAAGTAGTTCTGGCTTTCTTGGCACGAGAAGGAGTGGTGCCCAACAAGGCTGCAACAGCATCGAAATTTGGTCCCAAGCTTTGAGAGGAGGATTTCCTCTTCCTTTTGTCAACCAGAGGTTGCACCCAAGCAAAAGAGGAAGAAGAATCTGCAGGAGGGGCAAGGGGACCAAGAGACAGGGAGCTCATGACACTCAGGGTCTGCGCAGCTGTTGACTCAAGCTGAGACGTGAGTAGAGCACTGGAGGCAATGGCAGTAGAAGAATCAATAGCACCCGGAAGTTCAGTGGCTCTGGACCTCTTTGTCCTTATCTGCTGGGTCTTCAGGAACATTTGCAGGAGTGGGCATCTCACTTTCTTCACTTTCACTGAGAACAATGATGTTCTCTGGCCCTATAGGCAACTCTACCTGTTTTCTTGGAGGATCCTTCTCTGCAGGTTCCTTCTTTACCTCTTTGAGTTTCTTCCTGTATACCTGGGTAGATGGAGAAGGAGTAGATTCTACAGGTCCCTAAGCTGTTGAGGCAGGAGGGGTTTTCACTGGTGTTCCAGACTCTGGAACGGATGCCTCTCTTATGGGTGTCGAATCATCCTTGGAGCTAGATTCTCCTGAGTGCCTCTTGAATTCTCGGATCTTCTTACTGAACCAGACCCTAGTCCTGATTAAGACTGGAGCAAGAATCTCAGCCAGATCGTCTCTCTCTTTCCTGTTCCAATCCAGGTCCTCCAGAGGGGGTGTGCTTAATCACATTTTCATACTCATAAGAGTATAGATCAGAATTGTCATCCTGGAGACCTTCAGGAACTTGGTACAGACTGAGTTCTTGGATCAATTGCAGGGAGAACCTGCCACAATGCCTTCTTCTGGCTTCAAAATCATCTGCACAGTCAGCCCAGTAGTCTTCTGTATCTGCCCTATGATGATAGATTATCTTGATGTTCTGTTCAATGAACTTCTTCAAGTCAAAACAGGTTCTTGGCTTGAAGAAATGAACAGTGATAGGGACCAGGGCTCTTTCTATGTTCTGAGCATCCAGAGCTGTTTTGCATGTGTAATTTCCCAGAGAGATGGGAAAGTGCAAGCCAGAAATCTTCTTGTCTCTGCAAGTTCTGTGCAACTTGTCTAGTTGCCTGCATATTTCAATCAAGGCCATTTTGTCATTGCAGAACATGGGAAGCCGCAGAGGGGGTGCTCTCATAGCCAGCAAGCCTGATATAGGAAAATTTCCTGAATTGGATGAAATAGGCTCTATACTGCGATATCAGGTTCATGGCTTCATCTGAAAACCTTCTTGCAGTATCACCTTTCGAGCAATCTGACCACGTACATGGTGAAAGCATCATTGACCCTTCTGAAATTGCGGTTGCTGGTCTCTAAGGTGAACTGCGGGCAATAGGCATACACTGGATCATCTTTGTGTGCATCTATATAGGAGAAACCAAACCACTGCCTGGATTGCTGCTAGGGTATACATCAGGTATGAAGTCATATAGAACTTCTTTGTTTGCTGGACGTTGGATAGCTGCTCCGCCAAATTCATGCTGATGATCTCTGCCCAGTTGATGTTTTGTGTTCTCTCGCACACCATGCTGATGAGCGGGCACATCCAGAAATGAAACTCATTGGTGGAGGGCAAACCCATAACCCGAGCCAGCAGGATTATGAAGTCTGACAGTTCTTCGTTGAAATCTGCTCGGAAGAGGGTTTTGGTTAGGCGAGAAGCACCTTTCTTAGGGTTCTTCAACCAAGACTTCGCCACTCGCGTCTTATATTTGTCACTGTCTTGGTCGAACATAGCCTGTGCTTGATCCCGAGAGACGACTATAGCATTGTCCATCTCTGGAATTCCTCAGAGCAGCGCCAATGGCGGCAGCGTCCAGCTTGGCAATGAGTTCCCCATGTACATTTGTCAATTCGCTCGAAGCGGGGGTCGAAGTGAGCTCCACATGAAAGCACTATATCAGCACACTGTACTGAGATTGGGAATCCTCCGGCAAAAGCTAAACCACTATCATTAATCATCTGTGCCATTGGTGTAGGGTTTGCATCTGTCATTCTTGCCCAAAAATCGCCGAAGTCGAGATGACGAGCTTTGCTGTCCCCTATATTGCTAACGGCAGACTCAAGCGGAGAAATTTGCTCCTGTCCCTGGAACTTGATCTTCATAGTGATAGTCTCGGAGCTGCAACCTAGACTTCTGGAAGGAATTTGCAAATGGAGGGGTATCGCGCAGGTTTTCAAATTGCAAGGGTTCGAGCAAAAGATAGCATGGAAGCAATGCGAAAAATGCAAAGGGGAATGCTCGTTATATAGCCGTTTGGAGAGAGAAATGACTTTAATGCGCATTGAATACGCAACCACCAATTTTAAAAGCACATACTCAGAGTGAGCGGGGAAAAACTAAGTGTGAATGACACTTGGTACGCTTGGGACATGTGAGACACGAATGCGCGAAACACGCGGCTCGGCCGGTTCGGGCGAAACAGGGAGAGGACACACAAATGCATTTGGGACAAATGGGACGAAAATGGTGCGAAGTACGCGATTCGGGTGTTTTCGGCCGAAATTGGAACAAAGGGCCTGTTTGGACTTGGGACATTCGGGACAAAAAAGTTCCGAAGTACGCGACTTGACCGGCTCGGCCGAAAATGGGAAAGCTCGCACTTTTTAAAATGGGGCAGTTGGGACAAAATTGCGCGAAGGACGCGGTTCGGGCAAATCGGCCGAAAATGGGAAAGCTCGCACTTTTTAACTTTGGGACATTTGGGACAGAAAAGTGCGAAGTACGCGGGAAGGATGATTCGGCCGAAATTGGAACAACATGCAAAATAAGTTTTGGGACACTTGGGACAAAAACTCTCCGACGGGCCCGGAAATGGGACAGCTTCGGGGATTTCGGCCGGTCGGGTAACAGAATGCACTTTAGTACTTGGGACAGATGGGACAAAAAGTTCCGACAGGGCCCGAAAATCACACAAAATGACCCAAAACACAGATTTTTTTTAATTTCACGACTTAGGCATTTCAGAGAAAAACACTTAAACTCAAAATTTTGAAAATTTTACTCTTATCAGAGCGGGGAATTTTGAGTGGACAACAGGTATCTCACTTAAAACACAATAAGAAATAGATCTAATCTAACAAGCTAGGTTAGAATAGGATCCGAAAGTCAAATAACTAGTTCTGGGTCTCTGCAGGTCTGACAGAGGTCTCAGGTAGATCACAGGTGAATGAGGGTGAGAGGGAATTAGGTGGGTAGGTCACTGTTCTGGGTTGTATGGGTAAATACAGGGACCAATGTCGGTTAAGGGTGACCGACGGCGGTTAGGTGTAACCGGTGCCGGTTACTGTGGAAAACTGGGAATGCCACAGAACGAGATTTAGGTCTCCTTTGTGATTGCACAAAAGGACTTTGGTTGGTCGGGATGAGGTATTGGGTGATTTGGTAGGGATTTGGCGAGGTTTTAATGGGTATATGGAGGGGGAATGTTGAAGGAGGTCAATGGGTGGCTAGGGAAATAATAGATGATAATATAATGATGAAATGGAGTGAATCAGAGAAGTATAACGTTTACTTACTTGGATTCTGGTCCTGGATGCCTGTGAGTGAGGGACAGAGGTGCTGATGAGAGGTTGAAGGCTGCAGGTGATCACAAATTGAAGGAAAGCTTCTGCATGGGCTGCATGTACATTCCTTTTTGCTTGGTTAGATCTGATCATTGTTGGGATCGCTGTACAGAAAAATATGTTTGATCTCCTTCCTTGCATGCATGTTCTCGCTGGAATTCACTCTCAGAAGATGCGATATCTCTCTGGAATGTGCTAATGTTCGCAAACTTTTTCAATATTTTCCAACCTTCTGCCAACCTTGAGAATAAGGTTGTTTTGGGGTTAAAAGGGTAACCGACGGCGATTCCAGCTTAACCAGCGATAGTTAGGGGTAACCGGCGTCGGTCAAGGTGGGATTTCCTAGGTTTACTAAACTAGGGAGATCCTCTTGATTTCCTCGGATCTCGTGTCGTTAACCCGCGGATTAGACTGGGAGCTTCTTGTAAGCATGCGGGAATGTGGTTAGAGGGAATGTAGGCATTGATTTTTAGGGTTTGGGTAAGTCTTAGTTAGTTATGGCAACTTACTAAGAATAGGTCTTAGGTTGAGTTGGTTTGATGAGGTGTCTAAGTGAAGTGTATGTGTGGATATTACTTAAATTAAGATATTTAAATAATAAATATAGTGAGGATAATGAATTAATTTAATTTAATTAATTAAATTAATATTAGTGGGGTGAAGGGGGCCATGGCTAGGTGAATGTGATGAAGGGTGCTTATTTGTTGAGGGACCAAAGGGGAGTGTGACCTAATTTTAGTGTCTACATTTTGCCCCTTTTTGTTGCGTAGCTTGTATTGGTAAGCGACACTAACAAAAATAAGATGTGGTTGCCCCATGTGTGAATGAAGGTGATCCCCCTCAAACCAGGAACTGACAAGGCAGAAGGCAGAATCGGTGAGTGGTTTGATAAAAGGTAAATGTGATGAAAAGGAAGGTTGATAACAGGGGAAAAAAGGAGCAAGGTCTACTCGGGTAAGCTAGGTAATGGGTCAGGGTCAAAGGTAGTAACAGTCAAACGCACGCACACGTATAAACTACAGCATGCTACCAGGTTGAAGAGCAGGTAAAACTCTACATCATCTAAGGTCGATAGGTTTATCCAAACAAGGTTGAAGTGATTCTGGTATCCAAGGTATAGGATATGGTCAGGAAACACAATGTAGGTTAGGTGCAGGAACATTTAGGTATGTTCCGGTACACCAAAGGTAGGGTCAGGATAAACGGTCACGGACAATAGGCTAGGTAAGGTCATTAGGTCAACAACACAGGTAACAGTGCCATAAGGTATAGCGAACACATGAGGTCAAAGGTCACTAGCGATGGTCCAGGTCCAAATATCTAGGTCACGGACATGGGTAAGGCCAAGGTAGGGGTAAAATAATGAGTCCCCAAAGGAGGAACTAAGGGAGGTAGTAAATGATTTGGTCAGGAAAGGTGAGGTAAATGGGTAGGGTAAAGGTGGGGTGGGGTAAATGATCAAGGTGAAGGTTGGGTGAGGTAAAAAAAGGAGGTAGGGGTAGGGTAAAAGATTAAAATTTAGGGCAATGTGTAGGTGAGGGTGACCGATGTCGGTCATGGATAACCGACGTCGGTAGAGGTAAACCGACGATGGTTAGGTAGGGCACGCGACCGATGTTGGTCAAGGGTAACCGACGTCGGTTAGGTCGGGTTTGTTATAAAAACAAAAAATCTGCATTTTTTTGTTATTCATTTGTTATTTTGCGAAGTGAGAAAACAACAAAAAAGAGAGAAAAGAGAGAAAAGTGTCCAAACGAGATGAAACGGAACAGTGAGCTAGCAGTGTGATTGACGAGTGATTGGTTGGTGAGCAGCGGGTCCATAGGATCATTGCGAGAGATTCGATTGGTGAGAGGTTGCGGGTAGCTATTCGGTGATGGCGGAGGCCGGAGAGGGATCGGGCGGGCCACCGGTATAGCGGCCAGACCTGCCATCGAGACGGCAACAGTGCGACGAGGTAAGCGCCCTACTCTATGTTGTTGATTTGATAGATTAGAGGATTATTTAGTGTTGGTTTAGGGTTTTGTTTGTTTTTTGGTTTGGTGGGTGGGCACAAATTAAATTTGGGAATGGGGGGAATATTGGGTAAAAGGAGGAATGGGGAGGGTAATAAATGGGATAGGGGAGGTGGGTGGAGGTCCAAGGGTAGTTTAGGTCATTGTAGGTGGGTAAAAGGGGCAGGGGAGGTTTTTTAGAGAGGGGGTTTTGGGAAATCGCGGGATTTTCTGTGACAGTGACCGGCGTCGGTCAAGGTTGGTCGGCGTCGGTTAGGTGGAACCGGTATCGGTCACCAAACAGGTGACTGATGCCGGTTAAGGGGTGACCGGGGTCGGTAAGGGTGAACCGGTATCGGTCACCAAACAGGTGACCGATGCCGGTTAAAGGGTGACCGGGGTCTAGTTAGGATGAACCGGGTACCAGTCGGATTATTGGGCACAAGGTCCAAAAGTGATGTGGGCTAGGTAGTTGAGATGGGTAGGGTGAAAATAGGGTATAGGAAAATGATAATGGTTGAATATGGAGGATACATGTAAATTAATGTCGTGCTTGTATTGGATGCAGGGGAGAGCGCAGTTACATATGTGGGACAGGGTTCCGCCTCTACTGGTGACAGTGCGCGGTGCAGCGACCCCGGAGGAGCTGCAGCATGTGGAGGCAGTGGGCTTGAGTGGGGTTCGTCGCTATAGACATGTAGTTCGGCAGCCCAGTTTGATGGTCGCACTCATCGATAGATGGGACTCCGCGACCAACACGTTCCACCTACCGACGGGTGAGATGACTATCACCCTGGAGGATGTGTTCCAAATTCTTCGGTTACCCATATTGGGTGCCCAGGTTTATTCTATCTCCTCTGAGGCCTCAGAGGAGCTGATTGTGTCTGTTTTTGGAGAGGGGATGGCCGATCTGAGATTCCATAGCGCCAGTTTGAGCTATGGAGAGATGTACCTAGCCCGTCCGGAGGAGATGAGGCTAGTGGTTTGTTGATGGAGGCAGTGTGCTGCTATGCACTGCCAGATGCAGAGGGTGGATGCTTTCCCTGATCACTGATGGGGGTACTCCACGACATGATGGTGCATGAGACCCACTTTTCCTGGGCACCAACATTCTTGGTGCAGCTGTACAGGGAGTTGTGGGCATATGGGCGGTTGCGCAGGTTCAGCCTGTGTTGTACATTTTTACTGCACTGCTGGGCATACGAGCACATAGTTTGTGTGTCCTATAGGGATGCCCTGAGCAGATGCATTCCCAACGTGATTTGTGCGGGTGGGGTACAGGAGATGGGTGCCGGTGATAGGAGAGCGGAGATCTGAGAGGCCCACACATGATGTGGCCCATTTCCGGCAGTTACTGGAGGGGTTGTCCGGAGTGGACATTATATGGAGGCCATATGTGGGATTCCCCTCATATAGGCATATGCATGAGGAGCTAGCTGAGCTCCAACTAGAGAGATGGATACAGGGTCGTTGTGCCAGGGAGGACGAGATGATCCCGGTAGATAGAGTCCGATGGCAGTTCGGGCTAGTACAGGACATACCTCCACCCTTCCACAATACCAGAGAGATGACGTGGAGAGGCCCTTACCTCTACCACAACCTACAGTGCCCACAGGGCAGGAGGAGCAGCCAGTGGACCGGTGGATAGATGATGCCGGATGCACAGACAGGTACAGGCAGTGGTGGGCGGCTCAGTTACAAGCCATACCACCCAGACGGGGCAGCCGGATCTAGCTACCATTACAGTGCAGAGAGACGCCCTACAGGGGCAGGTAGCTACGCTCATTACCCAGTTGGGTATACTGCAGACACAGCTGGAGGGCTCAGAGGTGGAGGTAGCAGAGCTACACGTACAGGTGGCCAGTCTGCAGGCCCAGATGGCTGGTGGAGGAGATGGAGATGGAGAGGAGGAGGGGGATGGTCAGGTGGCAGCCTTACAGGCTCAGGTGGCAGGTTTACAGGGCCAGTTGGCCACAGCCCAGGCATAGATTGGGGTCTTACAGGCCCAGATACAGGCACAGGGGCAGGGGGCACCACCACAGGCACCGGGAGCAGGTCCCAGTTCACAGGCAGGCGCGGGGCAAGGGTCCCGCAGGGTAGGTACAGGGGCTGAGACCTATGGGACCACCACAGACTGTGCCTATATCCAGGCTACGGGATGCCCTAGGTGAGGCTAGGTACTATCAGGACCAGCTGATGGTGGCTGGGATAGACTTTATATCCTATGCCGAGTACAGGGCACAATAGGCGTCCAGTGAGAGGACGAGATCCCACACTCACAGTGTGGAGAGCACAGGGGGTCAGCGAGCTCCGAGGCCTGATCAGGCAGAGGCTACCAGCGCACGGAGACCAGCTCCAGTTGAGGTGCCAGTAGGGACCCAGGAGGCCGAGGGTACAAGGTGATACAGAGATGGAGGACATCCGCCGAGATGCCTGATATGTCACCTGGTTTTTGATGTATGATAGTTTTTTGTGATGTATATAGCTTGCGTGATTGAGAGATATTTATAGTGTTGATCACATACCGGCCTGCGTGCCAAAGATAATGAGGATGTATGAGTGATTTTGTATATTTCGAGCATATACCAGCCTGCGTGCCGAAGAGATTTTGTATTGATTCATTATTTTATTGTATATATGAGACCGGCCTGCGTGCCGATGACATTTTGTATTGTATATCGGCCTGCGTGCCGATGATTTTGAGATGATGGACATGATGAGATAGCCATGTATATTTGAGATACACATTGATATGATATTTATATGATGAGATACATGGTATTATTTTTGATTTGTTGATGTGTTTATGAGATATGAATTTGATTTGTTGATATGGATGGAAATTAGGTGAGTTAGGCATGATGGAGTTAGGTTGATATATAGGCATGAATCAAGTCAGGGAGTTTAGGCATGGATCGAGTCAGGTTGGTTTAGGCATGGATCGAGTCAGGTTGGTTTAGGCATGGATTGAGTCAGGTTAATAGGCATAGATTGAGTCAGGTTGGTTTAGGCATGGTTGAGTCAGGTTATAGGCATGGATTGAGTCAGGTTTTTAGGCATGGATCGAGTCAGGTAGGCATGGTCGAGTTAGGCATGGTTTGAGTTAGGTTTGTTTAGGCATGGTTGAGTTGAAAGTAGGTGAAGTTGTGATTCATTATTTTATGCAATGAATGATAATATGGGTCATATGTGAGATGTGGTATAATCTATGCATAGTGATGATAGAGAAATGGTAGGCATAATAAATGTATGCTGTGATAATGTTTAAAATATGAAACAACTTGTTATGTATGTGGTTTAATTTCCAATTTTGGGTATAAAAGGGAAACGAAGTTAGGTGTGATGTAATGTGAGGCACATGGAAGATGAATTGTTTAGGGTAGAGGATGGCCGAGCTAACCTCCAAGGGCCCCATGCCCTCGGAGTGTTGCCTACATAGTCCAGATGAAAAGGGACCTCAGGCCGATGTAGTTCTCCCATAAGCTAGGGAAGAATATGAGGAGGTATGAAAATGAGTTGGCAGGTTTTTGGGCATGTTGTGGGTTTAGGTTTGTTAGGTGTGGGTAGATTATAGGTAAAATGATGTAGGTGAGGGCGATTGTGGCGAAAGAAGAAGATTACCCCAAAAGTAAGCGTCGAGGACCAAGTCCTGTATAAGGTAATCAAAACGTAAACAAAGATGGTTAAAAGATAAGAGGGGGCAATAAAGCCACCTGATTGGGTAGGATCATACCGAGTAGATCATACCTTGGTGGAGGTGATGAACGTAAGACCCTAAAGACATTGCATGATGGACTGTTCTACGGTGAAAAGTAGTCACATGATCACCAAATGTCTAAGTTCCAAGAAGTCCCTTGAGGCAGTAGGAAATGAGAGTGGGCATGGTTTGAAGGGTGAAAAGTAGGTAATTTTTATATGGTATAGGTAGCATGCGCTTTGGGCAAGAGAACCTAGGTCACAATGGGCAAGTCCATGACAAAAAGGTTGAGTGTTTTGACTTATAGTTGAAATAGACTGATCGATGCGGGAAGTCTATATGGGATGAAGAAAATTTAACTCCTTGAGGTCTTCGTGAAGTTGATCGATGTGGGAAGCTTTGGTTGCTCTCATTTTTTTTTTTTTTAAAGAGCTTTACATAGCTGTCCTTCGAGGGAGCAGTCTATTTATAGCAGCAGTTGTCGAGAGGAAGATGTCCTTTTGAGGGAGTCATCTTTTTATTAGAAGTTTGACTCAAGGAGTTTGGTCCCATGTGAGGTCTTTGAAGTCATGGACAAGACCAAGGTGGAGAATAAGACTCTTGTTCAAAAGGCAAGGTGAAATGACCATGGGATCTCATCTAAAGGTAGATGAAAAGTATCCATGAGAATCATGCTATGTGCAGTGCCATGGTACACATATTCAAGAGAAGATAACAAGTGACGGGTACTCACATGATTCTTGTTTAATCGTTAGTGAGGTGTATGAAGTGAATAGTGCTCAAGGGACGAGCATGGAAAGAGACAAAAGGTGAGGTAGGACTACAAGTCAACAATAGAATGGTCGAAGATGCAAGGCGTTAAGGGGCTCAGGTTCAGGTTTACCATCGAGTGATGATAAATGGTAAGCACCTGATCCATAGGTATGAGTCACGATGTATGGTCCAAGCCAATTAGGAGCAAATTTTCCCCGTTTACTTTTTTCTGCTTTGGTTACGTGTTGATTTTCTTTCAAGACAAGGTCACCGACTTGGAAGGTTCGTTCATGGACACGTTTTTCGTAGGCACGTTTGATACGTTTTTGGTAAACTTGAAGGTGATCCAGAGCATTAAGACGACATTCGTCTAATAACTCTAGCTGTGCTAAACGGTCCTGACGAAAGTCATCATCATTGAGCATGTCATGGAGAGAAATGTGGAGTGAGGGGATCTGGACTTCGAGAGGCAGGACTGCCTCTGTACCGTAGACCAGAGAAAAAGGTGTGGCCGTAGTGGAAGTGTGAATACTAGTGCGGTATGCCCACAGGGCAAAAGGAATGTGTGTATGCCAATCCTTCCCAGTATCATCAACCACTTTCATAAGAATTTTGTTTAAGGTTTTGTTAGTGGATTCGGCTTGGCCATTGGTTTGTGGGTAATAAGGTGATGAGAAACTAAGCTGAATGCCGAAGGCGTCGCAAAGTTTTTGCAATGTTTTGTTTTTGAATTGTTTTCCATTGTCAGTGATGAGGCGATGAGGAACACCAAAGCGACAAATGATGTGGTGGTTAATGAACTCACATATTTTCTCAGCTTTTGTGGAAATGAGTGGTATGGCTTCCACCCATTTTGTATAGTATTCGGTAGCAGTGATGATCCATTGATGGCGTTGGGAAGAATGGGGATTGATTTCTCCGACAAGATCCAAACCCCATTGAGAGAAGGGCCAAAGGTCTCGAGCGACCTGTAAGGCATGACTGGGTGTATGATGAAGATTGGAATGTTGTTGGCATTTTACACAACGTTTGACGTAGTCGCAACAATCATGGTTAAGGGTCGGCCAGTAATAGCCCAGGTGAAGAATACGCTTAGCAACAGCAAGGCCACTGAAGTGACCTCCACATATGCCATCATGAACTTCCTTAATGGTATAAGGAATTTCAGAACTTGTGAGGCATCGTAAGAGAATACCGTCAAAGTTGTGCTTATAGAGGAGGCCCCCCAGAATGACGTAACGAGAGACCTTTTTAAGGAAGGTGCGTTGTCCATTACGGGTGAGATCAGGAGGTAAGATGGAGAGAGAAAGGTAGTCAGGAGTATTGTTTATACCAAAGGTCACTCAGGTCAGGGGTAGCGGTTCCAATCGAGTAAACATCGTGAGGTAAATAAGAAGGTGATTGGAGTCATTGTATGGTGACAAAGATTGTAGAATCAGTGGGTGAAGCGGGTATTTGGGAAGCTAAGCAGGCCATGGTATCTGCAAACTTGTTGGTTGAACGTGGGATGGTTTGAAGGGTGTAACGATCAAAGGTGGTCAAAAGTATGTCTACATGATGTTTATACTTTTGAAGTATCTCGTTATGACATTGGTACATACCATTGACTTGGTTTACGACCAATTGAGAATCACCAAAGATGTTGATTGATTTGACATCTAGGGCGTAGGCAGCTTGGAGACCTAGTACGAGCACTTCGTATTCGGCAATATTGTTGGTACATTCAAAATCTAATTTGAAAGACAAAGGCATGGGTTCACCCTCAAGAGGAATGAGGATAATACCAGCCCCACCCCCACGCTGACACTTGGAACCGTCGAAGAAGAGTGTCATTTGGTAAGGGGTTCGTCCAGGGAAAGGGTAGCAATCGACTCATCTGGAAAGTCAAAATTAGAGGGTTGATCCCCAGAAATAGGTGCGTCGGCCAATTGGTCAGCGATAGCTTGGCCCTTGATGGAATTTTGATGAATGAATTCGAGGTCAAGATCAGCTAAAAGCATAAGCCATCGTGTGGCATGCTGATTTTGATAAGGTTTGGCATACATGAAGTGTAAGGGGTCGGTGTTGGTCACAACATAGGTTTTGTGGTTGAGTAGGTAATGACGGAGTTTGGTGGCAACGAACACTAAGGCTAAGCAAAGTTTTTCAGGGTGGGTGTATCGGGTTTCATAGTCCAAAAGAGTACGGCTTATGTAATAAACCCCCTGCTCCCTGTGTTGTTCATCGCGATGAGCGAGCATGGCTCCCAAGGAGTGATCGGTAGCGGATATGTATAGGTAAAAAGGTTGATCGTCTTTAGGTGGAATGAGTATGGGTGGTTGGAGAAGGTATTGTTTTAAGGCCTCAAAAGCTTTGTGACAGTCATCATCCCATTTAAAGGAGACATCCTTTTTGAGCAGATGATGAAATGGTTGACATCGATCAGATAATTGTGAAATGAAATGACGAATGGACTGCAACTTACCTTGCAGGCTATGGAGTTGTCGAAGGTTAGTAGGTGGAGGCATTTCAAGAATGGCCTTGACTTTAGCAGGGTCAACTTCTATACCACGGAGGGAAACGATAAATCCAAAGGAGCTTTCCTGAGAGAACCGCGAAGACGCACTTCTTAGGCTGAAGGTGGACGCAATATTTAATGAGATGGTCAAAGATGGTTTTGAGGATGGTTAGGTGCTTGGAGCGGCGTTTAGATTTGGCCAAGAGATCATCCATGTAATCTTCCAATATGTGATGCATGATGTCATGGAAGATGTAAGTCATAGCCCGCTGATATGTGGCACCAGCGTTTTTAAGGCCAAAAGGCATGACTCGATAGCAGAAGGTCCCCCAAGGGGTGATGAACGAGGTTTTGTGTTGATCTTCTGGGGCAAGCAGGATTTGGTTATAACCCGAGAAGCCATCCATGAGTGATAGCATCTCATGGCCAGTGGTAAGGTCAACCAGCTGGTCAATACCAGGTAAGGGAAAGTCATCTTTTGGGCATGCTAGGTTGAGGTCACGGAAGTCCGTGCAAATGCGGAGTCCCCCTGTTGCTTTAGTGACAGGGACAATGTTAGAAATCCAACGAGGATAATCAATGGGTAAGATGAAGGAAACGGAAAGAAGGCACTGAAGTTCCTCTTTGATGAGAAGGGCAATGCGAGGGTGCATTTTCCTCAGCTTTTGTTTAATGGGTTTGGCATCGGGAACGGTTACGATATTGTGGACCACTATGGTGGGGTCAATACCGGGCATGTCTGCGTAAGACCAAGCGAAAGCATGGTTATGATCTCTGAGAAAAGAAGTGATGGCTTCCTGTTCAGCAGCATCTAAAGATTGTCCGATCTTTAGGATGTGCGGGTCGTCCTGAGTATGAATGTTGATCTCAATAGTCGATTCATTTAACATGGTTTGTGTCTCAGAAGGTAACGACCGATGAATATATGAGTCTTTTGCACCAAGGTAGGTGAGTATAGATTCATCATCCTAACATTGAATGACGTTAATTGAAGGTGTATCGTCATCGATCATTTCAGGATACAGGAAGGGAAGAGTGGAAGGGGCCTCGCCCTCACGTTGATAAGTTAGAGGCCCCAAGGAAATGGTGTTTATGAAAAAAAAAAGTTAGGAGGGATAGATTCAGGATCCATCGACTCCGTCGGTGAGGGTGGTGATGAAGGTGGAGCGGGTGAAGAAGGTGGAGAAGAGCTAGTGTCCTTAATGAGTTCAATGCGGGCTTGTTTGGTAGGTGGTTCAGGAAAGCCAATACCACTACGGTCATTATGTTTGCGGGTGGTACATGGAATAACGGTATGGCGGCCTTGCTCGTAAAAGCCAAAACCAAAACCCTTCCACGCACATCGGTGCAGGAAGGTGTGGGTGAAACGGCGATTGGTAAGTGATTGGAAGTCAGCAGAAAAGGGGCAAGTTTGTGGTGGTGGCTCGGGTGTGTAAGTGGTAGTATCAAGTCCCCCATAGGTGAGACTGGTACAGAGATGAGGAGGACCATAAAGGAGGTGTTCTCCTATGCGGTGATCGTAGCGAGGGTGTTGGTGAAGGCTTCCATACTCTTGTGGAGTAAGGAATGTGTTGACACTATATAGGCGGTACTCCCCTAGAGTGAGGCATTGAAAAACACCTTCCAAGGGATCAATGGTTGGTATGTAGGTAGCTGGAATGGATGATGTGTTGGAGGTCGATGCGGAGGTGGAGTTAACGGATTGGGAAGCTGATGGGTCAGCCGTGGAGGTTATGGCAGTGGTAGGAATGGAGGAGGTATGTGCGGTAGTAGCGGCTGTACTGGTAAGTGGAAGTGTAGGTGAAGAAGTAACGGTTGCGGAGGTAGATCGGCTTAATAGATATGAGCACATCATTGGGTCGGTAAAGCATGTTGCATGTTTTAAAAGGTGATGGGTTAGCTGGAATGGTATAGGTGTGTCCTTCGTGTTCAAACTTTACACAACAATGCAAAGTGGAAGGAACGCAACCCATGACACGAATCCAGGGTATGCCAAGCAACAGGTTATATTGGAATTCCCCTTCCAAAACGTAAAACAATTGTGGAACAGTGCGGGGGCCCACGCGAACGTGGAGGATAACGGTGCCTAGTGTAGAGGTGATAGCGTCATTGAATGAACGCAACATGATAGGATGTTTATGCATGCAATTATTAGGTATGCGCATTTGAGCGAATGCATGGGATGAAATGATGTTAATGCTAGTGCCCCCATCAATCATCACATGGCGTACCCGTATGTCATCGATGTGGATAGAGATGAAGAGGGACTGGGTCCGGGTCATCGTTTTGGTGTGGCGCGATCTCTTCCTCTGATAAGCTAAGGGAGGCCACTTGGTGAATAGGGTGGGGTGAAGATGAAGGTGGTAATTTGGTGAGAGAGGCTACATGATGGGGTGTGATAATGGAGGCTACAGGTGTAGGGTCATTGGGTAAAACCTCAATAGATTGAAGAACCTCCATGAGATTTTGACGATGGGATTATGAGGTTTGGATGAGGTCATATAGGGAACATTTTGAGTGGAGATAGGTGTAATTGTTTGAGCATGGTGTGATGTGTGACGCCATTAGAAATGGGGTACGTAGGGCCGTAGATAGTGATTTTAGGTATGGGTGCAGATGGTATGTTGGGTATAGGATTGGTTGGTGGGTCAGTTGCCTTTTCTTTACCCTTATCCTTCTGAGCACGTGTAGTGACGTGTATCATGTTGATCTGAGGGGAGTTGGCAAATGGAGAAGGTGTAGGGTGAGTGGTATAATGACACGACGGGAAAAAACCTACCATAGGAGAAAAACCCTCTGAGGTGAGTTGGGCGCAACGACATTTGGGTGGTGGCGTGGCAAGTTCTCTGATGCGAACCATGTTAATTTCAAATCTTGGGGGTGGCTCTAGGAGCTGTGAGGGTGGAGTTTGTGGTTTTTGAGTGGGCAGTGTGGGAATGGGTGTTGGTGAAGTAGGATCCTCATCGAGAAGGTCATCATCGTCAAAGTTGGCTTCCTGGGGACACAACTGGATAAGGACAGTTTTCAAGGCCTTGCAGTTCTCCACATCGTGTCCTAGCACACAATGATATGCACAAATTTTAGTATCGTCAAACCCTTTTGGCTTGGGTTTGAGGCGTGTCATAAGGCTCTGAGTGGCGGTAATGTGATGACAGAATTCTCAAGGAGGTTGGTTAAAATTTTGGCATAAGACCTTGCTAATGGATCGCAATGAGAAGTGAACATGGGTTTGGGTGTAGGTGCAATTGATTGTCGAGGAAAATGATCTTTGGAAGAGGAGGAGCGGGTTGAGCTATGGGTTTGGGTGCTGGCATGGTTTTGGGTGTCGGTCATGCTTGTTTAGGTAGGGGTATAGTAGATGGACGGGTAGGAGGGTGTGTGGTTGTTTTGACTACCTTATTGTGGGGTAACCCACCTTTTCTGAAAAGCATACACATTAATTTTCTTCCTTGATAACCCACCTTTTCTTTCTATTTTGCTCTAAAGGAAACCTTTCTTTTGGTGTAATTAAAAAGAACCATTTCTTTATGTTTTTTGCATTGTAGTGAAAGAGCATCCCTCTTCCTCATCTTATTGTGTCATCCAGCTTCACACTTCGATTTGGGCTTAAAAATAAGTGCATTGCATTCTAATTTATCGCATTAGCTTGCATTAATTGCAGGCAACCTATACGCTGGAAGTCATGACCAGCTGATGGTTGACAAACGAACCGTAGAAAGCACTTTCTTTCTCTCTCTCTCTGAGTCTTACCAAACCTCACAAAAATTGAAAATACACACATTCTTAAACAACATCTTACTTGGAAGAAGCTGTAGGTGATCACACGATCACGGCACAGTGGGCTCGCTGCTCTGTCGAGTCATACTTCAGAGCATGGCCCGCCCCCACCATAACATACCTAAAACCTCACCTTTTAGATCTCCTTCTTCGTAGGAAGCCATCCTCACCAAAAAACTCTATTTCACAATTCATGTGTCAGTCCTTAAATAGCATAAGCTAAACAAACATAATAGAAAAGGCACTCTTAGGATCGCATTTTTCTTAGTGTTTCTGCTTGGCTAGCGTTTTGAGGTGAGAGATCACGTTCTTCATTTTTCTTGTTCATCCTTACACGCTCCTCGTCACAGCTGGTGTATTCTGGCTTCACCTGAGTGTGCCTGGGCCATATCATCATCATTCCCAGAATTTTGGGTCTGATTCTACATTAGATTTTAATTCACAACCACTTTTCTTTCATCGTTGTTTCAATTTCACAATAACCGTTGTCGGTTACCCTCTGACCACCGTCGCTTATACCCAACCGACATCGGTTCCAGGTCCTTTTGTTAACCTACCCAAAAGGACATTTTATTCATTTTCTTCCACTTTTCACAGTCCCTGTCACTGCCACCATTCCCATTGACATTGTAAAACACCATCAGATTTGGCATACCTGTCAAATTTGACCTTCTACCTAGTTTTTCACTCACTAATCATTTTCTACAATGATCGGCAACGGTTACCCCTGACCGGCATCGGTTTGCCTTAACCGGCATCGGTTAGCCTATTTTACTTTCCAACCACCATTTGGTACCTAATCCACTTTTTACCATCAGATTCATCTGTTCCTGTTGTTTTTTGTGTCATTTACAGAGAAGCAGCCCTACCTGATCAGTACTAGTTCACATGGTGCTAACCCAAAGACAAGCAAGCGCACTCGTATTTCATGCCAATTGTCAACCACTCCCACTTAGTCCTTCACCACCTTCCATTTTATCACCAGCCATGGATCCCATCCAACCTATCACTATCGCTACCAGAGATAAGGAATTCGCACGACTCCTTGACCAAAACCCTGCCGCCTTGCAGTTTTACCTTTCCCACTCGTCCACTCGAGATGCCTCGAGTCAGTTGATATATGGCATGCCCGTATCTATCCCCCCGACTCTTGCTCCCACTCCTGCATCGGCTCCATCTAGCTTTGTGTTGCCCGCATCTACCTTACCCCCAGTCGTTTCACAGCTAGGTCCTATACCCGCTATGAGTGTCGCGTCTGCCACCTCCGTTACCCCCGCCACATCCACCATACCCTCGACAACTACCCAAAATGCAACCTCATCTGCCCCTAATGTCTCACACATACCCGTAGCTACACTACCACCTCCCGTGTCGGTGACCCCTACCCCTTTTCAAAACGTGGTCCTTTCCATTCCACAATCGTTAACTCCCATTGCCACTAGGGTTACCACGACCCTTCCACCTTCATATACATACTATCAGCCACCTCCCGTTTCCTCCATTATTCACTCAGGGTACGTACCCCCTGTTTCACTGCCTTCTTCCCAATCAACCTACATGGCAGCACCATACACTAGAGTGTCAGCCCCATTATATGCCCAAAACCAACCCTCTCACGCTACAGGAGGCACCCAATCATTACAACCTACCAACGACCTAATCAAATTGATGTTGGACAAGATGCAGACATTAGAGGCATTGGTTTCCGGCTCCCGCAACACTCACCTACGACAAGATTTGCAACGAGCCCATCCACCCATCCATTCCTATCCGCCCATACCCCGTGCATTGGGAAATGCCTAAATTCAATCATTTCAGTAGCAGCATTTGCGGTCGTTCAAACACGGGTGTTATTTAATCGCTCACGATGATGCCTTGCTCTTGAGAACTTTCCCCATGTCTTTGACTGGACCTGCATTAGATTGGTATAGTGGGTTACCTAAACACTCCATATTCTCATTCAATCAGCTAGCCCAAGCCTTCTTGGATCATTTCTCTATCAATATCGTCAAGAAGGTTACCATGACCGACCTATACTCCACGCGTCAGTATGAGGACGAATCTATCGCAGATTTTGTCGCTCGTTGGCATAGCTTGATCAACCAACTCACCTTCCAACTGCCACAAACAGAACTCATCGAGCTCTTCACACGGGCTTTTGCTAGACATATCTCACCGACCTTGCAGGTCCAAACCTTCCGAACATTCGATGAAGCATTCGCTATGGCACGAAAGTTAGAGATTCGGGCCATCGAAGAGAAGAAAATCCAATTACGCAATAAGAATTCGGCATTCAAGTCGAATGATACCTCTTCTTCTTCCAAACCACAAAACAATTATTCAAAGGCTAAGGGCACCGTTAACGCAGTGGTACTCAAGGCTGGCCCAACTCATCCATCAAGATTCAAATCAGGCTACCCCCTCATCTAATCTTTCACCCGTCCAAACTTTTCAATTTAGACGAGAGCAACAGAAATACACCCCAATTGGGGAACCTTACTCTTCCATCTTAGAAAAGCTTATCAAAGCCGGGGTCATCACCCTTCCACCCATAACTACTCGCCCCATGCCCGCATGGTATAAAGAACATGACTTTTGTAACTATCATCGAGTAAAGGGTCATGTGACGGCAATTGTATCACTTTCAAAAATATTGTCCAAGAAATGCTCAAGAAAGACGAGTTAACCATGGATAATCCTAACACACCTACCAACCAAAACCTACACATCTTCAAGAAACCATTTCCCAACCATGCCCCTTCATCTGATCAAACCGGCGAGACCTCAACTCATGATACCCATCAAATCAAATCGGTGAGACCTCAACTCATCCATCAAATCAGGCTACCCCGAAATCCTCCTTCCGTATCAGAACCAACCTCCCCTGTTCCTTCACCCACAGAGGAACATCTTTCATCTCCTTCACCTACGAAGGAGTCTTCCGCTAACATCGAGACCATCTCACCCCTGGCTTCTCCACTTAGAGAACTTTTACCCACAGTACCTCCTCCACCCATAGAGGAGAACCCATTATCTCCTCCACCCACAGAGGAGCACCTATCTGTTCCTCCACTTGCAGAGGAGCTTCCATCACCTTCTACACCTACCATAGACCCAGTTGAGATACCTTTGCCTCTTGGTGAGCATTATCCATCCGCTACCCAAAATCTTGCAGACCTACTTTCAGCTCTCTTACCCACGGAAGCTGAAGCTAGTCAATTTCCCGTCTCTAAGACACATTTTACAGGAATTGCCATTAGGTCCTCATCAACTCCACCTACAAACGTGTCGTTCTCGCGTTTGGCCGATCACTTAGATTATGTGGATAGAGCCTTATTATGGGGACACCTTTTGCTTTTTGTCTCAACGCAGATGCAGAGGTCACTTGCTGATACTTCCACTATCTACCCAAAAGTATTCCAACCAATCGAACCAAACACAACCACCTCTATCACAACTCCTTCCACGACACCCATCATAACTTCACATACACCCTTACCCATAACCCAAACTACATCTAAACCCAAACCCACACCTATGACATCATCCTCGACTAAACCTATTACCACTTTAGGGGTCTCCTCGACTACCAGCCTTACTCATCCAACTATCAAACTAGATTTAGTTACATCCTCCAAAGTCAACACCACACCTACTCCAACACCCAAGCAAAGGCACCAAACTCATAGAACTCATACCCCGGCTACGCCAATCACACCTGCACCTGTCCCATCCGCCTTATGATCTCAGCTTCCCCACATGGTCAAGCAACCTCCACCCATCAGTAAACCAAAAGCACAACCCATTCCTTCCTCACAAACCTCTAATCTCCCCAGACACCCAACACAACTTACACCAACACCTAACAGCATCTTTACCACCCATACCTCCAATACCCTCAGCTATTACTTCACTGCCCACTACATTTCAATCTCTATCCCTTACACCTTTTGCACGACCCGCATCCTCTACCTTCACAGCACCTTCGTTATCCCCATGGGTAACTCGTCCTCTTCCCCCCATCTGCTTTCCCTTCTAGACTTCGTACACATATCACCTTTACCCAAGAAGGTGTGACCCAAAAACAAAATTCCACTACCCCACAATAAGGTAGTCAAAACAACCACACACCCTCCTACCCGTCCATCTACTATACCCCTACCTAAACAAGCACGACCGACACCCAAAACCATACCATCACCCAAACCCATAGCTCGACCCGCTCCTCTTCCAAAGACCGTTCCTCGACAATCAACCACACCTACACCCAAACCCACGTTCACTTCCCATTGTGATCCACTAACAGGGTCCTGTGCCAAAATTTTAACCAACCTCGAGACTTCTGTCATCACATTACCTCCACTCAAACCTTACGACCCCCTCAAACCCAAGCCAAAAGGGTTTGACGATACTAAAATTTGTGTATACCATCGTGTGCCAGGGCACGATGTGGAGAACTGCAAGGCCTTGAAAACCGTCCTGATCCCTTTGGCCCCTCGACAAATAAGCACCCTTCATCACATTCACCTAGCCATGGCCCCCTTCACCCCACTACTATTAATTTAATTAATTAAATTAAATTAATTCATTATCCTCACTATATTTATTATTTAAATATCTTAATTTAAATAATATCACCACATACACTTCACTTAGACACCTCATCAAGCCAACTCAACCTAAGACCTATTCTTAGGAAGTTGCCATAACTAACTAAAACTTACCCAAACCCTAAAAATCAATGCCTACATTCCCTCTAACCACATTCCCGCATGCTTACAAGAAGCTTCCAGTCTAATCCGCGGGGTTAACGACACGAGATCCAAGAAAATCAAGAGGATCTCCCTAGTTCAGTAAACTTAGGAAATCCCGCCTTGACCGACGCCGGTTATCCCTAACCGTCGCCAGTTAAGACGGAACCGCTGTCGGTTACCCTTTTAACCCCAAAACAACCTTATTCTCAAGGTTGGCAAAAGGTTAGAAAAGATTGAAAAAGTTGGCGAACATTAGCACATTCCAGAGAGATATCGCATCTTCTGAGAGTGAATTCCAGTGAGAACACACATGCAAGGAAGCAGATCAAGCATCTATTCCTGCACAGCCATCCCAACAATGACCTGATCTAACTAAGCAAAGAGGAATGTACATGCAGCCCATGCAGAAGCTTTCCTTCAATTTGTGATCACCTGCAGCCTTCAACCTCTCATCAGCACCTCCGTCCCTCACTCACAGGCATCCAGGACCAGAATCCAAGTAAGTAAACGTTATACTTCTCTGGTTCATTCCATTTCATCATTATATTATCATCTATTATTTACCTAGCCACCCATTGACCTCCTTCAACATTCCCCCTCCATATACCCATTAAAACCTCGCCAAATCCCTCCCAAATAACCCAATACCTCATCCGACCAACCTAAGTCCTTTTGTGCAATCACAAAGGAGACCTAAATCTTGGTCTGTGGCATTCCCTGTTTTCCACAGTAACGGGCACCGGTTACACCTAACCGCTGTCAGTCACCCTTAACCGACATCGGTCCCTATATTTGCCCATACAACCCAAAACAATGACCTACCCACCTAATTCCCTCCCACCCTCATTCACCTGTGATCTACCTGAGACCTTTGTCAGACCTGCAGAGACCCAGAACCAGTTATTTGACCTTCGGATCCTATTCTAACCTAGCTTGTTAGATTAGATCTATTTCTTATTGTGTTTTTAGTGAGATACCTAAATCATTTCGAATTACAATAGGTTTTACCTTATTTACTACATTGAATTGTTTAAAACAGTGGACTGACAGCCATCTAGGAAGTATCACACTTCCCGGATCTAGCATACGCTAGACAGTTCACTGCATATATTGTTTAACTTTTTCTGGTGGTCTTGCTTTGCATTATAGGTAGTTCCTCCTAGCCAAAAGGAAGCTCTCACAATCAGCTGTGGATTCAGAAGTCATACGCGCGCAAGAACCCATCAACCAGCATTAAAACAGGTATTCCTCCTACGCCCATTACCCTATCTGTTTCGTCAATACTTTAAGGAAATGATCTAGAATCAGGGGAAACATTTTGACACGTCCGGTGGAACCAAAGGGGAGTGTGACCTAATTTTAGTGTCTACACATAGAAATCTTGATCATACAATGAATATTTATGCTTTTCCTCATTCAATTTCTCACTAGAATACAAAATCAATCTTCTCTCTTGACTCAACGCTGCACCAAATGTTGTTCCAATTAAATCACAGAACGTGAAATGTTATCAAAATCTAGCAAGGCCAACACAAGCTTCTTTGCAGCTGTCCTTTTAGACCACTCAAGATTATTCGTAGCTTGGGATATCATCCTTTCTCTGTGAAAACACTCAATGGCGCACTGCACACACACTCCACTAAAGTTTCTAATAAACTTCCTATAGAAACTTGTTAATCCATGAAAACTTCTCATCTCAATAGAGCATACTTTGGCATTGGCCATTTCAATATTGCTTTGACTTTCTCTTGATAAGTCTTCAATCCTCCATGTGAAATCACAAATCCTAGATATACGAGCTCTTTCTTCATGAATGAATACTTCCCTAATTTTATCAACAACTTCCCCTGCCTCAGCTTCTGTAAGACCTTTTTTAGGTGAAACAAATGCTCCTTTATCCTATTCAAAATCAATGTCATCCAAGTACACTACAAATATCCCAAGAAATGGCTTCATTGATTCACTCATCAACCTCAAAAATATACTAAGGATATTGGTTAATCCAAATGACATTACTGACCATTCATATAATCCATCTAAAAGCCATTCTTGATTCATCTGCAATCCTAATTTGATGGTAAGCACTCTTCAAATCAATCTTGGTGAAGTACTTCACTCCACCAAACAATCTGACAAATCATTTATCCTTGGCACCCAGAATCAGTACTTGATGGTTAGCTTCTTCATAGCTCTTGAAATTGTACACATTCTCCATCCTTCTTTGGTGTAAGCACTACAAGGACTGCACAAGGACTCAAATCTCTCTTATTAATCCTCTATACAAAATAGTTTGAACTTGTTTGTTCAATTTGTCACTCATAGGTGGATTCATTCTCTATGGGCCTTGTTTAATAAACATGCATTAGGTATCAAGGCCATATGATGTGATATCTTTCTCAGAAGCGAAAACCCACTTGGTAAGTAACTCAATGCTATCTTCTCATACTCCGACAAATCTATCATTTCCTTTGACTTTCTTTCTCTTCTATTTGTTGTTTAAGTTTTGGAAAGACAACAAAACAAACTTGTGTCTTCTTCAAGAAGAATTTCATTGGCTGAAAGCAACATCACTAATTAAAGATTTGAGATTCCTTTTGCAATTCATGGTGTAAATAGAATTTTTTATTTTTCAATAATACTGCCTATAGATTTAATTTTTTTGGTGTTTTCAGTCCCTTATGTTGGACTCATCATCAGGGAGATGAAGCTTAAGCTTGAGAAGGTTTAGAATATTAATTCAAACTTAAATATGCCAAGATAAGGTATTAAAAAGGGGGTGTGGAGGTTAGAAAGGGTCCACCAAATGAGGTAAAGATGTAATGCGTTAGTATTAGTTTGTTAGCATTTTTATTATCTAAATACATTTTAATTTGTTGATTAATCATTAATGGAATTAAAGGAGTGGATTAGTATTAGTTTGTTAGCATTATTATTGTTATTATCAAAAACTTTTAATTTTGTTGACTAATGGAATTAAAGGAGCCATTTTTTATTTGATTAATTCACAAATTTTATTAGTTAAAAAAATATTTTATTAGTGAGTGACACATATTTTTGTTGTTTAATTAATCAATACATTCAATATGAAATTTAACTACATATATGTTTTTGACATTAGGTTAAATTTTATAATTTGTTAGTTAGGCCGATAAATTTCATTATGATGCCAAAATTAAATAAATATAATGCCACTGAAGGGTAAAGCAAGTGAATTTAAATTTTTGCTTTGCATAAACTCATTAAGAGAGGCTTCCATGAATGGCTAAGTTTCCACCCATCATCTCGGTTTAGATTGTCTTGATGTTTTTCAATCTTCACAGCTTCGCGTATTTTTTTGTTTGAGTAGTAATTTTTCCATGGATAATAGTTTTGCCTCATTTATGTAAATGGAGTGCATCATATTGCGTTCATGTTTTGCAAACATAGACATATCAACCCTTGCATGTTCTTAATCTTTGCAATGTTTTTAAGTCTAGTTTGTCATGAGTGTCTAGTCTCACAGATATAAGATTTACCGCAAGAGCACGATATTGAATATATACCTTTTCTTTGTTTTTGAAAAATGGGGTCTTCTGGATTTTTCAGCCTGCTCTTAATGGTGTTGATAGGTTTGAAGCACATTTTTATTCCATTCTTTTTTAAGATTCTTGCAATTTTAGCCCAAGTCCATTTAATGAATGGAAGCAATGTTTTAAATTCTTGCTTCTCCTTCAGATTGTTGTTTCTATTTTTGTTTTTACTGACATTTTGTTTTGCTTTTTTGGCAATAGCATTGATTTGCCATTTGTTGTATCCATTCCTTTGAGAACCTTCATGAGGTGTTTTTTTTCTATATTAAAATGTTCATTGTCTGAGACTCTTAAAGCTCTAGTGAAGAAAGTGTTGAGACTAACAGTTTTCTGGGATGGATGGTGAAGCAAATCGGATCTAATATACATGTCAGTGTGTGTTTTCTTTCTATTAACCTGACGTGTAAAGGATCCATCAATATTTTTGCTTATTAGTACATCCAAAAACGTAAGCTTGCAATTCTCTTCAACCTCTATTGTGAATTTTATGTGTTCAAATTGTGCATTGAGGTGGTTAAGGAATGAGTCTAGTTTTTCTCTACCATGTTGTCATTTAACATTGGTAACAAGCAACAAATTTAATCCACCATTCTGGTTTATGAGGTGAAGAGTTTAAGGCATTTTTTCTCAAATTTTTCCATGAATAAGTTTGCAATGATTGGAGAAAGAAGAGAACCCATTGCCACTCCCTCATTTTGTTCATGAAATTCCCCGAGGAAGGTTGGGCTTGCGAAGTTCCAACGCGAATTTTAAGCTTGTGAAGCATCTCAAAGCTTGAGCAGCTCCAAAATGAATTGCAAGGCTTGCAAAGCTTGCAAAGCTGAGAATTGCTTTGTGAAGCGCTAATTAAGCCCTGCAACAGTGGATTCTTGCATTTTACTGTTGAATCAGTTTCCAACAATGCATAAATTCTTTAAAGGATGATCCATTGAGCTCCTTATGCGGGATAGCATGGAGATCTAGGGATGAACCTGCATCAATCCATTATTGCACCTTCCTCTAGAAACTTCCAAGCATGTTTCTAGTGCTACAACTCTTGTAATTCCAACATTTGAGGTGAGTGTGGTGGAACCAAAGGGGAAAAGAAAAGCCACAACTGACCACCCATCCATCATGATAAAGCACCCATGTGTCATCAATTTAACCTTCATCTCCTCCATCAACAAATTAACTTTTAAATAATTGTTTTTAGGGTGGTGGTTTTGAATGTTACAGTCACATGTAAATAAGGCCTTATTTCCTCCGCAGTATTGATTGTTTTGGAAAGTGCAAGGACACTAAATTTCGATTCTAGATTTTATGGGATGTTATTGTGGAGGTCAACCCTTTCGATAAAGTGCAGATGGTCACAAATACATCATTTGTGTGTAGGGAAACAAGGAAGCTGGTTGGGGGTACTTATGCACATCTACTAAACCCCATGCGTGCATGCAATGAACAAAACAATTGAGGAAATTCAGAAAACAGAATGGGTCAAAGAGGTCATGGCGAATGCCAAGAAGGTGCAGATGTTCATATGCAACCACCACACATTATTAGCATTGTTTTGGTCCTTTTCAAAGAAAGAATTCATCAAACCAATTAAAAGCCAATTTGCATCCTATTTTATTGATTTGGAGAGGATGCTTGCGTTAGGTGGGAGCCTTCGCAACTAGTGATTATGGCAACAGTAGAGAAAGTGGGAAGTTTCCAAGACAAGTCAACGGAAGAAGGTGAAGAATGTGGTGGTCAAATATTCTTTATACTTAGATATGAGATATATTATATCCAGTTATCCCACATTTTTACCTTTGTCAAATATGGGGACTCTTAACAATCACAACCTTGGAGAGAGATATGAGTGCATTGATAGCATGTTTGGCTAGATAAAGACCACAATTCGTGATAGAGAACCCTCCTTGGCATTCTATCATGACCATATTCATCCCATCACTCAGTAGAGATGCGAGAAGCTGAACACCCATTTACACGTCGTCATATTTGTAGTGAATCCCAAACGATTTGTGAAAAATATCGGAAGTCATTCCTATTGATGATGAGGAGGTGAAGAAGGGCTTCATGAAGGCCCTCGATAAAATGTACGTTGTGGATGATACTAAAATAAATAGAGATCTGTGGAATAAAATTGATGAGCTTAGATCTGGAGAAAATGAATTAAAACCTCTCGAAAGCCATATCATACAAGGGTGCCACAAAATGACTTTCTCCACCCTTGTATGATATGGCTTTCGTGGACAAAATGTAAGTGTAATGTGTGGTGATCTACGGTTTAATTCATACGGAAAATAAATGTCATGCAATAATTGAATGTCCTAGATCTTCAGAATAGTTTCATGTTAAAGTTAAGCGTCAAAGTTGAAGTTTAAATATTTGCCAAGGGAAAGCAAACCAAGTAAACCCGAAGAACTTATAAATTGAATTTTTATATGTACTAAGCAATATATTAAAAAGTCATTTGAAAGAGGTGGTTAAATGTAGTTGATAGCTAGAAGTGGTTATGTAAATACCACTAGCAGGGAAGCTTTGCATATAACTACTTGAAGTCTAATGAAAAAGGGTTTATTCTCTGCTAAACTGAGCCCTACAAACAAATGTTGTTTCTTCCATGGTTTTGCATGTTCCTACTTTTTGCTGATCGATGTGAAGTTTCAATTGCATGTTTTGACTGTTGAAGATCAGTTATGCTACTCAATGGCAGCGCATGCATTGTAGTTAGAAACAATATTTCTATTGCGGGTGTATTTTATTAATTTCCCATTCTCAAAATTTAGCACACTTGCTTGGTTACGAGGATAGATTATTTTCACAAGAACAATTCCAGTTACATATTAATCATGGAGTCTTGTTCAACTATATGGCGAGGGTTTTAAGGCGAATTTTAGGTCACTTCTGTGCAACTTGTGCTGATTGAAGAGCTGTGTCTTCAAAGGCTTTCATCTGTCTCTGCCATACAAACATCACTCCTACTCTCCAATTGGCTAATCAGTAATTATTCAGAAAAAGGTGTCCTCTCGGTTCTTACATTTCACACCCGTCTAGGTTTCTTGGAGCAATTCTTAGCTTTGTTTAGCTTCCAGTTATCTATACCTTTTAGCCCCATCCAAATTTTCCTTTCTCACTTTCTGGGGAAAATGAATTAAAACCTCTCGAAAGCCATATCATACAAGGGTGCCACCCCTCTCAATTGTGGAGGGAAGCCAACAATCAATTTGGTTTACTGTGAGCTATCCTAATTTTCTTATCACTTTCCACTGGGCAAGAGTCAGATTTTCCCATTAGAATTTGAAGTGACAATTCTTTGAGATAACACCCATTAGTCTGAGCCTTGCGGGTGGTAGCTGCTACTGAATGATAATGTAGAGCCCATTAAATTAAAAATATCTTTCCAAACATTACCAATGAAATTCGAATCCTTGACACTCATAATTGGTTTAGGTAGCCCACATAGCTTGTAAATGTTTTCCAGAAACACAACTAGTTGATTTGCTTTAAAAGTGATGTCAATAGGGGTAGAGTCAGCATACTTCGTTAATCATCAATAAACAAAAAAATTCAATCCTCTCTGCCCTAGGGAGATTTGTGATGAAGTACGTGTTGATGTTTTCCCGTGATACATTGCAGATAATCAATGGTTAAAATAAACCTGGACTTTTCATTATTGCCACTTTGTTTCTTCAACATTTCACACAAGAAGCTACAAAATTTTAGATATCATTCTGCAAACCCTTCCATTTGTTGGTTTCCATAATTTGTCAATATGTTTTTAAGGAATCCAATGTGTCCACCTGATGGAGAAGAATGATTTTGAGTCATTAATTTCATTTTAAATTTTGATTTGGGGCCCCGAAAGGAATATTTGTTTTCCTTGGCCATAACTGAACTCCAAAGATGCAGCCAACTCATCATCCTCCGTGTACTTTGCATGAATATGCTATTGCTAATCTGGAATTGCTGCTGAAAAATATTGAATTCCTAGAGCTTTGGAAAGCCATGGACTACAACATCTATGTTACATTTGAAATACTGCATTTCAAAGTCATATGCTTGCAGTTTACTTACCCACTTAGATTGTTCCTCATTGACATCACATTGTAATATAAACTACTTCAAACCAAGACAGTCTGGATACGGGTACGGGTACGGATACGGGTACGGGTACGGTACGCCGATACGGCAAATTTTTAAAAATCTTGGGTACGGTACGCTTTTGGGTACGTTTTTATATATATATATATATATATATATATATATATATATATATTTATATATACATGTATATAAATGTATAAATATGCATATAAATTATAAATTTAAAGATGCATTTGCATACTTATTGAAATTTAATTCTCATACATTGCATGCAGCATACTTATTGAAATTTTAATTTAATACTCGTGAGTCATAGAGTTATACAACTTAAAATCATTCATAGAGCTTTATATTGAGTTTGACTTTCAGGAGAATATCCTGGACTTGACTGTGTATTTGTGCTGAACACTTGACCAAAGCAAAGCCGGAATAATATAGAAGGAAAATCACCAATGCATTCCCTGTGCAAACTTCACGCGGCACATAGTTTTTCAATGGGCTATCCAAGAGGTTTCTATTTTTTAAAGAAGTTTCTGCGCATTAAATCTTTTTATTGCTGTTTTTAAAAGAAAATGAAAGGCATGAGCATCTGAAGAAGAGCAGAAACAATGTGCAGAAAACAGAGTTGACGTTAGAAGTCAACAAGAGGTGCTTGAAAAAAATACAGTAGTTTTAATTATTGTTGCAAAAGCATAGACCGCAGATCTGAAGTGCCCATGTAATTAGAAATCAAGCATACAGCTGCCTCAGATCTGTACAGAAAAACAACAAAAGTGTGACCAGTGTGGAAGCATGATGGTCTACAAAAGGCATTTAAAAACATCAATTACTTATGTGGAAGGCATTTTTGCAAGAGCAACGGAGCAGACAAGAAAAAGGTGTTGCAGTTTGCAATAAATAATTTAAAGAAAAAGCCCATTAGAAAGTCATCTTGCTTCATAACTGCAGAGGCATGTGAAAGGGCGCCCAGGTAATATAGAGAGAGGAAGGATGAATACTTGACTCTGCAAAACAATAAAGAAGCTGACAAACTTAAAGATCTGATGCGACAAGAGAAGTACAAGGGCAAACCCTACTATAGTTGCGTTTGATAAGAAAAATGGCTAACCCAAATTTTATATGGTATTTTGCTTTTATGATAACTTCTGTCTATGACCAATGGTTGATGACACCTTCACTTGACATGTAACAAATGCTGACCGACATCGGAACTTCGATGAGGCTGATTAGAAAGCCAAATTGATCATAATGTTGAGTGTATCGGATGAGGTCCAACCTCATACCCGAATTTGTACAAATGCCTGAGATAACTTTAGAAAGTCTTAAAATAAAAAAAAAGTGCTTTTTTTAACGAAAATCGCGTCAAAAAACGCGTGAAAAAAACGCGGGTATGGTCGGAAACGTACCCGCAGGCGACCGGGTACGGCCCGGGTACGGTTTTCCGTACCCGGGCCGTACCCGGTTGCCTGCGGGTACGTTTCCGACCGTACCCGCAGCGTACCGCACTCCGTACCAGTACCTGGTACGTTTCCAGGCTGGTACGGAGTGCCCTAGGGCGTTTCCTGACAGTCTAGCTTCAAACTGTTATGGTCAGTCCTATTAAATGCATTACTACTAGCATCACAACATCATTATCACAAAACTGGGGCATCCTCGCACTAGTTTTTGTCTAGCAATCTGTGCCTATAGACAGCTCAACAAAAAGTGGCAAATGTAGACACCGTTTTTTAACCCCTAGGTGACCCGACACATATTAAGCACATTATTACTATCACCATCCTAGGTACACTTCAAAATCATTGTTGTAAAAGCTAAATCACCCGTGTAACTCTTGTTTACCCTCCCCTAACCACTCAAAACCAACTTAACCTATTTACCCCCTAACCTCTTACTACCCGAATCCCTAACCTCCCACCGTATACCCAACAACCTAACATCTCGAATGGAAAGTGGTTTCAACCATTTGCCATATTTTCCCTGTTGGTTTGTAACCTCTTGGAACAAATCGATAGCAATCCGCATTCGCCTGCGATCGTTGCAGACGTCATCGATCCTATTTAGCCAACCTCTGTCTCCTTGGCCCAGTTAGTCAAAATCTGTGCGTGAAGACGAATTGTTGCACCTGTAAATGACATCACTAGGTTCAGACTATCAGCATGCTGCTGCCAAAACTATCAAGAGCCTCATCAAGTCACCCGTAAACCTCTTTGGGAGCTCTATCATCTTCAACCCATTATCAAGGTTAGTATCTACGTTTCTTCCACCTTGTCATTTTTATTTTACATCAGTTACAGTCTATAACTTGTCGTTGACATCATCTTACATAGTCTTCTTGAAATATGCCTCTTATTCAATCATTTAGAGTCTAGACCACCTATAGAATATTTGTGATTTTCACAGAGACCGCCGCCGATCGGTCCCTCGGCTTCTGTTTCCTTCATTAGCCTCCTATATACATCCAACTCTCTGTTTTTAGAATCTTAAAGGCTCCTAGGTGTAGAAACCACTTTTTCACCCCTAGGTGATCCAACACATATTAAGCACATTATTACTATCACCATCCTAGGTACACTTCAAAATCACTGTTGTAAAAGCTAAATCACCCGCGTAACTCTTATTTACCCTCCCCTAACCACTCAAAACCAACTTAATCTATTTACCCCACCTATCCTAACCCCCTAACCTCTTACTACCGGAATCTCTAACCTCCCACCGTATACCCAACAACCTAACATCTCAAATGGCAAGTGGTTTCAACCATTTGCCATCTTTTCCCTGTTGGTTTGTAACCTCTTGGAACAAATCGACGGCGATCCACAATCGCCTGCGATCATTGCAGACGTCGTCGATCCTATTTAGCCAACCTCTATCTCCTTGGCCCAGTTAGTCAGTATCTGGAATTGTTGCACTTATAAACAGCGTCACTACGTTCAAGACTATCAACACACTGCTACCAAAACTATCAGGAGTCTCATCAGGTCACCCGTAAACCTCTTTGGGAGCTCTATCATCTTCAGCCCATTATCAAGGTTAGTATCTACGTTTCTTCCACCTTGTCATTTTATTTTACATCAGTTACAGTCTACAACTTGTCGTTGACATCATCTAACATAGCCTTCTTAAACTTTGCCTCTTATTCAATCATTTAGACCACCTGTAGAATATTTGTTATTTGCACAGAGATCAACGTCGATCCCTGATCGCCATCGATCGGTCCCTCGGATTTTGTTTCCTTCATTAGCCTCCTAAATACATCCAAGTCTTTGTTTTTAAAATCTTAAAGGCTCCTAGGTTCCCCATAGTTTATCTCCTCATTGCCAAACCTGTCTGTCGTCAATCAGTGGCTATTTTATCAACCATTTAATCAAAGTGAACATTTTTTACCCGATCGACGTCGATTGGTATCCATAAACTCTTGTTTTATCATTGACCTTACAAGCACATCTAAACGTTTGTTTTCTGGAGTACACAGTTTCTAGAATCCTCATATGGTTTATCTTGGTATCATTTCCCTGCCCCTGGACTTCATTATTATCTATTTATGAAGTATTCCATCAAAACAAGCATTTTGTCTTTAATCGTCGTCAATCCCCTATCGCCATTGATCCCTATATTTTCTTATCATATTATATCAATCTAATTCTAGTCTAACAAGTTATTTGCAAGATGGATCTTCTGTAGATGATTGTTCCAGGTCCTTCACACCCAATTACCAGCATATGCAACCTTCCAATCGTCTAAAAACCGTTCGTGTGGGAACAGTTTGATATTCTCCACGAACTTAGCTTGTGCGCCATCACATTTAGACCAAACATTGAAGATATCGAACATCAAATCGAGATCCTACAAGAAGAGCGAGAAGCTACTAAAGAGTTTTGGTGCGACTACTTAGAGGACTTCAAGTTTGCCACTGCCTTAGCCTAGGCCACTTACGACGCTGAACAGGGTCTCACTATCCCTCTCGAGTTTTAAATCATTTATTGTCATTTATCTTATCATTATCAAAGCAACTTAATTGTATCAACACGAGTCAACACCCTTTAAGGAAGCCCCTTTGGATTCCTGGGATCGGTGTTTGTCGAGCAACTCATTATCATCTTTATCTATTATCTTTTTGTTTAGTTGTTTTTTTGCACGCAAATCTCTTTATTTGGCAAGAGGAAGAGCTTTTCACATTGCTTGCATATTCTATCATCACGACATTGCGATTATCAACGGAGGTATTTGTAAACCCTGCTTATTTGAGTTATTTGGTACTTTCAACACTTAATAGCATCCTAACCGAAAACTACCTTAAACATCCTGGCACGCCCGGTGGGACACTAGTCCCCTTTTCATTTAGATTGTCTTTTAACTTTCATTTCTTTTTCTTGTCATTTCATCTAAGTTTTTAGCTTGGAGCGCATTGTTGTTCTTATTGCTTTAAAAAAATTAACAATCAAAATTTTGAAAAAGGAAAAAACAATTACAGGTATGTTTTTCTCTTTCATCATTTTATTTTTGCATTACATCTTGTGTGTTTGTTCTCATCGAATCAAATTATCTCTTTTGGATCTTCAAACGAACATTCATTTTTTCATGCTCATATAGATTAATTTGGGGTTAAAGAATTGCATTCACAAACTCACCTCACACACAACCAAACCACATCAACTATAATTCACACCTAAACACTCCTTCCCAAGTGGATATACTTGGATTTCATCACCAAGAGGATAAGTCGACTCGGTATTTTAGCGGAGTATAAATAATCTGGTGGGTGGTATATCCATTAAGCACCCGACACCCTTATTGCTGCGGAACCGTGAAATGGGGGGTAGGCCCCAATACCACACCTCATACCGACACCAACACATATTCGGGCCTCACGTACCTTCGGGTATATCAAGGACTCCATCCTTTAACTTACCTGAATCCAGTCTTAGGCTGTCATTTCCTAGTACCTTTTTAGCCATTTTTCATGTTTCATGTTTTTCTTAATTTAATCAAGATAATCAAAATTTTGCTTGTGTGACTTGTTTACAGTTATAAGCCACCATCTAGTTTTCTCTTTTTCTTTAGCGATCGTGTGTTAGTTCATGGTTCTAACTAGACAACAATCCCGACTACAAGACTTCGACAATATGGTTGATCATCTCTAACAGTCCCTAGATAATATCCAGACTCACCTTCATGAGATTCCAGGCGTCATAGACCAACTTCGATCACCCTCTGCAACCAATCAAGAACCCCCACATTCTCCTAGTAGTCAATCAGCCAAGTCAGAAATCCCAAATCCATCCAGTCTCCGTTTTTTCAATAGTGGTGATCCGGTCTTCACAGAGATACTAGATTCTAACCCAGTCACCTTGAACGCCTATCTTGCTTCTCGAGGTGTATTCCTCCAATAACCCACACCTGTGCAACGAACTCCTATCACTACAGTCACCTTCGACACTTATCGATTTATTGACCCCAATCATGAGTCGGTCATCCAACAACTCCATCTGTATTCCACTACTGGTGGATTAGAAACATCGGTCCCTGCGTCATCAATCCCTATCATTACTTTTGATCTTAATGTTGTTTCATCACAAAACACAACCAATCAACAGCCATCCTCATCACCAGATCCTTCATCAAGATCGTCATCTTCACAAAACAATACTAATCCATCTCCTTCCACATCTAGCCCCGCAGCTTCTAGTATCTCTCCTACACCTCTTGTGAGCTCAGTAGCCATCCCACTCAGTGTGTCTCAACCCATCTCTTCACAACAACCCACGTCCTCTATTCAAAACGTGGTCATCTCCATCCCCATATCCGTACCCCGCATCAATACAAGTTTTATCGCCAGCACTCACCCTTCATCACAACAGGCATTGATTGCCCCTATCTCGCAAGTCCATTCTCATTATACGCCGCAACCATCCTAACCATTCATCAATACTTCTATTCCATCTCAAAACATATTGCAACCATCTCCACCACTCATCAACACTTCTATCCCTTCTCAGTATATACCTGAACCGTCGCAACCCTTCAACACATCTATTCCTATCCAATATCAGTACATTCAACCATCGCAACCTTTAGTTTCGTAACCCATCTATAATATCCCCACGAGCAATGTCTCGTTAACCTATCACATGTACCAACAGCCAAACCCACATGTCTATAGTCAACCTGGCCCATCATCATTCAACCCCCAACAATCATCACAAATTGATACATTACAAGCATTGATGAATAGGATTTCGAGTCTTGAAGTTGCCTCCATAGGCCCTAAAATCACCCTATCATATAAATAGATCTGTACTGAACCCATTCACCCATCAGTACCCTACAAAGCCTATCCTCCACACTAGGAACTCCCGAAGTTTCTTAAATTCTATAGTAAGGAAGACCCTCAGCAACACATCCGAGCCTTTTGTCACGCATGTTATCTCATTGCACACGACTACGCCCTCATGTTGAGGACATTTCCTATGTCCTTAACAGGGCCCACATTGGACCGGTATAATAGTATCCCACAATATTCACTTTTTCCCTTGGTACAGCTTGCACAACTGTTTTTAGAACATTTCTCGATTGGCATCACCTATAAAATTACTATTTGTTGGAGAGGGTATTTCAGTTGTTATTATTCAAAGGATACAAGTTGTTGACAGAGGTATATGACTCCATAGCCCAATGGATGCAGAGGACCATTGATCCCCTTGTTTAGCAGGAAAACAATCCTGTGATGTCGCCAGAATGTTACCATATTTCCAACCTCCTAAATTTGGCACCAAAGGAAGAGGTGCATGGAAATGAATAAAAGAAATAAAAGGCAGTCATATTTCTAGCACAAAGGAAGAGGTTCATGGAAATAGATAATAAAATAAAATAGTTGGAGTCCTATTTCTAGCACAAGAGCTGTATTTGAAATAGAGTTAAATAAATAAAAGTCAAACTACAGTTGACTCCACCAAGGAGGGATTAGATGAAAATAAAAATGTTATCCTGACCAAAGATAGAATGGATTTTTATAATTAAAATTCAATGCCTTTACCATGCGCCAATAGGATGATGGAAATAAAAATAGAAAAAGAAGACAACAATCTATTTTTAGAGGTCAGCGCCAAAGATGGAAGAGGGAATTAAATAGATAAAAGTCAACTGACAGTCGCTGCTCCATAAACCAAAAATAGGAGTTTTTTAATAAATAAAAGACAATTTTTGTCCTATGCTCCAAGGTTAAAAGGGATTTAATTTATTTAAAAATAAAGAACTGTTGTTATAGTTGGCGCCAAGGACAGAAATAGAGAATTAAAATAACAAAAAAAAGGGAACTGTTGTCCCATGCGCCAACAGTCTTTTCTCATCATGCTAGCATTTTATTCTTTGCATGCTAGCAGTTTATTCTGGTTTTGAGCAGTCTATATGGGCTGATTTTATTGTAAAACTCACACAGACACTTGGAGCAGTTGATTTGCTTGTGCATCTTCAGCTATTGTACTTGCACCTCTGAATAAAAAGATTCAATTTGCCCTCTCACACTGTTGTTTCAGATTTTTCATTTTGTTGCATAGGATATTGTGTTTGTCTTAGTGTGGAATTCACTCCCTCTACCGCTGTCATTTTTTCCTAAACCCTTGAATTTATTATGCAAATAGTTTAGAGTTGTGCAGGTGTGTGGATCTTCAAATTCTCTGTGTGCAGAGTTACATGCAAGTGTCAAACTTTTAGTGTATCACCCCTATTTCCCATTTTCCGCATTCTTTTTCCCTTTTCCTTGTCAAGTTTTTGTTTTTTAGGTGATTCACAAGGGAACCAGCCCTCTATGGAGGTTCACCTCAACCATAGGTTACCCTAGAGGTGTTCCAATTTTGTCAACAAGAGAGAGAGTACACACACCATTCTCTATCAGGGTGCAACTTCTGGGTGACAACAGTATTGTAATGGCACATGTCGTAATTCGTTCTTTGGATTACAGCAAATGTCAAATCTCGTTATTTGACCCTAAAAATTGACGTCCGCATTGGCCATCAATAAGCCGGAATAGATTAGCAAAGGTAAAGACATAGCGTTACACCAATCTTTAATTAGTGTAAGCTTTGCGTTAATCAGTTTGGTTGACCGCATTGAGTCTTAACTTACATCGGCATCACCTATTTCAATATATGGATGATGGCATAGTGTAAATTGTTGACTTGGTCTATGCACTATAATTCCTCCTGAACACAACAATTACACAAGTTGTGGGTGAAGTCGTGAACTGAGTGGACCCTTGTGTGGGATTATGCGGATATCATTAGAACTAAAGTATTGGCATATATAAATAATGGTTTAAATAATAATTATCTTGGTTGATTTTGTTATATGAATAATGGCATATTTTAAGGGTGGAGGGTCATGGACCCGACCATAGAATAATAGGGGAGTATAATGGTTGTTGACTTTGGTCATTTTAATCATTGTTAAATATTACGAAGGTTATGGGGAAATTTAGAAACATAATAATTGAAAAGGGGGCATTATTGTAGTTATGGTTATTATTGTTGGACTTGGAATAAAGAATGATTATGTTTTGGTTATAAACGACTCCAATAGAAATGCAAGGTCCCGGAACTTAGAAAGGGGTTGATAAATGTTTGAAATCCATTTTAAAAGGGTGAGCATTGACTTTTTGAATAGCCATTTGGTTATACAAAGTTGGAAAGGCACGTCGAAACCCTAACTGGAAGTTGCATAATGAATTCTTGCATGTGGCTCTGGTAGTGGGTGATTGAGCAGGTGGCACCAATCATTCTAACTCTGCATGTAATTTTAGATGTCCATATGTCTGTTCATTTGGAAGAAGTGGTTGTTTATCCTGAGATGCATGCGTTTTAACTTTTTGAAGAATCTATAAAAGCCCTATTCAGGGCAAAGTTGAGAGCAAAGATGAGAGAGTAAACCTCTCCTAAATTGGCACGATTTTCGCTAGCACAGAGCGTTGCAGCTGCTAAACATGGAAGGAAGGAGAGCGCACAACTCATCTAGAGCACGGCTGCCATTCTGAATAATTAAGGCATGGTTTCCTTGCTCTAAACCTGTGTATTCTCTTATAGGCAATGCCTGGTTTTTCCTTCTCTCTTTATGAAGGTAAAACATGGGATTCAAATGCATGAAACAGAAAACCCATGTGGGTTAAATGTGTTTTTCCCCATCTCTTTCTTTTATATGAGGATTTGTTTTTTATAGGTTTATGTATATGTACATTTATACTCTTGCTTGGATAGGAAATAGATGTATATACACATATACACCTATACGTATGCCTTGTATCACTCCATGAATGATTATCTCCTGGTTTCATATATATGGAATGAAATGAATATGAAAATATACTCCCTGCTGTCGTGAATGCATTTATGGGAAATGAATAAAGTTTTGTCTGCTGGACTGAATGATATATTCTGTGACTTTTCCGTTGGTTATTGACGTGATTCTTTCTTTTCTTTAATTTGTTGGCCATGAAGGCATTGGAATGAAAATAAATAAATATGAAAAAGACACTCTTTGTTTCTTCTATTTGTTTGGCCATGACAGCATTGGAATGAAATGAAGTGAATATGAATAGATGCACACTCTCCTTGATTTTGTTAGATGCTTTGCATATAAGAGATTATGCATGTTTATGGTAATGGAATTCATGCCAACATTTTATGTTGACCCAAATCCTAACAGGGTTTTGCAGGTGTTAGTGGAATTATGAAGAATTGAAGCTTTTCTATTTCAGTATTCTTTTCTGAAAAGAAGTGAGGGTATTAATGAAAATTCCGTTAATGGTCTTGTTATGTTTTGCAACAATGTTGCTTATGATTGTGGAAAAGAAAGAATTAAATTAGTATATGTGATTTCTATTTGGGTTCAAATTGTAAAAGATGATTCTTTAAATAGTCGTTTTGAGTTGAATTGTCCTCCTCTTAAGGGATTGTTGAAGAAGAGGGAATAATATTTACTTGACTACTTTCTAAATTGCAAGTCGAAGTTTTTGATATATCTACATTTTGTGTACTGGCGGAAGGTCTATGAACCCTTGTTATATTTTATAAATGAATAAGGAAATAATTAAGTATTATTAAAGGTTGAGTATGTATAGATTCTCAAATAGGCCTTATTCTTATTTGACAAGTTTAGTAATAACTGTAGACGAGTTTTGAGACTGAGATCTGCATCATTGATAAGACTCATTTTGGGCATCTAGTTACAGATCCAAAAAAAAAGGTTGCTTGAAAGATTCTCATAGTTTTCGGTAGTAGGCTTGTAAGACCTATCCTAAGGCATGTAACCTAGCCTTTCTGACATACTAAATCTATACATAGTCTTAGTACTTGTTACTCTGGTCATAAGGAGCACTAAGCTAGTATTGAGCTCCATAATTAAGAGGATATAATAGTAACCAACAAGCAGACTTTGTTGTCAAGAATTATAACATGTTATGGGTACATGTTGGCCTGTTATGATCAATGGGAAAACAGGAATGTAAATATAGTCATTTGTTTTACTCAATGCATGAGTTGATGTTATGTTGCATGATAACACAAAAGAGTTAGTATCATTAAGTTGATATATTGCATCGAAACTGTTGTGTGTTATATTTCTATTGTGTTCTATCTGAAGTGCTTAGGAGTTAAGGTTTCCCTTTGTAAACTTTAAGCAAAAATCAAGATATAACTAGTAGGGATTGAAGGTTTAATTTCCCATAATTATGTATGGCTAATCTAAGAGCTTGTATTACTTAAGTAATATTTATTAAAACCATTTGAGAGGTTTTCCTAGGAATGTGAATCTAGTCCTTTGTTTTACTTTGTGCATGAGTTGATGTTATGTTGCATGATAACACAAAAGAGTTAGTATCATTAAGTTGATATACTGCATCGAAACTGTTGTGTGTTATATTTCTATTGTGTTCTATCTGAAGTGCTTAGGAGTTAAGGTTTCCCTTTGTAAACTTTAAGCGAAAATCAAGATATAAATAGTAGGGATTGAAGGTTTAATTTCCCATAATTATGTATGGCTAATCTAAGAGCTTGTATTACTTAAGTAATATTTATTAAAACCATTTGAGAGGTTTTCCTACAATTGGTTTTGGACTATCTCAAATTTCTAAATGGAAACTTGGGAATTTTTACTTTATTTTCGTAAAGTAATACTCTGATAATGATATGGAATTAGCATTAAAGGATATTGCTTAGCTAAATGTTAGTCATGGTTGTGAATCTGAAATGAAATGCTTAAGTTCAATATAGCAATTACGACATGATGTTAAGTTGAGAGCTCATTAGATGGAACAATGTTGTTCCCATCATTATAACTCAAAAGGATAGATGAAATGAATTTGTTGTTTTACAAGGTCAAAAGAGGTTGTAATAATCTTATAAGAAAGATTAGTTGGTCAAGTACTCGCAAGGAAGGACCATGGAACTATTTGGAACGAGAAATGTAAGTTTAAGTCTCCCTAGCGTATTCATGAAGGGTTGTTTAATGAAATAATCATATTAATGAAGACTGTATCTTGTTTTTACAGCAACTATGGCTGATTCTCGACAATAGTTCTGAAGTTGAGGGAATTAAGTAAATCTGACAAATGAGGAAAAGACCTTTCTTGTAGTATTTGGTGCTCTCTTCGCTCCAAGGAATCAATATTCCAAAAGTTAATTATGAGATAAATAGGAATGGCTAATATGACCCCTTACGGACTTGAGTTCAAGAAACGAAAGAACATAGTAACAAGAACTAAAAGAAGTGTTAGTAACCCGTAATATTGAGTAGTGATTTGAGAATAGCTAAAGCCGCATCTCTAAGCATTTGGAAGTTGTTGGTATGAGCGGAGGTTAATGAGAAGATGTTATACGTGTTAATTTTAATTGAACTTCGCCTTGAATTATATTGGTTGAGGTTATTAGTGATGTTCCTTTGCCTCAGAACTTGTAATCTGGATTGTTTCCGATTCTAGATAGATTAGGTTCGGTGATTAAATAATATGACCCTTATAGAAGAACTAAAGTATGAATATCATTAGGGAAGATTTGCTATAAAATTAGTTGGAGAAATAAATGAATTAGTACCATTGTACATGGTTTGTACATTAATGAAATCGTGATCAATTAATGTTTATTTTCAGCAAGCCTATAACATGGTTATGTGCCGGAATAATTTGTGCATATGGAAAGGATACGTAACACTTTTCTTCCAGTAGGGATCAAAAAAAAATTCATATTTTTTGAGAGTTGGACGACGAGTCAGTACATTTTGGTATCAGAGTGGTAGGTTTATCAGCTCTTGGAGTCAATGGGTTCATAGCACTAACGGACATCTTATCCTTTCATTAACAGGATACAATGATTAGAAGAAGGGTGAACCATGAAGCTGGAACCAATTCAACTAATGTTGAAGGTTCGACAGCTGAAAAGTAACATGAAATTTTCAATCCTTCAGGACACCTATAACCGGATAGCTGCCTTGGAGCAGCAAGTAGGGGGTATAAATAAAGAGCGTGAGGAAGAACAACCAGAACAGCATGACAATGACAATGAGCGAGGGGATAAAAGAGCTCGCTTGGTTGTTGAACTGTCTAAAGACATAAAAAGGATCAGCCCACCCAAATTTGATGGGACTCTCCTAAGGGATGGTGTTGAAAACTGGTTAAGTGAGATGGAGAAGTACTTTAAAATAAGAATTTTTTCTAAGGAAACTAAAGCAATATGGGGTGCTTTCTAACTCTCTAATGAAGCATCTTCATGGTGGGATAACCGTAAGATGGAATTGGGAGTAGTTACTGCCTCCATCACTTGGGAGCGGTTCAAAGTATATTTCCGTCAACGCTAGTTGCCTCAGCTTTATTTTGATCAGAAAATGTCAAAATTTCAGAACTTAACTCAAGGAAAATTGAGTGTTGTGGAGTATTGGGAACATTTTACAAGGATGTTAAAATATGTGCCCCAATACCAAAAGGACGAGAATTTTAGGATTCGTAAGTTCGTAATGGGATTAAACCCAAACATAGGAGGTGAGGTGGATGTTCATGGACCATCTACAATTGAAGTATTTGAAAAAGGCTATAAAGTAGGAACAAAAATTGCAAATCATTTCGGCCTTCAGGGAAGAGCAACGCAAGAACAGTGTTAGCTCACCTGCACCACTTGCTCCTAGGAAAAACGTACTGTTTTGAAGTTTTCAACTTGGAAAAGTGCAAAAAAGTTTGGAGGCAAAATACACATTTTTGCAGGAAATGTCAACATACTTGAAGTAACTACTTGGATTAAATTTTGTGATTGTTTTTTGTCTTGAGTTTATTGGGAAAAATATCTGAAAGGATTATTTGTAATCAATTTGATTATGCGATTGAAATATCATCGCATCTTCGAAAGGGCATTATAGCCCAATGCATTATTCTTGTTGACTAATATAAATCATTATTAGTGAAGATTAAGATATTTGTCCCTTATTTGAAATCTGGTCTTATGACTTATCTCATTTGAACTGAAAATATAGATATTTTACTTATAAAGTAGATTTATTAATTAAGCTAATAATTTCTTAAGTTATGTGATTATTTCTGATTTCATTAATTCAGATAGAATAATCAAAGCAAAATGAATATCAACAGATAAACCAAAAGGATAACATAGGAAACGAAATAAAGATGTTTATGTACTTTATAGTAATAATGGACTAATCATGACGAGTAGATGTATTTAAATGACTCGGTATGAAAAACGAATAATTAACCTACACCTAACGACAATTACTAAGTTGTTAAAAGTACGACAAGAGGAATTAATATTAGTTAGTAACTCGTTGAGTTACTAAGACCCTCTTATGGAGACCTATTAAGTATTGAAAAATAATAGTTTTAAAACAATTTGTTAAGGATGACTTATTTACATTTCTCAACTAAGGTAACCTAAGTATAAGGAGCGTGGGGCATAATGTTCATACGTCATCTCGCTAGAATCTTAGCTTGGTGCCAACTTAGGATGGCTACGGGAAGGGTAGTGAGGACGTAATTATGGTAATCATTACGTGGTCGCTATGTTTCCCTTAGGAATCCTAAGATGGTATGGATGGAAATCTCTACATATAGGAAAATGAGCTAATGATGGACTCTCACTCTTCTTAGCTAGTTCACCTTCTTAAACAACAAGGAATCTAGATAATTGTATTGAGATGGTTGTGCGGTGATGGAAGATGAGTTTCATAGGCTAGTGTGCAGTCTCGGAACTAAGCTTGCAAAGAAATACTTGAAACTTTGGCCAAAGTAATGTATTAGCTAACTACATTGTCTAATCACCAATCCCCTAAATAAACAGTGTCGAATACCGGATGGAAGACCCATGAATGTCTTCCAAGTGGGCACTTAAGAGATGCACATAATTCTCATAAACTGTAAAAGGTTAAACCGAGTATACAAAAGTGTACACACTCAGTTCAAGTGACTTAAGGGAGATCGTGGAGATCTGGATATATCCTTACAGCTGCACATGGTTATTTTATGTTATCATATGGATTATGAATATTTTAATTATGTTGCATTACTTAGCAGTAAGCTAAATAATAATGTTAAACATTGGTAGCATTGATTGTATATTAAGGGTATGCTTAAAAAAAATCTCTTAATTTGGTTGATCATAACAAGGGTGTTACATTTATGCTATGATTTTAGGATGTATATTATTTCTACCTTGTTCTATAGTCTGCCAATTGATTGGGTGGTTGTGATACACGTGGAAGTTCTCTCTTACTTTTCAATTTTTCGCATTTTGTTGAGTTGTAGCTACCAATTGATCCGGTGACTATATATGCATGGAATTTCTCTCGTCTTGGAAATTCTTGATTTTTTCTTATTTTGCTCGGTTGAGTCTACCAGTTGATTTAGTAATTATGTTTTCTCTCTTACATGTTTTGAATCCTTGAAGATTTCTCTTTTACTCTAATATGGCTGTCAGTTGATTGGGTGATTATATTTCTCTCTTGCAAGTTGAATTATTGAATTTTTTTCTCTTTTGTTGAGTTGTAGCAACCAGTTGATCCGGTTATTATTTTCACCGAGAATTTCTCTCTTACGTGTTGAATTCTTCTTATTTTGCTCAATTATAGCTACAGATGAACTCTGATGTAAACATGGTTTGCACCTCATAACTAAGTCATGGTTAGAGTTGTTTTTCTTACTGTTCATGGAAGTAGAGGAGTATGGAACAGTGGTTTACCCTTCAGTTATGAATAAATAACTTTGGGATCAGCATAAAAGCAAGTTGCTAGTTGAAATATCTTGTTGATTAGATATGGTCTTTAGGACTTATGATTATGAGGTTCTTTTGTTTTCAATTATTGCCAATACCTATGTTGCCAGGAAACGGAAACAGGTACGGGTATGGCTACGGGTTCAAAACATGGAAACGCCAATTTCCAAAAAACCTTGGGTACGAAATGTTACGAGAAACATCCATAGAATATATTATAAAAAAAATTAAAATATAAATATATATATTTATATATATGCATAGTACTCATTTTCAGAATTTTAGTCCATGGACCATAAGAGATAAAGCACTCAAGATATTTTGTATTCAGTGAAGTTCTAAAGATTCATCATTCAACATTGTTACAATTTCAATGTTTCATATATACATGATTATAATCTAGATTCTAGAATATATCATCTAGATTTTCTTCATAATCATTTGTCATGCATCCATGTTTCAAAATTATTGTTGTAACCCGCTTCATTGTATTAATTTGATTGAGGATTCCAATGGAAAATTCTATTCTAAGAAGCAGTAATACACAGAATCAAAAGTTGCTTTCTAGCCTGGCATTTCTTGGTCTTTGCTAGGTTCTTTCTACTTTCTTTGGATTACTATTTTGACCCAAACTATCTTTAGGCTTGTTTAATGTGCCTCCTTGTTAGTATAGTTTTAATGTTATAAGACTTTACAGCTAAGCACACTGTAACTTAGTCCTAGGTTTGGAAAATTCTCTAAGCAGAAATATAGGCTATATTTGAAAAGATTAAGTGGTGTAACACAACAACAAACTGGAATAAACTCTTTCTTATAATATATAAGCTGCGAAACGTCCTAGAAACTTCTTGGAAACACCAGAAACTTCCCGGAAACGCAAGAAGCGTTTCCGGAAACGTATTGAACGTTTCTAGAAACGTCCAAGGTGTTTCCGAGACGTTTCCAAGATGTTTCGTACCCGTTTTCGTACCAAAAACATTTCAAGGTGGATACCGGGGGGGTGGGGGCATTTCCTGGCAACATAGGTCATTACCTCTTATTCTTTTGATAGTGGAACTATATTGGAAAGAAGGTTGATAAATTTTCCTGTCAAAGCTCGGGAAGGGCAGAAAGAAATGCAGCTACTGCTGGAGGTAATTTAATTATTTGATTTCAGTTTTGATCACTACTTGCTGTTATAAGCTGATTGTTTTTACTTGTTAGAAGTTAAAGTTCGGACTAATAAAATTTATGGAACTTATTTGAATTTGGGTTATTCTCCCGCAAACGGGTGGTAGTCCACTGTGGCATATGCTAAGAATGGAAACTGGCGAATAAAAGTGTTCCTTTGTGTGCATTAAATTAAATGCCGTTGTTGTATAATCTGACTTTCTGAATTTTTCTATTACAGTGCAATTGTACATGACAAATTGGTAAGTTTTGCAGATTTTAAATCTGAAATCTTTATCTCACATAGAAACTTAAACAGATTTTTGTTTGAAAATTATTGTTTTCCAATACTTGCTGAAGGAAGAATATGGAATAAATTCTAGCAAGGCATGTTAAGGTAAACCAGCTGATTAAAGCTTGTAAGTTTTGTTATCAATTTTAATAAGAGGTTGAAACATGTATTAACATGTACATCGAAAAGAAGTTTTAGATGATGCATCGGGACGAAGCTCAATCTAAGCGGGGAAGGATGTCACATCCCGTTATTTGACCCCAAAAATTGACGTCAGCATAGGCCGTCAATAGGCCGAAATAAATTAGCGAAGGTAAAGACATAGCGTTACACCAATTTTTAATTAGTGTAAGCTTTGCGTTAATAAATTTGGTTAACTGTCGGGAGTCTTAACTCACACCAGCATCACCTATTTGAATATATGGATGATGGCATAGTGTAAATTGTTGACTTGGTCTATGCACTATAATTCCTCTTGAACACACCGATTGCACGAGTTGTGGGTGAAGTCATGAACTGATGGACCCTTGTATGGGATTATGCGGAAATCATTAGAATGAATAATGCTATGAAAGCATTGGCATATATAAATAATTGTTTAAATAATAATTATGTTGGTTGATTTTGTTATATGAATCATGGCATATTTTAAAGGTGGAGGGTCATGGACCCAACCATAGAATAATAGGGGAGTATAATAGTTCTTGACTTTGGTCATTTTAAACATTGTTAAATATTACGAAGGTTATGGGGAAATTTACAAACATAATAATTGAAAAGGGGGCATTATTGTAATTATGGTTATTATTGTTTGACTGGGAATAACGAATTATTATGTTTTTGGTTATAAACGACTCCAATAGAAATGCAAGGTCATGACCTGACCGGAACTTAGAAAAAGGTTGATAAATGTTTGAAATCCGTTTTAAAAGGGGGCGCATTGACTTTTTGAATAGCCATTTGGTTATACAGAGTTGGAAGGGGAAGTCGAAACCCTAACTGGAAGTTGCATAATGAATTCTTTTTCTAAAACTTTGCATGTGGCTCTGGTAGTGGGTGATTGCGTGTGCAGCGCTAATCATTTTGACTCTGCATGTAATTTTGATGTATGTATGGCCATTCATTTGGAAGAAGTGCTTGTTTATCCTAAGATGCATGCGTTTTCACGAGTTTGAAGAATCTATAAAGGCCCTATTCAGGGCAAAGTTGAGACCAAAGGTGAGAGAGTAAATCTCTCCTAAATTGGCACAGTTTTCGCTGGCAGAGAGGGTTGCAACTGCTAACACATGGAAGGAAGGAGAGTGCACAACTCGTCTAGGGCACAGGGGCCATTCTAGAATAATTCAGGCATGGTTTCCTTACTCTAAACCTGTGTATTCTCTTATGAACAATGCCTGGTTTTTCCTTCACTCTCTTTATGAAGGTAAAACATGGGATTCAAATGCATGAAACAAAAAACCCATGTGGGTTAAATGTGTTTTTCCCCATCTCTTTCTTTTATATGAGAATTTGTTTTTTACAAGTTTATGTATATATACATTTATACTCTTGCTTGGATAGGAAATAGAAGTATATACACATATACACCCATACGTATGCATTTTATCACTCCATGAATGATTATATTTTGGTTTCATATATGGAATGAAATGCATATAAATGATATATGAAAAAATATACTCCCTGTTGTCTTGAATGCATTTATAAGAAATGAATAAGGTTTTGTCTGTTGGACTGCATTTATGATATATTTTGTTACTTTTCCGTTGATTATTGATATTTTTCCATTGGTTATTGATGTGATTCTTTCTTTGCTTTAATTTGTTGGCCATGAAAGCATTGGAATGAAAATGAAATAAATATGAAAAAGATACTCTTTGTTTCTTGTATCCATTTGGCCATGACGGCATTGGAATGAAATGAAGTGAATATATGAATAGATGCTACTCTCTCCTTGATTCTGTTGGATGCTTTGCATATAAGAGATTATGCATGTTTATGGTAATGGAATTCATGCTAGCATTTTATGTTGACCCAAATCCTAACAGGGTTTTGCAAGTGTTAGCGGAAATATGAAGAAGTGAAGCTTTTCTATTTCAGTATTCTTTTCTGAAAAGAAGTGAGGGTATTAATGAAAATTCTGTCATTAATGGTCTTGTTGTGTTTGCAACGATGCACTTATGACTGTGGAAAAGAAAGAATTAAATTAGTATATGTGATTTCTATTTGGGTGCAAATTGTAAAAGATGATTCTCTAAATAGTCGTTTTGAGTTGATTTCTTGTCCTCTTACAGGGACTGTTGAAGAAGATGGAATAATATTTGTTTGACTATTTTCTAAATCTCAAGTTGAAGTTTTGATGATATATCTACATTTTGGGTACTGGCGGAAGATCTATGAACCCTTGTTATATTTTATAAATGAATAAGGAAATAATTAAGTATTATTAAAGGTTGAATCTGTATAGATTCTCAAATAGGCCTTATTCTTATTTGACAAGTTTAGTAATAATTGTAGAAGAGTTTTGAGACTGAGATCTGCATCATTGATAAGACTCATTTTGGGCATCTAGTTATAGATTAAAAAAAAAGGTTGCTTGAAATATTCTCATAGTTTTCGGTAGTAGGCTTGTAAGACCTATCCTAAGGCCTGTAACCTAGCCTTTCTGACATACTAAATCTATACATAGTCTTAGTACTTGTTACTCTGGTCATAAGGAGCACTAAGCTAGTATTGAGCTCCATAATTAAGAGGATATAATAGTAACCAACAAGCAGACTTTGTTGTCAAGAATTATAACATGTTATGGGTACATGTTGGTCTGTTATGATCAATGGGAAAACAGGAATGTGAATATAGTCATTTGTTTTACTCAGTGCATGAGTTGATGTTATGTTGCATGATAACACAAAAGGGTTAATATCATTAAGTTGATATACTACATCCAAACTGTTATGTGTTATATTTCTATTGTGCTCTATCTGAAGTGATTAGGAGTTAAGGTTTCTCTTTGTAAACTTTAAGCGAAAATCGAGATATAAATAGTAGGGATTGGAGGTTTAATTTCCCATAATTGTGGATGGCTAATCGAAGAGCTTGTATTACTTAAGTAGATAATTATTAACACCTTTTGGGAGGTTTTCCCACATATGGTTTTGGACTATCTCAAATTTATAAATGGAAACTTGGGAATTTTTACCTTATTTTCGTAAAGTAATACTCTGGTAATGATATGGAATTAGCATTAAAGGATATTGCTTAGCTAAATGTTAGTCATGGTTGTGAATCTTAAATGAAATGCTTAAGTGCAATTATAGCAATTATGACATGATGTTAAGTTGAGAACTTGCATTAGATGGAACAATGTTGTTCCCATCTTTATAACTCAAAAGGATGAGATGAAATGAATTTATTGTTTTACAAGGTCAAAAGAGGTTGAAATAATCTTATAAGAAAGATTAATTTGTCAAGTACCCACAAGGAAAGACCATGGAACTGTTAGGAACGAGAAATGTAAGTTTAAGCCTACCTAGCGTATTCATGAAGGAATGTTTAATGAAATGATAATCATATTAATGAAGATTGTATCTTGTTTCTACAGCAACTATGGCTGATCCTTGACAATAGTTCTGAAGTTGAGGGTAATTAAGTAAATCTGACAAATGAGGAAAAGACCTTTCTTGCCGTATTTGGTGTTCTCTTCGCTCCAAGGAATCAATATTCCAAAAGTTAATTATGAGATAAATAGGAATGGCTAATATGACTCCTTACGGACTTGAGTTCAAGAAACGAAAGAAAACAGGTTGTTATGATATTGGTTATGCACTGTTTCATAATGATAGCCTTAGATATAAATAGAGGAAGATATCCTTATGAAGGAAAGACCGTTCATGGTTAAGTCTAATCACACGGATACTACTTTTGGGATCAACTGAGTAAATGTTAAAAATTAATAAAGTTACGGTCAGTACCATGATTCATCATGACAGGACCTAACGTGGTTATTAGGGAATGGAACGAGGCTTGTTGGATTATAATAAAATTATTAGGCCTCGCCAACATGGTAAGAACGAGGAATGAACATACTAACGAGAACTAAAAGAAGTGTTGGTAACCTGTAATATTGAGTGGTGAATTGAGAATAGCTAATGAGAAGATGTTATACATGTTAATTGTTATTGAGCCTCACCCTGAATTATATTGGTTGAGGTTATTAGTGATGTTCCTTTGCCTCGGAACTTGTAATCTGGATTGTTTCTGACTCTAGATAGATTAGATTCAGTGATTAAATAATATGACCCTTATAGAAGGACTAAAGTATGAATATCATTAGGGAAGGCTTGATATGAAATTAGTTGGAGAAATAAATGAAAGATCGAATAAAATGAGTACATTAATGAAATCGTGAGCAGTTAATGTTTATTTTCAGCAAGCCTATAACAAGGTTATGTGCCAGAATAATTTGTGAGTATGAAAGGATAAGTAGCACTTGTCTTCTGGTAGGGATCAATAAAAAAAATTAGTCGTATTTTCTGGGAACTTGAGGACGGGTTGCTACAGCAAAAAGAAAGGTATGCTGATGAAATTGGATATCGCCAAAGTATTAGATCGGGTCAATTTGGAGTTTTTCAACAGATTCTAGGGAGATTCGGCTTTGACAAAAACTCGAGATACTGGGTCAAAGGATGCTACGCCAACCTTAACTTCTTGGTTTTGGTCAATGGCTTGCCATAAGGTTTCTTTTGGAGTACTAGAAGTCTTAGGAAAGGGGGGCCTCTGTCTCCTTCTGTTTATCATCATGGCAAAATCTCTGGGAAGGTACCTAACAGATTTAAGAGCTAGAAATAGGCTTAAGGCCCTGATGGGCTCCTCTAGAGGGATCTTCAAACTGATCAGGAATTTGTGCATGATACCCTTCTCTTTGTGACCCCTTTTCTCTAAGAAGTTCAGAAGATTCAAAATGGGATTAACAGCCTACGAAAAACCATTTGCTCATAAAGTCAATAAAGGTAAATCTGAAATCTTCTTCCTGAACTATAACTACAGAGGGCAAGACTTTTGAGTAGGTATATTGGATTTGAAAAAGTTGATCTCCCAGATACATATCTTGGCTTTCCACCATTCAAAGGGCGTGTTAGAATTCAGATGTGGAATCACATAGTGAAAAAAGTCAAATCAATGTTGAAGTCCTCGAAAGGGAAGTGGATCTCTTCAGCAAGCAAATTGACCATGGTCAAAGCAGTTCTAAAGGCTATCCCATCAACCTGTCCTCGTTCCTGCCACCCCCTAAGGATATGTTTAATCACATCAACCTAGTAATGAGGGAATTCTTCTGGCAGTGTTGCAAGGGCTTTCGAAAGTTGCCTTTGCTGGGATGAAGTGTGTGCAGCTCAGTGCTTAGGAAGTGAAGACATCCGGGATCTGAAATTAGGCAATAAATCTCTTCTATGCCAAGTTACTGCATCTCAAAGGCTAAAGCAAGGTGGCAAAGGTGAAAATACTTAGACAGCAGGAAAACAGAGATTTTTCACTGCAGACATCCTCCCCAAAGAAGGCATTTGGAACAGCATCAAAGAAGTCAGAGATCATATTCTTAAATTCTCCTTCTGGAAAGTGCAAAGGGATTCGAGGGTGGAGTTCTGTAATGATGCTTGGATCAGAGGTATATCTTTAAGCCAGGACCCTGTTTTGAGCCTTTTAAAGAGCCAAGCCATTCAAAGATGGGGGAACAAGGTCAAGGACTACAGGTAAGAGAGCTCCAATGCAACGAGAATGAACTCAAAGTTAATACGAATTATCTTCAGTCAAGTTTCAAAACCCTGCAAAATGAGAACTTCATGGGACGGGACCACAACAGTGCTGGCAATCATACAGTTACAGTCAGATATGGAAAACTATGTAAGAACCACTCTAACCCCCACCACAGTACTGAGTGAAAGAATGTTTGGAATTCCAAAGCCAGGTCGAAGGCAAAGGTATTTTTGTGGTTGGTTGTGCAAGGGAAGATCCTCATAGAACACCACAAGAAAATAGGATTTATTGGCCCCCACAGGTGCCCGTTGTGTGAAGGTGAGGAGGAAGATTTCAATCATAAGCCTCTTCAAAGCCCATTTTCTAGAATGCTATGGGAATTCTTCCTTAACAACTTCAATACCCCTTGTGTAGGACCTCAGAACCCAGAATTGCACCTGTCTTCATGGGACAGCCTAGTGGCTCTAAACTTATTGTGGAAATATGGAACATGGCCCTGGCAATGATTTGCCAGCATTCTGGATCGAAAGAAACTCCAGAATTTTCAACAATGTCAAAAATAATGTCAGAAAAGCGTGGAAAGAAGTGGTCAAAAATATCATGGAGATTATTCCAATCGTGTGACGAAGAAAAACAAGGAGTGTAATCCTGGTGAAATGCGCAATCTACGTAACTAGCCAAAAATCAGGGTTGTTTTTGACAAAACACCGGGCAAGAATAAGACGAGAAGGAGAAGATAGAAAGTGGAAATACCCTCTACGCACTAGCATAAGCAAAATTTCAGTGCTGCCTCAAAGAAGAATACGGGAGATTCAGGAGCAGGTTGCATTCATAATACACACAAAATCATTACCCACACCATATGCTCTGGCGTCTTTTCATGATATCAAGGCAGATTTCCTGCCAACTATAACCACTCTTTTATAAATCAAGTTCTCCAAAGATTAAGAGAATATTAGCTAGTGCTCTTAGCCATTATTCAAAACTTGTTTTCAATTTCTTGAGGGATCTATTTGCATTGCAGGCTAGGAGAGGATGATATGAGCATCCTTAAAAAGTCTCTAGGTGTTAAGATATGTTATTTGGGGAGTAGCTTGCCTCCTCCTAGGATTGTCCTGCCCAGCTTCCTTGGCCACAGACATTATCAAATCCTTCATTGACCCTCTCCTACAGGTGGATGCTGATGTCACCAGTTCAATTGTCCCAAGCTTTGATACATACATGTGACAGCTGCTCTATAATTTGATCTCCATACATCAGCTCATTGATTCATTGAGGGGTCCTTCCCTTACATGGCTATTTGTACTTATACTCCAGTCATATGACAAGGGATTTAACCACTTTGGGTTTACACCCACAAGTTATGTTTTACATTATTGTAGTATTATAGCGCTTAGCTACTTTTCAGATCCTTGGGTTCTTCTTACCCTAGTAGGCTAGTACTGTTCTATGTTAACTGAATGTACTTTCAAGTCCAATTGACCTAGTTGGTCATATGTGAACATTAACATAATTTCATCCTTTCTTCTTTCGTTCTATCAAACTACCACCCACAATTGTAAAGCAGGCCTTATAACAACAAAATTTAACCTAGCAGCATCATTACAAAAGTTACTGTACCCGCTATTACTATACAATACTTACAGCTTTCAATTAAATTAATTTAAAGAATGAGGAAATTGAAACCTTCTGTAGTTTCTAGTAAACAAGAGTACATTCTTGTGGCATGTAATTATTAATGAGGGATCAAATTTTCACATCTTGTAATACTATTCGCAAGCACTATTGTATTAGAAGAAGCCAGCAATTGTCATGGGCATATTTCAGAGCTTCTCAGAGAAGTTACACTTGGATGGAAGAAAAATTGGGTGCAATAACATTCTCACTTTTGCATAAGGTCCTCTTCGTATTGAGGCTATAAATAATCAGTTCACTTACAATTGTAGGTGCAAATATCTTGGAAATGGAATCACAAGTCCACTCTAAGGAGAACATACTCAGTAGGGGCCAGGGCATACCCATATAAACCTGGGTCTCATATTTTCTGAAATAGATGATACTTGTCATGTTTTTGTTCCCATGTTTATATTTTTTCTTGCATCGTCATTTGGGAACTTCTGGCTGTTGGGCCCAACACCTTTGATGAGTTGTTTGATCACATCCTCCCTCCCTTGAATCTAAATTCACCCATTGGTACAATCAGGAGCCACACTCAGATCACCCTTAGCATGGGCAGAGTCAACAATTTTAAGATACTTAGATCGGTTGGTCAAACTCATTGAATTCGAAGAATTCCAACACACAATGAGTTTCAGTTTCCCAAACTCAGAAAAGTTCACAGGGAAACTTGCCAACAGTGGTTATGAAGGACAACAGAGAAAAAAGGTCATTAGACATATCTTAGAAATAGGTATTTACCTTTACACGAGAGAGCTAAGAAGTAGGTAAAAATGCAGAGTGCAGGCAATATGTCTAAACTGAGAGAAAAGACATTGTGCATTTCTAATTTTACTCTGATAACTCTTATAATCTGTTTCAGTATTTCCAATTTCCTCGTCACCTATAATTGTTTAGCTCATGACATTCTTCTTACCTATTCATTATTAAGTAATCATAACAGAAAGAAACAGATAAGAGACCGAATAATAATAATAAATTACCGATATAGAAGGCAGGAATAATGGACATAGTTTGAACTTTGGACCACTACATTATATGGTAAGGATGTTTAAGAAACATGCAAAATACTCAGTTCTAACTTTATCTGCAGTTTGCAACCAAACGAGGAACAAAATAGTATCTGGAATTGTCATGGACCATTTAATGAAAAACCAAAAAATAGGACAAAATATGTTTATGAGGGATTGACAAGCATCCTCATGTTTACAGACTTAATCATTAACATAAAAGTTCATTAAAGGTGATAAACTGCATAATTAGTTTGCTCTGACAAGTTTAATTTTGATTCCACAACCCATTGTTTGTTCGAGTTTACTGTTTTTCAGAATATGTTAGCTCTAAAAGTTGGGATTTTTTACAAGAATGTCATAAATGACAAATAAACGAGGTTATTATTTGTGCTGATACACCAAATTCAAAACTATGTCATCCCCTTATTTTTATTTTTTCTACAATTCATTCCTTCCATATTAAGTTTAAATTATTCATAAAGGGATACAACTAGAGCATCACTCCCCCTCTTTATAGGCCATCCACTAGCATTTGCAATAAAAAGGAACCCCGCATTCAAGCAAGCAGATGGAAATTTATTAAAAGTAAACATGTTCCATGTAAAGTGCAATTTTGACTAAAAAGTCACCTACCTATTGAAGGTTTCCAATTCATCCTTTAAGACAAGCTGAAACAAGTCCATAAGATACCTGACCTCTGTCTGCACCATTAAACCACTTCATTGAAATCAGAAAATGCTAGATTAAATAGAAATAATATTTATTTACTCCATAAGGATCTTCCTAGTTGCCACACTATATTCATTTTCTACAAGCCATGTATTGCAAATAATTTCAGCCATGAGGTAAGATCCAATATATCTTTTAACTTTTCATACACCATGTTAGAAAAAAAAAATATGAACAGGCTGTAATGCCCCAAAATAGATCAAAAATGGAAAGGAGATGGGAATAGATGTTTCTTCCCTTGCATGCTATTTTGGTCTGCCAATTTCTCAAGAAACTGAAGCTTAGGAGCCATTTCATGATGAGATAACCATTTACTACAGCATGTAGATGAGCAAATACAAATTGAGATGCAGTTCCAGTTTAATTAACATCGATATTTTTGGCACTCCATAAACGTTTAGTACTGTGAATGGAGGCCACGAGGCATCTCGTAAGGACTAAGAATGTTAACTTATTTGGACGTTTCATATTCCAGTTTTATTGGATTGCTGGGTTTTATTTTTTTATGCGACATTGACAGAGTGTAAAATCACAGCATTGTGGCGTTGGGGTTTGAGCAATACATATTTTCCCCTGTTCGCTAAGTATTGGATATTTTATGTTTGGAATCTTGGAGTGTTGCATTATTAAGTCCACAGTCTTTCTACTAAACAGGAAGGAGCAAATCAAGCATTGAAATATAGAGTTGAACATTGTTGATTGGCAGCCTTATCTAATATTTTATATTGAATTCTGAATAATAAGTTGGAGTCTTGTACAAGTGGGAGTTGTTTCTAAATTTTAATATTTGGGATGACTTTTGGAGACTAAGTTGAGTAACAAAGAACTTTATTTGGTCGCTTCACATAATTGATAAAGGAACCCATACATTTGGAGGTTTTGTTTATTTTTGAAGCTTAGAAAATAAGCATACTGATTTCTACTTTTTAATGATTTATATAAGGGAGTTTTTCCATGGAACCAGTATTCACTTGGTTAAACGTCTTATGAGGAGAGAGGAATAATATTAAAGGAGAGCGCGGCATATTTTGTTGTAAATGATATTTTTTTCTCGTCCAATGGAGAATGGCACTGAAGTTTGAATCCAATGCAAAAATATGTATTTTTCCCTCTTTAGTTTGTTGGGTGGTTAGGAATCAGAATTGTGAAAGCAGAATGCCTGTAAGGAAAAACTCCCTTGGTTGCTGACTCAAGAAGATTAGATTGTACAAGTCTTGAATCTAGAAATGATATATGAGTGTACTAGCAGAAATTTGAATACTTTTTATTTTTTGAATATCAATAGTTAAAATTTTATAATTGTTGCAAATGTATAAAAAACATTAAAATGTTTCTCATTTCCCATACTTTAAAAAACCACATTCACAGTTGCATCACATTTCCTATTTCCTGATTCTGGTATCATAGTTCATAAACATTGTTATAACTTATCTCTGTCAAGAAAGAATGGTGCTAATTGTTCCGCTTATCTTACAAAAATTTCTAACAGAGACGATGAACAAATGAGCTTGTGTCAAAATTCTAGCTTACCTTTGGCCGAAGCCAGTTATCCGTCGAAAAAGCAAACACTGTAAGAATCTTGATGCCCCACTTGCAGGATAGTTCAACAATTTCGGCAAGTGCTCTCCTACCTGCTCGATGTCCTTCAATAGCTGGCAACCCTCTCTGCTCAGCCCACCGAGAGTTTCCATCCATAATAATAGCTACATGTGTTGGCATTAAATATGGACACAATCCATGTGGCAATTGGTCTTCATAAGAATTGTCTTCCTTGCTACTTTCTATTAAAATTTCCTCTGCATCTGGCTCTTTAATGGAAGACTGAGCTATTGAAGCACGAACAGAGAAATCTCTCCTCCTTTCCAGCCCCCTCATACGGACCTGACATCGGAAACCTTGAGAAACCAGTTGTTTTTTTAGGGCAACAATGGGTTGAACCTGTCCTCTCAATCCCAGAGAACAAGGGTTGCATGATTGAATCGTATCCCAACACGGTGGCATACTTGATGGGAAGGACATATGAACTTGAGGGCATGAAACAAAAGCAGGTCTGGCAGAAATACTACTTAACGAGTGGCCCTGGTATGAATGAGATGATGTAAATGAACCAGGCACCTGGACTTGTTCAATGCAGTTTAGACTATAGGCCAAAGGAACAGTGCCATACACACCCATTGTATTCTAATTGTTATTTCTATGGAAAAAAAGATTAGAGCCTGTAAGGGATTGCTGCATGGTAAAACTTGGCCCTAGAGCTCTGCGATTCTTCAGCCAAAACCATGACCAAAATGGCATACATTATGGGCAGCCCTATAGCTAAAGGATGTTCAGAGATATTTTTAAAAACATGCCATGTTGCCCTTGAAGCCAATCGCCAATAAATTTCGAACAAAGCAATCTTCAAAATTTCTGAAAATATCAAATGGGTTAACTACAATCGAGACTTTATTCGGTAGAATGAAGTTGGTAAGTCTCGCACTAACCTTAAAACAGCAAAGAGGGTTATTCACTGATGAAAACATACCATGGCTCAAGGATATTTATGATCCTCCCCTGGTGTAATTGTAGCTGCAATATGGTGGTGGTCTGTATGCCCATGATAAATGGTAGAAACTGTCCATCTTAAAGGAAAATCGAGATTCGCGGTTGAGTGGCACCCAAAGGAGATCAAATTACGAAATTGCGCAATAAAGATCGGGTTTATCTAAATCATATAAGTATCTCCTTTACTCATTTACCAAAACTTATAAATCCAAGTATATTTTACTATTGGAACTGCCCATTATATTATATTAATAAAAGAGAGTTACATGGTAAGGGTGACCTGATACCACACGGTCGATCAAAACGCCACGAAGGCAATAGATCAGCAGAAACACCACGAAGGTAACCAGAGAACAGAAGACAAGAACCAACATCAAGCACATGCTGCAATGCTAGGAAGAGGGCGATGATCATCCCGGGGAGGGATGAAAGCTCCACTATTTGGCTCAGCGGATGGAGGATCCACCTATCAGTCATCGTGATCAGGATATTACATTTGAAGAGGCATCATAATTCCCCAACCAGGGGGCAGAGATCCTGCAAAAGCCTGCATGGCTGGCGGCGGGGAACCCCACCGCGGAGTGTTGGCAACACCTTTCCTCCACGAGGGCGAGCTCCAATCTAGTCCAAAAGAGGACGAGGCAGAAGGGCACCCCAAGGAGAGGCAAAATGATGGCTGCATGAGTGGCTCCTCCGGCACAAACCCGTAGAAGGTGGTCATCGGGGAGGCGAAGGCCAAGGTGGCGGCAACTAAGGATTCGACGGCACTCGACTCATAGTGCATGGCGCACTCCCCCAGTGATCCAAGAGCTCCTGCAGATGAACAAATTCCAAGGCAACTTTGGTGGCTTGAGCTTGAATCTATAAGCGAACAGTAGATAAAATGACCACCTTATCATTAGTGGAAAAGCATATTATAGAATGATCATGCTTGAAAAGTAAAGCATTACGAGCTTTCCAGATATGAAACAGAATACAAGCACGAAACAAATGCTAAAGATTAGCAATATAACTAGGCCACAAGCTAAAATCGCCAAATAAGGCCAGACGTCATGGGAAGGTTGGAACAGAGAATGGATCCATTGCCAAATAGATTGAGCATGGGGATAAGACCAAGAGAGGTGCATGAACAACTCGGGGCAGGAGCAAAAAGGACAATTAGGAATAGGAATGCCAAGATGCCTAAGCCTTTCACCTACAAGCAAGCCTTGATAAAAAAGACACCGCAGAAAATGATTAACTTTGGGTTCAAGCAGAGGGTTCCAAGTACGGGAAAGTCAGCGAAGCCAAGTGGTCTGTGCAGAATGCAAGCCCCACCGATCATTAATCTTATCAGTGGCCGACAAGATAGGACTTAGCAGTTGATAAGTGGCTCAAGAGTTAAATAGGAGGAAACTAATTTCATGATTCCATCGTCAATCATGCCACCATGCCGCTGGAGGTTGGAGCCCTAACTTATGAAGCATAACATTCGGAAGGAGATCCTGAATTTTGTAGATAGACTAGAAATCCGAGTTGTTCAGATTGAATTTTACTTTGAGCTCGGGCCAAGGAATCCAATCTTTGTGATGCACAAGATCCTGAATAGTATGAATGCCTTTGCAATAAATCCGAATGACTTTAATGCTCGGGGTTTCAGCAAGCGGCAGAGTGCCTTTAGTGATAATAGGAGACCACCAGATGTTCTATGAATTGAAAGAAAGGCCTATGCCAAAACCATCCCCAAACCACCTCATTATAGGCTTCACCTTCTCAAAGGCTTTCCATATACTCTTGGCAACAAAGGTACCTATGATTTTGACAAGAGTAGAAGTGATTATAAGAGAATGTAAACCAATTCTACGCCGACACTTCTTATCGTAAGGGGCGCTAGATTTTGTACAATGTTGCAGAAGAATTTTCCAAGTCTAATTTCCTGAAAGACACTTGATAATCCATTTGGCGCATAATGTTACACTCTGCCGATACACATCAATGACTCCCATACCACCTTGAGCTTGAGGGAGACAACAAACATCCCAGGCGACTCTGTGAAAACCTACTGAACCAAAACTTTTACACCATAAAAAGTCTCGAAGTAGCTTGGCAAGTTGATTGAACGAAGTGTGAGAAGGGCACTAGCACGCAGAGTAATAAACATGAGTAGCAGTGAGGATTTTGGTGCAAACCTAAAATTTACTAGCCAAAGATTAGGGTTTAGAGGACCATTTGGTAACTTTCTACTCAATTCTGTTAAGAACATAATTCCACAAGGTAGTGGAGTCACTGTGAAAAGCAAAGGGAATGCCAAGAAATTTGAATTGCTCACCACAACCAATCCATTTCCAGGGGTAAGCCTTTAACTAGTCCGAAAGAGGTAGGCAGCTCTGCCAATAGCCCAAATTTTTAGCCATTTCGATGTTAGAACCTGAGGCCAAACAAAAAGTGTAAAGACATTCAAAGACCTTAGCAAAATCTCAGGTATATTTTGGGTATTGGGTTTATCTACTAAATTATAAAATAGAATTTGCAAGCTTTGTTTCTTTATTTTGATTTATAATTTTATGTTCTTGTTAATGATTACAAATATTTATACAAGTGTCTTTAATATTTAGTACTTGTGTGTATTAAAATTATCTATTTGAAAAACACCTAACAACTAATAATATTAAGGTGTTTATCTTGGATTTAACACACATTGCAATGATTCATCATCTTCTTTGAACATTTCCTACTAATTAGTGACAAATGGCCTCAATTTGACTCTATTGGTAAAAAAAAAACAGAGAGAAAAAGGGCTTTCAACTCCATGGTATGTCTCATAATTATGGTTTTTCGATCAACAACTCCAAATAAGAAGAAATAAATTCTAAATGATGGTCAAATGAAAGTCAAGTTTAAGGTTGAAATCTTTGTACGACGATCAAATGGAATTCAAATTTAAGGTTAACAATAAATTGTTAACAACTCATAGACATTACAACCATATGTTACTACCCTCATCTACCATTGTACGACAACTCTCATTATAATTAATAGTCAAATTGTTCAAGTGAGCAGGCTCCTTATTTGTGACCTATAATATAGATAAATGAACTACACTTAAATGCAACACAAATGACCTAATTACTTTCAACTACATATTATAATAAATGTACAACATAAAAATAATGTTTAAATAATTGATCCAAAATTAGAGAAGGTAATTATATAGGGTTTTAATACTTACCCCTTTTTCTTACACTCTTACTTCACATTTTGACTCGGCTTTCCTATCTCAAATTTGCAATGACTATCAAATAACTCTTCTCCTCCTCCTAGCCCTTTTAATGATGTAATATTTATAGAATTATGCAAAGTAAAATATGTTTTAGGCTCTACAGCAAATAAGAGAATAAAATAACTATCTTGACATTGTTCACACTTATAGACAATAACAATATTGAAAATTAAAAAACCTCGTAACTAGAATAATTATAATAACTTGAAAACCCTTGTATTACGAGTGTGTGTCTAATGTATACTTATGTGCATCAATAAATGTTCTAAGATTACTTGATTCATCTAGAATGTGTGTGTCTATTGTCATGCCCAAAAAGTTCTAACCTAAAAACCATTTATTTTGAACACAAATTTGGGTTCTTTTTACAATACTTACATTAATACTATACAGTTGATAAGTATGCATCATGTGTTTGATAAAGTATATGGTTAACAAAATACTTTCCATGATTTATGCATACCTATATTTCAATTAAAATTTCCCTTCCCATAGGAATATAGTAGGTCACAAGAGGGTTCTACCAATGCATCAGGAGCTTATGAAAAGATCAAGTATGAGGCCACTAATCAAGAAAAGGATAAACAAACTTGTCAAGTGAGTTATTTCAACAACCCATAAGGTGATCGGTCACCCCAACAGTTAGAGGGCATTCAAATAATGTAGCAAGAGCATGCACAACTCATGAGGATGAAGAGAATACAAACTCTAGAGTTCTCGCATATATGTAAAGTAGGGTGGTAGCCTTTACTATACTATTGGATACAAGCACGTTCCTTTAACATAGATTATGACCGAAACATTTAAGATGAAGGATGATTTTATAGATAAAAGGACATTTTACTCTTAGATAAAAACACACAATACATACATAATCTCTATCACACAGTATATCAATAGAGCACCATCTAGCTCTAGTACCCTGACACTCCAAAATATGACTACCCTAGGTGTGTTAAAGTTGGATATGTTGTAAAAGGTTAATAAGTGCTTGTAAGAGTGTTGTAAGGGTAAATAAGTTGTAAAAGGTGAGTTTGACTTAGCAAAAGGGGTAATATAGGCTAAATAAGGTCTTTTAAATTACATGTCACCATGTGGAGAAGTCTATGCATGAGTTGTCAGATGTATTAGAGTGATATCCATCACTATTCTAGGATTAGAATGTTGTTGAGTCTTCTTAGGAGTTGTTGAGTCAGTTTAGGAGCTTGTTAAGACTCTATACTTAGTTAATGAACACCTATTCATAGGTAATTCGAGGTAATGAATGTAAGACAGTGGTAATTGAGGTTGAATAATAAAGAATGTTACATGTATGAGGATTAAAAGATGTATCAGACCTATGTTTGAATAAAATTTGCATGTTATAATGAATTGTGTCAAGGAAGAGGACATGGCAATGGGTGATAAACCCTCAACACCACTTAGATAATGTAAAGCTCTTGACTGTCAAAGTACAAAGATTCTACAGGTAACAAGGAATGTGGTTATAATTTTTATAAGTCTTGAAAATGTGTAGTTAGGGTTTTATTGCAATTTGTTGATTCTCGGGCTAGAACTAAGGCCATATATATCTCTTGATTGCGTGGATGAAATTGATTGAAATTTTCACATTACCTTTGTCTTGATATGACCTATCAATCACCTAAATTTTGAGGAGAGTGGTTATGTGTAGCCAAATATCTATATGAATTTATTTTCGAGCACATAAAGATAGGTTATAATCACAGGTAAGCACAGATAAAAGGGCAAAATTACATTGAACGCGTGATAGTATGACCCTAGAACATAATGGAGAATGATACCAAATACATTTGATGTGTTTAAATGCTCTTAGGGGTATAATAATGGTGAGAATGCCTTCATTTTCAGTGTAGTCTGGTTGTGCAGGGTTTATATGAATGTTCTAAGTCATTGTGAGAGGTTACAAGAAGGTGAATTGGCCAAATTAGCTATAGGACAATATATGGAGGTTATGAACACCTCAACAATGATGGGAGAGGTCTATTGGATAGTAAAACATGCCATGAGAGCCATCTAATTGCATCTAAGACCTTGCATTGGGTAAATAAGAAGACACAAAGAACCAGAGGGAAGAGTATAAGACAGTGGAAAAGACACCAATGCAAGATCCATTCATAGAGAAGTGTAAAGCTTTGGTTTGATGTTGTGAACATGTTCAAACAGGTAGAAGAGGTCTCATGAATCCATTGAAGAAGGACTTCATTGTAAGGGTAAAGTGATGACAAGAGGTATGTATGCAATCAAGCTCATGAATGGCATTTATAACTAGAACCAATCTTAACATATGAAAATAGGAGGTCTTGAACATTGTATAGCCTTGAGTTTATTTATTCTAAATTGCACAAGATGATACCAATATTCTTCACACCTAGTGACTACCATTAAGGAGGCATTTGAAGCCAAAACTATACCTTGTCTAAGATAGGGCAACAAAGGACGTGACTGAACTATTACTTATGGTGTACACTTGCAAGTTAAGGTAGTGAGTGCCCCGTTTCCATGGGATTGAGGGGTGATTTCAGCATATACTCCTACAAAGTAATGAGAGGTATAAGACCCCATAATTCTTGATGAGTGAAGTCTGAGATAAAAGGATAGATAAACCATTTTTATGTTATGACTGTGCATAAGCCTAGTAGCTTAACACTTAAAGTCTTGTATATGCATTAAAAAAGGAGTTTAAAGGCTCATAGAGGGAACAAGATAAGGACATGATAGTGTGTATATATATATATATATATATATATATATATATATATATTAGTCAAGACAAAGAACTTTGAGTCCAACAATGAGAGAGGGTATCATTGTATGAGACAAAAAGAAGGTTCTAATGGCCTAGCCACACCAAAGAAATGAACGTACATCTTCAAATTAAAGTATTGTGACAACAAGGACAATGAGGGTAATCAAGGACAATACTTGAGTAATTGTCATGATTTATATGATAAGAAACTAGTCTTAGATACTGATTAAGGGTAGAGATGGGTGCATACATGAGAAGTTATGAAGAAGATTGATAAAGGAGAAGCCCAAAATATCATTTATGAACATGACAAGCAGAACAATGTGGATTTATTGAGCTAAGAAGTGCACCACCAAACCTTTTATGCTCAGGGGACCATTATCCCCCAATAAAATTATAGGTTATAATGGTTTGACATAATAGATCTAGAAGATAACATAAGATTTGATCCTCTTAAGAGGTAAGGGTCATAGTTTATGAGTTGAAAATTTTGGTAGAGTTGGGTGATCTCTCTAAAACCTATTATCACATCCCACTTTGGGATCCCCTGAATTTGACACTTGTACATCTGTCATTAGAATGTATAATTTTTAACATAATTACAACACCAATCAAAGGTGTGAAACTTTTTGGGTATCGATGATCCATTGTCAAGAGTCTTAGCTCGCACTAACATCATCCAATAAAGTATTGTAACTTTACAAGTACGTTTTGATGACATTATGCTTAAGAGCCAAATGAATACAAAGTGTTGTTTTTTCCTTTATATGTTGTTAATAATTGAGGTCTCATCTTTATGAGTTATAATTACCTTTTAACGGATTGGAACTTGTTCCTAGATATTGTGCATAACATTACGATGGTTATTATGTTATTAAAACATGATGGCTATTATGTATATTGGGTATGATAATCTATATTGTTTAAGAGATCATGGACTTGTCAATATTTACCTTATTATATAGTGGGCATGTTCTAAGAAGATTTGTCTTGTACAACAAGGGAACCCATATATAGTAAGAGTGTGTGATTGTGGTATAAGCATTATGTTTAACATTTGTCTTTTCATTGTTTGCTTGATATATATATTTAGTAAGTATCACTTGCATCAAATGTGATTGATATTTAGATAGTCTTGGCATTATGCTGCAATATTAACGAGTCATTACTTGGCATTTAAGATATTACATGTTGATTGTGATACAATATTTCGATATTATGTATATTTTATAAGTACTATAAACTTATTGGGTGATATCAAGGTTTACATTGACAGGCTTGTGGTAATAGGAACTATCTTTGACATTGGCATCATCTCAAGATATAATGAGTTGCATGATTAACAAGTATCATTGAATCTTGTTAATAGCTCCATATTGGCATTTTTTATGATTGTGTATCAAATGGGACACCAAACTTGGTTAAGCATAGACACTTGATAAAGTAGTGATATTATAATGATCATAATGTTTTCTTTTGTTATATTATACATGGGGTTCAGAGGATCTATATTGGATCTTACCCTTGAGTAAACATTACTTAATATACATATAATATAGTTGTGTTCATTGCATAATGATTGAAGAATAATTTATGTTTTAATATAAGGTTTAGATGGGGTTGATGACCATTGATAATACAATAAGCACTTGTTAATGATTTGGGTGGAATTATTAAATGTGTTTAATGTTTTTAACCTCAGGCATTGAGATATTATTGGATATGAATCATAAGATTATATATTGGTCTTTGACCTTGAGTTTTAATTTTTTATTAACCGGAAAAATAAACATTTTGATGAACTTTGGAAATATTATCATTGGCATGTTGATTGGTGTTTTTGACTTGGCATATGGTAAATGTAGTCACAAAATCACACACTTACTATTACATTTATACCGCCAAGTATGTTGTTTTTACATATGGATCTCGCGTAAGAAAAGTATTCACTAATGGATCATCCCTTAGTTCTGTTGTCAGTTAGTTGGTCATTGTTGTCTTTTATAGTCGTCAGTTGTTTGCACAATTTCAATCGTTTCTCAGGGAGTCTCAGGCTGTCATTATTTGGTCATTTGTCTTCTCTAGTCTTTGACTAGGGTGCTTAGAAAGGTATTGGGGTGCCCATCGATGCCCCGGTCCTCTTTTTAGGTGCCCTGGTCTCGGTTGCATTTTATTCTCATTTAGATTTTCGAGGTTGGTCTTTATGGTTTGTTGTCTCATTCCCCTTGGTACTAGTCGACATGTCGAGTCATTAGTGTCGAAATTTGAGCAAGAGATCCCTATATAAGCATAACATACCTACTATCGTATGCACAAACTATCTACTTTCAAGAGCTAACTATTTACTAAGGCAAAGGACTACATTTGGGCATCATTTACATATGCATCACACAAGCATAGGGGGAAAGGGTTGTATTCATTCTATTCCATCCACCATTTGCATCTTACATCTAGTTATTGCCCCCTACTTCTATGTCATTGACGCTAGGGCACCCTAGGCACATAATTGCACACACAAGCACACAGAACTACATTGGGTATGGAATGTAGTGGAACGCTTAGTCATAAGTCCACCATTATGGTAGCTAAGGTTAGAGTGACCCTTCATATGCATCTTTCTTTTTTAGGGATTTGATGCTTTGTATGGGGTTTTGCAGGTAGACCTTCATATTAGGATCTTTGGTGACATAAGTGAAGCTATTGCGACAATAATGTGACAAAGATTAAGACATTGTGAAGACCTAGTGACACTTCCAAATTCAGATCCTGAGCTTTTCTTCAGACCAAGAGTACCCATACTACAGACCAGGGCACCCACATGCACCCCATTCCTCCTCTAGGCGCCCAGTCTGGGTCAAATATTCATGCTATTAATTTTGTGGGTGGCATCATCATACTCTTCTTCGTCTGTACATCATCATATTCAGTCTGGCATCACAACGAGGTAAGTCCTTTTCAGGTTAGTATCTTATCCCTCTCTCATTTCATTTAAATGTCAAATAAAATTATTTAGCATTTACATTTCACTTCATATCATTTATTTCATTATTGTTACTAGTTTAGATTAACTTAAAATAATAGTAAAATTCCACATTTTTAGTTATTCATTTTGGTGAACCCAAAATTTCGAATATATTTCCCTATGATCCAATCAAACCCTAATGGCTAAGAATAGTTCATCTTCTTCACCCATCATGTCTCATTTTAGCGTTAACCCTATCTATGATGATGTTGTCATCACTGAGCTGAAGGCTCTATATAGTACTCCTAATACTACACTCAATCATATCAAACAACAACTTCTAGATGGAAAACAATTTGTGCCTACTCATTTTAAAGATTCTCCCATTAGCATTAGTCTTGTTGAGGATCCAATAGCCTTCACTCATTGTACACCATGTTATATGGCTACTTGCAATCCTCCTTTTGATCTTTCTCAAGAAGTTTTATATGATTCTCTTATTGATTACGTGCTTGGTATTGATAGTTGCTCACCTGTACATACTAATTCTTCTTCTAGTCCAACCACTAATATAGTATCTCCTCATGATTTTGCTACTGAGATTGCTTCCCATGATACATCTCATACTAGTTTGCATACTCCTTCACATTATGTTGATGATCCTATTGATAACATCCTTAATGATATTCTTATTTTTTAGTCTCTATCTGATACTAACGAGGTGGTTCATAGTCATGGTTCTCCTTATTTTTATACTACCAAGTATGAATATCCTACTCCATTATTGCCTTCTCCTGAGATTGCATCTAGCATCATACATGAGTCACCACCATCAATCAATTCTTCTTCTCCTACTAGTTCATCTCCTCTTGTTGCATCACCTGCGTCTTCTAGTCCATCTGCTTCTATATGTGACATGTCCTCCTATTAAGGATGTTTTTTATGCTAGTCCAACCATTTCTATAGATATTCCATCTATATCTCCCACTATAGCTTCCTCAGCACCTACTCCTAGTATGCTCTTAACATCAGAATCTCCCTTATCACCTCTTGATATTCCCATGATTACCCACAATGGAAAATTAGAACTGCTTCATACATTGTTGCCATATTCCACCATTACTTCACATGATATCATCTCTCTCATGCATGTCATAGGTCGGTTACAATCTCAGATTCAGTTCCTCACTTTAGAAAGTAGGGCTTACTATGCTTCTATTGACAATAATTCATTACATGGTAAACCTATCCCTAATAAGATTCATAACTTTGCATTTCCTCAAGATTTTATCATGCCTACTTTCACATGTTTTGATGGTACTGGTGATCCTCATGCTCATCTTTTACATTACCGTATGATTATGGCCTCTCATTTCTAATGATAGATTATTGCTTAAGGCCTTTCAATACAGTCTTATTGATGAGGCGTTACAATGGTACACTCATCTTCCCTTTGGGTCCATTAATACTTTCTATGACATGGAGGACTCTTTCCTCCATTAGTTTATAATCAACAATGACCCTAAAGTTACTTATGACCGCTTACCTACTCTACATTAGGGCTCCTCTAAACATATCAAGGATTATATTTTACGATTCAATGCTTGTATGCATTAGTTAGTATCCCAACCTATAGACCTTGAGAAGAAATTCATTTTCTGTCGTGGCCTAATTCCTGCACTCAAGCAAAGATTACAGTATGATACATATGAGTCATTCATTCTTCTATGTTATAAAGTTATTCACCTAAAACAAAATCTTCTCTCAACACACATCATAGATCCTCCACACATCTCTATGGCTATTGCCTCATCTAATTCTCTGCCAATGCCTTCAATTGAGCATCCTACGCAATCTCCACCTTTGCCTCACAAGACAAGAAAAAAAGCTCAACCCACTCCACCACAAAAGCATACTCCTTCTCTGGCTCCACAACATGCTACTCCTACCACTCCACCTAGGTCTCGTGAGCCTTTACATTTCTCTCATCATGCTCAACCACATGATGTGCTGTGTGTTTTACTTACTAAGCAATTAATTCACCTACCATCCAACCAATATCATTTGCAACACCAATTACAGCGTCAACGTGACCAACCTTATTGTAATTATCATCACATAAATGGCCATAGGGATAATAATTGTCTTTCCCTTCATAATTGATTGCAATAACTAGAGGATAAGGGCATCATCTCATTTGGTTCTCGCTCATGTGAGCAATCCATCTCTCCTCTACCTCGCCATAGGATTTCTGCTATAGTTGCTCATCTCCTACATCTGGTGCTCAGGACAGGCTACGTTCACCATAGTTTGTTGCTCATGCGGTCTCTCCACCACGTCCATACATCACTTCATCATCACATCCATTGCATTCATGCTATCCACCACATCATGTTGGTCCTTCACATTGGTTTCCACAACACTCCACTCTCACACATCCCACCACAGCTCCATATGACATTCAATTCAATTCATACACTTATGTTGCTTCCATTCCACATGCTTCCACCGCTTCGTGTCGCCTTGGTCTTTGGTAGGTGATTACTATCACCCTACCCCTCGATGACACACTTGTGTTCTTACGATTATTACATGACTGTTTCATCACACGCTCTGTTGTTCATCTAGCACACTCAATCATTTCCCAATGATGCACTCTTGCTTTCCATGTGTTCATTCTTGAGTGTTGAGGGATCTTAACTAAATGAAACCTAATCATCCAAATGTTGGGGGGCATCACTCCATTTCCCCATCCCTTTCATCACATTAACATACTATGATTACATTACATTTTTACAACACTTATTCACTACAACACATTAGTTTGATCATCATACATCATCTCTTTTTGCATTCATTATCATGCTTACTACTTGTTATAAAGTCCATTTAATAAATAAATCACTTTGATCATTATTCACATTTGTTATCTATTACACATCCTATTTGCTACTATTGCACAACTATTACATTAATCAACATTAACAACACTAACAAAAAACATTGCATACATTCCAACAATAATCACAAAATCATACAACACAAAAATAAGCTCATTATATATAAGTCACATTTTTCCATACATAGATAATACAATCGTCACTTGGGGGGAAGTCCCCTACATCATAAACACTAATACCCATCACACCTCATCATCGTTATTGCTCTTAGGTACTGCAAGAGACCTAGAAGTAGATGCCTCACCACTAATGCGACATCATTGTTCATGGCTTTAATACCTCTCCACTTACCTACGCAATAAGGTGTTCTCCGTAGACTGCTTTGAGGACTTCGATTCTCCTCGCATGCCTCATCCCTCTTAGATAGCAATACAGTACATTTCACTTCCATCACGACCACATGCTCAAATAAATGGGTATGCTCACCCGTAATCTCATCCACTCGCTCAAGTATGCCTCCACCAAGTATATTGGTCAACCCATTCTGTGTTAGGGTGCAGATAGATGTATCTACTATCAGGGACCAATACGCATTGCATATAAAACAAATAACATAACACATTCGAAAACCATCACTACAACATAAGCCAACAACAACATACATAACACACCCACATATAGATGCTTACAATCTGTTATAGTTGTGACCACATCATCAGGGGCATGTGCTTCCCCCTCTCCTCCTCCTCCTACATATGGTAACCACATTAGACCTACAAATTATGGGAACAACAATACCCATCGACGTGTCATCCACCATGCACAATGTACTCCTATGTTCTACCAGTATTGTCTAAGTCTGTCACCTCTATCACCGCGTCTATATCATCTGGCCCAGGAGGTACTAGCTACTCTAGTGTGGGCTTTGGTCTAGTCCCAACCCTCATTGGTGCCCTAATAGCTCTCAACCATATACACAGCTCTGGGGGCACATCTTGAGCCATACCAAATTGACGAGATACCCGCTCCACCTGGAATAACTCGGCCATACCTGGGAATTCAATCCTTTAACCACATAGTCCTTTGAATACACCACAACTCTATAACATCCTCAGGCCATCCGCCATAATCACGATATGGCCTCTATGTAACTGCCTCAGGCCCCATCCTGTTTATCAATTCCCTGTAGGTATCTGTATCCATCCTACGCTCACGAATATTGATCCATAGGGATCTACAAAAACACACCACTTCATCATTTCCATCAGCACCAAGAAGTAGAATTGGAAAAATGAGGTAAATGGAGGTTCTGGAAAAAACTGCGACTCTGTGCAAAGCGGGGCAGTTACAAAAACCACTGCCCTACAGGGGCGGCAGTCCTATAACCGTCACCCAACTAGGGCAACAATCCTAAAACCACCGGTCTGCACAGTGGTGGTGGTCCTGATACTTTTGAACAAAAAAGAGAAATGGAGTACAAATGGACATGAATTTGAAGCACCTGATTGTGTCTTTTCCCATTCTCTAGTGCACAGGAGGACATGGGAGAAGGCTATAAATATGAGGAGAAAGAGAATTGAAAATTCAAAGATCCAAAGAGATCAAAGAGCAAAGGTTTAAGATTAATGAGAAAAAGTCAGTAATATCTTCAATGCTGGAGTGGAATTGTAGGAGCAAGGTGTAAGAACAAAGCAACCAAGCATATGAAGGGAGAGGTTTACATTATTGTCTCCATTTTCTACTTCTTGTAATATGTAATTGTCTATAATTGACCAATAAAAGTGGGAAGAAAGAGCGTTTTGCCCTTCCCGACTGGTTTTCCTCCATTGGAGGTTTCTAGGATAAAATTGTTGGTATTTGGAGTTTGAATTCTCTCCTACTCTATGCAATTTCCTTTTTATAGCACTAGATAATTAGTCACTAAAGCTCTAATCTTCAATCAAACTGTCATTTTCCAAAGTTGAAAGTAGAAAAACATAATTGTGTGATTTTGTAGAGTTCCAAAGTAGAAGTTTACGGATCAAATATTGACCCAGCTCCTCAAAAATATCTTGGGTCTAGTCCAATATACTCACAGACCTCCAACTGGCCTCAACACTATTATGTGCTCATATACCCACATGTGTAATAGCGTCGTAACTCCTATCCCACCTCCATTCTCATCATGAGTAAATCGGTACAAATCTCTGTATAGGTGGGCCAACACACACCACGACCATGCATATCTAGTACTATCTTCCTCTATAAGCCGACATATATCATGCATCTTATACAAGATGCCTACACCACCTCCCTCCACCACTATAAATGAAGCAATAACAACTGCTATGAACTTCCAAAAGTGTGGAACACCAGACATCATAATAACATCCAAACTAATATAGGCCTCAAAAGGTACTCGAGTCCCAAAAAAATACTATCTCACCACTCGCATCTGCCTCTCCATATCCTCCAATGCCATCACCTGTACTCTCTCTCCGAAAACCGTCAACTGTTGTATGTGATACACAACCTCTAAAGTCAAAATCATCTCCCCCATAGGCAACCAAAATGTGTAAGTATCTGCACACCATCTCTCACATAGTGCAGTCAAACACATGCATATTATGGGGCACATCTCCCATCTGTGCTATGTGACGTAGGCCGACATGATCCATCACATCCTACTCATCATCTGACAGGCCTAATCCAAGCAACGTACTCATGTGATGCCCACTGCAAAAATCCCTCGAGTGAAAATCCCTCTACACACCACAAAATGATAACCAAACACAACGTTAGAACACTACATAAATCCAAACACACTCGTTTATCACATTACTATACATTACACATATAATTTTCACCATTATAGGTCACATACACACTTTTTGGACCAAGGCACCTAGATGCAAGACTGGGGCACCTAGGAGCAGGACACAAACATTCAGATCTGGGCACTCCTGTCCTAAGGGTCACTAGTGCCCTCACCACTATTGTCCAGGTCTAAAACGCCAAGAAAATTAAAATTCTCAATTTTTCAAAAATGCAATAAATATGACTATTTTTTATTTATTGTTAAGGGGGGTTGAAGGGACTCGTTCCCTATTCAAAATCAGAGGCCAAATCCTCGAGAAACAAAAGGCTTAGAGCTAATAGCTGAAAACTACTACAACTGCTTTCTAGCTAACAGAAAGAATAAACTATAACTAGACAAACTAAAAAAGGAAAATCACATAATTACTTCCCATACTATGATGGAAAATAATCCTCGATGCTTCCCATATGACCCTTTTTTGTTTTTCTGCTTCTTTACATCTTGCCACTTGCCCAAATCATATGAAATAACCAGTGCAAAGGTCATTGGGATTCTCTATTGCCATCAAATTTTCTATCTCAGACTCCCGGTCTGATTCCGAACTTTCTGCGGTATGTCCCCTTTTCATTCCCCCTGCTACCAAGAGGTTTTCTTGAATTCCTTCCTCTGGGATATCCTTTCTTGTAGTTTCTTTCCCGTCAAAGTTAGGATTACTCGGATTGTCTTTAAAATTTGAAGCATAAACCAAATCTGGGGGTTTACCAAACCCCATCCACTAGAAGAAGTTGATCCATTCTTTTTTATAGATTTCTAGTTTTTATTGAAGGGACATGAATCTTGCAAATGGCCTGTATTTCTACATAATCTACATATAAATGTTGTATTCTCATGGTCTAAAACCTGTGTATGCTGTAAGTTCCCAAATTTATGATTAATTCTATCAGGAATTCCTTTGCTCAAATCAATTTCGACGCATATTCAGGAAAATGAGCATAGGACTCGACTGTGTTCTATCTAAATCCTCTTTTAATAAACTTGCCCAGAATGTTTCCAATGTCTTCTAGGGCATACCATAATATGCAAGGTGAAGGTTAGGTAACCTGACCCACACTAGATCTTTGGCCATCGAATAGGTATTTGGATTGAAGTATGGAAACCATGGAGTTAAAAATAAACTCGCATGTCCCCAAAACTAAGGACCCTCTGTCAAGCAACGCTGATAATCTACATATTCCCTAAAATGGACAACAAAAAAACCCTTTGGAACAGAGAGAGATTACACATTTATTTGTCCAATTTTCGAAAACCCACTGATACAGAGCGGAGGAGGAAGGCCACAATCCATTAAACCTACTAATCACTACATCCCATGATAAATTTTTGTAATATTCCTCTACTTCTGGGCTCACGATGGTTAAAATTGGTATGGCCTCAGCCAATCTACTTGGTAAGCCTGTTTACCAACTATTTTTTTGCCATGAGTTCTACCTCCTTTGTTACCTAGCGCTATCCTTAAAAGAGGGTGGTCAGATGGGGATGATCCGAGCTCCACCATGTTTCCAGCAGCACCGCCCCCCACAGACCTGTAGTCGTCTCTGCCTTGGTTGCCTAATCCAGTCGAAGTTGCAGCCATTTTTAAAGGCCCTAGGGAATATTAGGGCACACGTACTGCCATAGGGTTTAACCCATCCGCCATGACCCATCTCTCCTCCCCCATCCCGTATCCCTCTCGAATCCAGGCCAAAGCCCTTCGACTCCCCCTTTCGAGCCTGTGAATGCTCCTTAGGTTTGGGCGCTCCGTATCCCAAAGGCCACTAGCAGGCCTTCATCACTCCTTGTCTCCAGGTCTATAACGCCAAGAAAAGTAAAAATCACAATTTTGTAAAAATTCGCAATAAATATGACTACCATACACCATACATTTTTCAAAAAAAATAGATGCACTTACCAACTCCGCTGGTCATGCACGTGATGTTCTGATAGTCGGTCACTACCATCTCGAATCGGCTAGGATATGTTGCTCTCACTTGCGGCATATTTCACACACTACAGAGCTCAATCTCACAATCATGTAAAATAGACAAATGAAGTGACTAATCACTTTTCTACACTTCACTATTTATAGTTACTTTTTCACCTACCAATCTCACTATAGTCATTATTTTGCACGTCATATTCACTCAACTAATACACACCACACAATTTTCTGGCATATCTTGAGCGCTTCTACTCCAATTTACACCCTATTTGCGGACATTATTTTCATAATTTCCACCTACAACCGTATGACATTCACATGACCCAAATGCATTATAACTCTCCTTCAATGTTCTCTTTCACTCCACTCCATACACATTTTTGGCATAGTTATCTAGACAATATGTGTCTTTCGTGCTTACTTTTGGATTAACATTTACGTTCTTATCATCACTTCCCCTTTCGCCAAAAGGGGGGGCATACTCATTGGGGGTAATCTTATAATTCCCCTTATGATCATTATGTGATCAATAAAACACTACTAATTCGATCATTTTCAAAACATTTACTAGTTCAGTGCACGACAAGTCACCATTATTTCCCCTTAATGACCTAACCTGGGGGCAACAAATATGTACAATTTTTCTATACGACATTTTATCACTTCCCCCTAATGACTTAACCTGGGGGCAAACAAACCATTAAAATATATTTCTATGTGATCATTCACAAGTTCCTAATCGATTCCCCCCTAATGACCTAACCTAGGGGCAACTAGCATAAAATCTCTCTATGAGTAGCCAATCAAAACCATTGAATCAATAAATCTATTAATGCGTTCAAATCTCTAACAATTGAAATCATATCATCACTACAAATTCAATAAAATTAGCCTCTTATATGACACTAACTTGGGAGTTACGTGTGATCTCCTAGATGACCTAACTTAGTGAGATTACATGTCATTACTTTTCCCATATGACCTAACTTGGGAAGTTATTCGTATATTTGGCGTTTGCTTCTCAGATGACCTAACTTGGAAGCCATCATTACATTTCGTGTTTTCTTCCAGATGACCTAACTTGGAAGTCATCACATTGCGAGTGACACCGGTGGAGTGGGGGGAAAGAGTGCCTTTCCTATACCCCTCCTATACATGGGTCAAATATTTGATAGAAATTATTTGGATCCAAAAAACCACAAAAAGTTTAATTTGAGTCCGTCTAACAATGGCTAGATCTTGAGGATGTAGTTACAGATTGGAAAATAAACACACCTTTCTCCATACACTCTTCCTTTAGCGGCAGGACTCCAAAATCCTTCTAGTTGATTATTTCATATACATGCAATCGGGTCGGGAACTAATCACTCCCTACCCCATCTCATTGTTATCTATACAACATTCGAAATCATAAATCATCCAATATTACAATCATCACTCTCATTTACTAGCACTTCATTGCAATATTACATCTTCTCGTTACGTCACATGGATCAACACATTGATCCATGGTTTGACACACTATATGGTTCTTTCGGCCATGCTTCTTACTACTACAGCATGGGATTCTCTAGATTTATCTCGGGTATGCATATCTAACGTACTTTATGTTATCTGAGCTTTCGCTCACCAACATAAAGTGGGGAAAAATGTAGTCACAAAATCACACACTTACTATTACATTTATACCACCAAATATGTTATTTTATATATGGTTCTCATGTAAGAAAAGTATTCACTAATGACATATCCCCTAGTCCTATCGTCAGTTAGTCGTTTGTCGTCATCATTTCTCTTGCACAATTCTGGTCATCTTTTAGGGAGCATCAGGTGTCGTTATTTTTTCATTTTTCATCTCTAGTCTTTTACTAGGGAACCTAGGGTAGAACTGGGGTGCCCATGGGTGCCCCAATCCTTATTCTAGGCACCCTGTTCCTAACAACACTTATGTCTAATTTAGAGTTTCAAGTTTGGTCTTTGTAAATTTCCCTCTCATACCCCTAGGAATTAGTTAGCATGTCGGGTCATTAGTGTCAAAATTTGAACAAGAGATCCCTATATAAACATAACATCCCTATTATCTTATGGGCAGACTATCTACAATCAAGGGCTAGTTATCTACTAAGGCAAGGGACTACATTTGGGCATCATTGCATCACACAAACTACATAGGATGGGTTGTATTCATTTTATTCCATCCACCATTTGCATTTTACATCTAGCTATTTCCCCCTTATCTCTGCGTCATTGACGTTACAGCTCCCTAGGCACACAATTGCACACATAAGCACACAAAACTACATTGGGTCTAGAATGTAGTGCAGTGCTTAGTTGTAAGTCCAAAATTATGGAAGATAAGGTAAGTCTGACCCCTTCATATGCATATTTATTTTTTAATGGTTTGATGTTTTGTATGGGGTTTTGTAGGTAGATCTTCATTACAGGTTTAAGGCGACATAAATGAAGTTACTGTGATAATCACCCAACAAGGATAGAGACATTATGAAGATCTAGCGAAACTACTAGATTCAGGTCTTGAATTGTTCTGCATACCAGAACACCCTTACTGTAAACTAGGGTGCCCACAGGCGCCCTGATCCTCTCCCAGGTGCCCTATTCTAATAAAATATTTATGCATTGGAGTTTCCTTGGTTGTACCATCATACTCTGATTTGTTTGTGCATCATCCTATTCAGTCCAGAATCATAGTGAGGTAAGTCATTTTCAGGTTATTATCTTATCCTTCCTATTTCAATTATTTCCTTTTAATTAAACATAAAATAAAATTATTTAGCATCTATAATCCATTTTATACTATTTATTTCATTGTTATGCTATCTAGATTAACTCCTAAAATCCATATTTTAGTTAATCAATTCCTTAACTTTTTATAGCTTGATTTGTACCAAAATATAATTCTCCATTATTGGAAACTTGCATTCCTGTTACTGCATTTCTTCAAAAATTACATTTTATGAAATACAATTCTTGCTTCTTAGAACTTTCCTTTTGTGTTTTTACTCTGTTTTCTCACTTAAGAATCCACTTTCAGAAAACAGTTGGGCATCTTCTTGTAGAGAACTTATGATATGTTTAACTTGTTTAGCCCTTGGTTCAGACATTTCAAACTTATCAAATTTTTGTGGTCCATTCAATTTTCTTGATAGAATTTTCCTTATGATCGTCAATTTTACTATGAGAAGCCTTGGATTGGATTCCTAGATCTTGCAAGTTCTCTGTTAGTTGTAGATGAAAATTTTATTTTTCAAGCTTGTTTTTTATTACAAATTTCATTTTTAATACATATTCCAATTCTTAACTAGCATATTTCTTTTTCTTATACAACTTATGATTGATACTTTTTTAGATGAAAACTTCTCTAAAATGCATTTTATTTTGAATACAATATTGCAAATTTGAACCCTGCCTTTGAAACCTATAGCTTGCACTAATAGAGAACTTTTTTCTATTCTTTATGTGTGGATGAACCAGCTGATAATTTTTACAAATCTGAAGCTCATTTTTAAATGAATATTTGAGGTAGATTCTACTTTGTTTCTTTGAAAGAAAGCTTTCACAAATTTATAACTAAAAATTTCCTTCCTTCGTCCAAACTGGAAAGTTATGACAGATTATTCCTTGAACATCTTGTAAAATGTGTGAGGATCTTACAATATGTGTGTTCTTCATTGTAAAACTTTCATTTTTTGTAATGGGTACCTTGAAGTATTTGCAATTCTTATATGATTGTACATTATACAAAATATTTCATTTTAATGCGTGGAATCTTTATGAATCCTAAAAATCTTTTTTCTACAAATAGTAATGATCTGTAAATGTATGAGTGGAACTTCCAGGTCTTAAAAAAACACATCCTTTGCTATTTTTTCTACACTGTTTAGATGGAAAATCTTTCTGTATGATTATGCATACTGTATGGTGCATCATGCGAGCTTGATATAATATGTTGAAGGTGTATTTCCTGAAGCCTTTTTCTTGAAAACTTGTTTGTTAATTTTTTATGAATGATGATGCATATACAAAAAAAGATAATAATATAAGACATTAGAGAACCTGAGCTCTAACACACTTTATGTTATCTTCTTTTCAGGTACGGAGAAATAATATGAACTTTGAGTAGCAGTTGCACAAAAGGGGATCACGTCTACTAGGAGATGACGAGTCCCTTATCCTTTACATTTTCAATTTTTTATTTATATGCATTATTTCCTAATCATTCATTTCTCATGGCTTGTGTGATAAATAATGTACAATTATTCCTTATGAATATAAAAAATGTTCATGCAATAAGTTATCTTTTGTTTCCTTTATCTTGTAGAAAAGACTTTATTTTTTAATATTGCTTGTTGCTTCTAGCCCTTAAGTTGTTGTAGATTTCTTTGTTCCAAAATATCATTCTCCATGATTGGAAAATTTCATTCATGTTACTGCATTTATTTAAAATTTACATTTTATAAACAAAAATGTTGGATTCTTAGAACTTTTCTTCTATGTCTTTACTCTATTTTCTTGCTTCAGAATCCACTTTCATGAAACACTTGGGAATATTTTTGTAAAGAATTTGTGATATGTTTAACTTACTTAACCCTTGGTTCATACATTTCAAACTTCTCAAATTTTTCGGTCCCTTCAATTTCCTTGACATAATTTTCCTTATGATCATCAATTTTATCGTGGGAAGCCTTAGATTTAGCTTTCTATATCTTGCAACTTCTATGTTAGTTGTAGATAAAAAAATTATTTTTCAATCCTATTTTTGCTTGCAAACTTTCATTTTTAATACTTATTCTAATTCTCAGCTAGTATATTTCTTTTTCTTCTACAACTTGTGATAGATACTTTTGTAGTTGAAAAATTCTCTGTAATGCATTTTATTTTGAAGACAATATTACAAATGTAAACCTTGCCTTTGAAACATGTAGCTTGCATTAATGGAGGAACTTTGTTCTATTCTTTTTGTGTGGTTTTTCTAGATAATAATGTTTACAAATATGAAGCTCATTTTGAAATGAATATTTGAGGCGGATTCTACTTTGGTTCTTATAAAGAAAGCTTTGGAAATTTTATAACTTAAAAATTTGCTTCCTTTTTCCAAATTGGAAAGTTATGATGGATTTTATAACTAAAAATGTATGAGGATCTTACAGTATGTATGTGTTTCATTATAAACCTTTCATTTGTTGTAATGGGTACCTTGAAGGATTTACAATTCTGATCTAAATACGACAAAATAAATCAAACCTAGACAGGGGTCAACGACAACCCAAGACTGATAGTGGGCTAGTTGACGATGATCTGGGGATGGATGAGGAGAAAATGCAGAAAAACATGGGTTTGCAAGTCTTCCTATAATTAGATGGATTTGAGGTTGATCTGGATCCAGATAATGCACTATGTTGTTCAACATGAACCTGCAAAAAATATGGAACAAGAGGAAAATAGATAGAGGATGCAAGAAAATTAGGAAAATAGATGGAAAATGATATGAAAACAGCACTGATTCGATGGTGATTGGGCTGGAGTCGGTGGCGAATGGGGGCTGGTAGAGTGGGTTTGAAATGACAAATGAAACATAAGGGACTGATATCTAAAAGATCAATGGCTGGGATTCAAACATGTGATGAGGCCGGGTGTCAGGAAAATAGAAACAGAGAGATGGGTTGATGGTAGACTAGGCTGGAGTCGATGGCAGACCCAGGCTAATTTAGTCTTTGATGAATGAAATAGAAAAAATGACATCCTCTAGATGAAGATGAAGGTGATTGGATGTAATAACATGGCCCTGATGATGACTGGAGAACCTGCAAACATAGTGAATATGTCTATAAAAATATGATTGATGATGGATCTAAGCATGCAATGACAAGAGAAATCCAAAGCTCCCAAAATGAACCCAAGATATCTAAGATGGCTTCCAAATGGCTTGGCAGTTGCAAAAAGAGGTCACAATATGAAGGGAAGATCGCAAGAGCTCTAAAAAAATCTTAAAATTACATCCTTGAATAAGTTGAAGGGTAAAGGTAGCCTTTATAGGGTCGACAGACGACCTGGATGGGTCATTGTCAACTGTACAAGGACTCCGTCCCATTTGGATGGTGGGAGGATGATGAGCTATCGAGGATAAGGATCCCATAGGGAAGTGGGATTAAGGTTTAGATGGATATGGACGAGCTAGGGTTTCATATGGGGAAGATAAATGGGTAGGTCGGATGGTTGAAATGAGTAAATAAAGGCCATGGTGGTGGGTAAAAACATTAAATAATGGCCTAGAAAGAGTGAAATTGACGATTTAGAGAACATAAAATAAATTAAACGAGGATTAGGGATAATTAAGGGTGAATAGGAATGAATGAGGGTGAGTAAAATAATGAGACGAGGATTGGAGCTAATTAATAATAATTAGCATAAATGGGATGAAATAATAGGATGGATAATATAAGACCAAAGGTGGGAAAATGGGCAATTAATGGGATGAATTCAGTTTAGGAGGGGAATATAAAATTTTGAATGGGTGAGCCATGATGAAAAAGAGAGCGAACACAGGAGTGGAAGGGGTAGTGATACCAAATTTTGCTGTCTACATTTGCCCCTTTTTGATGAGTGGTTTGTGTTGGGAAAGTCCACGAGACAAAAATAAGAAGGATGGACAAGCTTATTGATTGGATGCTCCCCCTCAAACTAGGGGTCAAAGAAACATAGAGGAAGTCGATCACGAGTTTGAAAAAGAGAGATGAAGAAGGGTGAAAAGTATGAGAAAAGAAGGGTGAGGGGGATAAGATATCCCAGACGAGGACTGAAAAAAAAGTAAAAAAGTAAAATAAAGATATGGCGGTAATTTCATAGTCACTTCGGTAGGGAACAAAGGACGATCTTCATGGAGAAGACAAAAATGTCCTATGAGACTTGTGAGTTGGAAAAAACCCACAGCAAAAAAGGAGGGAAACCAAGGGGAATTTCCGATCAAATGGATGTGCAAGCCATGTGACAAATGGGTCAAAGGACAGACATTAGAGTATGCGCAAATAAATGTGAAAATGGTTGAGACAAAAGTCATGACAATAAGGATAGGGGGTGGGATAAAAAAATATGCGTCTTGGGTGGGGAAAAAAAAGGGATATAAAATAATGGTACCCCAAGAAGGAAGACAAGGATGGCCACAAAGGTAAGAGGATGATAAATTTGCGGGTATATAAGGAATCTTGGATGAAAACACAAGAAGAATACAAAATGAAGACCACTTTGAAGGAACAAGTGGAAGAAAATATAATTTTGAAAGGAAGGATTGATCGAAGAGGAGAAAAATGGGTGATTGTCTGAAAAGTACATGGTTAGGTTAACGGTGATTAGACACGGTCAGCGGTGACTAGTCGGAAAAGTGGCTAACAACCCAAGAGGGGTTAGCGGCGATTAGGGTTAGTGGGCTATATAAGCCCATGGGTTGGCCGAATAAGATCATTTGGACGATGTGCAAAGTGATGATTGAGAACTTTGGGCTATAAAGAGAGTGAGATTTTGAGAGAGATGGAGGTTGGAGGAGTTGAGAAGGAAGCGTCAGAGGACTCGTAGGATGGTAAGTGCTTAACACCCTAGCTTGTTTTTAAGCCATTTTTTGTTGCTTTTCTTTAATTTTTTTGCATTTTTCAACATTTTATAGCTTGGCATAAGGGTGGCAATTGCCCATGACTGGACATGGTCGTCATCGACTGGGCCTAAAAGCGGCATCGACCCTGACTTAGATGCGTTGACCCATCAGGGGTCAATGTCGACTGTGGATGAAAAGATGTTAGTTTTTTTGGATTGATTTTGATTTTTGTGGAGATTTGGATGATGAGAAAGATGATGTTTGCATGTTTGATTCATTTTTTTAGGCTCTGAGAGACCTTAAATTTGAGAGATAGACTTCCAGCCCTCTATGAGCAGATCAGGGGTGATATAGAAGGCGTTGAGTGGGATCACTTAGTAGAAGTTGGTTTGGGTGGATTGCTACCATTACCAAGTGGATTCCACGATATGTGGGGTTGATGATTGCACTAGTGGTAGAGAGGTGGGATGTGCGTACATGCACAGTTTGGTTTATGATAGGATGAGATGAGTGTCACCCTAGAGGATGTATATCACATCCTGAGATTATCGATACAGGGGAGAACAAATAGTTCCCATTATAGTGGATAGCAGACTGGAGTTCCTAACATGAGTTATTTGGAGTCCGATGCACCCACATATTACATTTTCTTCAGGGGAATTATCATATGAGATGAGATATGATCATAGGGTACCTTGAGAGTTGATTGATTTTGTTTTAGTGATGATGGAAATATCATTGCTACACACTACCAGGTTTAGGGGGTGTTAGGTTTTCCATGTACACTAGCAGGAGTTTTGACAAATATAGTGGACCACCAGGACTAGTATTTTCATTTGGGGAAAACATGTTGATTTCACAGGTGTATCATGAGTTGTCAATGTATATATTGAGGAGGAGGACATGACAAGATATAGGGTTTTTACTCCATTGTTGGGCCTATGAGCATATAGCAGATCATCAGGCCATCCAGGGTTTATGTGGATTATAGGTCATCATATTGAGTTGTCAGTTGGATTTTTGAGGTGGCGAGTCGACCACGCTCATGGTGATAGAGGTGGTAGGGATGCATATTGGTATGGTGATAGATTCATGAAGTTAGAGATAGAGCAGGTGAGGTAGTGGACATACTACGACTTTCCTGCATGGCTTGGAGTAGATGCGGAGTCAACGGGTATGAGGAGGACTAGGTGGGTATTGAAGAAGCACCATCGATCTACTTATTCAAATATCACCACAGGTGAATAATGGGAGACGTGAATTATTCTAAGACCAAACAATGCAAGATGCTATACTACAAATTTCGAAAATAAGAGAGATAATTGCAGTAATATAGAAATAGCTCCAACTGTAGACACCTATAATTACGCCTAAGCAATTTAAATACTTAAATTGCGCTAATTATCCCCTTTCTCACAAATTGATGACTTATCGTCAAGAAGCACTCATATTCCCTCTTGTTGTCGTTAATAAATTATAATACACTAATTGATTAAGTCACCTATCCAGCTAACAGCCTAATTAACGACCTTCCATTAATTAATCACTTCCTCTATCTAGATTAATTAATTATTATTAATTAATTAGTCTTCCCCTTCATTCAATTAGTAAATCAATATTTAATTGATTTAATCCCTTCAAAATAGCCTAAATCACACTAATATTCTTCTAATTGGCTTCTATAAGCTTACACCTACCTATTAGTTAATCACCTTTGATTAATTAAAACACCCCCCAACTCCCATGACTTGCTAAACATGTATTAAACCCTTCTAAAGTAAGGTTACCTTTAATAAAGAAACCTTATCCATTCCTAATCATGTTCTACCTTTATCCCACATTCATGAGGATGTATTGAATCATTTATCCTTTGGGCTATATAAAGAGCCCTCCTCCTACCTTTATACCTACATCTAAACTCTTTGAGAAAGCAAATGCAAAGCATATAGCAAAATAGACTAAGAGCTTGCTTTTGTGTTCTCTTAAGAGTTCATCATCTTGAGGAGCATAAGCTTCCTATTTCTAGCCTAAAGTGCTTAGGTCATATGGGAGGTGTCAAAAGGGTCTTGTAGCCCAATTTTGATAAGCACCCATTCCTAGGTTCTTGGAGATATCAAGGACAACCAAATATTGATTGCCATAGAATCTACCTAGGTTCCTTCATTTATATGTTGTTAGAGAATAGAGGATATTTAGGCGCTTAACATAGTTGATTTCATAGTTTTTTATTGATAAATGTTAGCATCTAACCCTTGATTAATTCTTATCATGATGGTGTTTATAATGTTGTTTAATTCTTGCTAATTAAGACTATTTAGGTGTTAGTCTTTGTTTACATTAGCATTAGTTTAAAAACAACACTTGCACACACCAACTCAATATGAATAAAATAAAATAATGCAAGAGATGTACATATAAGAGGTGAATGTGTAACCTCCTCCAAAAATCATGGAAATATCCACCTAGAATAGTGGTAACCAACAACTAGAATGGTGTAGTCAAGTGGTGACTAACACCTATAACAGTGTAGTCAAGTGGTAACCAACACCTAGAATAGTGTAGTCAAGTGTACACCTAAGAAAGCATATCCCATAAGTGTAGGGAAACTCCAAGTGAGGTGGAATATTCCAAGTAGGATAATACAAATAAAGTGAGCAAAATAAATCCTACACTAACACCCCCCCATAAGCACAACTTAGGTGGGCAGTGAAAAATGAAAGTGGGTCACAACAACAAGGCCTGATGAGGTACCCACGTACAATGCAATATCTCATAAGATAGAGTAAAAGGAGAAAACTCAGTGGGAAAAAACTCCCCCCAAAAGAGAGATAAAGAAGACAAGGTAGGACTATAAAATCCCACTCAAAGCTACAACTACTTGTAGCCTTCCTATATCCTACAAAGAAACCTCCTGGAGTGACGGTGGCTTAAAAATAGATGCAATGCAGAGTGGATCACCATGGAAAAGTGAAGGTAGCCACCAAGTGTCTGATGGATCTCCAACCAAGGTGTTGTTCTGTTTTCGTGCAAATGTGCAATAGGGAAATTGATAATTTTTGAGCACGACAACTATACCCCAGTGTCAAATTTTTCAAGTCCTATCATTTTAAGACACCCTAGGTCTATCCAGTCAGTCCAAATGACCTCCTAAATAATTTTATCTCATCCCCCTAAGTGATTTAGAGAAGTATATTCATTCTCCCTAGGTGATTTTAGGGATTTATGAAAAGATACTATCTTCTGGCAGTATTGGGAAGGGTTATCACTGGCCTTCCCAGGACTGGATCAACCACCATGGAGCAGAATGGATGGGCCAAAATTCAAAATGGAGGTGAATGGAATACCTTGGAACATCATGGAAATTATTTTTGAAGGTTTGGGGAAGTTTTGCAAGACTTAGAGCAGTCTGAGTAAAAAAGAGGGTTCACAAGCCTAGGCAGTACACAGGCCTAAAACAACTGCTGGGCTTTAGAAGAAGATTCTAGGAGCTCATAGAGTTAGGAGAAAAAAACAAAATCTACATAAATAGGATACCTGTTATCCCGTAAAAATTGACAAGGGCAATTTATACCGATAACCATACCGAAAATTTTGTTCCGATCCCTCGTTAGGGATCCCCCCGCGTTCGAAACGTTTTAAAATCCCTTCCCGGGAAATCTAGTTTTCGAACTTAGTCATTCTGAGCCTTTTTTGGCTGGGCGCATGAAATATCCTTGTAACACTAGCTTTTGATGCGCCCCCTTAAAAGCCTTTGGCGCATGGTTTTCCATGTTAACACATCTTTCGGTGCGCCAAAGGATGTTGAGTCTCTTTTGCGTGCGCCAAAGGGCGCACATGATCTTATTGCAACACCATATTTTCGTGCGCCAAAGGGCGCACGCTTTCTCCTGTCGACAACATTTTTCATGCGCCCTTTCAAAAGTAGGTGGCGCATTGATGGCTGGTTTTTCTATATATATGTGTTTTGCGCGCCCAAATGTCATTTTCACTTTTGCGAAGCACGTGTTTTTCTGAGCTTGTCAGCCTCTGCTCCGTCGTTTTCAACGTATTGTGGACCCGTTCTCAAAACTTTTGCTATTTATCAGGTAAGAGGTTCTCCCTCTTCTACGTTTTGTGTTTTCAGTTCTTGATGCGTTGTTGGTCTGGTGTTTAGCTTGTCGGTTGGTTTTGAAATAGAAATAGGTTGAGCTTCCCCCCCTGTGCTGCCTTGTCTTTTTTCTTCTTTTCCTCCTCCCTTCCCCCCTCTTTCCAGATCTGCTGGTAGAGGGTGTTATTTTAAAAAAAAAGAAAAGCTTGGTCTTAAAACCTCTTTTTGGTCTGAAACCTTATGTCTCCCCAAGCAGTCTTGGAAATGAAGGAAAGAAAGAAAAGAGTTAGAAACCCCGTCGAGAAAGCTCTGTTTTTCACTTAGGCGCGCTGGCGCGTCTTGCAACACTAAGAACAGTTGTGCCCCTTTGGCGCATCTACCCACCCTGTTACATGAGCAAAACCCGCGCCAATGGCGCACCCTTTTGTCCTGCTGCATCAAGAACTCATGCGCCCTCATGGCGCGCCTCTTTCGCATGCTACAAGTGCTGATCCTGTGCCCCATTGGCGCACCGTTCATCCATGTTGCATCCCTTTTCCATGCGCCAATGGCGCATCCAGCTTCCATGTTACACAAGTTATATCTGCGCAAGTATGAAGCTATAAAGGCGCAGGCGCATCCCCGATTACATCAACATCATGTTGTGTAAACCCTTCGTGCGCCGCGCCATGTCCCTTTGGCGCACGAAAAGTCAATGTTACACGATCCATCCACGCGCCAAAGGGCGCACCGAATCCCAAAGTAACACACAATTTTCATGCGCCCTTCTATAAAATGCAATCTGCAACATCCATGCGCCATGCGCCTTTGGCGCCAGTTTAACTTTTGCAACAGCCCTTTCCCGTGCGCCCTGCCTATTTAGCCCTGTAAGCTGCAATTTTCATGCGCCCTGCGCCCTGAGCCTTAAAATCTCTAACTCTTTCTTCTGCTAGCTTTCCAATGAAAGATCAAATGGCTAATTCAACCTTTTTGGATTGGGTCTCGCTTCTTCTCCATGCAGATCAGCAACTGAGTTCGAAAGAACACATGTCTACATCCAGCAAGAGATCCACCAAATCAAAAGGAAAGGCGAAGCTTACTGAGGAAGAGATGAAGTATAAATATCAAAGGGTCAGGATGCCCGAATCACAGGCTGAATGCAGTATGGATGTCAGAGACTCAGAATTGGGTCACGTTGACATGGAAGAATTCTGGGTTAGAACTCAGAAAGTTACAAGAAGTCCATGGATGGACAAGTTAATAGGCAGTGCCCTGCATTTCGCCGGAGGAATCCCCGTCAGCGCTGTCAACAATGAATTCATGATGGTGATTGCACAATCTTACAACAAGGACACAAGGTGTGTCGAAAACAGCAAGGGCGAGGTAGTCATAAACCTCACTGCCCGTCATTTTGAGATGATACTTGGCATCCCTCACCACCGGCACTTTGTGGCCGTCAGCCAAGAAGAGTGCATCAAGGCCTGGGAAGACAATGAAGACCAATGCATGCAACTAATGAACGAAGTCTACTTGAAAAACAAGAAGGTGGTAACCCGGTGGCCCCAAATCATCCACCGCAGTGACTTCTCAGAAGAGCTCAGCGATACTATCACTTTCCTGAGCAGGGTCTTCGGGCTTTCTGACGCCCATTACTTCCATAAATGGATGCTGAGGTACTTGGAAACAATGAATAAGAATGTGCCTGAGCAGCGCTTTTGCTGGGGAGAAATAATAAGCAGCACCATCTCCGAGCAGCTACAACAATTCGCCACAACGGGAGTGTTCCATATGAACTCCTATGTAGTCTACGCTGCAGCGTCAGAGAGGGATTATCCAGGGCTAAACCGAAGTGGGATTTGGCCTCAGGTCAAAATATATGAATATTATCCAGAACTGAGGCTGGAGAACAGCATCCCTCAATTCGCCAAAATTAATGATGCTTTCTTCTATCACATCATTTGCATGTTGAGGCCGAATCTAACTCATGGTCGCACAACCAAGAACATTGTGTCAACTGTGGAGAAATGGGGGGCCCTGTTCACCCAGTTTCCCACATTTACCTATCTGAGGGCGGTCAACTTCTTGGGCGAGCCAACCAGGCTGCCAAGGTACGCTGGACCTAAGCTGATTCTACTAGAGTTATCAAGGCAGCTGGTCACATACCATGAGAAATGCCTCAAGAGAAAGAAGGGCGGAACTCCTTTCCCCCTCACAGTGGGCCGGTACACATGCTCCTCCCATCACAAAGCGAAGGAAATGTTCGCAGAGCTGGAGTTGCTCAATTTGAAACATGACTTCCCAGCCAGGCCTACCTTTGACCCAAGGAGCTGCCTGCCAAGGGCTAAGCTTGATCCGATCCATGTTCCTCAGATCGAGGATATTTACATTGACGTCATCCACGAGGTGGAACTCAGAAGAAAGGATCATTCTCGCTTAGCATTGGAGGAAATTATCCAATACGGAGTGGCCATTGTCCCCAAAGGCTTCCAAACTACGGAAGATGAAGTAGACAAGGTGTATAATGACACGGAAGGGGATGATTGGCCCTTCCCGGCCATTGACAGAAGCAAGGCTCCTCAAACAATTGAAGAGAGGGTCAAGGAGACTATGCGCAGAACAGAGCACTGGTGCCGCATGAACGGGCTGATCTACCTCGGGGTAGATTTCACAACCTCCCCATTGGGCAATGCACCTCCAAGGTCCAAAAAGCAGTTAAAAGGCAAAGGTGTAGAAGGTGAGCCTAGCACCATTCAGGAAGAAGCCCCTGGAAGTCCTCCTTCCACAGCGCCAGAACAGGTAATAACTCTGGATTCGCCGGAGAAAGAAGCAGCAGAGGATAGTCCCATACGCCCATCCACTCAGGATGTCGGCATTGCTACAACCACAGAGGTCCCTTCTGTCCCTTCTTCTTCTCTTCCTTCCCCTCCTCGAGTGACTCAGACGACCACCCCTTTGGTCGTGTCCTCCGCCCCTTCTTCTACTCTTTCCCCTGCCTCTTTGTCTATCTTCTCCTCCCTCGCTGATCTTTCCTCCTCCATTTCTTCCCTCATTTCCACTTTGGCTCCCTTCCCTTCCTTTGTCTTCTGCAGCTGCAGTTTCCCTTCCTCTCGTGGGCACTTCTTCGGCTATTCTCTCAATGCCGCCTCCGCGTGTCTCCACGTTTTTCCCCTCTTCTACTGCAGCTGTCCCCTCTTCTGTCTCTGGTCCTTCTTCCATAGGACCAGCATGGATCTCTCAGCAGCTGAGCCAGCAAAAGAGGAAAGTTCCCATCGCTCCGATGGACTTTTCAGTAATTCCAGCCAAAGGGGCAAAGAAGCTGAAGCCTGTTGCACGTTTCTCTAAAAGTGCTGCAGGTGAGAGGATCATGGAAATTGCATACCCCATGATCCCCTCAAAGAGAAAAAGGATCTGTCTCCGGCAGATTTTACTGTGACCCAAGTCACAGATGGGGACATCTTCTGAAAGTCTCCAGGGGGAAGCTCTTTCCGCGGTCGACGCCCTTTGTCAAAAGCTTCAGGAAACAAAAGAAGAGAAAAGGCTACTGAAGGAGCAGAACAAATATCTGCTTCAAGCCTTACAGAAGATGGGTAGTGCACCTCCCACGACTGCCACCGAGACTTCTGAGCTTCTCAGCCAGGAGAAAATCAATGAATATTCAAAGATCGGCGAGCAGGGTATGGCCGTTTCTGCTTGGAGGAGCCAGATCCTCAAGGACAGTGAAAGAGTGATCGCCGAATATATCAATTCATATCTAAACATCAAAAAGGCGAACAAGGAACTCCAAGTATTAGCGGGTCCCATATCAGAAGAGCTAGATCATGCTAGACTCCAACATGAGACCTTTCAACAAATGTTCGACTGTTCAGTCGAAGATCTGGTCAAGTTTGGAGTTTTCGGCCATCCAAGGGCTCTCAACAAAACCATGTCCACTTTGGACTATCGGATAGATCAGCTGGAATTTGTTCTGGAAAAGATAGACAAGGTGAAGGAAGAGGCCCTGGATGCGATGCATCAAATGGAGCGGATTGTCCTTAACATGTCTCCAGGGCTGCTCACTCCTTCCTTTACCATGAGATCCTACTGATGAAACTATCCAGATCTTCAAAGAGATCGACTTCTCAAGGAACGGGGCCAATAGGTCACAGTTTGACACTGAATCTATCAACAACCTGCTAAGCCCTGTAGGGACTTCATCGGGTTTCTCATCGAGGCGGAGAAAGATTATTCTAAACTCCCAGAAAAGCTCATAAGCGAACGGGAGACTTGCGAAGCAATCAGCGAACGGCACAAGGATCCATCACAGGATCAATTTGGGCCCATGATTAACAAGTTTTTGGAATACCGCGCTACAGTTCCACATATCATCTCCTGAGCAGCATCAGAAGCAGGCAACCCCCTTTCGGCCGCAGGACTTGACGATGCCCTAGAGTAGCTTCTTCTTCTTCTTCTTCTTCTCTCTCTCTCTATTCTCTCGACTTTCTTGTTGAAATGTCTAAAGTGTGTTGGTACAAATGATGACATCATCCATGTTGCATCATGGGATGATGTCATCCATCAAGTTGTCAAAAGTCAACATGACTTTTAGATATTTTGTAAATATCTTTGTAAATATTTGTTGGCTCCATTTTTTGCTTTTCTTCTCCTCTCTTCTATAAATACTGGAATACTTGTTGTATTCGGGGTGAACATTTTTTAGATGAAAATAGAAGTGAGGAGAGAAAGACTTTGAGCTTTCTTGTAACAGAAGAAAACAGTAATACAAATATTAAGACTTTGTGCTCAATAGCTGTGTTATCCATTAGATCTTTCTTACGTTAGATCTGTATGTGTTTAATCTGTTGGATTCATATCTACTTTTCTGTCATGAAAACTATTGCTCATCAGTATTGCTTTGTTTATTTATGCAAGTAGGTTTGGCTCTGTTTACTACCAAACTAAAAACATAAATCTACTGACCTTTCTGCTTTGGAATTCATTTCTTTTCTCCCTTCGTGATCTGTTCTTTCTCTTCTCCCTCTTTCATTCCTTTCTTTTCGCAGCCTGAAATACTCTACTGGGATGAGATCCCAAACCCCCGAAGGATTCAGAATCTGTGAGACTTGCATAGATTCCTGCTGGTAGAATAGCAATAAACCAGTTTCGCTTTGCTGACTCAAAGAGGGGCTAAGCCCTGCACACTGTTGGCTCGTCTATCCATAGATCTGTCCAGGCGACAGAAAAGTGAAAAAATTCTAGAACATATAATTCCAATCCCTACAAGATGGTGACATCATATTTTTCACAACACTTTAGTGCATTATGTCTGCAGGCATATTTTCTCAAGCACGAGTGGATTACAAAACCAAACATTCTTTTTTCAAGGAAAAAATGGATGAATAAATACATGAGACCACCACCATTGGATTTAAAATGACATTTATAGTTAGGATCATATAATTTTTTTCCAAAAAATTCCATCAGGAGCTCAAGATATCATCGTCACAACTTGTCCTCTAGGAGCAAGTTCGGGACTTAGCCAAATTTTGGGAGGACATGTGTCAGATCCAGGAGCCTAGTGGGCTTTTATGTACCCAAAATCCCTGAGGTTCAGGTAAATAAACCTTATAAAAATTCACTCATCCCCCATGTGACCTATGGAACCCCATACGACCATCATGATTACCAGTTCAGCCCCCAGGTGCAATTTAGAGCTCAAATCCCTTTTTGTTAGATCTCTGCCATGTGTAAGCTCTAGGACTTCAATGGAATTCGATGTCCCTCATGTCCCTCATAGGTTAGAGACATCAAACCTTGAAAATTTTTCCCAGCTATCTAGGAGATATTTTTGGTCACCCATGTGACCTGCTTCCAGCCCCTTAGTGCTTTAAAGTTGATTTTGGAGCACTCATTCCTTGTCGTCAGATCAATGCCACATTTTTCCTCCTAGATCTACCATGGAAATTGATGTGCCTCACATTCCTTTGAGGTGAGGGATGTCAGGGACATAAAAATGTGCCCAACCCCTTGTCATGCATTTTTTGAATATTTAAATCTGGTACTTAGCAATTTTCCCCCCCTCATTTCTCCTTCATAGCTCCTCACCATGCCATGGACATGTTTTTTCTTGTCCAAACACTTGGTCCACCATTTCCACTCCAACATAACACCACCATGACTCAAAAATCCTTCAATCCCTGAAAATATGTAGGCCTCAGATTAAAATGGATTGAAATGATGAAGAATGAAGAGAAAATGAAGATTTTTCGCTAGATGTCTACGAAGTCACCCGATCAGAAAATTTTCATATCTTTAAAAATAAAAGTCGGATCGAAATGCATTATTTTGAAAACTACCACATTTTTCAATGTGATCAAGATGCAACAAATAGGAGGTCAAATGGTGCCCAGAATCATTTGTTCCAACAAAATCCTCACTTCATGCACCAACTCACATTCGTCAGATTTCCCATCATTTTGACAATGGAAATGAGCTTAAAACTTACACATGAGTTCTAAATGAAAAATATATCACATTGGAGTTATTTTCATTGTAAAAAAAGGTAAAAAAAAAACCTACAAATTTTGAGCTCCACTAATGGTCGCCATGGCAGCTCCGTGCCCAAAGCCACTGCCATGTTAAAATTTAAAAATTTATTTCTAGTCATTCTAGCAGGTGAAATCAAGTGAAATTTAGAGGAATTGACTGCAATGATGAGATGAATCTAAAAAAATATACTCCATTGCAAACCGAGCACCAAAAATCCACTTTCCAAAAATTGTAATATTTCCCACACACGCTTGCTATTTTTGGTAAGTCTTCATCAAAAGAGGCTATAGAAAAGGAAGTGTGTACTAAAGATCTCCAAGAAGCTAGAATGATTATCTGGAGAAGAAAATAGTGAAAATGACCACTAACTAAAAATAGTAAGTCCCTTATATGGGTGCTTTCTAAAAATAGTAAGTCACCCCAAGAAATGGTCAAAGCAAAGGCAATTTGCGTAGGATTGAATGAAGATTTTCATCACATCAAGATGATCAAGAAGAAGAAATAATCACTTATTATTAAAAATAGTAAGTCTCCCATCTGGGAATTTACTAAAAATAGTAATTCACACTCAAAGAGCAGTTTTGGCACAATGAGACATTTAGAACTTCGTTGCATTAGATCTTTCCATCAACAAGGATCATCAGACTTCATCATGGGCAATATCTTCTCCTCTTCTCTCTCTTCCCTCTCCCCCAACCTTCTCTCCCTTCAAATGTTATAATTCTTCATTGGGGTTTGCACTTTTTCATATGCCTTTAAGTCACGTAAAAGTGACTTTAGAAACATAATGTAAATTAAGTCACCTTGATTTTATAAAAGGGACTTAAATATTTTGTAAGAATATGAATAGTCTAAAGTTAGAAATAATCCATATGGAGGGTCATGAAGAAGATGAGGATTCGAGTCTACTCTATAAATTATAAATTCATTCCCATCGCAAAGGTTTTCTCATTAATTTTGTAAGCTCAAGAGTGCATTCTACCTTGAGAGAACAAGGGAGATAGCCAAATTCTTTCATTCCTCTCATTCTCAAATTTCCTCTATTTCTCCACTTTGTACAACTTTGGTTTGAGTAATCAATACAAGAAGAAGGAGTTTCCAGCTTTCTTTGACTAAGGGGTTTCTTGATACTTTGTGATTGATAAATTCTATTTGGTCTTGTTGTTATTTACAGAGTTGTTTCTTCTCATAAATGCATGTGTTGAAGTTTATAACTAGTGTGTGTGTAAGAATGTGATTTTCTACCTGCAACATTAGTTCTCCTACCTCTTTTCTCACTCCCCTTTCCTGCTCTACAGACGGAGACTTCCCTAACAAGAGATTGCTAGCTTTGTTGCAGGGTTAGAGGAGTGCCCCTGTTGGATCCCTAGTCGAAAGACCACCATAGAAATCCACACATTCTCACGCATGCACATATAGCAGCTACACTGGTTAAGTAGAGGGACTTAGATTCCTAGAGCGTTGGCAAGAAATCCACAAGTTTGTCCACCCGAAAATTTTTCTCGCCAACATGTTCCTATCTAGGGAACTATGCTCCTCATACATGGTAAAAGTGCCAACTACTCCATGAAACAATGATGTATCTGATGCAAAAGCAAAGAAAGAATGTGGAGGGTCTTGTAATTGAGTAGAATATTTCTTGATGTCAGATGAGTCCTGAATCAAGATGCCTGCTCCCTGAAATGTCTGAGGTGGACCAAAAATAGGTGGATCAAGAAATAAATCCTCTAAAAATGGAAGGTGACAAGAAGATGGTGGAGGTGGGTCCCCATCACTACTATAGTCATCTATGCTAGAAGAGAATTTATCATCAGAAATGTGCTCAAGCTTAAAAGTGTCATCAAGTACAGGTGAATCTGGTGAAGAATTTGAAGGAGGAACAAAGTGAGAGAAGGAATATAGCTGAGTCTGATGATTGACTACACCCACTGCAATGATAGTGTCACTGTGTATCTCTCTAACATAGACTGAATTTAGAGTGAACTTAACCCGCATGTCCTGACCAAGGTGAATAATCTGGTAGATAGATAAGAGATTAGTTGATAGTGAAGGAATACTAAGAACATTATTAAATGTTCCTCCATTCACTTCAACATGCGCTCTCCCAAAAACCTATGAATAACTGTTGTCACCCAAGCATACAGTAGAATGTCACATGGATCTAATGAAGTTAATTCCACGTGTGAAGAATCCATATGATGTGAAGCACTAGCATTAATAACCCATGTAGGAGGTGGTTGTACAAAAGCAACTAGGGCTCTCCCTTTTTTCTCCTTTCCCGATTCTTTATCTTTCCATTTTCCATTGGTATTTGTATTGGAGGATTCATTAGTTAACGAAGACTATTTGGAAGATTCAGGTTCACCAATCTTGTTCTTCTCAAGAAGACTTATGAGGTGGTCAATTTTCTTCTTTAAACATTTTCTTTCATCATGTCTTTCTTTACAATACCCACATTTAATCCTTTCTTTCTTGGACTTATCACTAGAAGAGTAAGTTTCAGAGTTTGGTATAAAGGTGGAAGAATGTTGATCTTTCTTTCTTTCTTGATCATTATTACTCTATTTATACTCTTTGTCTAATGAGGCTTTCTATTTTCCATTCTTGGCAATGAGAGCTTGAGGTTTGGATGACTTCAAGGTACCCATTTGAATTATCTTGTCTTACTCCTTAATCAAATCAACAATTAAGTCATCTAAGAATGGCATTTTCCAGTTTGCTCCAAAAGTCCTCTTGGTAGCATAAAAGGTAGAAACACAAACAACGTAGTCAGGACGTAGTTTGGAAAGCACTGAAAGAACAAGTTATTCATCCTTCTTTTCTATTCCACATTTTTTAACTGCAATCGTAAGGACTTAATCTTAGTAAAATAATCTTCCAAGAAGTCAAAGTTACCAGGACTTAAGATGATAAGTTCTATTTCGAGCTCATGACCCCTCACAGTGTCAACTTTTCCAAACAAGGATTCTAAGGTTTACCACACTTTGTTGGGAGATGCTTTTGAATTTATGTGAAAGAGGAGTTCAGGAGACACTGAAAGACACAAAGTACCAAATGCTTCATCACACTTATTAAACAAGCATGATGAAGTGCCACAGATCTACTGGTTCAAATATTTAACAGTGGGTACAGGGGTGCAAGCCTGAGATGATCAAGGACATATATAGGTAGAATGAGTTAGATAGATATTTTTCGAGTCCTGACATGGCCAATCCATTAGAGGAGGCAGGGGCCTCATGGGATTATGATGGCAATGTAGGAGTTGGTGCGGGGTTTGGAGATTGTCTGACTATGACTTGGGCAACTGGGATGGTAGCCGAGGGTGGTGATGAGGAGGAGGAAGTGCACATGGAGGATGATTCTATAGGTGAGAGGGGAGATGATAGAGAGGAGGCTACAGATATGGCACAACTACATGTAGAGTGAGATCTAACTCACGTAAAGAGAGATGCCACAAGACATGAGTGAGAGGAAGCTTGCCAGGAGGCCTTGGATATTTGACAAGAGAGAGATTAGATGATGGAGTAGAGGGATCAGTATAAGAGGCAGTAAGAGGCATACAGATCCAGAATTAGAGATCTTACACTGATCCTTATAGTAGAGTCAGGTAGTGGTGCTCCAACAACATTATAGGGAGATGGAAAAAATGATCCTCTAGGTACTATTCCCTTAAGTTTATATGCAACACTAGCGGTGGAGGACAAATATTATGAGAAGATTGCCACACATAAGATGCCATAGACATTGAGATATGTAGAGTACTTAGTGGCATGACAAGCTGGAGGGGATGGTGTAGAACCATCTGGGAGTACTACGAGCATGGTACAACCACTATGAGATGTAGGCCATGATGGGGGTGGTGAGGATTAGGGATTGATCAAGGCACTTGACCTAGGAGGGGAGGGATTGAGATTGTTTGATGTATAATTTATCGATTTTGATGATGTATCCGCACTAAGATAGGACCCTTAGAGGCCTATGACATATGATGCATTTATGATGATGATATGTATATATATATATATATATATATATATATATATATATATATATATGATAATTTTAGATTTTGACTAATGATGTGTTAGTGTGTATGGTTTTTATGGTTTTGATGATGTTGATGTTAGATGTAGATGTAAATGTTTGATTATTTTAGACACAAAATCACATACTATTGGGTAACTATCTAGTCCTGATTACATACTACTATTCATATGATTCTTAAGTAAGAAAAGTACTAATCAACCCATGTCTTTGTCCACTTTTCTTTGCTTTCTTTTTCTACTTTCAGTCTTACACCCTTACTTGCTCAGTTTGTCTTTTCATACTTTGACATTTGTCATCTTAGACACCAACACCTAGCTAGGACGCTAGTGCCAGGTGCCCCTATCCTCTTTTTACTTTAATCACACTTTTTAGGTCCTTTCTATCTATTTGAGCATCTTATATCTTTGGTAGTCAGCCTTTTTGGGGTTAGTTATGAAATTCAAGTAAGGGAACCATATAAATATAAAGTTATGTGATCATAATAAAGGACCAAGCACTAAGCACTATCTGTCACCACCTAAGGTTGTATCCATCAAGGCATCTAAGAGCTCCATTACATCCATCTAGCTCCACCACAAGGGATAGATGAGATGGTTTTCTGCATCACACTTCATAGGAGGGAAGTTCATTCTATTCCATGCACACATTTACTACATTCTACATCTAGCTACTTGCTCATTCTCCAAATGTGACACGCACATGAGTAACATAGAGCACAATTCAACACACACACACAAAACTACATTAGGTCTGAGATGTAGTGTAGTGATCAATTGTAAGTTCACCATTGTGACAACTGAGGATAGTTTGACCCCTCATTTTGCATCTTTCTTTTTAGGATTTGATGTTTATTTGAGGGTTTTGCAGGTTCATTCTTTATTGCAAGTTTCCAGCAACCTCAACTATTTTGGTGTGACCTCAAATCGATCAAAGGTGACTAAAGGTAAACACCTCATGACACCTCAGAGGAGGTTTTATGAGCATTTCCATAGACACAGGCACCCATGTCCCTCTCTAGGCGCCACAGTCCAACCTATCTCCTCAGATCTACATTTTTTATGCTCTATTGTGAGGGTCATTGCTTCACATTTCCCACTTTTCCAAATCTGTGCATTCTCTAGAACTCTACGAATCAGTTAAGGATTCTTACCCTCTCTCTACAATTAGGGTTTCATTATTTATCACTTAGTTACTTATGTATTTATTATTGTACTTAATTATTATTCATTTACTGCTCATATATCATTCAAATTAGGCTCATATAAATTACATTTTAGCTTAATCAATTATGATGTTGATGATGGTATGATTTGATGATGATCTTGTTATGGATTTTTATTTTATTTAGAAGCACATGTGTTGATATGAATTAGATGTGGATGGTTTAATGTGGATTAGATGTAGATGTGATGGTTTATGGTTTATGGATTTATGTTATGAAAAAGTTAGAATATGTGACAGACATAATTGTAATGGGAATCATGCATACATGGATGAAAATATGATTATATTACAGATAAATGGTTATTAGTGAGCGAAAGTAGGTTCAAGTATGGATGATCATGATAAATTTTACACTTGAAGGAAATCATACAAAGATAGATGACATGGTTTAGATTAGGGGATGATATGTTGGTGTAAAAGAAAAGATGTGACTTCGATAAAAATGTGGCTGAAATGAGAGAAATGACACGTAATCGTAGCAAGGAGCACACGAGGAAATAATGCTTTAAATCAGATTGGAGATAAACAAAAAAGGGGAGCCACTTAAGGTAATGCACTTGCAACCAATAACATGTGTTAACACATAACCATCGCTAGTTAGTTGATCCTAAGAGTCATAAGGGGATAGTATGAAGGGTGTAACTTATAGACCTAATTTTGACATGACATAAGGGGTTTAGATGTAACTTTAACTCGGGAATATAGGTTCTCCATAGGTAGGTGTTTCTAGGTCTATACCCTAGATCTAGGTAATGGGATGCAAACGGATCAATGCGGGAAGTTTGCTATGAATGAAAAAGTTAATCGACGTGGGAAGATTTCTTAGGATGCTTTGCTTTTGATTTTTATGTTTTTTGCTTTATGAGATAGAAGGTTGATTAATGTGGGAAGCCTTCACTGCCATGATATGAAGGGGGCATCCATCCTTCAAGGGAGTGGTCTAATTTTTGACTTTGGAATTTTTATTTTATTTTTATAGATGACAAGTATAATGTATGCAATGATAGCTATCCTTCGAGGGATCAATATATAGTTTTGAATTTTTTATGCTCTTTATGAATAGATTTCCCTTAAGGGAGTAGTCTATTTGCTTTTGAATATTTTATGGGTTAGAGCTAGGGATAGGCAGGTAGAACACTTAGGAGGGGATAATGAATGTATAAGTGACACTCGTGGACCCTTCATGTGGTTCCAATAGGTGAATAAGAGGGTAATGGATGCAATGATCATGTAATTCTCACCAAGAAGGAAGAACCTATCCATAAGGAATATGCTCTGAGCAGAGCCATGATGCCCATATTCAAGGTCATACATAGGAAAGTGACGGTAGACCACACAATTCCAGATCATTACGATGAAAGATGGAATGACAAATGGATGGACAGATGAACAATAGGATGAATAAGTGTACAATGGTAGGTATGCTAACAATAGAGTGACCCGAGTGTAATGCGTTAAAAGGCTCCGTTTCTAGTTTACCATCAAGGGAAGCTAAATGATAAGCCCCAGAAATGTACTTATGCATGATAATGTAAGGTCTAATCCAAATGGAAGAAAAATTTCTATGTTGACTCCTTTCTAGAGTAGTGACATTTTGATTTTCCTCGAGGACAAGGTCACCAATGTGAGATTCACATTCCTTGAAATGTTTATTATAAGCACGTTTAATGCACTCTTGGTAGACATAATGGTGCTTAAGAACAAGAAGGTAACATTCATCTAACAACTCAAGTTGTGTTAGATGATTTTGGTGATAATCTTCATCAGAGATGAAGTTGCGAAGACAAATGTACAAGGATGGGATATGGACTTCAAGAGGAAAAAATGACCTCGGTGTTGTAGATGAGGGAGAAAGGAGTAGCGACTGTAGAGGTGCGGATGCTGCTTCGATAAGCCCAAATAATGAAAAGGATGTGAAGATGCCAATCACAACAAGATTTATCAATAGTCTTGGCAAGGATGTTACGAAGAGTTTTGTCAGTGGCTTCAGCTTGATCATTAACTTAAGGATAATATGGAGAAGAGAAGATAAGCTTGATGTTAAATGAGTTGCAAAGATTCTTGAGGTCTTTATTTTTAAAGGAATTTTCATTGTCCATGATGGTTTTGTGAGGGATGCCAAAGTGACAAATGATGTGCTGATAGATAAAATTAATGATTTGATTAGCTTTGGTTGATGTGAGTGGAATGGATTTTACACATTTTGTGAAGTATTTGATAGTGGTGATGATAAAATAATGACATTGAGAGGAACAAAAATTTATGAGGCCAATGAGGTCAAGCCTCCACTGTGAGAAAAGCCAAAGGTCCTCAGTCAGCTATAAAGCTTGAATAGGACTGCAGATGAGATTGGAATGCTACTGGATTTTGACACATTTCTGTACGTAATCATAGTAGCATTGATTAAGAGAGGGCCAATAATAACCCACGCAAAGGACGTGTTTGGTGACAACCAAACTGCTAAAATGGCCACCCACAGTTATCATCGTGGACTTCTTAGATATATTGAATGGATTCGTGAGACTTAAGGAAATGAAGCAAAATGTCTTCGAAGCTACACTTGTAAAGGATGCCACCAAGGATGACATAACAGTTAGCACGTTGAAGAAAGGACCTCTTACCATTTTTAGATAAATTGGAGTGGATGATGGATTGAAATATATAGTTGAAGATTTGAGAATACCAAATATCATGAGGGTTAGTATCAACATGGTTAATACTAGGGAGCTCATGAACATGAGATGGTTGATATTGACACCGAAAAATAACATAAAGTTTAGATTCTTCAGTTATCCAAGGGATGAGAGATGCAAAAGATGCCATAGTGTCTGCAAAATGATTAGATGAACGAGGGACAATCTGAATGGTGTAGAAATCAAATGCTTCAAGGAGACAGTTAACGATTTCCTTATAATTTTGTAGGATGTCATTTTTACATTGATTAATACCCTTAACTTGGTTTGATAATAAGTTGATAATCCTCGTAGATATCAAGGACTTTAATACCAAGAAAGATGACCATTTTAAGGCCTAAGATAAGAGCCTCATACTCAACCATATTGTAGACACCAAATTTGTGTCTTACAACCCCTTGTGACCCGCATCTCATTTCGCAACCTAACCTCACCACCTAAACCTTACACAATTATTTATTAATTATCTTATAATTAATAAATCCACATCGCCTTACCTGCCACCTCATTTTGCCACCTCATCATGACCTAGTCTTAACCCTAAACTAACCTAATTAAGACCTATAACTTGGTCCAATTCCACACCCATGACTAATGACCCCTTTCTCGCACCCAAAACCGACCTTCTAGTCACTTGACCAAGCCCGCAACTAATCCCTCGGGAGAAAAGGAGGGAAAGTTGGCTATTTTACTAAAAATAGCCCACTTTGACCTGACCGATACCGGTTCCTACTCGACCGCCGTCGGTTGCTTAACCGCCATCGGTTCCCCATAAATGACCACTTCCAACCAAAAACAAAGGATCGGATTTTCATTTGATCGAAAAAGAAAGAGAAATCATTGAGAGAATCCGGATTTGCTTGGCCGAGCAGAGACAAGTGAAGAAACAAGAAGAGTTTGCAGAGAAGGACATCAAGCCCAAGACTGCAACTGAATAACCAGAGCCCAGTAACACTCATCCGAGCATCAGAAGAGGAGATAACTCATCTTGGATTGTCAGATCATCCAACTTGGGTCCTGTCTTCATCATCACAGTCCTGAAACCTGCATCTGCATCAGGGACGAGTAAGTAGTGTTTTATATGTTTCTAAGCACCATTTTCTTGAGCCTGTTGATTAATAGTAATCATAAGTTTATTCCTAGATCTACTACCAGCAACATACTGCACTTAACCTTCACCCATACATCCTGATATTGCCCAGAAGGCCATTTTACCACACTCTGAGTCTTCCCTATCCTCCCATCATTCCCCTCAGCCATCCCCCAATCTTAATAACCCCACAATCACCTTGCAACCAACCTCTATCCAGAAGCACTTAGATTGCTGACCCTACCGGTATCGTTTATCCCCTACCGGCAGCGGTTCTCTAACCGCGGTCGGTTACCCAGTGACCGGCGTCGGTCACTGTGACTTATACCCCGAAACCTTTTTCTCACCTATTTGCCACCTAACAACCTCAGATCCAGTCTGGTTTATCCCTATAACTCAACCTGAACGTATTAACGACCAGTAACCGAACAAACAACGTGACGCTTTATTATTGATAATTTAGCTTCTATTGCTTTGTAACGAGATACCTAAATCGTGATTTTGCAATAGCTTTCTTTGTTATCATTTGTGTTAATTCGTATTAAAAGGGGAACTGACCACCTTCGAAAGGAAGTTTTATATTTCCTGGGCCTAAGGCAGCTCCCTCATTTATTGTCTAATTAAAATCTGGTGGTCCTGTATTCTTACTTGCAGGTAGTCCTTCCAAGACAAAAAGGAGTTCTTCACAGTCGATCTGATCTTTCTCTACGGTACGCGCACACCATCTCAACATTCAACAGGTATTCCTCCTAGCCCTAACCCTTATCTGTTTCTCAAAGGAATGATAGGATAGAAGCAAGTCTATTCTGCAGAGCCGAAACATTCTGTGTGAAACATTTTGGCACACCCGGTGGGACCCATTTCGGGTTTCTGTTTCTCTTGCTTGCTTTCATTTCAGGAAGCATACTTGCTGTTACTGTTTTTGTTATATTTAGTAAAGGATTTGTCTTGCTTTCCTAGTTTCGCATTAGTGAAAGTCATCTTATTTGCTTCATCGAATATCATTTTCGATTTGGGTTTTAAAACACGTGCATTACATTCTTGCTTGTTGTTTTCAATTCTAGTGAACATAGACTAAGTAACAGGTCGTACACGTGGGGGTGATTTCCACGGTATTGACAGGAAATTAATCTTACTTTCACTGCACAACACATACCAAATCACTTCATAATTAACACAACAGCTCAAAACATACCCCCTTTTTCGCGGTATTCCTCCGCCCGATTGAGGTAACCTTATAAGCCAAAACAAACTTGACATTTCCCCTAAGTCTTTTGTTTAGGATGGACAGCATTCCACGTCTAAAGGCATAAGCCCACAATAATTAAAATTAACCCTAGGGTTAGTCTCTGGATTTGCGTGTGCATCTTGCTTGTTTTCAGTTCTGTTTTCTCTGTTATACACTATCTTCTGTGATCACCTTAGAACAATTTGATAAATGTACTGAGCGTTGTTAACAATCAAATCAACAGCTTCTTATATTTTCTTATACCAGTCTTATTACACCGACATCGGTTAACTGACCGACGTCAGCTATAGTCTAGCCGACATCGGTTATCAGACCGATATCGGTTACTGTCTTTTACAGTTTCTGACAAACCAGCAACCTACCAATTTCACCATTCTGAGTCTGTTTCTGTTCCTGATAGATTGAAACCCTACTGTGTACTCCTGTCCATGGTTGTTATCACTCGAAAGCAAGCCGCCGCCATGGTTTCACATGCTTGCTCTGTGCCTTTTCCTGAATCACCCCCTTCACATTCTATAGGGAACCCTACGGACACCAGTGAGATCCCCAAAATTCCTGTAGGAGATAAGGAATTTGCCAAATTTTTGGATGCTAATCCTAGCGCTGTACAATACTATTTGTCTCATGCCCTTGACCGTACACCCGACGGTCAACTCCTTGTTGGCATGCCTATCAGTATAGCTGCTCATTTAGCCCCTTCTCCACCTGATAACTCCGCTTTGCCTTCCGCATCCTTAGTCCCGTCGCCTACCTCAGCAGCTTCAGGGGTCCATACGGCACAGATTGGCTTTCCTTTGGTTAATCTTGGGCCCAACATGTCATTACCGCCAACTGCTCCTACCTCGTCTCTCTTGTAGACTGTTCCGTTCATGACTTGCTCTCTGCCACCTATCCACACGAGCTTTCCTTCTCAAGCTCCGCCCACCTTTTCATTTCCACACACATATCCGATAACCTCAACAGCTTATATAGGACATCCCTATTCGGTTGCCTCAACACATTCGTCCTCCATACCTTATCAACATTTAACCCCACCATTGTCTAGCGGTGGCCCTTGGCCCAATTTGCCTCCGTTTACCACAACCACACCATCATCTCATCCAACTACTGATTTAATTAAACAAATGATGGACAAAATGCAAAATCTGGAGGCTTCTGTTTCAGGAAGTCGTAGCGCCTTGACATACGAGCAAGTTTGTCGGGAGCCTATCCACCCTTCAGTCCCCCTTCATTCATATCCTCCTCAATGGGAATTGCCGAAATTTACTCGTTTTAATAGTAAAGAGGATCCTCAACAACACTTGCGATCATTTAGACATGCTTGTTATTTGATTGCTCATGATGATGCTTTGTTACTCCGCACCTTTCCCATGTCCCTATCAGGACCCGCCTTGGAGTGGTACAGTGCTTTAACCCAGCACTCAATCTTCTCTTTTAACCAACTAGCCCAATCTTTCTTGGATCATTTCTCCATTAACATTGCCAAGAAAGTATCTATCACCGACCTCTATGCCATCCGACAATTTGAAGACGAATCTATTGCAGATTTCGTTGGACGGTGGCGGGGCCTTATCAACCAACTTACATATGCCTTGCCTCAGGCTGAACTTATCGAACTTTTTACGCGGGCATGCGCTAAGCACATTTCTCCTACCCTTCAAATTCAAACTTTCCGCACATTTGACGAGGCCTTTACCATGGCTCGGAAACTAGAAATTCGAGCCTTAGAAGAAGAGAAATTGCGGTTGCGCAACAAAAACCCCAATTTCCAGACTCCAGATTCTACCAATAAACCAAACACCACCACTCCTCACACATCCACTTCTTCGAAATCAAAAGGAGCTGTCCACGCGGTGATGGTCAAATCTCAAGCACCGTCTAATACCCCACCAAAAACCACCTATAAATATAAAGCCGAGCCCATCAATTACACTCCCTTGGGAGAAACTTATGGTGTCATCTTGGAAAAATTGCTTAAAGCAGGAGCCATTTCCTTACCTCCTGTTAAACCTCACTCCGGGTTTGATTCCACTCGCGCCATACCTTCTTGGTACAAAGAAAATGACTTCTGTAACTTCCACCGCGTGAAGGGACACAGTCATGAGAACTGCAAGATGTTGAAAAACATAGTGCAGGAAATGGTTGATGCGGGGGATATAGCCCTCGATAATCCTAACGCCCCTGCTAACCGAAATTTGAAAATATTCAACAAACCATTCCCGAATCATTCTTCTAACAGTAATCTAAACCAAGATATCTTAGCCGAGGAGAGTGTTCATGAGATCCATGCAGTCTTCGATTCCCAGCCAAAGACCTCCATCGAACAAATTCTGAATCAAACCTCTTCACTAACGCAGGAAACCGAACCCCCTTCCTCGCCATCAAGACAAACTGAAATCCTTGCCATTCCTTTACCCATCAAGGAATTAACTGCCCAGAGTTCCCTTCTCACAAATGAGCCTTCTTACACCACATCCTTGCAAGACTGTGAGCGGATGTTATCTAATTTATCTATTTCCCAAGCGTCTCCTTCTACCATTCTTGCTGTACAAGAGGAAGGCTCGCCACTTCTTTTGTCATCCTTAGACGAGAAACCTCTTGAACCAACATCACCACATTCTTTAAACATGACAGATCCTCTCAAACATGCCCTCCTACCTATTAGTCCTTCATCACCTAAATCTTTTCAGCAACCGGTTGACCTCTTAACGCCCATTGATACAGTGCCTCATATACCCCTTGTATCACACCCACAGTGGACTGGAATCACAACCCACCTTTCTTCCATACAAAAGTTCCTATTCACACGTGAGGACTGTCATTCCCCAGAAGATAGACAGGTCCTATGGGAACGTTTGAGTACGCCATATTCTACTCAAATGCAAATGACCGATCCTGATGCCTCTACCATATACCCGAAGTGTTTACAGAAGCTTAAAATGCCTATGTCCTCATCTTCACCCCCCTCATCTCTACCAAATACCTCATCCACTTCTATTAACCTAACCAAATCTTCCCCTACGCTTGGGACCTCACCCATACCTAGTCTAACACATCCACCTAAGCGGCTTGATTTATCTAAAAATAAAGCCGTCCATCCCATTAGGAGACAGACTCAATCTCCTCAATCTATGTCCTTAACACAACTAAAACCCTCGTCGTCACACCTACCTTCCATATTGGGACCCCATCCCTCTACCTTACATCAATATATCATACCTCCTGCGTTTTCTTTTAAGCGACCTACGCCTTCTGTACCCATACAGAAATCCAAGGGTATAGCAACACCGTCACCCCGCGTATCCTGTCCACCTATCAACCATAAACAAATTCCATCATCAAAAGATTTGTTTTCTATCACTCCTATTTCTCCGTGGTTGTTTTCTGATATCACATCATCTGTGGCCTCATCATCCAACCAGCTAAACATAGCTTCTACGTCAAAGAAACCACGGTTAGTTAAAACCCATTATCAAAACCCCTTGGCTAAACCACCACCCATACAAACCAACCATACCCCGTCATTACCAGAAACTACCCAGTCAATAGCCTCATTTTCCTCTGACTTTGACCCACTCAAAGGGTCTTACGCCAAAATCCTTGCTATGTTGGTAGAGAATGCGACCATTTCCCTACCCCCACTTAGACCTTATGATCCATCTAAACCTCGACTTATAGGTTACGATGAGTCTAAAATCTGCGCTTACCACCGCACACCAGGACATGACGTAGAGGGATGCAAAGCGTTGAAAGCCATACTTCGTCAGTCACCTCTCTCAGATAGAAAAGTTAAGAAAGACAACTTACGAAGAGAGAGACCTTTAGCTTCAATTCCCTCTCCTATACCACCTGTCCCCACCTCACCAAGATCTATCATTATTACAGCCCCACCTCTCGAAAACCATGACCTATCCCTACCATCTTCCTCCTCTCGTATTCACGAGATCAATATGATTAGTGTTGCTACTCGAGGGCAGAAAAACAATGGGAAAGTGAAAGAAAACACACCTTGCGACATCTCTTTCTCCGTCCACCATCCCGATTGCACCACCACCTAAAGTGGTTATTCGCGGACCCGCCTATCCCGTCTCTAATGGCATTGCCCACCGAACTATGATCAAACAGCTTCACCAATCACCTGTAAAAATGACACTGTATGATCTCATTCAGACTTCTGAATCTCATCGACAAGCTCTCGTTGAAATCCTTCAAGGGATAGAGGTTTTACCTAATGAAACCTTGCCTGTTACCTCTATTCTAACACCCAATCACGTTGCTTCGCTCACCAAACAATCTATCTCCCCAACCACTTCTGTCTCTGTACAGCAAGCCGCTGCTGTCAGTTTCTCCGAAGATGAAATTATCGACTTTGGTGCCGAAGATCCTGACCCTGCTCTTTTCATCTCAGCGTACGTTCGGGATATTCGGGTACGTCGTGTTATGATTGACGGGGGCGCTAGCCTAAACATCATCTCTTCAAAAGCCTTCCAACAAATGAATATCCCTTCTAGTTGCATGTGTGCCAACCCCATCATGTTGCGATCATTCAATGATGCTATTACTTCTACTTTAGGCACCGTGATCCTTAACATTCGTGTAGGACCACGTACTTTACCCGAACTCTTCTATGTCCTTGAGGGAGAGTTCCAATACAATATGTTGTTAGGCCGCCCTTGGATCCGGGCTATGGGATGCGTTCCCTCCACTTTACATAGATGCATAAAATTTGAGTACGAGGGGAAGTCCTACACCGTAAAAGCTGATCCTCCCCCCTTCAAAACTTGCAATATGTTGTATCGCCCTAATGATGTGCTTGTACCAGTCAAGACACCCATTCATCCAACCCAGCCATCCACTTCCAACGCACCTACACCTTCAACCAATGAAACCGCCGTTACAAATATTACTTCCTTTCCCGCAGATAACATCCCAACCTCCGACCCCTTAGTAGATGTTTTTCAACGCCTTACGCTGGGGGAGTACCGCCTATATAACGTTAGCTCTTTCCATACCCCGCAGGAGTATGGATAGTTACATGCACATCCCACCTACGACCGTCGCGTGGGGGAGGTAATCTCTTACGGACCACCCCATTGCCGCACCAACCTAACGTATGGGGGTGTTGACGCATCCTCCGTTACCCCTGAACCTCCTCTTGGTGTGGTTCCCTTCCAATCCGATTTTCAATACTTGACAAATCGTCGTTTCGCCCTCACCTTCTTGACTCGCTGTGCTTGGAAAGGCTTTGGTTTTGGTCTTTATGAACAAGGCCGACATACACTCATTCCCGTGACTACACGCAAACACAATGATCGCAGTGGTCTCAGTTTTCCTGAAACACCTACACCGGAGAAACCTCATGTCAGTTGTATCCTGGAAGATGACGACGTCACCCCTACCAAACCATCATCACCCACTTTGCCATCATCACCCACAGAGTCGATAGACCCTGAATCTATCCCTCCTAACTTTTTTTTTTCATAAATGCTATCTTCATAGGTCCTCTCACTTATCAACGCGATAATGAGGACCCATCTTCTCTTCCCCTTCTGTATCCAGACATGATCGAAGAGGATTCACCTTCGATTAATGTTGTTGAGTGCCAGGATGACGACTCCATCCTCACTTACCTTGGGGCGGATGACTCCTATATTCAACGCGCCTTACCGTCTGAAACTCAAACCATGTTGAATGAGTCGACTATAGAAATCAACATCCACACAGAGGAGGATCCTCACATTGTGAAGATCGGACAATCCCTTAACACATCAGAACAAGCCGCCTTTACTACCTTTCTCCGTACCCGCAACCAAGCTTTCGCTTGGTCCTACGCTGACATGCCAGGAATTGATCCTACCATTGCCATCCATAACATCACCCTAAACCCCGATTCCAAACCAGTCAAACAAAAACTGAGAAAAATGCATCCACGCATTGCCCTCTTGGTCAAAGAAGAGCTTCAACGACTTCTTTCTGTTTCCTTCATCTTGCCTATTGACTATCCTCAATGGATTTCTAACATCGTACCTGTCACTAAAGCGACGGGGGGACTTCGGATATGCACGGATTTCTGAGACCTTAACCTCACTTGCCCCAAGGATGACTTCCCCCTCCCAAGTATTGATCAACTTGTTGATCTCACTGCGGGCCATGAAATGCTTTCTCTCATGGATGGATTTTCGGGATACAATCAAATTTTGGTAGCCCCGGCCGATCAACATAAAACTGCCTTCATAACTCCTTGGGGAACCTTCTGTTATCGTGTCATGCCATTTGGCCTTAAGAATGCTGGTGCGACCTATCAGTGGGCTATGACTTACATTTTTCATGACATTATGCACACTATCCTTGAGGATTATGTCGATGATCTTCTTGGCAAATCTAAACATCGCAGTGAACATCTCGATGTTTTAACCATTATTTTCGATCGCCTGTTACAATATTCAGTCCGGCTTCAACCAAAGAAATGTGTCTTTGGTGTTCTTTCGGGAAAACTTCTTGGCTTTATCGTCTCTTTGCGTGGCATTGAGGTCGATCCATCTAAAGTCAAAGCTATCCTAGAAATGCCCCCACCCAAAAACCTCAAACAATTGCGTAGTTTGCAGGGTAAACTTCAATCCATCCGGCGTTTCATCTCCCAACTCTCGGATCGATGTCAACCTTTCCATCACCTTCTTAAAAAGGACATTGCCTTTCAATGGAGTGAAGAGTGTCACCAAGCCTTTGAAGCTCTCAAAGCCTATCTCTTGCAGCCACCCGTGCTTATTCCACCTCAGGATGATCGCCCTTTCTACCTTTACCTTTCTGCCACTGACCATGCTATAGGAGCCATGCTCGCACATCGGGACTCGACACGTCGAGAACAAGCCGTTTATTATATAAGTCGTACTCTCGTGGATTACGAGACTAGGTATACACATGTAGAAAAATTGTGCCTAGCCCTATCATTCGTAGCCACCAAACTCCGACATTACCTCCTAAATCACAAAACTTTTGTCATCACCAACACGGACCCCATTCATTATATGTATGCCAAACCACATCTAAACCAACGCATCGCCTGATGGCTTATGCTCCTCACTGACCTCGACCTTGAGTTTGTACAACAGAAGTCAATCAAAGGACAAACTATTGCGGACCAACTTGCGGAGGCCCCTTTACCTGGGGAACAATTCACCAATTTTAATTTCCCTGACGAACTCATCGCCACTCTTTCACTCAGGGAAGAGTCATATCAAATGACCCTCTTCTTCGATGGATCCAAATGCCAGCGCGGTGGAGGAGCCGGCATTGTTCTCATCCCTCTTGACGCTGAACCTATGCCTCTTTCATTCCGGCTCGATTTCCCCTGCACTAATAATACTAGTGGAATACGAGGCCCTCGTTCTGGGTCTCCAGGTTGCGTTACACTTAGGTGTCAAATCTATTAATATTTTTGGTGACTCTCAATTGGTAGTCAATCAAGTTATGGGCATCTACCAATGTAAGAATGAGGAACTTCAAAAGTACAAACATTACGTGGATTCACTTTTGACCTCATTTACTCGTTATTCTATCCAGACCATTCCCCGCTCCACTAACAAATTTGCGGATACTATGGCTTGCTTAGCCTCGCAAATTCCTGCCTCACCAACTGACTCTGACATATTCGTCTTGGTCCAACAACTTTTTGCCCCATCCTACTCAGCCCCGGTTGTTTGTATGATAAATAATGTGTCTGCTAATTCGCAGGATACCTGGTACCACCAATTTCACGACTACCTTACAACCTTTGTTCTCCCACCTGACCTTACTAGTAACGGCAAACGTGCTTTTCTTAAAAGTGTTTCTCGTTATGTCGTCATGGGGGGACTCCTCTATAAACGTGGCTTTGATGGCATCCTCCTTCGATGTCTAACCGGCACGGAGGTCACCTATACCATCCAACAAGTCCATGACGGCATTTGTGGTGGACATTTTAGTGGCCTTGTCGTGGCCAAACGAATCCTTCGCCTAGGTTATTATTGGCCTACTCTTAATAACGACTGCTACGAATATGTTAAGCGTTGTGTTATGTGTCAACAACATGCCAACCTTCAACATACTCCTAGCCATCCGCTACAGGTCGCACGAGATCTTTGGCCTTTCTCACAATGGGGTTTAGACCTTATTGGTGAGATCCACCCACCCTCTTCACAACGTCACCGTTGGATAATCACAGCAACCGAATATTACACAAAATGGGTGGAGGCCATTCCACTCATTTCAATCAAAAAAGAAAAAATTGTCGAATTCGTTAACCATCACATTATCTGTCGTTTTGGTATTCCTCATCGCCTAATAACAGATAATGGTAAATCTTTTAAAAATAAGTTGTTACAAGACCTTTGTGACAACTTTGGTATCAAACTTAGTTTCTCATCACCTTACTATCCGTAGGCCAATGGTCAAGCTGAATCTTCTAATAAAACCCTAACCAAAATCCTCATGAAAGTTGTCAATGAGTCCGGAAGAAACTGGCATGATCACATTCCCTTTGCCCTTTGGGCTTATCGTACTAGCATTCGTACCTCCACTAATGCCACACCATTTTCTTTGGTATATGGTACCGAGGCTGTCTTGCCTCTCGAAGTACAAATACCCTCCCTCAGAATATCTCTTCAGGATATTCTCACCAATGATGATTTCCGCCAAGAGCGGTTAGCCCAATTAGAGCTTCTTGACGAGCGTCATCTTACGGCTCTTGATCACCTTCAAATCTACCAAAAACGCATCAAGCGTGCTTATGATAAACGACTTCATGAGCGTACCTTTAAGGTTGGTGATCTTGTCCTCAAAGAGAATCAACATGTAACCAAACTAGAAAAGAGCAAACGTGGAAAATTTGCTCCTAATTGGATTGGGCCTTACATTATCACTCACACTTATGGATCAGGCACTTATCGTTTAGCTTCGCTTAATGGTAAACCTGAGCCTAAGCCCCTTAATGCCTCGCATCTTCGACCATTCTACTGTTGAAATTAGTGTTATATCACAGCTTATCTCCCTTACGCTCATCCCTTGAGCTCATTTACCACTGCATACACTTTGTTTCTTACATCTCAAAATCCAATCAAGCTCACATGGTTTGATTATCACCTCCCCTTAAAAGATGCCTTCCCCTTTTTAGTCTAGTCCATGACTTCAAAGTATCAAAATGACACATTCTTAATTAAAACACTTATGGGATTTTCTTGAGTCAAACTTCCTACAAAAACTAGATGCTTTATGCCCAACGGACATCTAGACCTCTAAATTATACAATAGACTGCTCCCTTGAAGGACAGCTATATGCCAAACTATTGCTACTATTATATATAGACTGCTCCCCCGAAGGACAGCTATGCACTAAAATCACATCTGCTACTATAAATAGACTGCTCCCTTGAAGGACAACTATACACAGTCAGCCTTTATCAGAAGCTTCTCGCATTGATCAGCTTCGTGAAGACCTCAAGAACAACAAAATACATATCCCATGTAGACTTCCCACATCGATCAGTCTATATCCAGCAAAATAAAATAAAAATAAAAGCAGTATTTCAAAACACTTTTGAGTCATGGACTTGTCTATTTAGGTTTGGTTCTCTTTTATCAGAATAATCATCTTATAATAAGTTCTCTGCACTTTCGCCCACATCAACCACCTCACCTCACCATTTGTTAAAGCAACAAAACTCAAGGGACGTGACGTATATCCGATATATTGTGATTATACCACTCTTTTCACCTATCGACTTCTCGCCTATGCAAGGTACCTAGGGATTCAAGCTCATCCTACATTAATATGTGGTTTGTTTAGCTCTCCTCAACTATGGGACACTCTTGCCTCTTTTTCTCAGCTCTAGGATTGTGTGTTGACCTTAATCAGGACACGATTCCCCACTACTTGGGTATGCTAACTTTCACTTTACCCTACCAACGCCAACAACATTACCCTACCACCATCAAATTTTTACCAACCAACAAATTGCCTGACCACAACCAAATTGCCTGAATTCACCTCTCCCTGATCCTAGGGGAGAACTACATCAGTCTGAGGCTCTTCCTTGCTTTGTGCAATGGGCTATGTAGGCAGCACTTAGGAGACATGGAGTCTCCCAAGGTTAGCTCGACCATCCCCTACCATACCCTATCATGTGTTGTCAATATAAATATTTTTTATGTATTTCTATTTTCCAACGTTCCTCTTTATCCTTTTTCAAAACAAACAAAAACAACATTTTAAAACACAACCATTCTTATTATTATCATCACTCAAAAGAGCATACATATTTAGTTTTATTTTAGATGTTAAACAAATACATCTTCTCTATCATCGACTCGCAGGTCGGCATCCTTATTTATTCTTATATTCCTATGAAGTTCACTCAGACCCTTACACCTCCTCCCGAATCAGGTGGTGATCGTGATCGTCGATGCCCCTCAGTGGGCCTCTCCATCCTCAAAGGTGCCACTGCCATTGGTTCCTCCCATTGATCCGCCAACATCTCCTGTAACATACGAATACGTCCTCTCGCGTGGAGGAATCTTGCCTCCAGTCTCTCCACTCGTAACTGTGAAGCCTCTAACAATCCCATTGTCTCATTCACCTGTGTTTGAAGCTGGCGAGCCAAATCCTGCAGACGATCTCTCTCCGCTGTAATCACAGCTATGTTAGGGCACTCACGTGCACCTCGCAGCTCTGCTACCCACCATACTCTATACGCCTCTGTCGTTCCCACATCCATAACCCTACGATCGGCTGCTATCTCTTCTGGCCCTTCTGGAGGTGTAGGCCGGGGAGGTGAGAATGCTGCCTCGGCGTCGATCCTCATGTATGGTCTATATGTCATAGGAATATCCTGAACGAACCCAAATTGTCACCGCACGTGATCTAGAGGAATCCTCTCGTACTCACCTGGCCTATGCCCTGCAATCCACCTCAATCACTCTACACCCCTCAACTCCTCAGCTATGTGCTCTGTCACCATATAGTTACCGTACGGCCTCCAACAAATATCCGCAATCATCACCATCTCCCATACCTGTCTATAATACTCGATGTCATCTATCACGGCCTGGGATCTCGCTTCTTGTTCTGTCTGGACCCATCGTCTGAATCCCAACCTTTGCACTCCTGCCTCTCCCGACTCAATGGGTCGGCCTATTGGACGCACACAAACAATATGCTCATAGGCCCAACAATGTAATAAGTACGAACAATCCAGTGTCGTCCTGTGTTTTCGCTTGCATGCCCATAAACCCCTATATAACTCTGCCAGATATGCGGGTGCCCATGCGAATGTCACGCTCATTTCTATCATTTCCCAAATAACACTCATCAATGCTTTGGGAAATCTTCCACCTTCCGCCCTCGGAAATGCATAATACCCCACCGCTATCATTAATAACATGACCAACCTTGTTTCCTTAGGGTGTGTTGCATACATTGTACCATACGTAAATGATAAACCTCGCTGTGTCAAATCTCGTGCAGCTGACCCAAATACTACTGTTATCGCTGCCCGCCCCACGTTGGGCAATGCCTGATACACTGTGTTTCCTATCATTGGGAGTCTCAAAATACGGAACACATCTTCCAAAGTCACTGTCATCTCCCCTGTTGGTAGATAGAAGGTATTCTTTTCTGGATTCCATCTCTCAACCAACGCCCTGCAACATAGCATGGTTACACGCGATTCTTGAATAATAGCGGATTCCACTTAACCCCAACCGATTTATCAATGCCCATTCAGCTGGTGTTACATCCGCTCGGATTCGTGACAACAACGCTGGCACAGTATCATTCATCCTTAACCCTGCTTCTACATGCATACATCAAAACGACACGTAATTATTCAAAAGAACAAATCTCCACGGGTTTTTTCTCAAATTCTGGAAACTCATACAGTGACCGATATCGGTTATAAATAACCGATACCGGTTTGAAAACCAATACCGGTTACTTCCAAACGATACCGGTCACTGTCAAAGTATACCTACCCTGCTTAAAGCATACACCTACGATAATTATTTTGCCTGTTTACTCCTATTTATACCTACAAACATACATGCCCACCCTGTTTACCTACCCTGTAGCACTCATACCATCCCTAACCCTTGCCTATCACCTTTTTTCTCATCTTTACCCACTTACACTTCTTTCATCCTATTTACAACACATGCAAGAATCAAATTACAACCAAACAGTTTACCTCTCGGGATGTAGCAGCTTGGGGCGAAACATGTCTTCCCCCTCGTCCCTGCCTGCTGGATGCTTCTCCTCGTTCAGTCATGTTCACCACCCTCTTCAAATATAACTTGTCTTTCTGCCTTCTGAATCTCAGCCCACGCTCACTTCACCTGTCTCTTTCCTCCTTATCACTCAAATTCTTTCATGCAATTACTTGTAGCAGTTGTCAAATAGCGTCACATTTGCATATTTAACTTGTTGCATGACTCTAAAAATAAGAATGCTAAAAATAAGAACTTAAGTTGCCAACCCAGCAGTTCTATTTTTAGGAAAATAATTCTTTCATAACCGATATCGGTTACATGATCGATATCGGTCATATAGCTACCGACATCGGTTACATAACCGATATCGGTCATGTCCCCTGTTGCTTAAACCTAAGCCTTTGATTTCCATTTTGCAAATTTTTGTGGCGCCCGCCCCTTTTTCCTGCATGAACAACACCATTATCCATATTTTTCATTAAATCCATATCTCATCACAATTTCATCAACATCATCTATCTATCTTACAAAAACAACCAAGCCATCAACAAACGATATCAAAAACCATCAATCTATACACCATTTGAATCCAAATCAATAGCTACAAACATTCAATATTCACAAACCAGCGCCAAAACATACAACATTTCATAACACAACATGTCAATTAAACTCATCATCTATATACATATATACATCCCATCAACATCATAATATATAACACCATGTAAATCAAACTCATCATACATTAAATATCACCATTTTCAAAACACTTAACACATTTTTACGCACAACATGTGGGTCAAATCATCATATCTATATATATACAAAGTTTCAAATATACAATGTGCCCTGCATCGGGGCCTCTGTGATCTCATAATACAACAAAGCTGGCACGCAGGCCGCAATAACTGTCAATAATCTCGACTCGGCTTGCAGGCCGATCTCTCATATCAAAAACATACTCGGCTCGCAGGCCGGTATCAACTGTACAACCCGTACTTGGCTCGCAGGCCGGTATATACAATAAATGAATGAATGAATAAATGAATACATAATATCTAGGCACGCAGGCCTCTATAAACATAGCCAGTTCGCAGACCGGTGCCCATATCCAATGAACCAATACAAAAATATGCAGGGACCCCTCAGCTCTCTCCACCGCCCTCTGCCTGTCTGCCTGCTGGTCCCTGTGCTGCCTCTCGCCTCCTGCCTGTCACAGACCCACCGGCTATGGCTGCACCTCCCTGAGATCCCTGGCTCCGAGAGGTCTCTGCTCTATGTGCCGCATAAGGCTGATAATCAGCCCCGGTACCATCAAGAATATCCTGATAGTACTGGGCCTCCGCTTTAGCCTCCATATAATGATCTCGAGCCACCGTAGGTGCTGGGGCTGGTCCCCTGACACCTAATACCAGTGCCCCTTGTGCCTGTGCTGGTGCCACTGGTGGTGCCTGTGGCTGCGCCGGTGGTGGTGCTGGTACCTGTGCCTGTGCTGGTGCCGCTGGTGGTGCCTGTGCTAGTACCTGTACTGCTGGTGGTACCTGTGCTGCTACCTGTACCTGAGCCTGGGCTAGCTGCCCCTGTAAGACACCTATCAATGCCTGTGCAGCAACAAGCTGCCCCTGTAATAACTGTACCTAGCCCCTGAGCTGATCCCTCTCTACTCTAACAGCCGCCAAGTCTGGCTGTGCGGGCTGTGCTCTCCTCGTAGCTCTCTCTCTGGCCCACCAAACCAAAAATTCTCCTGTGTAGCTGGCATCATCTACGGTATCATCTGCCGGCCTCTCAGCAACCCAATCTGGGTCCATAGGATGTGGCGCAGGCAATGGAGCCTCTACATCATCCCTCCGATACTGAGGGAAGGGAGGTGGCTCATCTTGTCGTCGTACCCTCTCTAGGGGTATCCGCTCGTACTATCTTGGCCTCCATCCCGCTATCCAGAATGTATACTGGATCCACTGCAGCTGTGATCGGGCTCCTCCACGGGGGTGATGACCTCTATACGGTCTACATACAATATCTACCGTTGTCAGGCCCTCTAACATATGTCTGTAATAAGTGACGTCCCGCCCTGCAAGCACTGCTCGTGGCTGGCCCATAACCCCCAACCATCTCTGAAATCCGTATCTATAGATGACCTATGGCCCTGGCTGCTGGGGTAGCCCTACTGGTCTAATGCATATGATATGCTCATATGCCCAACAGTGTAGTAAAAACGTCGAGCAAATCCCGAATCGCCTCATCCGGCGATAGCCCCACAGCTCTCGGTATAACTGCACTAGGTATACTGGTGCCCAAGCATAACATGTGTGCTCCTCCACCATCTCATGTAGCACCCCCATAAGCGCCCGTGGAAAGCGTCCTCCCTCTGAGTCTGGGAGGGTGAAGCAGGTGATCCCGATCATCATCAGCACGGCAAGCCATGTCTCATGGCGGTGGGCTCGGTACATATCCCCATATGTGATACTTGCGCTGTGATATGTCAGTAGCGCAGCTGCATCCCCAAATACGTGTAGGATGCTGTCCATGGCTGTCTCAGCGTCAACCTGAAAGACTGCCTCTCCATCAATCGGTAATCGAAGGATGCGATACACATCCTCCAATGTGATGGTCATCTCTCCAGTCGGGAGATGGAACACATTGGTCGCCGGATCCCATCTCTTGATGAGGGCGACCATCAAACTGTGATCCCTATCAATCGCTCTGTATTGCTGGACTCCGCTGAGTCCCACCTCGCGCATGATACCCCACTGCGCTGCGGACACGTGTGGCCGTATCCGTCTCAACAGCGGGGGCATGCTGTCCCGCATCGCCAGCTGCTGACGTGCCTGCAAAACCAACTCACTACATTAGCCCTACTCTTTATCACAACATCTACTTATACCCTCTACACCCACCTATCTTACCCTAAAAACCTCTATGATATCCCCCTCCCTCTTCACACCCAAACAACAACCTAAACCATACCAAAACACTCAAACCATACCTAAACACCCCCACCACAACCCAAACCATACCAACACACCCAAACAATACCAAAACACCTAAAAATTACCAAAACACCCAAACAACAACCAAAAATTCAAACCAACAACAAAACCCAAACCAACAAAAATAAAAATAACTAAGGACCGGTGCCGGTCACTTATGACCGACACCGGTCCTCTTCACTGACGCCGGTCGCTATACGACCGACACCGGTCACTTACAAAACTCCGTCCACCAAAAATTTCATGACCGATGCCGGTCGCTTAGCGACCGACATCGGTCACTGTAAAATTCCGGAGCCGAACCCCGCGCGGCCCCCCCCCCCCCCCCCCCTCCAAAATCCATTTTTTCCTATTTCTCCCTCTATACCCGCCCAAACACCCTAAAAACCTACCCACCCAGCCGCTTTGGCCTATTTAACCTATCTACCCTCTCCTTTTTTTAAATCATTTCCATTTATTAATTATTTTATCAAAATCTAACATTCCTACCCAAAACCCAAATACATCATAATATACTCAAATCCACACAACGAGGGGTTTCGAACCTACCGGTACGACGACACGTCGTCGTGGTGGGATGGGTGGTGGTGGTCCAGCTGGTCCAGCACCTCCTGCTCCTCCTGGCTGTGCCATGGCTATAAACTCTCCTCTGCTGGGTCCTCCACCAATCAACTGCTGCCTCCTACTCACTAGGGTCCACTAAACACTCAATTCTCCACTCAAATAGCGCCACCTCAACCAACAAATGCTCCAATCTCAACAATCCACCTCAGACAACTCCAATTGGTTTTCAAATTGACAATGTGACGATGACCGGCCGTATTTTTCTTTTTATAGGTTTTGACCTATAACTGATATCGGTTTTATTGTGCCCTAAGGAACCGGTATCGGTCATCTAACCGATATCGGTCATACACAATCGATATCGGTTTTATGTCCCCTCTACCCCAATTTCGGCCCTTATTTCCTAATAGCCCTTTCTACCAACATCGCCTATATCCACCTTCGTTGACAACCCTTTGTTAACTTCATTGGCCCGACCTAAGGCCGTAACCTACCATTTGGCTCGACCCAAGGCCGTAACCAACCCATTTGGCCCGACCCAAGGCCGTACCCTACCATTTGGCCCAACCCACGGCCACAACTAACCTATTTGGCCCGACCCAAGGCCATAACCTACCATTTGGCCCGACCCACGGCCGCAACCAACCTATTTGGCCCGACCCAAGGCCGTAACCTACCATTTGGCCCGACCCGCGGCCGTAACCAACTCATTTGGCCCGACCCAAGGTCGTAACCTACCATTTGGCCCGACCCACGGCCGCAACCAACCCATTTGGCCCGACCCAAGGCCGCACCCAACCATTTGGCCCAACCTAAGGCCGTACCAATTAAATACCATACCCACAATCAACGTTTTATTTTTTCCATCCATCATGTACCTTTTTGTTCAATCGAGCTCACATGTTCGTGTTTTAGCATGATCAGGGTCCTTGACTTGATCAGTCGACCAACTTTGCCTAGACTTAGACTGTGACGTTTATCTCAACCAAACCAACCATTTGGTACTGCCGAACATGCCCAAACGTTCCTGTACCTTACCCGTTATATACCCTGGAGCTACTTCCTATGCCTTGGATACCAGGATTATATCACCCTTGTTTGGATAAACTATCGACCTTTTCCTATGAATTGCTTGTTTGCTCTTCAAATCATATACCCTGGTCGCACTACTGCATTTCAACGTGCGTCTTCTTCCTTGGACCTACCCCACCCTCTTACCATTATCTCAACACCATTTACCCTTTATCAACCCTATCCCTGCTTTCACGCTACCTCAATCTGTGATAAATTTGAGGGGGATTACCTATACCCTTAACAGGGCTAACCACTTCTTATTATTGTCTGTGCAGCTTTACAAAACAAACTACACGACAATAAGGGGCTACTGTAGACACCAAATTTGTGTCTTACAACCCCTTGTGACCCACATCTCATTTCGCAACCTAACCTCACCACCTAAACCTTACACAATTATTTATTAATTATCTTATAATTAATAAATCCACATCGCCTTACCTGCCACCTCATTTTGCCACCTCATCATGACCTAGTCTTAACCCTAAACTAACCTAATTAAGACCTATAACTTGGTCCAATTCCACACCCATGACTAATGACCCCTTTCTCGCACCCAAAACCAACCTTCTAGTCACTTGACCAAGCCCGCAACTAATCCCTCGGGAGAAAAGGAGGGAAAGTTGGCTATTTTACTAAAAATAGCCCACTTTGACCTGACCGATACCGGTTCCTACTCGACCACCGTCGGTTGCTTAACCGCCATCGGTTCTTGTAAATGACCACTTCCAACCAAAAACAAAGGATCGGATTTTCATTTGATCGGAAGAAAGAGAAATCATCGAGAGAATCCGGATTTTCTTGGCTGAGCAGAGACAAGTGAAGAAACAAGAAGAGTTTGCAGAGAAGGACATCAAGCCCAAGACTGCAACTAAATAACTAGAGCCCAGTAACACTCATTCGAGCATCAGAAGAGGAGATAACTCATCTTGGATTGTCAGATCATCCAACTTGGGTCATGTCTTCATCATCACAGTCCTGAAACCTGCATCTGCATCAGGGACGAGTAAGTAGCGTTTTATATGTTTCTAAGCACCATTTTCTTGAGCCTGTTGATTAATAGTAATCATAAGTTTATGCCCAGATCTACTACCAACAACATACTGCACTTAACCTTCACCCATACATCTTGATATTGCCCAGAAGGCCATTTTACCACACTCCGAGTCTTCCCTATCCTCCCATCATTCCCCTTAGCCATCCCCCAATCTTAATAACCCCATAATCACCTTGCAACCAACCTCTATCTAGAAGCACTTAGATTGCTGACCCTACCGGTATCGTTTATCCCCTACCGGCAGTGGTTCTCTAACCGCGGTCGGTTACCCAGTGACCGGTGTCGGTCACTGTGACTTATACCCCGAAACCTTTTTCTCGCCTATTTGCCACCTAACAACCTCAGATCCAGTCTGGTTTATCCCTATAAGTCAACCTGAACGTATCAACGACCAGTAACCGAAAAAACAACGTGACGCTTCATTATTGATAATTTAGCTTCTATTACTTTGTAACGAGATACCTAAATCGTGATTTTGCAATAGCTTTCTTTGTTATCATTTGTGTTAATTCATATTAAAAGGGGAACTGACCACCTTCGAAAGGAAGTTTTATATTTCCTGGGCCTAAGGCAGCTCCCTCATTTATTGTCTAATTAAAATCTGGTGGTCCGGTATTCTTACTTGCAGGTAGTCCTTCCAAGACAAAAAGGAGTTCTTCGTAGTCGATCTGATCTTTCTCTATGGTACGCGCACACCATCTCAACATTCAATAGGTATTCCTCCTAGCCCTAACCCTTATCTATTTCTCAAAGGAATGATAGGATAGAAGCAAGTCTATTCTGCAGAGCCAAAACATTCCGTGCGAAACACATATTATTAGTGCATTCAAAATTAATCTTGTTAGCGATAGAGATAAGAGTGTCCCAAGGAGGAATGATAAAGATGTTAGTGCCTCCCCCTTGCTGACACTTACAACCATCAAAGAAGAGAGTCATCTTGAGAGGAGAAAATTCATGTTGGAAATTGTTGATGGATTTGTCTGGAAATTTTTCATGAGGAAGGAAATTGTCAGAAGGAGGGGCGTTAACTAGTTGATCTGTGATAGCCTGGCCCTTGATTGATTTATGAGAGATGAACTCTAGGTAAAAATATCTCATGAGCATGAGCCATCAAGTGATGCAATCGTTGTGGTATGGATTATAATGCATGGTTTTGAGGAGGTGAAATCTAGTGATGACATAAGTTTTACCATTGAGAATATAGTGATGAAGCTTGGAAGTGGCGAAGAAAATAACACGACACAACTTTTCAGCTTTAGTGTAGAGGGTCTTATAATTGCGAAGGGTGTGAATAATGTAATAAATTTCCTGCTCCCTACCTTGCTCATCTTGATGTGCCAATATGACATCTAGAGCGTGGTTAGAGGCAGAGACATATAGATAGAAGGGCTCCCCCTCGCGTGGAGGGGTAAGAATAAGTTGAGATAGGAGATAGTGCTTGAGGTTATCAAAGGATTTTTGGTAGTTATCATCCTATCTAAAGTTGACATCTTTACAAAGAAGGTGATGAAAGGGTTGGCAATGGTTGAAGAGTTGCGAGATGAAAAAAAAAATATATTGAAGGTGACCTTAAAGACTATGAAGATGTTTCAAGTTAGAAGGAGGGGGCATCTCAAGGATATCCTTGATTTTGGTGGGGTCAAATTCAATGCTCATGATAGAAATGATGAATCCAAGGAGTTTACTAGTAAGCACTCCAAACACACACTTGGTTGGATTAAGAAGGAGGAAGAAGCAGATAAGGTGCTGAAACGGATTTCAAGGCTGGTGAGATGGTCAAACAGATGCTTGGATTTACCTAAGAGGTCATCGATATAGTCCTTTATAGTCTTATGGATTAGATCATGAAAGATGTAGGTCATGGCTCGATGATAGGTGGCTCCATTTTTTTCAATCTGAAGGACATGACACGATAACAAAAGGTCCCCTAAGGGGTGATAAAATAAGTCTTATGTTGGTCTTCTGGTGTGATAAAGATTTGATTATATCTAGAGAAACCATCCATAAGAGACAACATCTCATGGCCTGCAATAAAGTCTACAAGTTGGTCAATGTTGGGAAGGGGAAAATTGTCTTTAGGGCAAGTAAGATTTAGATCTCAAAATTCGGTACAGATGCAAAGTGTTGATCAGTCAGACCCAAGCACTTATTAAAGAAAATATAGAAGGTTCACGTGGGAGAGTAAAACAAATTCAAAGGCACAGACATATCAAGAGGGATTGCACATGGGGAACATAAATAGGTTCGGGACTTAGCCGTTTTCAAGACAAGGATCTATTTTTGGAGATAGCGTGCGGAGAACTCAAACTGATTGGAAACTTGCGCATCACACATTGGCTATTTTTAGAGGATTAACTACGAAGCAATTTGTATGGACACATGCCAGAAATAGATCTACTACTGTCAGTTAACTACCAATAGTCTATTGGTAGCGCACTCGCATGTGTGGCTATTTTTGTAACGACGCATGGCTAGTAAAAGCATGTGACCTATTTTGGGAGTAGATAAGCCGTGAAGGGCAAGTCCCCACCCTTATAAGTATGTAGTAAACTGTATAGAGAGATATAGATGTGTGCATACATAGGGAGATTATGCTGCTACGCGCATATTACTGTTATTGTAATAAAGATTTTGTATACTTATTATATTTAATATAATAGAGGATATTGGCTGAATCTAAGTGTTAGTTCTATGTGTATCTAAATCTAGTATGTTCTTGATCTCATCATGGTTAATATTTAATTTTGTTCTCCCTTAGAGATATATATGGCATGCTCTGTTGAATGATGTGTTAGTAATGAAACTGCATGTGTTAAGTCTTCATCATGCTAACATCCTACAACAACAACCCTAAAGAGGGACCTAGTACCTTTGTGCGCTTTGAGTGAGCTCTCAGTCTAGGCTGAGTGATGTGCCAGCGTGTCTAGGGTCTTATTAGGCTTGTATTACTGAAATCTAGGCTGCATCATTAGTTCCATTGCCAAGACCTCTTTTTCAGTTGTTTTCAGGATGGTTCGCGATGAAGACATACCGGTTGACCTTAGCAAGTGTTGAAGAATGGATACACAATCTAGAAGAAGAATACACATAGCGATTGAACACTGTATCTGAGTTTAATGCACACATGAGGGTGGAAAAAATCTGTATGACAGTTTATATGAGAGATTTTTTGCTATCTTTCCAGTAGAATTGTACGAGTGGTTGATTGCTTATGCATCTAAGTGGAATTGGAGGTATCACACACTTGTCTGGATGTAGGAAGAATTCCAAGCCCTTTATGATGTTGATCTGATTTGGAATCGAGCTGTGGATATGTGGTGTCTTGAACAATTATATCTTGGAATACTCAATTTCCACTTATTCATGTCTAGACGTAGCTGAATTCCAGTTTTTACGATATCCAAGGGGAGCTTAGCTACAAGGAATTCCACTAATGATCAAGATCCTCATGGTATTTTTAAATCTAGAGAGTAAACTGATGGCTAACTAAACCTCACCATGTGTGGGGGCAGGAGCAAGTTTGGTGAAAGATGGCAGACCTAGTGACAGAAAGCCAGAGAGAGGAAAGGCGTCTTAAGTATAATGAGGCACGCGAGAGGGAGTTATAGAAGCATCGTAACATTGCAGAGAGTATGGTGTTGAGGAAAGAGATGGCTCATGAAGGATTTAAAGCTCATGTAGAAGACATGGAGCTAGAGCATCAGGAACTCCCCCATCTTGGAAAGCATGACAGGGATCCTTCCTTGGCCTCACACAGAAGCGCGCCAGTAGAGACTACCTAGCTTGTGGGCGTGCATCTAAATCCACATGGTAACCTTGCCCTTGTGTTTGGTTTTTCAGCATCTAGTACAAAAAGCAGTCAATAAGCTAGTTCAAGCAGCGGGATAGTAGGAGTGAGTCTTATAAGAAGCACATCGATGACAACACAAACAACTTCGTTGTTATATGGGAGTACCTTTTTGGGTGTATCATCAACATATAATACAAGTGCACCAATTTTTGGATTAACTTCTGGGAGTAGTAACACTTCGTAGACTATCGAGGTACAATTTAGTTGTACTACTAGGACACAGGGAAGCACATATTTTCATCCAATGCCAACTACAGGTTTAGGATCAGGAGGCATAGGTAGCTTTCGTTCAGGTGGATCTGGAGGTTCTGAAGGCAGGGGAAACACATGAGGTTCTGGATTAGGTGGGCAAGGTCAGCACCAACCCCAGAATATTTACATGGAAATGTTCTCTTTGTCTTTCAGAGTATAGGGGCATAGAAGATGCTGCTGAACATGTGCATATGTGTGAAATATTGTGGCACGTAAAAGGAATCATGACTTCTGAGCGTAGGTCAAGCCAATTTGCTACTACATTATAAGGGCACGCATATAGCTGGTACATAAAGTTTGACCTTGATTAGACTTGCGTAGATTATATAGCTTTAAAGGATGTATTCCTCAAAGAGTTTCATATCCTTGAGTTTGAGTAGAAGAGTATAAGTGCGCTCAAGGATATTAAGCAAGGCACTACTGAAAGTGTTAGAGAGTATGATGCATGGTTTAAAATGCTGTTATCAAAGCTTTCTTATGACATACATGCAATCCAACATGCACAATGGTTCATTGGGGGATTGATTACCCCTTTTAGGAGGGCATTATTACATAAGACATACACTGATCCACATGAAGCACTTAAAGAAACCTTGCACGTTGAGGTAGTTAGAAGCATAGATACTGGGGTGAGCTTGTTTTTAGAAGCACAAATAGTAGTTATGACAAAACAGTTGGAGAAACTATCAACAAATTCAACACATGAGACACACACATGGATTTGGTGCACAAATTATGAAGTAGAAGGTCACACAAAGGATAGTTGTCCTTGCAGAACAATACGCTTGTCACTGATGGATTGTGAAATATGCCATTTAAACTATGATGCTAGCCACTGCCCATTATTATAATGTGTGATTAGGAAGAATGTTTTAAGCTATTGTAAAATCTGCAGGTCCATGACTCATGACACATAAGACTACTAGTTGATTGGATAGATCCATGATGCTATAGATATTGGTGTACGATAGACATGAGTTTCTAGATAACTCTAAGGGAAAGAATGAGCATCAGGACCGGGATCACAATCAAGTGCACTATGATCAGAATAAAGGGCATTTTGAAGGTGGTCGTGGCAGAGGTCGAGGATACCGCAGTGGATTCAGAGGACGAGGCCATGGTAGTGGAAGAAGTGAGTTCCCTCACAAAACATGTTATACATGTGGATCTCCTGACCACTATAGGCGCGAATGTCCTCAAAATATTACATTTTATTTGTGTGGAAATAACCATAGCTATGAGGAGTGCCCAGACTTATATGAGCATCTGAGTAAACAAAATAAATAAGAAAACAAAGGTGCAGGGATGGTTAGGATACATCGTGCTATTGAAAATCAATGGATGCCTAAGTTGGCGGACAGAATCAGGGGCACTACAAGTAAAGATCACGACCTGCGCTAAGGCAACATGCGCCAGGGAAGCATTGTAGCATAAACCTACCATCACTAAAGAAGAAGTTCTTCATGTATGGTACCCAGATCCTGCCTATCAGAAGGAGGTTTATCAGGAAACCATGGAAGTTCTAAGGAATCTTCAGGGTGAGATACAATACTTAAAGGAGCAAAAGAAAGCATCAAAGACAGTCCAAACCAATATAGATGACTTAAGAGAAGTGTGTAAAATGTTGCGCTAGGAAAACATCATTCCACTGTTAGGGGGTTGGTTAAAAGGAAACACTCTGTGTGCAAGTACTGGGACTAGACAACAGATCCTTCATGTGAATCTTCCCCTCATAGCCTAGATTATGATAAGGAAATCACTCTGAATGCTCTTGTGGATGGGTGGCTATTGAGTAATATACTGATTGATACAGGTACGCGGAAGTCAATGTTCTTACCTTGGATGCATGGGTACAAATGGGAAGACCCCCATTGCAGGCATCCTCTAATGTATTATTCATGGCTAATCGGACTAAGGCCACTCCCGTCAGAGTTTTGAAGGATGCATCCATTACCATACAAGGAGCCAAGTTCACTAGAGACTTTGAAATTTTAGCATTACCAGAGTTAGATAGCTTCCCAGCTCTATTGGGGCATCCTTGGTGTTATGCAAATAATGTTGATCTTCGGTTCAACAAGGGCTATATCAGTTTTGAAAACAAAGAGGAAAGAATTATTATCCCTTTAACAGATGGAAAATCTGTGCCCTATGTTGAGCCCTTAAGTGAAGAAGATCTGAATAGGATTTATGTACGTGTCATCCGAGATCTAGAGATAATTAAACCAACCAAAGAAGGACTAATTCAGTGGGAGGATGCACAGTCTATTAGCGATACTACAAGTGTTGCTTGTGATAATTAGGCTCACAACACTTATGAGTTGGTAAGGTGTGAAGTAAAGAGCATATTCCCGTCGAGGCACAAAACCATGTTATGTCAAGAGGATAGGTAACAACTTGGTACCTTGTTACACAAGAGAAGGGGATCCCATGGTATTCTTGTGCGCCATGGAAGAAAAGTGGATAGACCCACTAGAAAGAAGAAATATGCTAGCATATACACTACATGGGACAACAACACACTGGTGGGTGGTCCAGAGGGATAATCTTATCAGATGGAATGAAATTAGGATTGTTCTTACTACTAGGTTCTTTAGGAGTCAATGAACCTACTCAACTAAGTATTTATCATGGTAATCATCCTGTTCAGCACCACGTTCAGAAGTGTGAGAGACTCTAGATAGAAGGGTAGGAAACTTTACCACCTTCACTATGGGTGCACATGTTTTATTCCACTTTATAAGGTTACGTGCGTGCTTGGTATGTATATGCAGAATTCCATAGAGAAAATGGAAATTGGCAGAATTTAACTGCAGGAATGGCCCATACATTTGACTTCTTCTCTACAAAGCCTCCAGTAGAAGAAGCATTGAAATTTATCAAGTGCTTAACTATGGGGGATAGTTCCAAGGCTGAAGAACTCCTTCAGGAGTTATTAGATAAAGAAGACTCATGAGTGAATCTTGATGAAAAACAAGAGGCCGATGCAACATTACTTCAACGTGATTGCCTTGAGAAAGAGAAGGAAAAATGGTCTACTTATTGGATGATGAAGAAGTAGATAATATGGATGTAAACCATTCAATAGGGAGGCATGAGGTACTGGATAGTGTGGATAAGACCACACACACATATCATGAACTGATAAAGACAAAGCATGTGAATATTGGAACAGACACTGAGCCTAAGGTAGCCATAATTTGAGACTATTGGTTAGAATCTGAAGTGGTAAAAATCATAGAGTTACTAAGGGATTACCATGACTTGTTTCCTAGGGGGTCCCATGAACTTAAAGGTGTGCATGAATCATTAGGGGAGATGAAGATAAAGCTGAAAGAGGGTGTGCGTCCAGTTAGAAAGATACCTTATAGAATGAACCCCAATTTGTGTGAAAAGGTCAAAGAAGAGATTGATAACATGTTGAAGTATGGGATTATCAAGCTCCTTGATGAGTTAGAATGGGTTAGTCCAATAGTGATCAATATCAAGAAGGATGAATGGATTAGGATATGCGTAGACTACAAGGAGATGAATGATGCATGTGTAACTGATCCATTTCCTACGCCATTCACTAAGGAAATACTAGGAGTTAAAGGGCATGAAATCTATTCATTTAGAGATGGGTTCTCTGCGTATCATCAGGTTCAGATTGCCCAGGAGGATTAAGAAAAGACTACATTTACTACTGAGTGGGGTAGCTTCTCCTATACTATAATGCCTTTCGGTCTGAAAAATGTGCCTGCTATATTTTCACGCATAGTTGTCCAAGCGTTCAAGGAATTTACTCACGACTTCTTACATGTCTATTTAGATGATTGGACAATGTGTGGATTAGTTAAGGATCAATGTGATAATCTACGCTTAATGTTTGAATGGTGTAGACAATTGAGTATCTCTTTGAACATTAAGAAGTGCATATTTGCTACACCATTTGGGATACTTTTAGGACACATAATCTATAAGGAGGGTTTGTTGGCTGATCAAACAAAGGTTACAATCATTATAGGCCTAAGGGAGCCCACCAGTCAAAGTGAGGTGCGTGCATTTTTGGGTCATACAGGATATTACAAAAAGTTTATCAAAGGCTATGCCAAAGTTATTGCACCTTTAGAAGAGTTACTGAAAGGGAAAGGTACATTTTACTGGGGAGAACAATAGCATCGCGCATTTGAGACATTAAAGGAGAAACTTACTACCACACCTATTCTACGTTTTGCTTCGTGGGACAAACCATTTCATGTACATGTTCACGCCTCTGACATGTCCATTGGCGCGGTGTTGGCTCAACCTGGAGAAGGTATTATAGATCATCCTATTTGTTTTGCTAGTAGAAAGCTGACTCCTGCAGAACAAAATTACATAACTACAGAGCGTGAAGCTTTGTCAATGATCTATGCACTACATACATTCCGCCAGTACCTTCTAGCTACACCATTCGTCTTTTATACAGATCAGATGACATTGAATTATTTGGTAAATAAAACTATTTTACAAGGGAGCATATGTCGATGGGTGATCTTATTTTAAGAATTTGATTTCACAGTTGTGGTAAAACCAAGAAAAAATAATTCTAGACTAGACCATCTATCAAGAATACAGTCAGGAGAAGAAGCACAAACAATTAAGGATACCATGCCAGATGCACAATTATACAGGTTACAACGAGTGCCATCAGAACTAGAGGACATTGTTGTCTTTATATGAATAGGGATGGCACCAGAAGGAATGAAATCCTTAGAGAAGAAACAACTTGCTATACGCGCCGCACCTTATATGTTAATTAGTGGTGACTTGTACAAATAGGGCCGAGATGAGGTACTGTGTATTGGAACATGAGTGCATAGATATTATGGAAGAAGCGCATGGTGGAATTGCAGGTGGACACTATGCGGTGATGCCACTACGTGCAAGATTCTAATCGTTGGATTATGGTGGGAGACCCTCATATAAAGATTGTAAGGAATTTTGTAAGGCATGTGATCATTGTCAACGTCTTGGAAAACTAGGTCAACTGAGATGAAATGCCTCTGAGACCTATTACTAGTGCAGAACCATTTGAGAAATGGGCTATAGATTTTGTGGGTCCTATTTCACTAGCTACGTGCAGAACTGGATCACACTACATCATAACTTGCAGAGACTATCTGACAAGGTGGGCAGAAGGCAACACCCACAAAGGACTGTATAATGGCTACAAGCAGCCTGATTTATATGGGAAAATATTATTACAAGGTATGGATGTCCTTTGAGTTTGACCAGTGATAGGGGCACACATTTTCTTAATGAGACAATCATGAATTTTATTGGATGAGTTCATGATTGCACACCATAAGAATACACCCTATCATCCTCAGGAAAATGGAATTGTTGAAGCTTTCAACAAAATTTTGAGCCAGACATTGACAAAAAAATTTGTGATGTTGGAAGAAAGGATTGGGATGATAAAGTATCTACAGTACTTTGGGCATATCGAACAACATATAAAAGGTTGAAGAAAGCCACCACCATTTCAGTTAGTGTTTAGCGCCAGAAGTCAGTTCTTCCTATGGAATTTATGTTACCTTCTTTGTGTATTGCATGCGTGCTGGAGGTCTAGCTGATGAGAAAGCTTTAGAAGAACAGATTGAAAATATAATTAAGCTAGATGAGTGACGAGCCATAGCACATTGGAGTCAGAAGCAAGAAAAGGCCATGCAGAAAGCATGGCATGACAGAAACATAAGGGATAAGAAGTTTGAGATTGGACAAATGGTGCTTCTCTTATGACTCTAAGTTCTTACGCCATCCAAGAAAAACTTAAGGTACATTGGTTGGGGCCGTATGTTATCACTTACATCCTTGAAATACATGTGCTTGCCAATTAGAAGCACTTGATGGAACACAGTTACCCTGTTACTTCAATGGGAGTAGGCTGAAGCCCTACTATAAATAAGTCTTCTTGGTGTTTGTAATAAGGCAGTATTTCCATTTAGATTAAGTTTTCAATTCTACATTCCCTTAATGTGTTTCCTTATTTGTTGCTATGCTTTGTCAATTTAGTTGATGTGTTGTGTAATAAGCGTGCATTTATCTGCACCATAAGCTAATTACTATTTCAAGAATTTTTATGTGCAGAGGAATGCACATACTTTTAGTGTGGGGTGGATTGTTGGTAATCCAGGTACAAGACTTTTGGGATTAAATGATAGAAAGGAATAAGTTGCAATGGGTGCTATTCAGGTCAAATGATTGCTTCTAAAAAGTGACCAAAGATGGAGATTAATGAAGAAAGGATAGTAGAACATGAGGTTAGCAAAGGTCAGAATAGACTACCAGTGGAAGGCACGTAGTGATGAGGTGCTTAGGCATGCAAGGAAGTGCGCTAAAGAGAAGTCTGTGACTAAAGGGTAGAAAGGGTGCGCTAGAAGGTTATAGCTGGGCGTGCAAAGATGTACCACGTGGAAAGAACAAATTTTGGTCAATAAATGAGAGGACATTAGGTAGGTGAAGAAGTAATAAATGCATCAAAAATTTGAAAATCTATATAAGGATGGGATGCGAGTTCATTCTTACTATTGCGATTAAGAGAATTTGAGAAGATCTAAGTGTGAAGAGCTGAGACAATTGTGTTAACGTGTGCAAAGAGTGTGAAACCAGACGTGGAAAGGGGGTTTGTGTGAAGGAGAAGCTTACATTCACACAGAAGGAGGGTTTAAGCAAAGCAAGCATGCATTACAGCCAAGCCAAGGCATGCGATTTCCACTAGGGCATGGATGATTTGAGCTAGGGTTTGAGTTGCACATGTGACAAAAGTAAAAAGATGAGTATTTTCAAAGGATTATAGGGTAGAAATGGACACCAAAGAAGGTAGTTGCAGCAAGAGTTAAGGGAAAGAAGAAGGTGGTCGTGGAGGAAGAAGAAATGACCCTTGAGAGTAATTTTTTAGAGATGCAATATCCCAAGGGGGTTATAGTAGGATAGGAGTGGGATTACCACATTCAAAGAAGCAAGATAAGTGAGTACAACCATCGTACCACAGAAAATAAGGAGCCGGAGGCATTGTTGAACATGAAGAAAAATAAGCACACGACGGAGGATATGCCATTTTATGATGATGTTGGGGAGAATTTATTGAAGAAGATTGAAGTATATTAGTTATACGATCTCCCCTACTTCAGAAAATATTAGCCCTTGTACCAATGGCTCATGAGCAGAGTACACGAGGACTTATTTTACTTTATAGGACATAGAGTAAGGATTTCAGCTGTGTTGATCTCCATAGTGACAAGGTTGAAGGCTATAGGTGAAGACCTCAAGGAGGATTTAACAGATAAGGCCACAATTCTAGAGACTAGGAAGGAGCTGGGGTACATAAAGGGTCTGCGTGGCATGGACATAGACAAGATGAAAAATTACCCAGTTGTGCAGGAAGCCGCGCACCTTGTGACAAAGTTAAATGACCAGAGAGGTGGTCACAAGTGAATACCATGTGGCTGCACGTTACTAAAAGGGTGTCTGAAGGAGTGATATATAACATTTCAGGTTACATTCTAGAAACTATCGTCGAAGAAGCGCATTCAGGAGGAAATATCAGTTTTGGGGCTCTCCTGTTGTCTCTAATATTCATGGATATCGAGGTGCTAGATGGACAAAAAGAGAAGGTCCTGGAGTATCATATGGAGAACAAGTCACCTATAGAATGATTCAAAAAGTACTTGTGTGAAGGATCGATGACCGAATAAGTCAAGTAAAGGGCTGATAAGTGGTATGATAGGCTCTGCACGACGTTCGAGGAAGAGTGATGCATACCAAAGGATTTACCATCAGTGGTGGGTAAGGCAGTTCAGTTTGTTGTATTCCAACATTTCTGCATCACATGATTTACAATGAAGGATGGGGCTTGGAGCCCATGGTGCAAACTACCGTATGCCTTCATAGCAAGGTATTTTTCAGGCATCGATTCATAGGTTCTTAGACGAGTACTGACTAACATTCAATACAGACAAGGTAGACTGCAACTACCACACACTGAGGAAAAAGTATGTATATCCAGGGCATAATGCATAAATTGAAAGTCTCATTTCAGATGTGTTAAGCATAAAGCCAGTAAGTTTGGCTGTTTGAGACTTTGGAGCAGCACTGGTGTACCTCCAATTGAAGCCCAAGCTGAAGAACAACAAGTATGTGGAAGATGAGTTTGCACTCCTAGGGCCGTCAAAGGGTAAGCATACCATGGAGAACATTCCAGTGCCTAAGCCAACATAGACAATTGAAGTAGAGGATGAGGATGATGAGCACAAATATAGTGGTGGTTTGGAACATAGAGGCATAAGACATCCTACGAATAAGGATGAAGCTGAGTGCATAACTACACCACCTTAGCTACAAGAGGGTGATGATGAGGACTTGGATGCAGTCTAAGGAGAGCACTGATTTAAGAGAGTGTTTAAGAGAACAAGGATCCAAGGTGCTACTCCGTAAATAGTGCGTAGATCACCTAGAATCTCTACATAGAAGGAGACAACCAAAAAAAGGAGAAGGAAACTAAAATTGAATGAGGAAGTGGAAGAGTCAGAGGAAAGCACACCTAATTCTCTGACACCTCCAGAGAACATAGAAGGACAACAAGATGAAGAAATGAAGGAAGGAGAAGAGGAAGAAAAGAGAACAGATGAGACAGCTACCGAGACTACTCAGGATATAGAGACACAAGTCCCAAATCTTGAAGCTCAAGTTCATAAGTAGCGTAGGTCAATAAGAACAAGTGGGGACCACATTCCACCAGCCATGGGTTACACTGAGGACACAGGTAAAATTATTTGCGCCTGTTTCCAGAGCACATTGACACAAAAGGATTTATATGGATGGGAATTAATGGATGAAGATATGGAATTAGTGCGCATAAGGAAGTTATTATCATGGTCGATGCACACACACATGGATGAACTAGATTTTGATGTGTGTGAGGAGTCATGCGTGTTGAGGAGGTTGAAAAAGACACCTTAGGCTAGACACATAACAGTAAAGCCTACTGTTATGTCAGATGAATAGGTAAGCAACACATTCATAAAAGTATCAACATAGGTGGAAAGGTGGAATATGGACAAGGCTGCTGCAATTAGGGCACTAAGGGAAGAGATCAAAACTCAAAATGAGGAGATAACGCACCTAACACAGGAAAGAGACTTAGTGCAAAAGAAGAACTCTATATTTATCAACATTGTAGAGGGAATTGGTGATAATATCATAAGAGCTAGGCCTTAGTTAGAGCCAAAGGTACCAAAGACATTTCCTTCGATGATACACTATGTAGGTACATTGGTGGACTTAGTGTTTGAAGATGAACCTCTATGCATGCCAACGCTAGAGGATCCAACTTAAGATGCAGAATGAGAAAAGGCTTTAGTGATGTGGAAGATTACATCATATGAGGGAATGCTATAAGTGTTGCGGGAAGAACTAATGAAGGCAAACCAAACCTTGAACATCTGTACAACTCTAGAGGTGCTCATCAACATAAAAAACCTGGAGGAGAACAATGAGGTCCAGAAAGTGATGAAGGATGACACATTGGGCAACGTAAAAATATTAGCAATGGTTAAACAAAAGAGGGAGGCCCTGGCAGCAGCCTAAGAACCACACAAAAATCGGCTAGAGGAGCTTGGGAAACTCATTGTGTAGAAGATGGATTTGCTAGAGGGAAGGATGACTACAATGTCTAACATTATGTTGGTCTTGCAGAATGAGAAAGGAGAGATTGCGAAGGATGAACTGGAGTCCATTGTTGTGGACATTACAGAAAAAGTAGAGGAAGAACTCACTGAGTGGTAGACCTTGGAGGCTGAGATAAAGTAGGAATATCTTGAATTAATTTTTCAGGTTGCAGAAGAAGAAACTACAGGTTAAAACATTCTTTCATTCATCCAAATTCTTTCTATTCTTCTATTCTTTGATTCATTTTGGAGACAACCATTGCCAAGGTGGTAATGCAACTAGTGTGGGGTAATGTTGATCAGTCAGACCCTAACACTTAGTAAAGAAAATACAGAAGGCTCATGCGGGAGAGCAGAGTGAATTCAAAGGTGTGGATGTATCAAGAAGGATTATGCATAGGGAACAGAAACATGTTCGGGACTTATCCGTTTTCACGACAAGGATCTATTTTTGGAGATTGCATGCAGAGCATTCAAACTGATTGGAGACTTATGCGTCATGCATTGGATATTTTTAGAGGATTATCTATGAAGTGATTTGCATGGACACATGCTAGAAATAGATCTACAACTATCAGTTAACTACCAGTAGTCTATTGTTAATGCACTCACATGTGTGGCTATTTTTGTAACGGGGCGTGGCTAGTAAAAGCATGTGACCTATTTTGGGAATAGATAAGCAGTGAAGGGTAAGTCCCCACCTTTATAAGTATGTAGTAAACTATACAGAGAGATATAGATGTGTGCATACATAGGGAGAATATGTTGCTATGCGCATAATACTATTATTGTAATAAAGCTTCTATATACTTATTGCATTTAATATAATGGAGGATATTGGCTGAATCTAAGTGTTATTTCTATCTGTATCTGAATCTAGTATGTTCTTGATCTCATCATGGTTAATATTTAATTATGTTATCCCTTATAGATATATATGGCATGCTTTGTAGAATGATGTGTTAGTAATGGAACTTCATGTGTTAAGTCTTCATCAAGCTAACATCCTGCAACAACAATCCTAAAGAGGGACATGATACCTTTGCGTGCTTCAGGTGAGCTCTCAGTCTAGGATGAGTTATGTGCCAGTGCATCTAGGGTCTTATTGGGCTTGTATTACTAAATTCTAGGCTAAATAACAAATCTTTCCCAAAGCCTTAACAACGGGTACAATATTGGAAACCCATTGGGGATAGTCAATTTGGATGATGAAGTTAGCGGAAAGGAGGCGTTGTAGCTCCTCTTTGATAAGGAGGGAAACTTGAGGATACATATGGTGAAGCTTCTGCTTAATTAGCTTAGTGTTGGGAAAGGTGAAAATGTTATGGAAAATGATGGATGGATCGAGGCATGACATGTCAGAGTACGACCATATAAAGGCTTGGTTGTGGTGAGAAAGAAATGTGCTGAAGGATTTAAGCTCATGTGGATCAATGGATTGACCCACTTTGAGAATGCAAGGCTCCTGAGGAGTCCCTATGTTGATGTTGATGGTGGATTCATTGAGAAGGGTGGACATGTCAGGAATTATGGACTTATGTGGATAGGAATATTCTACCCCCATGTGAGAAAGTATAGTGTCGTTGTTAGCACATTGGAGAATATCAATGGTATGTTAGTCTTCCTCTATCATTTTTATATGTTAAAGAGGGAGGGACCAAGTTTGATTTTCACGCTGATAAGTCAGCGGTCCCAAAGTGATGGTGGAGACTAAAAAAAAGTTGAAAGCAATGGACACAATATCATCTATATCCATGGCTGCGTGGGATGGAGGAGATGGAGGGTCCATTTCCATGAGAGCTAAATATGGTGGAAAAGGATCTGAAGATTGTTCTTTATAGCCTAACCCAACTGTTTCATGGGGTTTGCGAGATTGATCAATGACAAGGTCATGCATACCTTGTTCATAACACCCCATTCCAAATCCTTTCCAAGCGCAGTGATAAAGATAAGTGTAGGAAAAGGATTTCTTGTCAAGAAAACCAAATTTTTTGGTGTGTGGTTGAATGTCCATGTGTGAATAAGGGTGATCAATACCACCATAGACAAGGTTGGTGTGAAGATGAGGTGGAACAAAAGAAAGGATATCCCCAACATTAGGTTGATACACCAAAGCTTTATTGGGTCCACCAAATCTTTGAGTTATGGGAAGGGCATTAAGTGTGAGAATACGATACTTCCCCAATGAAATGCAATCCTTCACTTTGTCTAAGGAGTTATCATTAGGGACCTTGGACGTAGAGATGGATGAGCTAGTGGATGCTTTTATAAGAGTCCTATTTAGAAATGAGGACATCATTGGGTTGATAGGTCATGTTACATTATTTGAGCGGTGGAGTGCTCGAAGGGAGAGTTATAATCTTCCCCTCATGTTCTTATTTGATGCATCGATGGAGGGTGGAAGGAATGCAACACGTGGTGCAAATACATGGTTGCCCTAGGAGGACATTATATTGAAACCCCCCTTCTATTATATAGAAAAGTTCATGGAGGATATTTTCACCCATGCGGATGGGAAGAATGATTATGCCTAAGGCAAGAAAAAAAATGACATTAAATGCACAAAGGACCGTGGGTGATAATGGATTTAGGGAGCTTCAGTTGATCAAAAGTGTGAGATGAGATGATGTTGATACTATCTCTATTGTAAATCATAAAATGACAAATGAAGGTGTCATTGATATAGATCGTGATGAAAAGGGGAAGGTCAATTTCTTCTAGTGAAATGTTTAGAATTTTAGTGTCATTGAAGGATATACCCAACAAGAGATGAAAAATGTTGAGCCTCATCTATAGGAGTGGGGATATGCCTAAGAGATTCAACGAGTGCTTGTTTATGGTCTGGGGAGTTTTGGATAAGCTCATAAAGTGACATCCTAATTGGGGACTGGTGAAGTTGTTTCATGACAGTCTGTTTGATAGTACCAGGCTGAGGGGAAACTAAGATAGATACCTTAGGTTTTGATGAGGAAGGTTATCGGGTAGGCTCAGTAGAGGGAGTGAAAATAGTGAATTTGGATTTGGATTGAGTAGGTGATTAGAATTCATGGGGATGGGAATGAGTTGTGACCCGAACAACATCGATATAGAGAGGAGGATTTTATTTGGGAGAATTCAAAGTTAGGGGTGGAATGACAACACACGTCTTAGATGAATGAGGGGATTTGGATATATTGGTGGATGAAGGTTGGGATAAGGAATTTGATTCAATTGGTCGGTGAGTTGGTTCCTCCTCAACAAGATGGTCATTATAATCGATACGGTTATGAATGATTGTTTGAAGATCCCTACAGTGTTCTGTGTCATGTCCTAGTGCATGATGGTATGCAAAAATGAGGCTGGAATCAAACCATGAAGGTCTTGGAGCATTTGGATCAAATGGTTTGATAGATGGAAGAGTGATTGTGGAAGCTTAGATTAATTGATGAAACATTATTTTGTAATACCCTATGGGAAAGGTGGAGGATGAAATGGTTTCATGAATAACGGATGAAGGTAAGGACTTTTTTTGTTTGAGGTGGTTTCATAGGAGCTGTCGACACTAAAATTTTCCTCCATAATTTCTATTTCATTAATGTATGTATTAGGAATAGGATGTTGTTAAGTATAATTAGTAGTAGCGTCTGATAGAAGATAACGGCGCCGTCAGTACGGTGTCGCAAATAATGTGGAGTACAGTAACAGTCAAAGTACAATAGGAATGTTGTAAAAAGTAAATATTTGTCGTAAGTGGTCCGGTAATGTTAAAATGTCAAAGTTTGGATAATTAGAGAAGTAGGGTCTACATGATTAGGAATTAGAAATATTATATTGGTAATAAGGATAAGGAGTGAGGTCATAAATATTTTGTGTATTTTATTTGTAAAAAGTCTAAAAATGTGGAACCCATGTAAAATGATAAGGTTTATCTTATCTTAAGAGATAAGCTTACATGTACAGATAAGAGTTAAGGTATGGAATATGATTCGTCAGAGTGGATTTCTTATCCTATCTTAGAGATAGGATGGATAAGCCTGGAATTTCTATAAATAGAAAGGCCACCCCCCTCATTTAGCATAGAAGGAAGTAGTGAGAAATATTGTAGGAAGTGTGCAAAGGAAGCCATCAGTTAAAGGTGTGTTGAAGAAGCCATCAAGAGCTGTAATTGTAAAGTTTCTCCCATAGTCTTGTTGAAGTACTTCATGGGTGAGATTGTAACAATTTCATGTTAATATTATAATTTACTTTGATATTTCAGATTTGTCATCATTCCGTCTTATCATAGTCGATGGTATTCTTGTGTTATGTTGTTGTTTTGTTTCTAGATTACATCCACCAAACTAAAGGTTGTGCATTAGTAAATAATGATAGCACGAGGAGTTCCCGGTGAAGAATTATCATAGTGCCGAATTGGTGATGACATTTTGGTTCTGTTGCTGGGACCATTCCTCGTTGGTGGATTTTCTGGAGAGATATTCCCACTTAGTCAAAAATCAATTGGAGGGTAACCTTGTTTTTACTGTGCATAGTAGTTACCATGGTAAAGTCATTTTTACTATGAATAGTAGTTACCATGATAAAGTCATTTTTGCTGTGAACAGTATTTATCATAGTAAAGTCACTTTTTACCGTGAATAGTATTTACCGCAGTAACTTCACTTTTTACCGTGAATAGTGTTTACCACAGTAAAATCAGTTTTTACCGTAGTAAGTCAAGTTTTACCATTGTTTATCGTGGTCATTTCTATAGTAATTCCAATTATTTGTGCACATAAGTCTTGTTGATTGTACTTGTGGGTTGGTATTTCACGGTGGTTACTTTTGAAAATGGGAAAGATTCCTGTTTTTTCAGCTCAATCTAATGAAGATGCTTCTTCTTTCATTCAAGAGTTTAAACGATCTTGTATTTGTAATGGCCTCATAAGAAGGGAACAATGGACTAAATTTTTTCCTACCTTTTTGGATGGTTCAGCACTTAGGTGGTTTGAAACACTAGGTGATAATGTGAAAAATTCATGAGATTTATTAACTGAAAGTTTTCTTGAAGAATTTGGTGAACAACAGAAATATGCAGATCTCATGATCGAGATCACAAAGCTATCCTAAGGAGAGAAGGAGAAGATAAGGGATTATCATGCTCATGTTCTAGAGCTAAGGAGGAAGCTCGATGCCCAGATCTAGAAGGAAGGATTAGCGGATGGGTTGATGAATGGCGTGGATAATCTCCTCTATAAGCACTTCATTCTTGGGATGAAGCCAGAGATCAGACAACGAGTGAAGTATGACCGCCCAGCTACCATTGAACAAGCAAAGGAGATTGCAAGAAGGCAAGAAGAAAGCATGGAAGAGGAGCCCAAAGAAATTGTTGTTAAAGTAGAGCCTACACCAGCACCTTTGGTCCATAATCCACAACCACTCCCGGTGAGCAAAAATATTTCTCCTAGTACATCTACTGAGTATGAAGATCTGCTCAAAAAGATGGGTCAGTTAACTATTAATCTTCTTCAAGGAAATGAATTTAGTTCTCAGGGAGGAGATAGAGGTCCAAAAAGAAATATTTCTGAAGTTGTTTGTTATGGTTGTTATAAAAAGGGTCATTATAAGTATAATTGTCCAGATAGAGCTTCTACATCTGGTACAAGAGATAATGATAAAGGAAAAGCACCTGTGAATTCTCTTGATGTAGTAGATAAGAGTAGAAATAATGAAGTAGATGTGTTTGTAACAAAAAGAAAGAAAGAAAAAGATAATCAAGATGGAACTGATTCTAAGAAGATGAAAGGAGAAACTAGTAAGAAACATAGGAGAAGAAAGTTGGGTGTGCAGGATTTTCTGATTTCACAGGGGCAAGGACCATACTCCATCTTGGAAGATCTGTCCAAAAGGCTTGCAAATATTACATATGGTCAACTCTTGGCTATGTCTTCTGAGAAGAGGCGGGAGTTGCGAGGTGGACTCAATGCTCGAAGAAGGAAGGAGGTTGAGGTCCCTGTTTTGGAGGCAGAGGCAGATCCCTATACTCCACAAGCTGAGGTATTATGTAATGGTATTTCAATTCATGATGTCTTAGTTGATGGAGGTGCTGCAGTTAATGTAATGACCGAGTCTGTAATGAATATGTTGGGTTTAAAAATTGATCGCCCTTCAACACTTATGTTAAGGTCATTAAATAAAGGAAAAACTAAACCAGAAGGTGTAGTTTCAAATGTGGCAATATCTGTTATGGGTGTGGTATGTGTGGTAGACTTTCAGGTGATGAAAAATGGTACTGTTGCGTACCCAATGCTGCTGGGAAGACCATGGCTAAGGAGAGTTCATGCAAGAAACTACTGGAATGAAGGTTTCATGACACTTGGACGTGGTAGAGAGAGGGTGAAGATAAACATGATCCCTTGACATCATAAAGCAGAACCTGTGGATTCAAGTGATGAAACTGATGATTGGACATCCTCTGATTACTCTAGTACCAGTGAAGTGGACACTGAAGATGAAGAAAGTGAGGTTGATGTTTCAGTCATGGATATCCTTCCAGTCACACCAACTCATGACCCCATAAAATTATCTGAAGAAGAAGTTGATGATCATCTCCAACAAATAAAGATTGGTGATGCTGTGATGGAGAGTGAGAAGGAATCCTACCTCTAGCTCTTTCGAAGGTACATACACCTATTCAATTTTGATTACAAGGAACTCTGTCAAGTAAGCTGGGTAGAACATTGTATTGAGCTGGTAGATGGTGCTAAGCCCATAAAGCAAATGCCATATAGAATGAATCCTAATTTTTCAAAGACTGTAAAAGAAGAAATAGATAAGTTGCTTGATGCAGGATTCATATTTGCTGTGGAGAATTCAAAATGGGTTTCTCCCATTGTGATCTCAATAAAAAAGAATGGGAAGCTACGCATTTGTGTTGATTACAGGAAGCTCAATAAGGCAACAAAGAAGGATCATTACCCTCTTCCATTTTCAGATCAGATCTTGGACGAAGTAGCTGGCCAGGAGTGCTATAGTTTTGCTGATGGATATAGCGGCTACAACCAAGTTCGTATAGCAGAGAAAGATCAGTTGAAGACCACGTTCACCACTCCTTGGGGAACGTTTGCTTATAGAGTTATGCCTTTTGGGTTGTGTAATGCTCCAACAACATTCTAGCGTTTGATGAATAGGGTGTTCGAATCCTACATTAGGACCTTCATCAGAGTATTTCTGGATGATTTTTACATCTATGGGAGCAAGTTGGACCACCTGCACCAGATGGAGACAACATTTCAAAGGTTAGATGAAGCACAAGCCTCACTAAACCCTACAAAGTGTGTCTTTAGATGTTCTAAAGGTGTTTTGTTAGGGCATGTTGTATCCAGAGATGGTATTGGTACTAATCCTGATAAAGTTTCAAAAATCAAAGATTTACCATTTCCTATGAATAGAAGTAAGTTGAGATCATTTTTAGGCCATGTGGGTTACTATAGAAGGTTCATCAAGAATTTCTCAAAGATTACACAGTCACTAACCCAGTTCTTGAAGAAGGATGTTGCTTATGAACTAGGAAACAAGGCGCATGAAGCTTTTGGACAACTGAAGGAAGCCCTGGTGTCTTCACCTGTTTTGAAGAATCCAGATTGGAGCAAGCCATTCATTGTGTACACTGATGCCTCAGATGCAACATTAGGTAGTACTTTGAGCCAAAAGGATGAAAATGGGAATGAACATCCAATTTACTTTGAGAGAAGACAAATGAGCAGTGATGAGGTAAACTATACTATAACTGAAAAAGAGGCTCTAGCTATCATTTTTGCTGTAAAGAAGTTTAGAAATTACTTGCTAGGGCAGAAATTTATAGTTGTAACAGATCATCAGGCTCTGAAATATATTGTCAATAAGCCTAACCCATCAGGGAGAATAGCAAGATGGATAATTTTGCTACAATAATTTGAATTTGATATTATAGATAGGCCAGGAAAGAAGCATGTCAATGCAAATGCACTCTCTCGAGCCTATGATGGTTTAGGATCATCTTGCAATGATGATGATTTTCCCGATACAGCATTGTTCTCCCTTGACACAATCCCTAGTGAATACATAGATATTTGGAATTATCTGAATGAATTCAAGTTTCCTGATGGCGCCAATGCAAAGACTAAGAGAAAGATTACTCAAGCCAGTCGTCCATATTCTATTCTGCATGGAGTATTATTTCGAATAGGACCTGATGGACAGTACAAGAGGGTAGTTGGACATGATCAAGGAAAGGAGCTGCTAGAAGAATTCCACAATGGTACATGTGGAGGGCACTTCTCTGGACAACTTACAGCAAGAAGGATCTTGGATGCAGGTTATCACTGGCCCACTCTTTTTAAAGATTGTTATAATTATTGTAAGACATGTGATATTTGTCAAACACATGGTAACCGTAAGACTTCATTAGCTCCATTATGTCCTATTCTTCCCCTTGGTCCCTTTGAAAAGTGGGGAATAGACATTGTAGGTCCACTTCCAACTACATCATGCCAAAATAAGTATATTGTAGTTGCCACAGATTATTTAACCAAGTGGGTTGAAGCTAGGCCATTGAAGACAACTTTCATGGATGAAGTGGCAAGGTTCATATATGAACGTATTATCACCAGATTTGGTTGTCCATTAGAAATTGTAACAGATGAAGGAAGCCACTTCATTAATGAGGTGGTAGAAGCCCTAGTCAATAAATTTTCTATTAAGCACAGGAAGGCAACAACATACAAGCCAAGCACAAATGGACAAGTGGAACGAACAAATTTTGTGCTGTGTCAAATTCTAGCAAAAGATGCAGCCTTGCAGGTACATAAATGGGATAAGAGGATTCATGCAGCATTGTGGGCATATAGGGCAACATCAAAGTCAGCAACAAGATACTCCCCATTTCAGTTGGCCTATGGCATTGATCCAGTTCTTCCTATTGAGTTTGATATTCCCATTGTGAGAGTTATGAAAAATGAAAGGATGGATGAAAATGATTCAGTAAAAGAAAGGTTGGTACATCTTCATTTGCTAGAAGAAATGAGGGAAATAGCAAAGGATACAAGCCATAAGAAGAAAATGAAGCAAAATGAGTACTTTGATCAAAAGATCCGGTGGTCTCCATTTCAAGTGAATGACTTCGTTCTAGTATATGATTCCAGATACAAAAAAAGAAGACAGAGAAAATTTCTTCCAAAATGGATGGGGCCCTACAAAATAGCAGCTGTGCATGAAAATGGTACATACCGACTAGAGGAATTGGATGGCACTCCCATTACGAAATGGGTCAACCACGACAAGTTGAAGATTTTCCAAGCACCAGAATAGTCTACTCCGAGGATGGAGTAGAAGCTAGGAAGGGGGAAGATGTCGACACTAAAATTTTCCTCCATAATTTCTATTTCATTAATGTATGTATTAGGAATAGGATGTTGTTAAGTATAATTAGTAGTAGCGTCTGATAGAAGATAACGACACCGTCAGTACGGTGTTGCCAATAATGTGGAGTACGGTATCAGTCAAAGTACAATAGGAATGTTGTAAAAAGTAAATATTTGTCGTAAGTGGTCCGGTAATGTTAAAATGTCAAAGTTTGGATAATTAGAGAAGTAGGGTCTACATGATTAGGAATTAGAAATATTATATTGGTAATAAGGACAAGGAGTGAGGTCATAAATATTTTGTGTATTTTATTTGTAAAAAGTCTAAAAATGTGGAACCCATGTAAAATGATAAGGTTTATCTTATCTTAAGAGATAAACTTACATGTACAGATAAGAGTTAAGGTATGGAATATGATTCGTCAGAGTGGATTTCTTATCCTATCTTAGAGATAGGATGGATAAGCCTGGAGGTTCTATAAATAGAGAGGCCACCCCCCTCATTTAGCATAGAAGGAAGTAGTGAGAAATATTGTAGGAAGTGTGTAAAGGAAGCCATCAGTTAAAGGTGTGTTGAAGAAGCCATCAAGAGGTGTAATTGTAAAGTTTCTCCCATAGTCTTGTTGAAGTACCTCATGGGTGAGATTGTAACAATTTCATGTTAATATTATAATTTACTTTGATATTTCAGATTTGTCATCATTCTGTCTTATCATAGTCGATGGTATTCTTGTGTTATGTTGTTGTTTTGTTTCCAGATTACATCCACCAAACTAAAGGCTGTGCATTAGTAAATAATCATAGCACGAGGAGTTCTCGGTGAAGAATTATCATAGTGCCGGATTGGTGATGACAGAGCCTTTTATTTTGTCTTGGGATTAGAAGAAGAGGGAGATGACTATGTTTTAGTCTCATTTTTGATTGGTGGTGATTTGGAAGGTTTGGATTCAATTTTAATAATGGAAGATGTTGATGGTTTGGAAGGGATGCTTGATTTGGGGGAAGGTTTAGGTTTTGTTGAATTATTGATAACGGGGGTTTTAGAAGAACGGGGTGGCCCTAAAATACAGGGAGATTCTCCTAAGGATGGCGATGTAACTAAGATGCTTAAAAGGATTGGTTTTAGGAGAAGGAATGTCTATCCTTTTATACATATGTGTAAGAGACTTTTGGATGGGCATACAAATATTTTTAATTTTTGATTGTGAAGGTTTGGCCTTGGTATAAACACTGACATCTTTAGCTAGCGAATCCATGGTGGTAGGACTTGGTAGTAAGGTTTGTAATATTAAAGGTAGGAGCGGTTTTTGCATGATGCGTTTTACAATATATAAAGGTGTGGTAGATGGTTCAAGTTTAGGATTTGTTGGTGTTGATTTGATTGGAGCTATAGATGTGGTAGAATGTTAGTTGTAGGTGCATTTATTGTGGGGGTTTGGATAGTAAATGATTCAAGAGGTGGTGTAGGTATAGGTGTGATTTCAGATGTTGATGTGGGTGTAGTTATGTTAAGAATAGGAATAGGTTTAGATGTTGAGGTTTGGGTTGAATTTGTTATGGGTGAAGGAGGATATGTAATGGATGAGGATGTAGATGATGTATATGGAGGGGTAGGTATGGTTAAGATGGTTGGGGGTCTCACGGTTATGGTCACAGTCCAAGTTGTGATCATAGGGGGAGAATCTGAAATGGGGGTATATGTAATGGGTGTCGAGATGATGGTTGTAGATGGTGGTGTTGGAATTTGATATATAGTGTTAATGATATGGGAATTAGGTTCTTGCAATGTGGAAGGTTGAGTCTAATTGTTGGGTGAATGTTTAGGGAATGACTGTTTAAAAATTTCCAAGTGTTGATTGGGTGGCGCATTAGGATTGTCTCCTTAAAGATCTCCAGATTCTATAAGATTTTGGATAAGATCTGTGAATGTGTGACACTTCTCGATGTCATGGCCATGGACTTGGTGATATTTGTAATAATCTTCTTTGTGGTACCATGTTGGTTTAGGGCGTGTTTCATCATATGGTCAGATTGGGGAAGTCTAATGAGGTTGACCGCCATTAACTTGTCAAAGACTGATCTGTAATATTCCCTGAGAGGGGTATAGTTGAGAGTCTGTTTAGGAGCTCTTTGTGGAGGCTCCACATGTGAAGTGGATGAGGATTTGAACACTATTGAATTAATGTTACTTTTATATTTATCATTATGCGTGGAAGGTTTGGTGAACTTGGCTTTGGGTTTGTTTGATCTAAGCTTAGGGTGGCCTTTCTCAAGGGCATGGAGTTCAAGTTTGCAAGCCATAGTGAATACCTCTTAAAAGGTTTGAAAAACTTGAATTTGAAGAGTTGAAGAGCTGTGCTTCACACAAGAACGTGAGAATAATTCAATAAGCTCAATTTCTGAAATGGAAAATGATAGTTTGTTAATGATGTTGCGCCATCGTGTGACAAAATCTGTGATAGATTTACCATTATAATGTCAAATGGAATAAAGATCAGTGATGGTAATCTTATGTGGAATGTTGATCAAGAAATGTTAAAGAAATAATTGCACAAGTTGCTTGAATGTGAATAGTGAGGGTTGTGGGATAATGTTCTACCAATCTAATGCGGGACTAACCAATGACATGGGAAATGTGTAAAGCATGATATCTATCTTGATTATGGGTGATAAGATAACATGCATGTCTAAAAGCTCCTAAATGTTGTTGGGGGTCCTCTTTGTTATTAAACTTAGAGAATTTTGGCAATTCTCAATGAGGATGATATGGTTTCATGAGGACAAATGGATTGATGAGTTTATTGTAGATTTGTTTGTATGAAAATATGGTATTGGATCCCAAAGATGTGGCTTCAAGGTTAGCCATTCTACTCAATAAATCTTGTAAGGGACCATTAGATGGCTGGGATGTTGAAGGATGAGTTTGAGATGCATATGAGGTGGATGGGCTAGGTTGTTGGTATGTTTGATAAGTTTGAGGGTGCATTGGTGTTGGTGGAAGTGGTTGATGATTAACTAAAAATGGTCTAACTATATAGTGTGGGGTTAGTTAATCTAAGCTATGAACAACTATAATAAATGTAACTAAATGTAGTCAGGAAGGTATGTAAATGATCTAAACAACTATGCAAAATGAAATGCTAACCCTAATGTGCAAGAAGGAAGAGGAAAGAACTCACCTAATTTGACAAAGTGACGGGATTGTGTCGCATGTGTGACTGTGCAAAAGTCCCAAAAAGGGTGGATCTAGAGGATCTACCTAGATTGGAGTGCATGGAGGAGGACTTGGGCACTTACAGGTGCTTTGGTCTATAATTTAGGCACCATAGTACATGTAAAAGATTTGCAAATGATCTCTGTAAGGCTGGAAGGTTATTTGAAACCTTTGCTGTGTGTTGTATTAGATTCATCGTGCTCCTTTAGATATTGCCAATAATCCAAGATGAAAGAAAGACCTGCAAGACCCCAAAATAAGCATCAAATCCTAAAAAAGAATGATGCATATGAAGGGGTTAGACTAACCTCAGCTGCCACAATGATGGACTTACTAATTGGGCGCTGCATCATGTCTCAGACCTGATGTAGTTCTATGTGCAAGTGTGTATGAACATGCCCTAGGCTTCTCTTGTTCCAGTCACAATTTGTGAAGTAGCGAGTAATAACTATGTGTAGAAAATGTAGTAGAATGTGTACATGGAATAGAATAATATGAAGTGTGATGCAAATTTCCTAGCTGTGTGCCTTGGAGCTATATGGATGCAAGTGATCTCTAATGTAATAGGTGGATGCAACTCTAGATGGAGTGATAGTAGTAAGTGATTCTAGGTCCCTCATTATGGTCTCATAACTTTATATTTATAGGGTTCTCTTGGTCTAATTTCATAATTAACCCCAAAAATTATGACCACAAGAAAGACAAGGATGTAAAATGGTTAGAAAGAGCCCAAAAGTGGCAGGAAAGTGTAAAAGGGACCAGGGTGCCCTTGTTGGGATCAGAGCGCCCACGAGTGTCCCAGTACTAGCTTGGGCACCCCAATAGAGGCTAAAATGATGGAAAATGACCGAAAAAAACTGGGTATGTGGATGAAAAGGGTCGGTAATGCCAAAATAAAATAAAACAAGATGGCCAAAAGACGGGGGTTAATTAGTACTTTCTTCACTCAAGAACCTTCTAAATAATAGTTTGAATTCGAGATAAATAAATGTCTAAACTGCATGATTTTTTGACTATATTTTTCCCCCACTTTATGTTGGTGAGCGGAAATCTCGGTAGAATAAAGTAGATAGATCTGCGTACCTGATGTCCATGAAGAATGTAGTAGAAATGTGCTGAAGGACTAGACAAAAGTGTGGAATGACAAAAAAGATGGAGGAGCGTGGAAAATAAAGATGAAAAATGCACAAAGAAAAAGTGATGAGAGTGAACCTAGGGTGGAACATGTGTGTAGCTATTGCGGTGTGTAATGTACCTGCATGGTTAGTAAAGCATGTACTATCACAAAGTTTTGTTGTTGACGCTGTTGTTGTTACCCCCAATTTGACTGCTTGTCTCTCATACGACCGGACCTGTAAGGAGAAAATGATCAAGTATTCAAATATATATATGTATGTGTAAAAATGCAATGTAAAAGACACATGTATATGTAAAATATGAAAATATAAATGGAAAATTTAAATGGAACATGTGCACTTGATCTATGTCAAGAGAAAGAGTGTAGAAGGATATCCTGTACTACAATTTTTTTGGGCAATCTCATGCCACCCTGGCAGAAGAAGTGCAGGGAGGAAATGCCCTGTGTCCTCTAAGATCTAACTACTTCCCTAAATGTATGTGAAGAGATCTCAGTACGTCCTGGTCTTTTGGGCTATCTAATGCCATTGGCTGAAGAATTGTAGGAAGGCACACCTGCTATAACCTCTAAGCTTGTAACTGATGTTGTCTATTTTTGCACCCCTTACAAAAATAGAACAACTTGGACTACCACAGGCTTGGAGTAAAGGCCGTGAAGAGTTGGAGTATGCCATGGCCAAAGATGAAATGCCACCAAAGTTTGAATAGGCTGTGAATGCAAATTGGAAGGCTGCAGGTTAAAGAATAAAGACTGCAGATGATGATTCAAAGCCGCGCCAAACTAGTAGAGGATGTGTGTCAAAATAGATAAGTTGATGAAACCATGGAAGCATTTCAACATGCCGTGGTTAAAAAGAAAAAGTCGTGGCTAAGGAGATAAAGCCACCAAAGTTAAAGAATCCGCGAGATGAAGAATGAAGCTGCAGATAAAAGAAAATCCAATAGGCCTCAAGGTGAAGGAAAGGAAGTCCGCGGATGTTGACATAAATCTGCATGCCACTGGAAGTTGTAGAATGAAGTAGAAAGCTAGGAAAATCTGCATAACACAAGAAAGAACTGCAGAAGTCAAAAGCTGCATAAAAGTGGTAGGAGAAAGCTGCCTATTAAAGGAAAATGATAGTTTTCCATGGGAGACTAAAATTGCCATATATTTCAATCTGATGATCTGATTTTTTGCAAACCTTATATCGATAGAAACATTTTAGTGTCCTCTATGCAATAGAAACTATATTTGTTAATTTTTTTGAGGATAAAGATGTGGAAAGGTGAAAATTTTCTCCAACATGCAAAGAGGCTGTTTTAGATGACTCAACCACCAGAATTAATTCAGTATGGGTGCCCATATTTTCTCCAACAAGGCATGCGATAGTGGATAACCAGAGGCACCTAGATCTTTTAGGAAATTTATTGCTTGCTGTTGGTTGTTGGAAATTGGAGTTCAAGTTTCCCTCCCTTTCTCTTCTTCTTCTCTCCTTCTTTTCTATAATTATAAGAGCTCTGCTCATAAAAACGGATCCCTATTTTGTTGTAACGGCACCATGTCAAAATGGTGGCTGACTTCCCATGGGTTTCATACCTTGAGCTTGGTCTTTGCAATGTATTCCTACCTCTTTCTATGAATGTTATCAATTGTGCACCCTTCGAGCAATAAAATTAGGTTTTGTGGCACTTATGTCTACCCTTTTCTCATTTCTGTTGTGTCTTGCATTTGATTCACATTTTTTTGGCATGTTGTGCATTCCCCTTGCTTGCAGATTTCATTTTCATGTGTTGTCAATGCAAAGAAATCAAGATCTATGTGGTTCTTGTTTGTGGCATGTCTGTTCTGCACTCTCACTCACATTTTATTTCTTTCTTTGTTTCACCCTTGTGGGGAGTGATCGACCCTCTTTTCGACATTATAGCCTTCCTTTAGTGTAGGATTTCTGCTATGCATATCCTTCTCACCTTGGTCCCTTGGAATCATAGTGTTAGCGTTAGAAATAGGTAGAGGAAGCTAGCCTTCTTGGGAGGTCTGTCATTAGTTTGCAAGTCCCAGAGTTGAGAGACAATCCCATGTTTCCTCAAAATTCTTGGTCATTCACCATCACATCTAGGGTGCAATTTTGAGCTCCAACAACAACTTCCCAGAATTCTAAGGAAACCATGTCATGTAAAATTCATTGTGTATGGGGTTCATAGACTGGTTTGAAGCCACTCATTGTCTTTGTGTCATGTGTAGAAAACCCCTAAATGATGCCCCCCTCTTTGGGGGTGCATGTGACGTCACTGATAGGAGAATGTGGCCCCAAAAGAGGACCAATTGCATGAAATCTATACCTTACATGAAGAAGTGAATGTGCTTGGTATAAACCAAGGCACACATAAACATGGATGGCTAGACAAAGACAAGTGTTAGTATGATCAAGCATGCATGTAAAAGACAATGCGTAATCTACACAAACAATGTAAAAACTACCAAGAAAAATAGTGTAAACATGCAAGAATACAAGTAAGTCACATAAAGCAAGTCACAAACATGGGACATCACTCATGATGTCGCAAGAAATGCAAGGCCATCATGGCTGTAAACAAAAAATAAGCATGCACACCAAACATAGGGCAAGGCCTGCATACAAGAAACAAACAAAGGCATACAATATGACAAACAAGCAAACAAGAAGTAGTCATGGAAACATGTAATCTTGCAAAAATAGTGATGCACATGGAACACTTGTTAGCATATTAGAGGAATAACTAATATGTCAAAGCGTGAATAACCAAGTGATGTAAAGTGCTAAGTACAAAATGAAACAATAGCACTTGAAAAGATACGAATGTGGACACCCCAATGACCAATGTAGGAAGGGTAGAAGGTGAGCATCCATGCAACATGTAAGAGACCTGTATATGTGAATGCACATGTGTGGATGATATAGATAAATGATGTATAAGCAAGCTAACTACCACGTGTAATAAAGTGACCATGAACAAGCACAAGTGAGCAAGAGTAAAAATAACCATAATATGCAGTATGTGGTGGATGGATGAAATGAAATGCAAAATGGAGTGATATGATCTGTGTGCCCCCCAAGTGAATGGAGGTGTATTAGTGAGGTTCATTTAGTTTTCCCCCTTAGTAGTCAAGGATGAACCATAAACAAGAGTGTGTCATTGAGAAATGGTCAAATAGTGTGTGCCATGTCTAGCACGTTATGGTGAGTATGTAGGTGTAGTGATGAGATGCGACCTAGAAATGATGTGTGCATGAACCCAATAGCTGAAGCATATATAAGGACTAGATGAATGTATAAGTGATGATTTAGCCTTAGCGTATATCACTATAAGATGAAAGGATGGGTGATGATTTAGGCCTAAGAATATATCATTACAAAATGAAAGAAGGGAGTGTTGATGTAACCTAAGGTGTATACCACTACAAAATGATAGAATAGGTGACCATTTAGCCTAAAGTGTATGTCACTAACCTAGAATTGTCGCATGCGTGATGAGTGTAAGGTCCATTTGATTTGTAAACCCTCGGCAGTTGAGTATGGACCGAGGAACTAATATGCGTCATAGGGTAGTGAGTGTAGTGCATAGAAGAAGATATATTATAGATGATGAGCATGTGATTAGTAGAATATATAAATACGTGTTGTGTAAGATGTGATGATAAATATGTAGAATGTATAAAATGTAATGTATAACATGTAGTGTAATACATGTAGATAGATGAGCAATGTAGTATGTAGGAATGAATGTAATGCTAGACGCATAAATGATGAAGACTAGTATAATGTGTAGAATGCGAGTAGTGTGTAGTGTATGATGTATGGTATATGCCTATGTATAGGATGTGAGGCAACATGCATAAATAGCCTAATAGTGTATGATGTAAAATACGTAAGGTGAGCACTAGTATAATGTGTGATGTATGAATGTGGAAACTGCATAATGTTGTAGACAAACGTGGGGAATGTATGGTGTATGGTGTATGGCACGCAACGTGTGATGAAACACAATGTATAATGCCTATAGTGCAATGTGTGGGGTTTAGTGTAGTAGTAATCCCTTAATAGTCAAGTGTGAACTGAAGCACAAAAGTACGCCATCAGGTAATGATCACATGGTGGTAGTCTAAGTGTAATATTTCTTAATATGCATTATGTTGAGTGGATTTTTAGGTGGTTTACCTTAAAGGGTGGCGAGGTGATATACCCCAACACTAAGTTTACTAGTGATAATGTATGGACCAAGCCAGTTGGATTGAATTTTACCTTGAGAGGTGCCTCAACATTTATATTCTTTTGATTCTCTTTCAGGATGAGGTCACCAATGTTGAACTCTCAAGAGTGAGTTTTTTTATTGTAGGTATGAGCAATGAGATATTGATATGCGCAGAGGTGTTCGAGTGCTTGGACATGATGTGATTCCAACATTTCTAGTTCATGTAATCATTTTTGTGATATTCCTTGTCTTTCAGGATGCCTTTGAGAGATTTGCAAGGATGGTATCTCAAGTTCAAGTGGGATAACAACCTCAACACCATAAACTAAGGAAAAATGAGTAGTGTTAGTAGGTGTACGAACGCTAGTAAGATAAGTCCATAGCATGTAAAATAGTTGGTTATGCCAATCGATACCATTGGAGTTGATGGTTTTATATAAAATTTTGATAATAGTTTTGTTAGTGGCCTCAACTTGATCATTACCTTATGGATAATAAGATGTAGAGAAGGATTGTTTGATTTTGAATTTAGCACAAAAATTCTTGATGTATTTATGCACAAAACTTCTTGACATATGGAACTTCTTGAATGAAGTTCCATTATCAACTATTATAGCAGAAGGCACACCAAAACGTGTGATAATATGTGTGGTGAGAAAGTTACAAATGTCTATGCCAGTGGTCATTCGAAGGGGAGCCACCTCAACCCACTTGGTAAAGTATTATGTAGCTGTAATGATGAATTTGTGTTTATTAGTTGATTCGGGATTTGTGTTTAGGTCAATCCCCCACAGGGAGAAAGGCTAGGTTAGTGCAATGGGTTGAAGGTCATATGCGGGGGTAGGATGAAGATTGCCATGATTTTGGCTTTTTTTTACAGTGAGTAGCATATTATAGGTAATCTTGTTCCATTATGGGCCAATCATATCCTTGGCGTAAAAGTTTTTGCGATATAACTTTACCCATTAGGTGACCACCACATATGATATCGTGAATTTGTGAGATGGTAGTGGGAATATCTGTAAGTGATAGGAAATGAAGAATACAACTGTTGACAACATGTTTGAATAATTCAGTCCCAACGATAACATAACGAGTAGTGTCACGTCGTGACCGGCGAGCTTCATGAGGATGTAGGGTATCAGAGATAGTTTGCTTATATAAGTAATTATAAATAGGTGTGAACCATCAACAATGTCATTACTACGCGTGATGGTGCAAGTTGTAAGAGGTAATGCAAAGATAGAGGGATGTCAAAAGTGCATAATGATGAAGGTGTATTGTTCGTTGGTGATGTTTTGTGGGATGAGAAATGTGGAACTTGCCATAGCATCTGCATGATGATTATCCTTGCAAGGAATTGTAGTAATGGAGTAGGACTCAAAAGTAGCTAAAATATCCTTTACAAGGGTATTGTAAGGAATGAGATGCTCTTATTTTGTATTATATGTATCATTAACTTGATTAATGACTAATTGAGATTCATTATGTATGCATAAGTTGAGAATGAGGAGATTCTGAGTGGTAAGCAATCCTAAAATGAGAGCCCTATACTTAGCAATGTTGTTCGTATAAGAAAACACTAATTGATATGTGAAGGGTAGTGGGTCATAGTGTGGAGTAATGAAGACTATGCTATCCCCAATTCCATATCGACAATGAAAGCCATCAAAGTACATTATTCACGTATGCGGCTCAATAGTATAGGTAGTGAAATCATCACAAAAGTATTTGGAAATGGGCGATATATCCGAGATGGGTGCCGCAGATAGTTGATCAACAATAACTTGTCCTTTGATTACTTTTTGTGGTATACACTTGAAATCAAATTCGGTAAGGAGCATGACCCAATGTGCCAAACATCCTAATAGATGTGTGTGGGATAGGAGGGTAACATAATGGGCCACCTTTTGTGATAATATGTACCTCATTGTTAAAGAGATAATGTCATAATTTGTTGGCAATAAAGACAAGATCGAGGCACAATTTTTCAATGTAGCTTTAGTTTACATTCGTAAGATAGTAAAGTATGATTGATATAATATATAGCTCTTTTGCATTGAGAGTTTTCATGTTGTGCCAATAAAGTCCCCAAGGCATGAAATGTAGCGGATATATATAACATGAAATTTTGACCAGCTACAGGTGGGATAAGAACAAGTGGATTTAACAAGTAAGCTTTGATATGATTAAATGCTTCTTGACATTTCTCATCCCAAAAAAACTTAGTATATTTCTTCATGAGTCATGCGAATGGTTGATTCGTATCAGCAAGCTGTGTGATGAAATGCCAAATAGCTTGAATTTTACCTTACAAAGAGCATAATTGATGGAGGTTCTTAGGTGGAGGCATATTGATAATGGCTTTAATTTTGTTAGGATTAATCTCAATGCCACTTTGGGAGATAATATATCCAAGAATTTTATCGGTTATAACCCTAAAAACACATTTCTTAGGATTCAAGCAAACATGATATTGTCGTAATTGTTCAAATAGTATTTGAAGATCCTTCGCATGGGAGGACCGTCACTACAATTTTGCTAAGATGTCGTCTACATAAGCTTTAATGATCTTATGAATGTAATCTTGTAATATATGTGTCATTGCCCATTAGTAAGTAGCTCTGATGTTTTTAAGGCCGAATGGCATGACTGTGTAACAAAATATACCCCATGGTGTGGTGAAGGAAGTTTTTTCTTGGTCATCCAGATTGATCTTGATTTGATTATAACCCACAAACCCATTGAAGAAAGAATGGATATCATATCCTATTATAAAATCAACAATAACGTGGATTTGTGGTAAAGGAAAACTATCCTTAGGGAAAGCTTTGTTTAGATCACAAAATTTAGTGAAACAATGAACCCAACCATCAAGTTTCATCACTAATACAATACTAGATACCCATTTAGGATAGTCGATGACATGAATAAAACTCACATCTAGAAGATTTTGAATTTCTTCTTTGACTAAAAGTGCTACTTTAGGGTTCTTTTTACCAAATTTTCTGTTGGACAGGTTTTAGCACCCCCGACTTGAGGACAATATTATGCATTGTTATAGATGTATCAATACTAGGCATGTCGCTGTAATCCCATGTGAAAAATATCTAAGAAATCATGGAGGACTTTCTTAATATCCTTTTGTTCAGTAGGGTGTGAGATATATGGCTATCAAAACTATGCAAGGATGTTTAGGTGTACCTAAGTTATATTATATTGTTTCTTCATTTAGAAGGGCTGAACGATCCTTGATATACAGGTTAGTAGGAATAGTATCAGGTTGGATTAATGTGATTAGTGGTGATATCAGATTCCCTGAGGTAAACCGTATTAGTGAGGGATAAAGGGTGATGTCTCTTATGGTGGAAAGAGGGGAGATGATCATAAGTACTCATGTAATCAAGTAATGCACCATCGATACCAAAAGTATTGAAGGTATCCCAAAGAGAAAATGTATCATCACTAATGAGTTCTAGGTGCAATAAGGGAAGTGAACATGAAAGGAGGTATACGAATCTAAGGGAGGAGGAGGAGGAGGTTGATACCCTAACCTAACCTTGTGTGACCGTGCGGGGAAGTACCAAAGTTCTGTAATTGGATGCTCTTGTTGGTCTACCTGTGTATCAGTAAAGCCAAAGTGGCAGAGATATTCATATCCTAGGCCATACTTATAAAATTCGTGGGTAATATTGAAATAAGTAGGGATATTAGTGGGTTAAACAAAATTGCAATGCTCAAAAGGTGAGGGATCAGCCGGTACATCGTAAATAGTACCGTGATACTGGAATTTAAGTCATGCATGTAGTGTAGAGGAAACCACATGCATAACATGGATCCAAGGTCTCCTAAGGAGAATATTATAATTTAAGGTCATTAGGCATGACATGACATGAAATATCAATTGTACATGTACATATAGTGACTAGTAAATTGACAATACCTAAAACACACTTGGGGATGTTATCAAATCCATGAATAGAGATGGACAAAGGGGCTAAAGATGCTTCTAAAATGCCTATATGCTTCCGAAATGCCTATATTCTGAAGGAAAGTGATGTTAAAAATGTTAAGGCCAAATCCATTGGTGACTAAAGCACACTTGACTCTGACCGTGTTAATACAAACTTAGATATACAAGGGAGGGTCATGCCGTAGTATCTCTTGAGGAGGTAGATCATCTATTGTGAAAGTTATTTGATCCTCATTAAGGGAGAGAGCCGAAATGAACTTATGGTATACAAAGTTGGGTGAAGTATGAGGGGGGATATAAGTGTTAGAAAAATACTTATTAATCTTATTAATATAATTAGGGTGATTTTGCAGATAACCGTGAATAGAAAATGTTCATGATGAGTGCAAGCTAGGATCACAGCTGAAAGAAATATTAAAGAAAGCAATAGATGAAGGACCTAGAAGTGTGGACGATCGATTGGGGTTCACCAAAACAATTGACTAAAAATGGTCTAACTATATAGTGTGGGGCTAGTTAATCTAAGCTATGAAAAACTATAATAAATGTAACTAATTACGAAAAAGAAGGCATGCAAATGATCTAAATAACTATACAAAATGAAATGACAACCCTAATGTGTAAGAAGGAAGAGGAAAGAACTCAATTGACACAATGAAGTGACGGGACTATGTCGCAGGTGTGATTGGAAAATCAAGAAGCAGGAATGATTGGTACAAAAGTCCCGAAAAGGGTGGATCTGGAGGATCTAGCTGGACTGGAGCGCCTGAAGGAGAACTGGGGAATTTATGAGCACTTTGGTCTGCAATTTGGGCAATCTGGTCTGTGAAAAATATCTAAATTGATCTCTGTAAGACATGAAGGTGATTTGGAACCTTTCTTGTGTGTTGTACCAGATTCAGTGTGCTCCTTCAGATATCACCAATAATCCAAGATGAAAGAAAGACCTACAAGACCCCAAAATAAACATCAAACCCTAAAAAATAATAATGCATACGAAGGGGTCATAATGACCTTAACTACCACAATAGTGGACGTACTAATTGAGCACTATACTACATCTCAGACTTGATGTAATTATATGTGCAAGTGTTTGTGAACATGCCCTAGTTTGCTCTTGTGCCAGTTGCACTTTGTGAAGTAGCGAGCAATAACTATGTGTAGAAAATGTAGTAGAATGTGTGCATGGAATAAAATAGAATCCCTCCCCCTATGAAGTATGATGCAGATGTCCTATCCTTGTGCCTTGATGATGGAGCTATGTGGATGCAAGTGATATCCAATATAATAGGTGGATGTAACTCTAGATGGAGTGATAGTAGTAAGTGATGTTAGGTACCTCATTATGGTCTTGTAGAGTTCTTTTTGTATAAGACTCTTTTACTGGCCACTGTCTTTTGGTGCCCCAGCCTTAGTTATTTTGTTCGCTTGAGCCTAAATTTGACTAAGTATGAAGTTGAATGTGGAAGGTGTCCATGTGTCCCTTTGGTGCACTCTGGGCATGAATTAGAGAAGGAATGTTCTCAAACTTGTGTTGCATCGCCCATGTGTCCCAAACCCGATAAAGTTTCCCTGGTGGGTTGAAAAGTCAAGAACATAGTAGAGACACACATGGTCTCCATGTGTCACCTGAGCACAATTTAAAATAGAGAAAAAGAAGGAAGGAACCCAAATAAGCGTGTGAACCTCCACGTGTAATCTCAGGCACAATGTGGAAGATAATGTCCCAGGGAAGGCCCCCAAACATTGTGCGCAGCCTTCACGTGGTATAGAAGAATCATCACCGACCATAGGAGCGCAAGTTGGACGAATTAAAGGCAATAGGAAATATCACCAACTGGAAGTTGAGATATTGACCCAAAAATGAAAGATCTTGTTAGAAAATTGAATGTTGTTGGTAGAAGGTCTGATTCCATACATTAAAGTGAGAGCTAAAAGGATCTATAAAGGGATGTTCTGATCTAGAAGCTAAGGAGGCAGAAAGTGAGAAAAGAAAACATATTAGAGCCGTGAAAAGGGATTATAGGCATAGTTATTGTATTAGCTAGCCTTAACAAGACTCTGTTGTAGAAGGAGGTTGTAATATGTGCCATATCAGCCTTATGTATTATTTTCTCTATGAATAAAGAGTTCTTGTTTTGTGCATTTTAGCTTTCAATATTATGTGTCTTTCATTTTTCATTGCTAGAAGTTTTTAGATAATTTCGAATATCTATTGTGCTATACACCCTTGGATTATCTTTATGCATCTATCATCTACATATTGTTATGTTTTAAACTTTCTCAACCTCTGGTAATCCAAGATACTTCTAAAATAGTAGATTATGCTAAACACTCTTAGACTATTATAAGTAGTTTCCCAGGATCCAACTCTGTATATTTTTAAAGATCTATTTCGGTGCATCACCTTAATTAGTTTTGTACTTCATTTTACTTTTCCTCTAACCTTACTCCACAATGCAGAGAAGAGCTAGCTTATTTAAAATCTAGAGGTTATCTTAGGGTACATGTCCCACTTCCCTAAGGTATCCCATGACTTTGATAGTTCATCTACAAAGATCATCATCAAACAGTTTTCTTGGCATGCCCGACGGGACACAAAAATCTACACATCTTGATACTCCATCATAAAAAATCTACTGATTTCAGTAGTACTAAGTTGGTCTTCTATAGCTTACAAGACGAATGTGAACAAGAGTGAGGACAAGAGAAGAAGGTGTTTTTGAATACTTACAGCTATCTCCACCACATAACAGAGGAGGTAGACAGATTCAGAGGTCTCCATCTCCTTCGAACTGGAATCTCTCAACACCTCCACTAGGTAGGTCTTTCTTATAGTCAACTAGAACCCTCAGACCTATTTTAATGGCCCACCTCTAGGATCAATCCCCCGAGGCATTTTATTTCATGGAATCAAGTGATTCCGCTCATCTTACCCACACCCCTGGTGGTGTGGAATTCTGTTCTGGATAACACTATAAAAGTGCTGCCCAAATTTAGTGGAGAAGACTTCAAAAATCTAGAGAAAAACCTCCAAGACATAGTGAAAATATGTGCTTTACATTATATTAGGGAAAAATACGTCACCTTACAGTTGCTTGCTACTTCCTTTAAGGGGAAGGCTCTAGATTGGTACCAATCATTGACTCCTAATACTATTGGCACTTGGGATCAACTGGGAAATGTATTAGTAGCAATATTCAGTGAGAAAGGGGATAGATCCTTGCTCTTACAACATCTTATCAACATCAAGAAGGGTCTGCAAGAGCTTATGACTGATGTTAACCTAGGTTTCACATAACATGGAAAAGGATTCTTGCTCTAACGAGGCCACCTGCATGTATGGCTATTATTTTTTTATTTAAAATCTCTAAACTTGGATATTTCTATGATGATTCAATCATTACGAGGGGACTCCTTCCCACAAACATATGATATTGTGATCCATGCTGAGAACAATCTAATAGATGCTGGTAAGCTTCCCCCGAGATCTCCTTTTCCAATGTACCCTAAGATAGCTCCTCTCTCGCAAGCACAGGTCCCGAGCTCTACCCAAGCCCCTATGTCTCTATATAATTATCCATCTTCTCATTTAACACCAATTCCTAGTACAAAATCATCATCCTCTTCTTCTGAAATGGAGGAAGTAAAAAATATCCTTAGAAACTTCTCTAACGAGATAACAAATCTTAAAAGGAATTAGAGTGCCTACCCAAGAAAAAATTATCGAAGCTATCAAGGTGGTAGGCCTCCCTATCCCTCTCAACATCAGAATACCCAAATACCACCATTTGTGTAGTTGTTTAACCATCTCATCCCGGTGCCAACACCACTCCAAACTATCCCACCCAACAACGGAAGAGAAATGATACCTAGGAAAAATAATTTGGAAGAAGACCCCCAATGCATGGTGCTTCCCCTGTAATATTTCCCACATGCTAAGAGACTGTCCACAAGGAAATTTACAACAAAAGGTAGCCAAACAAAGAGAAAGAGAAGGCTATGATGTTAATGCTAAAATGCGGCATTTGTTGCGTAGATTCAAGGGATGTCCCTGGAATAGGAAACAAATATCACACCAAAACATGCACTTTTCTCTTGGATAGAAGGAGAGGATATCATATTTACAAATGAGGAAGTTTTTTCCAATCCTGTTCAATTTAATTACAACACTCGCTTCAAAAAAAGGATGATAGAGGCAGACACTCCTATCCTAAGTGCGAATAACAAGATGTAAAAGGAACCTCCAACAATCATGGTCTCACCATCGACAGTCATAAAGGAAGCTATGAGAACTGTCCAGAATCATGATACTCTCCATCCCATGGTTGAAGGAATAAAACACCAATCATTGTCCAAGATATCATTGCCCTGACCAATTAACATGGTTCAACAACTCAAGAAAGCTCCAACTAACGCATCCTTATGGGATCTTCTGGGTATTTTAGAGAAAAAAGAGTTGCTCCAATAAGCATTTAAATCAAATGACGACCCAACTATCACCAAGAAAGAGAGGAATGGGTAAAGGTGATTTGAGCCCTAACATAGGCAATGCTGTTAAATCAAAAGGGAGAAGTAAGTAAACTAAGGCCCAACCCCTTTTTTATGAATCTTATCATAGGTAGGAAATTATTGCATAACTCCATGATAGAATTTGGCGCAAGGACTATAGTCATGCCCAAAGCAATTGCAGATGCCTTGGGAATTGAATATGAGCCCCTAAATAAAGGAGTCATGCAACTGGATGGAAAATCAGTTCAAACCATAAGAGCTATAAAGGGGCCCCTGTTGTAGCTTTACTCCTACCCAAACATAACCATTCCATAAGATATAGTAGTAATTAACATTCCACCAATCTTCGGAATGTGTCTCTCTCGTGATTTCACTCCTAAGATAGGAGGTTATATGTCGCTTGATTGGTCCCATATGATTATGTGGACCAAGTATGTATCTAAGATGAAGGTATTATTAGAACCCCTTGACAAGGAGCATATAATGGACTAAGAAGTCTCAGGATTTAAGGCTTCCCACGCTATGATCACTAGAGAAGAGGAATTGTATACAAAGGAAGGTAGTCTTCAAAGTGGCGGTCATCTAGCCAACCTTTCCCTAGGTGATCCCTTCGGGAACTTTGATTCCAATGGTTTGGGTACTTACATCATCTTTGATGAAGACTCCATGATTCCAAAGGTGGTAAAAGGAAAGGATAAAAGAGAAGGGAATCCCATCAGATATTCCCAGATATGAACCCTGCATTTCGATGGGGATAAAAGTAAAAATGGCTCAAGAGTTGGAACATGCTTGTTATCCCCAAGTGGAAAGAAGATACTCTAGGCATTCTACTTCTAGTTCTCCTATACCAATAACAAAGTAGATTACGAGGCCTTAGTACATGGCTTGGCCACGACACAAAAAGAAGGCATAAAACAGTTGAGAGTCTTTGGTGATTCAGAGTTGGTAGTAACTCATGTAAGGAACACTACCACCACAAAAAACCCAAGAATGAGGTCCTATCGACATAGGGAGTGGGATCTCATCGAATATTTCAAAGTCCTTTAATATCAAAGTGATCCCCTGAGACCAAAATATAGAGGCTAATAGGATGGCCTTAATCGGGTCACAATTCAACCCAATACATGATTTGATAGCAAATGAAATTACCATAAAATTAATCATTTTCCCTTCTATACCTGATAACATTGATCATTGGTAGGTTTTTAATAATGACCAAAAAATTACACACTTCCTCCAATAATCTGACTACTTTGCAAACCAACTCCAACCCAAGATTGAAGAATCTTATTGAGATCAAATTATTCAATTAAAGACAAACAAACTTTTGAAAGGGTTAATAACACTAGAAATCCTTTTTGATTCTAATAATGCTAGTTCAGATCGAAGGAAGTTTTCAGCAGTAAAGGAGGATTATGTCGAGATAGAAGTGACAAAAGGGAGAAGGCTAAAGGTCAGGATATTAGTCACTCAAAGAGAAAGGGAAGGACTCATGGCTCTATGCCATAAGTATGATAAAGTGATGGCTTGGACATACAATGATCTACATGGTTACAACAAGGATATCATCTAACACACCATCGACCTCGAAGAAGGAACTAAGCCCATGCACTAGAAGTAGTGGCTCGTGAACCCAAAAATAGAATCCTTCATGGCTAAGGAACTGAGAAAACTCCTGGAGGCCAAAATAATCTTCCCTATCAAGCACACAACATGGGTGTCTAACCTAGTCCCAGTAAGGAAGAAAAAAAGTGAAATTCGGCTCTGTGTAGATTTCAGAGGCCTAAATAGAATGTCCCTAAAAAATCATTACCCTTTACCATTCATGGAGTAGATATTACAAATAGTTATAGGATCGGAAAGGTTCTCTCTGCTAGATGGTTTTTCAGGCTATAATCGGATATGGCTTGCAGAAAGGGATCAACATAAGACCACTTTCATGAAAAAATGGGGAACCTTCACATACGCAAAAATGCCATTTGGAATCACAAATGATGGAGCCACCTTTTAAAGAGCCATGGACTCTGTGTTTGGATAACTGATCAATAAGGTAATTCTTGTATACCTAGATTATCTCACAGTATTTACAAAGATAACAGAGGATCATTTTGATGCCTTAGAAGCTGTGTTCAAGAGATGCCAAGAATTTAGGATCTCTTTGAACCCAAGGAAATGTGTTTTCAGAGTACCCCAGGGAAAAATCCTAGTACATATTATTTCAAAGGAAGGGATCTCTATCGATCCAGAAAGGGTTGAAGCCATTCTGGGACTACCCTTACCACTCAATAAGAAAGCGGTCCAATCTTTCTTAGGAAAGATTAATTTTGTAAGAAAGTTCATTTCAGAATTTTCTGGGACAATCCATCTGATCACGCTAATGCTCAAGAAGGACCTTAACTTCAAATGGACCACTGAAGGTCATCAGGCCTTTGAGGTAATTAAAGGGGCTATCACATCCACCATGGTACTGCGTAACCCCGACTTCTCAAAGGATTTCATCATGTGTGTATATGGCGGTAAACATAGCGTAACATCTGTACTGACAAAAAAGGGAGAGTCTTAAGGAGAAGAAGATCAGATCACCTTCTTCTCAAAAAATCTCCATGACTATGAAACAAGGTATAAATTTGTAGAAAGACAAGTTTATGCTATAGTTAAGGGTCTGAAGAAATCCATGCACCTCATCACTCATAGTCAAATCTAGGTTATGGTGGTGCACTCTAGCATCAAAGAATATATAACAGAGGGTGATATAACAGATAAAAGAGCTAACAGGATCACTAAGATCCTCGAATATGACATTGAGGTAAAACCTACTAAGATAGTAAGGGGTAGGGGCTTATGTCAATATCTAACACAGGACCCCATGCCTTTGATTAATGACAAGCCCAAAGGGATACTATATATCCAAGAAAGCGACTCAGGTAGCTGGGTCTTGGATAGGATCTACTACATGCAAACAGGAAATACCCAAGCCATCTTCCCTTAAAAAAAGGAGGTACTATAGGCAAAAGGGATCCAATGTTACCATGATTGAAAATTTCCTTTTAAAAAGGAACTTTAATGAAATCCTGTTAAGGTTCCTGGAGAATTAAGAATCTAAAAGGATCTTATGTGAGTTGTACCATGGGAGCTTGGGAGGCCATTTTTCTGCCCAAACCACATCCATAAAAATCATGTAAGCAAGATAATTTTGGCTGAGCCTATTCGCTGATAGTCAAGCAAAGACAAATAGATACAAGATTTTTCAAGTTTATATAGGTTTTCAGAGGAATGCGACATTACATCTTAATCCCATCCTAATTGAGGAACCATTTACACAATGGGGTCTAGACTTCATCAGAATGGTCAACCTGACTTCTAATGTGGGGCACAAATGGATCCTCACCGCGACTGATTACTTCACCTAATGGGTGGAGGTGGTTCCATTGAAAGAGACCACATAGAACGTTATCCTGAGACTCCTATAGAATACCACTACCCGATTTAGACTCCCCCGCACTATTATATCAGATAATACAAAGGCCTTTTTGGGGGCCAAAGTATCTAATTTCGCTGTAAAGTATGGGATCTATCTAAAAATGTCCTCCAACTAATACCCAAAAGGAAATGGTTTGGTTGAGTTTACTAACCAAAAATATGATTAGGCTCATAAAAAGGATGGGAAATGAGCATAAGAGGCTATGACATGAACATATCAAAACAACCTTATGGGCTGATTGGATCACACCTAAGCAGATCTTGAAAGCCTCACCATATGAGATAGTCTATGGGAAAATCCATGTGATGCCAATTTCCCTAGAAATCCATGTGTTATAACTATTAAAACAAATGGAGATAGAGGAAAATGGGGCGATGTAAAGTGAGACTCACTGAGCTAGTAGAGATCCAAGGGAAGTGGGAGGCTTCTCATGAAGCCATGATCAACCGCCAGCAGGTGGTGAAAACTTGGTTTGATCAAAAGATGTCGGAACTAGAATTCCAAGTTGGTACTATGGTTTTGAAATGGGATGCAAGGGATGCAAAACCTAGAAATCATGGAAAGTTCGAGCCCTTATGGACTGGACCCTTCAAAATCAGCGCATGCATGCAACATAACACCTTCAAGCTTGAAACCATGGAATGTGACCCCTTGGTAATTCTGGTAAACAAGATTCATTTAAATCCTTTCCTTTGAGTCTCTTCATTTTAATATTATATCATATGTATAGTTTTTTCTTTCCCTCGTTCTTTTGCTTCATTTGTTTTATCCCTTTCAATAAGTGTCTTAGACACGTGTCCCTCATGGATCAAACTTACCTCTTTTGAAGTCTTGGATGGAGTGCATGTAACACCTTGAACTGTTGTTACTTCCTCCTGAGCATACAAGTGTTGATATGTGATTTCTTTGTAAAAAGGATGTGTTCCTTTGATTGAGAAGTCATGCTTGATATGTACTGTATCTTCTTTGCAGATCTTTGACTGAGTCGGAATATGATTGGACTCTTTTATTTATTTCATTTTACGCATCTGAGTTTAATCTGACCTCGGAATGAATTATGGAGTTATCCATCTATAAGACCTAGCCTTGGATTAGTGGAATTGATCCAAGTGGTGCTTTAAGTTTATTCGTGATGAATTAAAATTACAGACCTTAAGCAGGTTGCAAGGTCTGGATGCATTGAATAAGCTAGTCCGGAGTATAACTCAGGTTGATCGTGTGAAATGGATTGGTTCCCAATATCGAAGTATATCTGGAAGGTCTTGATCGTGGACCAGGTAATAATTCAGTTACATATAATTCTGTAGCCTAATGGCAGTACAGGAGTGAACCCTATTCGAGAATGTATGTTGTAGGTTCTTTTTCTGAGCATATGAAATGTTAGACCTAACTGGAATTATTAATGTTAGTAACCTAAAACTAAACTTAACCTAGGGGTTAGATTAGTGTTAATCTAACCTAGACCTAGGCTAAGAGCTAATGCTCTAAGTTAGTATCTATGTTCTAAGAGGTTAGCCTAGGTGTTATCCTAAATCCTAACCTAAGTTACTAACCTAACTATTGAGCAAGGATTAAAGGGGACCTATGGAGGGGTGCGAACCATGGGCGGTAGTTTTTATGTTATTAAATGCGTGGATAAGCATGAGGGACAGGTAATTTAGTGGAGGTTTTAAAACGGCTAACATGAGCCGATGTGGTAGGTCGCCAAAGTTGGAAATGGTCTTTAATGTGCTTTTGTCTATCGCCAACTATGGCGGTCGGAGGCAGTGGAGATTAAGTGGGAAATTGGGAGTAAATGCAATTAATGAACTCGGTGGTTGAGCTCGGATTTCGCGAGAAGGCATGCAAAATGGAAAGTTAATGGTTTGATTAGTTTTGCATGCGCTCCGGTTTTCCTTCTGTCTGTTCACTGGTTATTCGTACCAGTCTTCTTGGTGTTGCATGGCAAGTATGAGCGTAACTAGCTCTTTCCTCTGGCAAGGAAAATTTATAAGTCATGAAAATAGAAATTTTTTGTTGGTGGCTCTAACTTGGAAAAGAAGGAGAAGGTTTGAGCTCTTTCAGTGGTCTACTTCGGAATTTTGAGCAAATATCCAGGCATATTAGGCCCTAACCTTTAAAAATCTTGCTCTCTTTCAAATGATTTCATTAGAACAACTCTATTCAGATGATTTTTGGAATTGGTTGGTTTCTATGGTAGTCTTGTGTGATTTTTGGCACTGTACCTTCATGCTGGTTCGGTTTTCAATTTAACCCTTGATGGGTGTTTATTGTATTTCGAACTGTTGCTATATTTCTTTGTGTTTTATATTCCAGCTTTAATTTACGTAATATATGCAAGAATGTATGCTAGGCATGCTCTGTGAGAACCCATGAATTGTTCTCGTGATGGGTACAGGCTACTGTGGTGCTTGTTGTTGATACTTGTCGGAGGGGATACTGATGGACATTTGTTTGATTGTTCAGTTTTATTGAACTTTTTGTAAGCTCTGTCGTGGTTATTATTGGTGGTGGTTATTGATTCTTGTTGGGTTTCGTTTTGTCATTTAAAGTTATTTGTGAATAAATAACTTGCTGTGTAACTGTATCTCATTGCGATCCAGTTGAAGTTGTTTTTCCTTTGCGTTGTGGTTATGGGATTCAACCCGTTGACAGTATGCAATATGGATATATGTATTTATTGTATTTGAAACGACTCTGTAGAGTCCATTGAATGATTCGTATATTTTGGGACCACTGTGGAAGCTATATATATTTGAATTTTGGTAATTTGATTTGTCTGAGTCTTGAAGGAGTAACAGGTAATGTGAATTCTGTTATTTTGTAACGAATACCTTCGTTTTACAAGGAATTTGTGGTTCAAACTCAGTTGGGTACTTATTATGTTTCCACTCTATATAAGCTTGGAGCGAATATTGTTATAAGGGTTCAGTCGGATTCCTTGTTTTGAAATCAGTATTTAGATTTGCTTATACCTGATTGTGAATTTCGACCATTGTTGGCATGGTCGGAATCTTTAACTTGTATTTATCTTGTATATCGTTTTCTGTAGAAGCTTTATCGTGAATACTGTTATACGGATTTAGTTTTAAATCTTTGATAAGTAATCAGTGTCACTGCTTCTGTATAAGCCTGATTATGAACATGTAATGTTTTTGGCTTTGTTGGACTTCTTTAAATAGCTTGACATCATGTAATTTGGCTTTTTATTTAGTGGGTCGTGGATACCATACTTTCAACCCTGGATGCGTCCAGAAGTGACTACGATATGCTATGTTTCCTTTCTAATTAAATTCCAGTTAGATATGGCTGTGCATGTTGCGGGGATTTCGTTTAAAAATCTCTCTGCATAGTCATAGGGAAACGTCATTGCTTTAATGATTATTGAGTCTCTTGTTAACTGCGATAAAAGAGAAGATATTTTGATTTCAACTTTGGATCTAAAAGCTTTACAGTGTTTAGTAAGGACTAGAATGGGCTGTAGGTTGATGTATGGGATTGTTGGCGTGTTATGTCTTCTGTTGCATGACTATCCTGCCTTGAGCTAGACTGAACTAAAAGCCGTCGACTGCACCTCGACAGGAAATGTGGTGAATCCCTTCTTGTTTGCCGCTTCATGTGGAGGGTATTGTGGAAGGTCTTGTGGAGTTTGTTTGGTAGAGGGTCATCACTGTTTAGCGTGAGAGCTACTGTACTGCTGGATAACTACAGTAGTTTGTTATATTTGATCTTTACAAATCTGTAGTGCTTTTGATGGTCTCGTCTGATTTATTTGCATGTGTTTAAGGTGAATGCCTTGCTCTTGGAAATACGGTACAGTCATGAGCTAGTTCTGAAGGAAATATGTATAATTCGTTTATTTCTCTTCTGTTATTAAGTATATGTTGATATAATTGTTTATCTAACTTTTGGAATTGTTCTATCATGCTGATGGAATCATGAAAGGTTATTTATTTATTGTGTTGAATATATATAATCCGTCTGATGTTGCTGTCCTTGGGATTCAGATGGGTAGTTGGTTTGATGCATTTGTCTACTTGGTCACTAATATTTTGATGAAATAGTTGGGAAGTATTTAGAGACTATTCTAGTAACGATAATTAGAGTTACCTGCATTTGTAGTCATTTTTGTATTACAAAAGCATAGTCTGAAACATGTATACTTGTTTGGTGAATATGATCTCATTTAAACATGGTTGTTTAATGAAAACAGTTGGTGGATTGCAATTGTTTTAAGAGTTAGTGCTTATCATGCTCAGTTCATCGAACTGACCCATGTTGACAAATTTTGTAGATGGATCGCCGTAAGTGGTAAAAGCATGCAGATCTGAAAGGATGTTCAGATTGTTTAGACTTGGTTTAATGATAGAATTCAGTTTGATTTTCTTTAAATGTACTATAAGAGGAAAGATGTTCTTCTTCCGTTGAGTATTGTATCAAGTACGCTGAATGCATAAAATGTATTTGATTAATTCTGAAAGGAATGGAAATTGATATTTGTTACTTATGTGTTTGTATTCTTATCTTGATAGTTTGACCTTCTTCGGTTCAAATATCTTGAGAGCATTGTTATTATTGTTTATATTTGGAGACTTTTGTGATTGTCAATATAAGCTTTCAAGAATATGAGACTGAATTCTTATGATTGTTTAGCAGTTCCTGTATGTTCTATCAGAAGCTAAACTGAAATTTAAATCACTTTCTTTCTAAAAGATAGGGTTAAAATAAACCTAAGCAGAACGCTAAACAAGCTGAATTAAATTATTAATCCCCAGTCTTGATTATGCCAGGACAACATTTAATTGGATTCTTAATCATTATATCTTGATACTAATAAGTATGATATAAATTCAGTTAATGAGAACTGATATAAACCTAGAAGGGGGTTCAGATGGAAATCTCATGTGAAGTTTATGAGATATTGTCCAATTTTGTTGATTTAGAATTATGTATATTCTATGAACTCCTTGATGAGACCATAGTCTTAATAACTTCTCTGTGTAATGGGTTTTATTGAGAAAGGTCATCCTAGGATGAGGAATCCAGGGATCGGGAAAGGCTAACCTTAAGGGAAACATCTTTTAATGTAATTTAAACTCAATGTGTGTAACGCTTATTATTTAGTAGATATTTTCAAGGTGGATTTAAAGGTTGACGGCACAAGTCAACTGCACGGTTGTACCTCTGAGAAGATTAGGATCTTCTCGAAGTTACAACAATGCAGGTGACTTATGACGGCACCCTTTGCATTGATCGCTAAGATTTACATCTTTAACTCAATCAAGCTACTTTGGGACCGATTAGGAATGTGATCACATTATATGGCTGCCTAGGAGACTCGGGGTATTATGACACACTGGTTTAACTAGGGTTGACCCAGTATGTCATCTTATCCCTAGTCCTCGAGTGCATCCATATAACGTTGTCACCTTACTAATCCGTTTCCGAGTGATTAACCTTGGGATAGGAGGGACTGACAGAAGTCAGTATAATACATTCTACATAACATAAGAATGGGGTGAAGGACGTATTCTAGATTGACGAGTATGCCGTTAAGGAATACGAGACATAAGTAGTATGTTTCAAATCTTTGGCCAAAGTATCGCAAGCTGCTAATTGTGTTGTCCTGAGTCACCTGGTCTAAGGGATGAGATGCCGATGAATAATGGTAACAGTTATTCAGTTAGGTTCCTTGGACAGAGCATTCTAAATCCCAGAATAGGGAAGAGAACCGCAAGAGTGATGTGCGAAATAAAAACGCTAACTCTTATTACTCATGAATAGATCAGTAGATTACCGAGTCATGGAATGAATAGATCGGAGGTACTCCGAGTCATTACAGCTGCATATGGTTATCTGTTATTAAGAATGGTTATTTGATTTGTGAGTTCTAAATTATGTATTTAGAACCAGGAAGCATTTATCAAAAAAAATAAAAAATTGACTTGTTCTAATGTGTAAAATGAGGATGTTACATCTTGGTATCAGAGCTGAAGGTTGCAGCTCTTGGGCCTATTGTGTCCATAATCTGATGAGAACCTGAATTTTCTTGTAACAGAAAATGGTTAGAACAAGGGGAAACGTTGCGAATAATGCTCCACCTGAAGGAGGGGCAGCAACAACCCAGAAAGTTGATGAGATCCTTGCTGCCCTGTTGGACACAAGAGATCGTTTAGCTGTACTTGAGCAACAGGTGATGGGAAATGAGGAGGATGAAGAAGCTGGTAATAACAATCAGCAACCTCCTAAGGAAAATCCTAATATGGGTGTTAATGGTAATGCTGGGAATGCACCTATCCAACTAGAAAACAAAAAGGCCAGATTGGCAGCAGAACTCACTAATGATATAAAAAGGATAAGTCCACCTAAGTATGATGGCACCGCATTAGGAGATGGAGCTGAGAACTGGCTCAGTGAAATGGAGAAGTACTTTGCAATAAGGAACTTCTCAGAGGAAACCAAAGCTATTTGGGGAGGCTATCAGCTTTCCCACGAAGCATCTTCGTGGTGGGATAGCCGTAAAGCTGAACTAAACATTGATGAGACCAATATTACTTGGGATCAATTTAAAGGCTATTTTAGGCAACGTTGGCTGCCACAACTTTTCTATGATCAGAAAATTACAGAGTTTCAGAACTTAGCTCAAGGGAAGCTAACGGTAACTGAATTCTGGGAGCGGTTTACAAAACTCCTCAAGTATGTACCGCAGTATCAAACTGATGAGAAGTTCAGAATACGGAAATTCATCATGGGATTGAATCCCGTGATAGGGGGAGAGGTCGATGTTCATAGTCCAACCACTATGGAAGGAGTTGTTGAAAAGGCCATAAGGCAAGAACAGAAATTAAAGGCTATTTCTGCTCATAAAGAGGAAGTGCGGAAGAAGACTGCAAATCCTTCTTCAACCTCTCTTGCACCCAGAAAAGGACCATGGAAAAAGTTTGGAAACAAGAGTAATTTTCCAGGAGATAACAGTAAGAAAGCAGCAGTAAATAAGCCTGCTGGAAACGTAAGGGATAATTTTGCTAAAAATTATAACAATGGGCAGAAGCCCTATGGAGGACAACGTGACAATTATAAGGCTGGAGGCAATTCTGATCCTAAAAAGGGACCTGTAGGAGGCTGCTACAATTGTGGCAAAGACCACTACGTAAATCAGTGCCCTTTGAAGAAGGATGATCGTAATCAGCAGCATAAGATACATGCTACAGTAGTAGACAAGCAAGCTGAAAAGCAAGTAACACCTATAGAAGTTCCGGGTAAGTTATTTGGCATACCTGTCACTATTCTTTTTGATACAGGAGCTACTGAATGTTTTATTTCTAATAAAATTGCTTCTAAACTTAAAAGAAAAGCTGGAAAAATGGATAAATCTTGGACTGTACAATATGGTAATAACTCTGTTCATACAGTGAGTATGTGTCTTTTTGGGGCAGTCCTTGACTTACCTAATTTCTCCATGGAAGTTGACCTCTATGTTACACCTTTGGGATCGTATGACATTGTCATCGGTGTCAATTGGTTAGCTGACCATAAAGCAAAGGTAGATTGCTATGAAAAGAACATAAAATGTTTAGATGATCAGCTGGAGACAATAGAGATTCAAGGTGTGAAACGGGAAATTTCAGTTAGAAAACTGTCAGCTATGCAGCTTAAAAAGGCTAAGAATAAAGGATGTACCCTTTATGTAGTAAAGATATCTGAATTTTCAGAAGAAGATGGTGATAACATGAAGCAATTTCCTCTGTTACAAAGTTTCAGGGATGTTTTTCTTGAAGAATTACCAGGGTTACCACCCAAGAGAGAATTTGACTTCACCATCGAAATCAAACCGGGAACAAAACCTATTTCCAAAGTGCCTTACAGGATGACTACTATAGAGTTAGTCGAGCTTAAGGCACAGTTGCAAGAACTTTTGACTAAAGGTTTGATTAGACCAAGTGTGTCACCTTGGGGTGCGCCTGTGATATTTGTGAAAAAGAAGGATGGAACACTTAGGTTGTGTATTGATTATCGGATGTTGAACAAAGCAACAATCAAGAACATATATCCACTTCCTAGGATCGACGATCTATTTGATTAGATGCGTGGAGCAGTGGTTTATTCTAAGATAGATCTTCGATCTGGCTATCATCAGTTAAGGATTAGAGAAGAAGATATTCATAAAACAGCTTTCCGAACAAGGTACAGACATTATGAATTCACAGTTCTACCCTTTGGATTAACCAATGCACCCGCAGCCTTTATGAACTTAATGAACAATATTTTTCAAGAATATCTGGACAAGTTTGTACTTGTATTTTGGACGATATTCTCATTTATTCTAAAAGCATTGAGGAGCACAATGAGCATTTGAAGATAGTTTTGGGAATCCTGAGAAAAAGAAAGTTGTATGGTAAGTTATCCAAATGTTCTTTCTTTGATTCAGAAGTTCACTATTTGGGTCATGTCATAAGTAAAGAAGGAATTGCTGTAGATCCTTCAAAAATAGTGGCAATAACTGAGTGGCCTGCACCAAAGAATGTGCATGAAGTAAGAAGTTTCATGGGTCTTGCTGGTTACTATAGAAAATTTGTAAAGGATTTTTCTAAGGTAGCTGCACCAATAACTTCATTGCAAAAGAAGGATAAGAAATTCATATGGAACGACAAGTGCGAAGCGGCTTTCAAAAGTCTGAAAGACCAGTTGACTTCTGCACCTATATTAGCTGTACCAGACCCTAATGGGAGTTTTACAGTTGTAACAGATGCTTCTGGGGAAGGCCTTGGAGGTGTTTTGCTACAAAATGATCAAGTCATTGCATATGAAAGTAGAAAACTCAAGTTACATGAGCTGAATTATGCCCCTCATGATTTGGAACTTGCTGCCATTGTTCATGCGCTTCAAGTTTGGAGACACTATTTACTTGGGAAACCTTTTGAGTTGAAAACTGATCACTTAGGACTGAAATATATTTTCACTCAGCCTAATCTAAATGCTAGACAAAGAAGGTGGTTAGAATTTTTATCACAATATGATTTTGATATTAGCTACATCAAAGGGAAGGAGAATAGAGTAGCAGATGCTCTAAGTCGTAGGAGGCACATTTCTTCTCTTATAACATTAAGAACTCAGTTAAAGGATGAGGTAAAAAGTGCCTCAGAATCAGATACATACTTTCAGCAAGTAAAAGTAGCGCTTGTTGCAGAACCTAATGATGAAAGGTATAAAGGTTTTCATTTTGATAATGAAGGAATCTTGCGTTATGAAAACAGGGTATACGTATCTATGCTGAATGATTTGAGGAAGAAGTTGTTAGTTGAATTTCATAATTCACCTTTCTCTGGACACCCAGGTATCACAAAAATGCTTGCTGATCTGAAACAACAATACTTTTGGAAAGGTATGAAAAAGGATGTCAATGAATTTGTAACTCATTGTCTGGAATGTCAACGGGTTAAGGCTGAACACATGCACCCTGCTGGACTATTATATCCTCATAGCATACCGCAGTACAAATGGCAAGTAATAATCATGGAATTTATACAAGGGTTACCTATGTTTAGGAATAAACATGATGTTATCCTGGTAGTTGTAGATAAACTAAGGTATCTCATTTCATCGCTGGAAATCTAAAGGATGATTCACTAGTGCTGGTCAAAAGATTCGTACATGAAATTTTCAGGTTGCATGGTGTACCAGAATTGATTATATCTGACAGGGATCCTAGAATGACATCAAGGTTTTGGCAAACACTTAATACAGGTCTTGGAACGAAACTAAACTTCAGTTCTGCATATCATCCGGAAACGGATGGACAAATTAAGAGAGTAAATTAGGTGTTGGAGGACATGTTGTGAATGTATTATATGGATCAACAGTATAAATGGGAAGAGTATCTTCCATTAGTTGAATTTGCATACAACAACACTTATCACTCATCTCTTAAAATTGCACCATTTGAAGCACTTTATGGAAGGAAGTGCAGAACCCCTGTTAGCTGGGATAGTGTTGAGGATAGAGTGGTAATTAGACCAGAGATCCTCACTGAAATGGAACAGCAAGTTAAGCTGATTCATGAACGATTAAAGGAAGCAGCGGATAGGCATAAGAGCTATGCTAACCTTAAGCGGGTTGATCAAAGGTTTGAGCTGGGTGAGAAGGTTTTTCTTCGAGTTAAACCTAGAAAGAGTTCTATAAATTTTGGCAAGGCTGCCAAGTTGTCACCTCATTTCGTGGGACCTTTCAAAATTGTTGAAAAAATCAATCCTGTAGCTTATCGATTAGCATTACCACCTGCTTTATCTCACATGCATGATGTTTTCCATATTTCTTTGCATATGAGGTACTCCGAGTCATTACAGCTGCATATGGTTATCTGTTATTAAGAATGGTTATTTGATTTGTGAGTTCTAAATTATGTATTTAGAACCAGGAAGCATTTATCAAAAAAAATAAAAATTTGACTTGTTCTAATGTGTAAAATGAGGATGTTACAGTGCACCTTCCTATTTTTCCTTGAAATTAATGATCCAACATCCTCCTAGGATATTTGAGGGAAAAAGATTGAGAATTGATATAGAATGTCTCAGAAAACATAGAGTTCAGTGCTTAAGGTCATTAATTAAAAAGGAGCCGTTATGTGATGTGACTCTATAGACATGTGATCCATTACTCTACAAGTTAAGGTGGCTATTTAAGATAGTTGGGTGCGTCCAATAGGTTCATTTCAAATGACAGAGTCTTCCAATTAGTCCCTAAGTGTCAAAGTAAAAAAATTAGAGCCTCCTCCTAAGCCCTGCAAACTACCATGGAGACTCCTAGCTCTGTACCATAAGTAAAGTCATATGTAGGACAACCCACCCACCCATGCCCTCTCTAAAAAAATTTGAGATTCCTTGATGGGGGGTCTCGATCCAGTGACCCTTGTGTGGTTTCTGAGTTCACTGACAATGTCTTTGACCATGCTCTCAACAAGAAAACAAAAGCTCTAAGAGAGGCAAACTTTTCCAAGGTTTTTAACATAGGAAATTCTGAATCTTTTGGATTAAGAATCTGGAGCACGAAACTCACCCAATATATGGTGCCTCTCATGCACCCGTACCCAGAGCTCATACATATGTGCCTAGGTTGTTTTGACTCTGAAACCAACACCATCCAGGGTAGGAACATAAAGGTGGTAATTACACCTCAAGTTGTCAGGGACATGATGTCTCTAAACTATGACCCAACGACTGGTTTCCATGATATTTAAAATCTCCAAAACATCCGGGCTTAGTGCCAGAATAAATATTCATTTATTAATAAGGAGTTAAGGTAGACTGATTTAGGCAGTTCGGGAACCACAGGATTCCCCATTCCCTTGAAGTTACTTATGGTGAATTCTCAAGATGCCTGCTCAATGCTGAAATTCATTTTTGGCTAAGATTCAGATAGGAACATCCAGGATTGGTAAACGACAACCTTATTTAGAATGAGGTCCGTAAAGAAAGAGTAGGTGTACCACTTCGACTTTGCCAAATTCATTGCTAAATATATCTATGAACAACTTGTTGGATTCCTGGTAAGCTCCACCTTCAGGTATTCTTCATACTTGTTCCACCTTATTTTGTACTAGAATACCCACTACTTCATTTAGTTCATGACTCTGAATCTAATTAATGAAGAGGTTGATCCCCAAAAGATCATTCCAATTTCCACTTAGACTCATATATTATCCTGTTCATCAAACGTATATGAATTTTTTAATTATTTTATGGAGCCCCTCCTGCTCAAACTTGACCCTGAAGGGATCAAGAATAAAATGAATAACTCTGTTTAGTCCATCCTCATAGACCCCATGCACCCTTGTGATTATTTTTTCACAGTAATACATTCTTTGATTTGGCTATATGGTTTTTGAGATGAATCCTTTATGCTCCCGAGAGTCCTCACAACGTGGGTGGTGGGTCTCAAGATGGTCAGACAGCTGGTTCTCGTGGAAATTGAGTTTGGATCTGACTGAAAAAAGGTGTTTTTTGATCTCCCCTTCAGGAATGGAGGAATTATTGTGATTAAGAGAAAGGTGAAGCATAGCCTTGCACAGAGGTTAGCCTCCTATGGCTTTGCCTTAATTCAAGAATTGTGGAGGTATGACCCAGATGAGACGATGGCTGTGACTCTAGTTTGGAACAAGGTTCTGGACTCTTGCAAGCATGAATCTAGAAATTTTTTTGAAGCAAGTCTGTCCCCTCGGGTAGAGTCACCTGACATATTTTTCGAGCTCAGTGACATTCCAATTCTAGATTGGGATCCATTCCACCCCATTAAGAATAGGTATGATCCCACCCTCACCATGACAAAAGGAATTAGAGCAGCCTTGTGTAAGAAAGATTGGAACGTAGAAAAGATTGAAGCCTATTGGGAGTATAGGCAGGAGATCGGTCAAGTCACCCTCCATTTTGAGGTCGTATCCAATGATGAGAAATGGGAGGAGTTTTGGGATGCAAATTATGGGTCTGACTCAGAGAGTGAGGACACAATGACAATCATCTCAGAATGGCCCACGAGATTGACCACAAAGTCTTTTGGTCCCTCCCAATAGCAATTTCTAGGTCCACCTCCATCCTCCATTTCTCAACAAAGTTTTTTAGTTCAGGCACCCACACCGTAACTCACGTTAGTTCCCCAATGCAGGGAATTTGTGGAGGGATTAATGTTGAGCCCCCCTCACTAAAGGTTAAATTTGGTCGTGACCCTTGTGTCTCCTCCCCCTCTACCTCCTCCAGGGGCTCCCTTTCAATCCCCTCCTCCACCACCATTTTCCCCTATAAGAAGTATCCCTTTATCAGTAACCCCATCTCAGATTCTCCCTCCACCCCGAGCCCCTTCAATGCCTCAAACTTCCTCCACCATCCCAAATTTATCCTCAAGCATGGTGAAAGACCCTTCTTCAGCTCTAGCAACTTTAATACCTCAACCACAAGTTTTTGAGTCAAGCTGAAACCGCAAAGGCAACCCGAGATAACAGAAGGGAAAACTAGAAGAAAAAATAAATGTCTATAGGAGCAATGAAACAAATGCGGTCATTATATGACCATCAACAGATCTTCTTGACCATCGCAGGGCTCATCCCCCAAGTGTGTAAACTCGCGGAATAGATGTAACCCGATGAATATTCTATCAGCGCTATTACAATTGACCTCTCAAAATTCCGGCCTCAGGACAATGTCAAGTTAATGAATGAAACTACAGATGTAGTCACAACAGACTACCTTAAGCTCAACAACTAGTTAAGAAAGGCACCATCTAACCTTCGTAGGGCAGAAGTAACCGTGGCCAACGACTAAGCTGAGATAAAGGGTAAGGGTAAAGAGATAGAACAACTCTACATGGTATTAAAGGAAGCTTCATCACAAGAAGTCCTTGTGGCTTCTTAGGCAGAAGCTAAAACTCTAGCAGCCAAAATTGCCACATCTGAAGCCTCAAAAATTTTTCTCTCGTAGGAAAAGGGATCCCTCCAACAGGAGGCTAATTCAAGAAAGGTAGAGGTGGCTGTGATCCAAGCCAAGTTGCGCACCGTCGAGGTAGAAAAGGGAAGTATCCATACAAGATTAAAATCATCTGAGGATGTGGTCAAGGACTTAACTCATAAATTGGGATGACAACCCTAGAAAGGGGGAGTTGTAGTATTAGTGCAGGAGCTGTATGTTTCTTGCTATGACCAAATTACCACCACAACAATGAATCTAGCCCCCTTACTTGGATTTATATTTGATACACAAGGGTTATGCTCAAATGTGGAGACCACAACCTCCACCATTAGCAGTGTAGTATCCACCAAGGTCCCTAGATCATTACTATTAATTCAAAAACTTTACGATGCTTCTGACTCCACCCTACAAGGGGTAGGAATCACTGATTGGTGGATGATTGCTGCGAAGCTCAATGAGATTTTGAGATGCAATCAAGCCTCCATCAAATTCCTGAATCTCTTGGCTCAACTCCAATAGGGAATAAAAGAATGGAACTGGAGCATTGATGAATTATTCTAGTTAGGCTTCCCCTCCCCTTTCCCTGATGAATCTACAGTCCTATCAAAGGACCAAATTCAACATCTCTTGATCACCAAGTGACAAGACAATACCATTTTCAATCTTTAAAAGAGATCTCCAGTGTCATTGAGGTGGAAGCTATCCTAAACCACATCATGTAATTAGAGTTCCTCTTACACGCAATAGTGCAAAGTCTCCCAAACTCTTCCCACAAAGAGATAATTGAGATGGACCGAGCCTTCCAGGCCTTACGGAGAAGAACCTACTCAACAGAGGCAAAATGGCTCAGATATTAGACTACTTTGCACCAGCTTTGAGTGGCATTTTGTAAGCCACATTTTGAATTTTGAGGCTAAGAAGATCACCTTGGTGAGTAGCCATAATTGTAGAGTTCTTTTTGTATAAGACTCTTTTACTGGCCACTGTCTTTTGGCACCTTGACCCTAGTTCTTTTGTTCACTTGAGCCTAAATTAGACTAAGTATGAAGTTGCATGCGAAAGGTGTCCACACATCCATTTGGTGCACTCAGGGTATGAAGTGAAGAAGGAATGTTCTCAAACTTGTGTCGTATCACCCACATGTCCCAAACTCAATAAAGTTTCCCCAGCGGGTTGAAAATTCAAGAACATAGTAGAGACACACAAGGTATCCACGTGTCGTCTAGGTGTAATTTCAAATAAGAAAAAGAAGGAAGGCCCCCAAACAAGCATGCGACCTCCACGTGTCTCTCAGGTGCAGTTTGGAAGAAAATGTCCTAGGGAAGGCCCCCAAACAAGTGCGCAACCTCCATGTGGCAGAGAAGAATCATCACCAACTAAAGGAGTGCAAGTTGGACGAATTAAAGGCAATAGGAAATATCACTAACATGTAGTTGAGATATTGACCCAAAAATGAAAGATATTATAAGAAAATTGAATGTTGTTGGTGGAAGGTCTGATTCTAGACATTGAAGCAAGAGCCAAAAGGATCTATAAAGGGATGTTTTGATCCAAAATCTAAGGAGGCAGAAAGTGAGAAAAGAAAACATATTAGAGTTACGAAAAGGGATTCTAGGCATAATTTTTGTATTGGCTAGCCTTAACAAGACTATGTTGTAGAAGAAAGTTTTGATCTGTGCCATATCGGCCTTAAGTATTATTTTCTCTATGAATAAAGAGTTCTTGTTATGTGCATTTTAGCTTTTAATATTCTGTGTCTTTCATTTTTCATTGCTGGTAGTTTTTAGATAATTTTGAATATCTATCATGCTATACGCCCTTGGATTATCTATATGCATCTATCATCTACATATTGTTATGTTTTACACTTTCTCAACCTCTAATAATCCAAGATACTTTGAAAATAGTAGATCATGCTAAATGTTCTTTGGCTATATTAAGTAGTTTCCCAAGATCCAGCTCTATATTTTTTTAAAGATCTGTTTCGGTGAATCACCTTAGATAGTTTTTTACTTCATTTTACTTTTCCTCTAACCTTACTCCACACTGCGAAGAAAAGCTAACTTCTTTAAAATCTAGAGGTTATCTTAGGGTGCACGTCCCACTTCCGTAAGGTATCCCATGACTCTGATGGCTCATCCACAAAGATAATCATCAACAAGTCTCATAACTTTATATTTATAGGGTTCTATTGGTCTAATTTCATAATTAACCTTGAAAATGCCAATCACAAGAAAGATAAGGATGTAAAATGGCTAGAAAGAGCCCAAAAGTGGTGGGAAAGTACAAAAGGGACCGAGGCACCTATGGTGGGACTAGGTCACCCACGGGTGCCCCAGTACTAGCTTGGGTTCCCCAATCGAGGCTAAAATGATGGGAAATGACCAAAAAAAATTGGGCATGTGGACGAAAAGGGTCGGTAATACCGAAATAAAATAAAATAAGATGGCTAAAAGATGGGGGTTAATTAGTACTTTCTTCAGTCAAGAACCTTCTAAATATTAGTATGAAACTAAGATAAATAAAGGTCCAAAGTGCATGATTTTGTGACTTCAGTTGATAAAGGGGGATTTTAATCAAGGGGCTAAGATTTAATAGGTTGGGATAGAGCTTGATGTTGAGATATGGGAATATGGTAAGATTGGTTTGAATGAGTTGGTTGTTATGAAATGGTCATGTTTGATGGGTTAGTTGGGATATAATTGGTAGGTGGTTGGGATACTTGAATTGGTTGAGTGGGAAGCGTGTATTGATAAATTTTTTGAGGTGGTGGTTGATAAGTTTGAATTAATTTAGATGGTTGAGGTTGAGAGATAATTACGTTGGCATGAATATGCATAGTAGAGATGAGAGGAAAGCTTGTGTGATGTTGTTCGGATATGGGAGGAAGCAAGTGAAATTCTTGAGAAGACTGAACATGAAGACAAGTGATTGTGGTAGATGATGAGGTGATAGGAATAGAAAAAGGGATGACAATATCAACACAAGGAAAATTATGAGGCATGGAGACTACTGATTGGGTTGTTTGATGATTGTGGGGGGATGGAGGAAGATGGTTGACTAGGATCAAACTCATGTTGGGCCCTAACGAGCTCACTCATGGCTCTATAAAATAAAACGAAAAGTTGGGAGGTAAGCACTTGGGTGGAATCCATATTAGAATGATAAGTATAATGTTTTTGCAAGGGAGGTCCATTAATGGGAATATTGGTGGTTTTGCAAAGGAGGTAGTCATGGAGGGAAATCGGATTTGCATCGAGAAGTTCCTGAAACTTTTTAGAACCTCGAGGGATGAGAGGAGGTATAGAAAAATTGATAGAGGTGGCCTAAGGAGGCGTGATTGGTATAGATGGGATAGAATGGTGGAGAAGGAAAGGATTGATCTCGACATTAGATTTTGATTGGTTCAATTGATTTTCCTGAAGAAGTGGAATGGTAATAATGTGTTGAGTAGTTGTGGTAGGAGTGACCAAAGGGGTGCAGGTAAGAATGGAAAGTGCGGAAGTTTGTTGGATGGTAGTAGTAATGGGGATTGAGATAATGTTAGATGTCATGTTTTGTTCCATTTTCTTGGCTTGAGATCTTATAGTAAATGACATGAAACAAAATAAAACTCTGCTAATGTTTGATTAAAGATAGCAAGTCACACATAAAATTTTTATTTATCTCAATTATTTTAAGATGTGAAAAGAAAAATAAAAAAAGCTTGAAGGGTACATAGGAAAAGAAAAATTATGGATGGTTTCAGGTGATTTTGGTTGTGGATTACTTGATATACTCGAAGGTACGTGAGGCCTAAATTTGTATAGAGTTTATAACGCGACCAGAACACCACGATGGATTTCCTATTGGGTGATGAAATGCCAATAGTTCCACCTGGTAAGGAGCGTTTGGATGTGTAAGTTGGTTCATGTGTTTGGTTGTGTGTGATGAAGTGAATTCAACATGTTAAACCACCTAGTTAAACTAGATTTCCAAGAAATAATGATAAGGGTTCTTTTTAGATCAAAAAAAAATACGGAGATTTGATAAGGACAAAAAACAAGAGATGCAATGCAATAAAGAAAAAGATGGGGAAAAAAAACAAGGAATACTTGGTATACACTTTTCCTTTTTATTTGATCTTCAAAGTAAATAAGTGAACAAAAGAAAATCCAAGAAATCCATGATGTAACACAAAAAAGCAAGCAAGCATGATCCAATACACATTCCTTCCTTGCAAGGTTAATAGAAATGGAAGAAAAAAGATGAAAATGAAAACAAATAACAAGACTCACCTGGAAAGGGTGGGTCCCACTGGGCGTGCCAGAATATTGACCATTTTTCTTTGTTCGAGTTCAAATTAGTGAACCAGTAATAAAGGAAAAAATTAACTCCAAATATGAAGGGTTTATGGTACCTTGGGATGATATGGATGGATATGGGCACAATATGAACTCCTCTTCGCCATGGGCTAAGTGACCTACACAACAAAGAAGACCAAGAAGAAAAATGGATTAGTATATATATATATATATATATATATATATATATATATATATATATATATATATATATCGAGGGTTTCCCAAAAAATTTGGTCTTGAGAAGTATGAGATTCCTAGGATGAATGTCAACCATGTTGTTTGATAAAGATAAATAAAATAAAGATTTGATAAATTGGATGTAGTGTCTATGTAGAATTTGAAGTAAAATAGATGTTGAAAGCTGGATCTAAGATGATAAAAATAAATTTGATCTAAATAAAAATAAATAAATCAAACCTGGAGTCGATGGAAACCTGATATTGCATAGGGCCATTCGATAGCGACTGGGGCTGAATGAGAAGAAAATACAGAAAACAGGCTTGCAAGTCTTCCTGTAGCTAGATCTAAGGCTGATCTGGATCTAATAGTTCATTGTGATGATCAACAAGAACTTAGAAAATATTTGAACCAAGGAGAAACATAAAGGATGCATGAAAATTAGGAAAAAAAGTGGTAAATGATATGAAAATAGACTGAGTTAATGATGACTAGGATGGAGCAGTGGCGACCAGGGGCTGACAAAATGGATTTGGGGTGGTGGATGAGACATAAGGACTAGATCTTAAAGCTGGATGACTAGGATCAAATAGGTGATGAGGTAGGTGATAGGAAAACATAAATAGAAAGATCAGTTGACAACGAACAGGTTGGAGTGACGATGAATGGGGCTGATTTGGACTTGGACGAATAAAATGGAAAAAATGATAGTCTACAAATAAAATGGAGGTGACTGGATGTAATAACAAGGCACTGGGATGACCATGGAACCGATAAACACAATGAAGATGGATGCAACAAGATGATGATAATGGAACTAAGCATGTAATTACAAGAGGACTCCAAAGCCCCCAAAATGAACACAAGATCTCCAAGATGGCTTCCAAATGACTTGACAACTGCAAAAAGAGGTCATAAGATGAAGGTAAGATCGTAAGAGCTCAAAAAATCTTGAAATTGCATCCTTGAATAAGGAGGGTTGAGGGTAGATTTATAGGGTCGACGACAACCTAGATGGGTCATTGTTAACTACGAGGACCTATCCATTTGGATGGTGGGAATATGATGAGCTCGAGACAAGGAGCCCATAGGGAGTAGGATTAGGGTTTAGATGGATAGGGAAGAGCTAGGGTTGCATAGGGAAGATAAATCAGTAGGTGGATGATTGAAATGAGTAAGTAAAGGCCATGGGTGGCTAAAAATATTAAATGATGGCCTAGAAATAGTAAAATTAAGGATTTAGGGTGGATAAACAAATTAAACGAGGATTAGGGATGATTAAGGGTGATTAGGAATGATTTAGGGAGAATAAAATAATGAGATGAGGATTGGAGCTAATTAAGAATAATTAACATAAATGGGATGAAATAATAGGATGGATAATATAAGACCAAAGGCGGGAAAATGGTGATTAATGGAATAAATTGAATTTAGGAGGGAAGATAAAATTTGAATGGATAGCCATGATGAAAGAGAGCGAACGCGGGGTGGAAGGGGTAACGATACTAAATTTTGGTGTTTATAAATAGAAATGTATCATATATAAGATGATTTTGGGAAGATAGATCCTCATATGAATACTACTATTAATTATCTTCAGTTAATACATAAAAAAGAGTTTAAACAATCCAACTTCTAGACTAAATAAAATAATGATTGTTTACATTAATAATTGGGAACTACTGCTTAAAACCAATATAATAGAATGTTTGGAATACATTAACAAGTTAGGAATTTATATCCTTAAGTGGTTGTTTGACAATAATGTTGTTATTATATATTGTTAGAAATAATTAAAGGAAATTCCCATCTCGAAGAGTCTAATTAAGGGCCAACATGAGAACAAAATAAGTTTTAATACTTTCCATGCAAGTTGGGAAGTCTCAAGGATATCCTTTATTAGTTTGATTAAAAGAAGAAACCTTAATATATGTGTAAACATGTTATAAAATTGCATATTATGTTATTATAATGATCATGATTTGGAAGATGATACTCCCCTCTATGCTAATAATATGTGTTTTAAAAGAGATAAATAAGCAAGACCTTGGGTTTTCTTATGAACAAATTGTAGGGTGGAGTTTTTAATAACGTAAGCCCAAGGATTTAGTCTTCTTGTGTACTCATTAAAACCTTCTTATTAGATATATGAATGGTATCATCTATACATGAATTTTTCAAGTTTGAGAAGTTATTTGAATATAATGAGAAATGTTGTTACTATATCAAAGACTATATGAATATGGTGTTATGAGTGAAGAAAAAACTCTTAATGGTTAAAGAAAGTGTAACTTAAATAGTAGTGTTCTTGTCTATGAAGAAGTTGAATGAAACTTCTTCTATTTATAAGATGTATTGGGTAAGAAGAAGTTTCCTAACTCATTGGTATGGTGAAAACTCTTACTTATATCTTAGGAGTTGTAGTTTGGTCATGAACCTAGTAAAAGGAACTAACAAATATGATTATACTTATAGCATTGAGCCATGATCTAAACACAAACCATGCTGATTACAATGAGCATATTGAGGTTGTCAGTGAAATTTGGGCGGTGTTTTGAAGAGATTCGTGTTTAATTATTTCAGAACATTATTATGATTGGTTATCTTCTTATATTTTCCAATCCTTATTGTAGGATGTTAACATTGTTTTCCCTTTAATATGGAATAAGTAACATTGATATTTATAGATATTGGACTATGTTGTCTGTTTTGTTATAACCTTTGTTAAGGTCCTAAAGCACGCACGCGCGTGCACGCACGCACACACACACAATATGAAATAAACTAGATGCATAACATGAAAATTAAACTAAAATACTTAAGAAATGATAAGAAAGGTGTGAAAAAAAAGATGAATGATTTATAATTATGAGAAATGATACATGATGAATGCTTCTAGTATGATTAGTACAATATATATACATTACGGGGATAATGAACTATGTTATGAGAACCTTTTTGCTGCTAATAAGAATTTGTCATGTGGTTAATGGAACTATTTTAAAAAATTAACCCAACAAACATTGCTGAGGGAACGTTGTGGAAAAATGCCTAGAGGTTTTGGGAATGTTTGAATAATGTTGTGTAATATTTTTTGTTACTACCAAATCAATAGGATCATAGTTATGAAACAATGTAAAGTGAGTGTATCTACATAGAATTTTTACGTGAACCTAATTTTGGAAAATAATTAATCCTAATGAATTGAGGAACGAGTAGTTAATGATTTAATTACATCAATCCTATAATAGAGGCATGAGGCAAAGATAATTGCAAGTAAGGAAAGGGTAATGTTGAACTTCTCTTCAGGTAGGAAAAAAATTAGTAGTATTTCCCATGAATTGGAAGAGGGGTCACTTATCTATAGTCTAAGTTTTTTTATCAAGAGATGTTTGTGCCCTAAAACAACTTAATCCCAATCCCCAAATTCATAAAAACAGGTGAGAGGTGTTCTTAGTGAAAACAGGTTGAATGCTAAGGATAATTTCCAACTTTATTAGTCATTTTACAAACATGTTTAATTATGACATCGATGATCCAAATTTCTTGATCATGAGTGTATTACTATATAACTCTATTAGGTCTAACTAGTCTTTGAAACACTCGTTTTACATAAAACATCAAGTGTTATCTAAACAATAACTTATACAATTATGGAACAAGTTTTTACGTTCTTTTAAAAGAATCAATTTCATTTTCTCAATCTCAAGGAAACTACAAGAGAAGGACCATATAATAGTCGAAACATATGGCCAAAAAATTAAGGTAAAATTATTGGAAGGCTTATAATACGAGCAAGGAGAATTTCCAAAAACCTATGGTAAAATAATTAAACATATAGAATACAATCAAGGGGAATTACAATGCAAATTTCTAATACTTCATGTATTCTTTTATTTTACCAAATAGTCCAAGGGTGCACTGACACATCACTCAGCTAGAACTGAGCACCCCACCCAAAGCACGCAAGGGTACCAAGTCCCTCTTTATTGAAGCTTTATCAAAGAGTTATCATGATGAGAACATACATAGATACATTCCAGATCCATAATAACAATGTAGTGATAAACCATAAGCAGATCTAGATCTTAACCATTATGCAAGGAATGAACTTATACAAGAATCAATATTAAGTTTACCATACAAGAACCAATCACAAATATGTCAACAAACAATATCCAGCCACAAATATCCATTGTATTAATTACTATAAAACATAGAAGTTGAATACATACATAGTAACGTCACCATGAGTCATGCACGCTCATAAACCAACAACATAACTGTAGAAAAACATGGATGATGTCTAAACCATGCAAATCAACACACACACACACACACAGACACACACACACACACACACACACACAAGTAGTGGGGAATTTCCCTTCACTACTCATGCACCCTCAAAATAGGCTACATGCTAAGAATAACCATGACGACCTTACATGACAAACAAAAAAGCATGCAAGCTCGCTAATAATATCAACTGAAGATATTAATTCTATTAATAGATCAAAATTATACATGTTGCTTACTCTTCCACTTTCCCAAAATAACCTTTCTTCATCCTCAAGTCTTCATGTTGGTGCGTGCCCCGCACTCAAAATCTATCTTTATCCTTACCATGCAAAGTGGCTAAGTCCAAAGTCATACTTTTCCAAGCACACCCTTTTCCATTATACTTCCACACGATCCTCTACACCCTAAGTTCTGTGCACCCAATCCTTATGCACCTTTAATACTTAGGATGTAAGTTCATCAGCCCAAAATTACCCCACACTTGCTTCATTACCACCCCTGACAATGGGTAATCATGATTTATCTTCTATGAATAAAGAATAAGGAAGGGATGAATAACTATTTAGAAAGAAGAAAATAATACTTGGACACTCTATCCATCTACAGGTAGGATTAACTCTGGATATTCAACCTTGATCTCTTCCTCAAGCTAGTTCCAATCACTCAGTACCTTATTAATTTTGTCTAGGATGTTTGCAAGTACTCCATCCATCTCATCCAAAGTCATGTTCTCACCTTCATTCTACAGTATCCTAAGGATGTTTTCCAGACTCAAGATCATCCCGTCCATTACATCCATTCTCTGCGCTATGAGTTTTCCTATCTCTTTGATTCACTCCTTATGAGGCTCCCGGGCTGCTGCAAGCGCATTGCGCTTCTCTGCTACCAAGGTCATCCTCTCCTCATGCCCAAGTGTATCATTCTTTACTACACTAAGGACCTCATTCTCCTCTACCAAAGTCTATGTCTTGATGATATTCTCAAGATATGCACACATGTTCAGTACTAAGTATTCCTTTTTCAATTCACCCTTCAATGTCTATAGTATAAACTCATACCCACTTATCTTACATGCAATAGTGGCCTTTGATTTATCTACTTATGCTACAACATCCTTCGGTTTTAGAATTTGAATTAGTCCATCATCTAACACCATGTGGACCAATGTACACAAGTAATGCCTTGCAGATGGAAATATCGCTGCCACCTTCTCTTCCATATGCGGCCTTGCCTTCAAAATTTCATCACCTATTTGTTCTGCCATACTCAGTACCGCACGTGCGTCGTCTCAGCTATCTTCACATGAATGGTTACTACTTTATCAATGTTTTTACATGTAACTTCTACATATACCTTTGTCAATGCATTACTCACCTACTCATCTGATATGTGAGTCATTTTAACTGTCACAAGGTATGAATGTGGCACTTTTTAAATTCTCCATGAGACACACAATTTTTTACACATGTCAAAATCAAGCTCATCCATATGAGTCTACATACTCCATGATAGTTGCCATCGTGTGTGAATGGTTGCCATCTCTAAATCCATTAGTTCCCAACCATAAAGGTCCTTGGGTTCGAAGGTGCTTTGGAACCTAGTGCATATGATTTTGGTTAGGTCATTGACATACCCAACTATAGGAGTTTCATAGACTCCTTCATCCTTCTCCTTTCTTGAGTGCTTACCTTTGGGGATGTGTATGCCCGTATTAAGAACTGGTCCTTCCCTTATCTTCACTCTTCTCTGCATCAAAAATGTTATCACCTGATTCATGTTCCCCTAATCCTCCTACATCATCTCTCAATTCTTCATCTTGAGGCTCCTCAACATCCTCAATGTTAACCGAGGTCTTTGGCACATTGTCATATGATTTATTTCCCTCATTATCGTGAGTAGGGATGTACCTGCACCTTTTCTTCTTTTCCAGATATTCCTTGATAAGAGAAGTGCTAGGAAACCTCCTTGGGGGCTGTGATAGCCCCCACACTCTGAGTCCTTGTTCTCCTTAACACTCTCCTATATTGTTGGTTACCAACGCCCTCTCTCAACTATATCTCTACTGTGCCTATATCAATAAAAATGTTACTCAACGACCATCCATCAATAATTACATTCAAAGTGATCTCTTTGTCATAATCAAGACCGTGAGGAGGTAAGTTAGCATGTAAAATTTATCTCTCATGCTCAAACTCCAGCGGGTGTCATCTCCCCCCCTTAACCATTCCCCCAATAAAGGAATTATGTTTTCTTGTCACAATATCTTACAAACCTCCTTCAAATCATCAACATCCTTTTGAGGAATCTCAACTTCTTTTTCTTGCTCCAACTTCCGCGACCACTCATTTAAGCATTGCATCTCACCCTATAAGTTTCTAATAACTTCCATGGTATCTTGATAAACTTCCTTCTAATAAGTAGGGTCTGGATACTTTACATGTAATATCTCCTCTTTTGTAATAATAGGCTTATGCTTTGGAACTTCCATGGCACGTGCAACCTCAACACGTGTAGTGACCAACACTAGCAACATCTCAGGATTAGGCACTAATTTTTTTCATCCACTGATCTTCCATAGCACGTTGTACTCTAACCATTCCCACACCCTTTTCCTGCTTGTGTTTCTTCCTCATGTGTTCATAAAAATCTGAGCATTCTTCATAATTGTGATTCTTTTTGTAAAAGGATCAAATAATATCCTGAGGGCATTCATGCTTATAATGATCAAGGGATCCACATGTATAACATGTTCCACGAGGGAACTCACTTATCCCACCATCGTAACCTCAACATCTAAATCCTCCATGGTAGCCTCTTCCTCTACCTCTACCACCATCAGAGCTCCCTTCATTGTAACTATGATAATGATGCTCAACTTGCTCTTTGGAATTATTTGCAACATTGGTCTGACGTTACACCAGTATTAATGGAATCATGAATTTGATTAGTCAACTTTCCATTCTCTATATCATGAGTGTTAGACTTGTAAATATTACACTAACAAGACACATTCTTCCTTATAATGCATTACAATAGTGGGAACCTATTTGAATCATGATCCAAGTGACAGATATCATAATCTAGCAATATAGCGTGTAGTGATTTATGAGGGAAAATATCCTTAGTATGTCCTACTTCGTAATCTATACACCAAATACCACTACGCGTCTCATGAGATGAGTTAGCTAACAAATTTTCTAATTGTTTTGCTATAGCTACAATCTAAGCCTCTAAAAATGGGCTAACACTAGTGTCTATGCTCCCAACTGCCTCGGTGCATAGAGCTTCCTCAAGTGCCTTAAGTGGATCTATATAAGTCTTATGTGAGAGTGCCCTTCTAAAAGGTGTAATCAAACCTCCAAAGAACCATTGAGAATGCTGACTTGGGTGAATTCCATAAGATAACTTTGATAATAAAGTTTTAAAGTGGGCATCTTACTCCCTAACACTTTCAGCCATGCCCTGCTTGATGTCCTTCAACATGCTGATGCTCTTCTACTCAAACTCAGGTATATGAAAATCTTCTAAGAAAGTATCACGCAACGTGGTATAGTCCACACAAGTCTAGTTTAGATCATATTTCTTGTATTAACTATGTGTGTGTCCTTGTAATGTGGTAGTAAATTGATTGGCCTTACACTTGGGATCCGTGATCCATTTTACGTGACATAGTATCTCACACATGTGCACGTGCTCCGCTACATCTTTAATTCCTCGGTATTTTGGGAGGCAGAGAGACATCTCAAAATATAATTGTTGGGGTTAGTACTGATCATGCCCACTAGATCCAGAACCACCAGACCCACTAGATCCTGAGCCATCTAATCCTCCTGACCCCCCTCCTATAGTAGGAAATGGACCAGAGGATACACTACCTTGTGTCCCCAATAGTTGTGTTAAACTTAACAACTATGGTATACCAAGTTTTACTACTTACAGATGTAATACCAACGTTCTGCACGCCCACGTTATGTGCTGATGACGCACCAGAAAATATACCTCCAACTGGACCTCTAAATAATAAAGATGATGATTGCACCACCACAAATGAATAATTTATCTAATTAAATCCTAAACTTGATGAAAAATTATCTCTATTTGTCGATACTCACTGCCCACACTAGCTTGCTTACTAATGACTGTCGTAGAAACTGGAAAACCAAGCGTAAGGGCTAGGTCACCAGGAGGGATTGAATACATGCCTGTGGTGCTCGTAGTTTCCACTAGCGCACTCTCATCTGAGGTCGAAGAGGGTTCTCTACCATGCTTACCAAAATGGGGGAGTTCTAGATGCTATGGCTCCATTACCTCTATGTGAGCTCTAAATACTTCACTCACCATCTCTCTCCATAATGCCATTCATTCCGCAACTTCACACTGCTTCTCCAAATCCCTCTCATATGCCTCTTTAAACTTAAGTTGCCTTTCTTCTCTCTACCTTTATGCGGCTAGGTTCTCCATCTTTCACCACACATACTCCTTCCCTCACATGTGGTGGGGTTTAGCTAGCCATAGGACGTTGTTCCAAATCCAGGGTCATGATCAATATCTTAATTGCTAAAGGGATAATGCGCAAGTAAGATCCTCTGGGTTCACGCATGAACTAAAATTCAACAACCTGCAGATATGAATAATTAGAAACTACATACTTTAAAATGTAACTATTCAAAACACCACTTCACCAATGATATACAACGCGTGTCTAAGTCAGATCAACATCATACAGAGCCTGGAATTATTTCTGTGTCCAAAAACATGTGCTATAATTACAATTTCTCTTTGATGTGTATGCTACTAGACACTCGTATAACTCTATAGGAAAACAAAAAAGAACATCTCATAGAGCTCATGATATAGATTCTATTCAACCCACGTGCATGCATCAAATTCAGGTCCAATGTTAAATATGTGAGCATACTCTTTCTCTAAATTCTACAACCAATCCTCAATGCTGGCCAAAGTCAACTGATACATCTTCATCATGCAACATCCTAGAAAATAAATTGAAAATAGGTCTTGGAAATGGAACCAAAATGTAGTCTTTTATTTTACCAAACAGCCCAAGGCGCACTGACACGTCACTTAGCCAAAACTAAGTGCTCACCCGAAGCACGTAAGGGTACCAGGTTCCTCTTTTATGGAAGCTTTGTCAAAGAGTTAACATGATGAACATAAACATAGATACATTCCATATCCATAATAACAATGCAATGATAACTATGAGAAGATCTAGATCTTAACCATATGCAAGAATAACTTATATAAGAATCAAGATTAGGTTTACCATATAAGAACCAGTCACAGATATGTCAACAAATAATATCCAGCCATAAATATCCATTGCATTAATTACTGTAAAAAAAAGAAGCCAAATAAATACATAATAATGTCACCATGATTCATGCATGCTCATAAACCAATAACAAAACTCTAGAAAAACATGGATGATGTCTAAACCGTGCAAATCAATACATATATATAGGTAGTGGGGAATTTCCCTTCACTACTCATTCACCCTCAAAATAGGCTACATGCTAAGAATAGCCATGCACCCTTACATTAAAAATACAAAAGCATACGAGCTTGCTAATAATAGATCATCTAATAATATCAATTGTAGATCTTAATCCTACTAATAGATCAAAACTATGCATGTCACTTGCTCTTAAAATTTCCCAAAATAGCCTTGCTTCATCCTCAAGTATTCATGCTGGTGCATGCCTCGTACTCAACATATATCTTTAGCCTTACCATGCAAATCGACTAAGTCCTAAAGTCTTACATTCCCGGGTGCACCCTTTTCCATTATACTTCCATGTGCTCCTCCACGCCCTAAGTCCGCACAACCAATTCTTATGCACCTTCAATAATTAGGCTATAATTCATTAGCCCAACACTTAAATATAATTTGAACACATCTATTCAAGATTTAAACAATATAAATACTAATAACACCCTAAAACAAGGCTACTCTTATAAACATTATTCATACTTTTAAGGTTCATATAATCAACCATTCACGTTCTTCCTTTCACAATGAAAAAACGGGTTATGATTATATTTAAAGATTAGATCTCTTAGTGCATTATTTTATTTGAATTCTTTAGTCTTAGCAAACTACGATATTACGGGTCAACTTAAATGTTGAAATGGACTTCACCTTGCCAAATAAGAAAATGTATCAAAGTGTTAGATAACCAGAGACGCAAGAGACAATACAATATTGCTTCACATTTTTTTTGTAATTATTGAAGTATTTATAGTTTAGAGGGAGAGAAACAATTTTTGCTGCTTTCTTGCAGTGATTCGTAATCATTTTTTGTTTTGATGGGGTGAGCTGCTCTTGGGCTACTTTGGGTTTCATTTTCCCATTTGGATTTTGCATCCATTTTAGTTCTGGTTTTCATTCCTATTTTGGCTTCTAGAGCCCTCTTTTTTTCTCAAGGGTATAGTCCCTTTCAAAAGACTATTTGCCAATAAAGCATTAAAAAAAACTGCCAACATGTCCACTCAATAGTATTCATGGGGAAACAAACTATAACTTACAATTAGCATCATTCACCCAAAAACTAGTAGATTGATATCCAATCACAATAACTATTGAGGTAACTGGTTTTGACAATAGATTACCATGTGACTGTGAAGGATAACTAAATATGCTAGGATTTAAGATGGATCTAAAATGATTCCAAAACTAATAAAATCCTAATGAAAAATCCATCAAGTCTAATCAAAATTCCTAATGAAGGTTGAGTCATGGAGTCAAAATTTAGTTTTAAACAACTTAAGGAAATTATAATTTATCGGTTGATAAAATTCCTACAAAATGACCTCCAAAATAAATTGTGGAGCAAGAGAAAACCAAAACTGACACTTTTGTAGCATTATACTATCTAGGTAAATAGTAAGGAGGTTAGAATATTTTTTCCGAGGTGTAATCATTTTAGCACTACCATTATAGAGGGCATTCACAAGGCTAGAAGAGTACATTTTGCAAACAACATGCAAAGTGGTTTAGAAACCTACCCCAAAGAAATGCCTTTCGATGGGATAAAATTTCTAATTGATAATAAATAAGTTTAAATATAAAGAGAAGGATTTTAATACATTAGGTTGTAGAAATAACAACCATGTTTATTTATTACACATTGATTTCAAACTGGTTTTTCTAGGTCAAAGAAGTTTTTTAGTGTAGAAAAAGGGAATTTTAGTTTGATTCTAGGTAACATTCTAGGGATATAACACAAGTATGAGGTCAAAGTATCACCAATATAACTTAAACAATATTCAAATATTTTCAAATCAGTCCAAAGGTCTACCAAAGGTAAAGTTTCTATAGTCATTTTTACTCCTATCACAAAAGAAAGGAACCCCATGCAAGCTGGCCTATCACCCAGCGAAAGCTATGGTGCTCACCCGAGGCACGCGCGGGTACCGAGTCTCTTTTTTATGTGATTTTAGTGGGAAACATCATCTATGACTTGTGTAAGAGATTCCAGAAGGGAAGTTAGGACATACAAGAACCATAGGGCTCAGAATGGCCTCTAGATCCTTGCAGTCATTTCAGACCAAGTACTTAATAGAATCCATAACATGTATTATGATAGAAAGAAACATACAAGCATCCATACTTAGCATGAAAGGAAAGAGAACTCATAAGAGATAAGTATGCATCAAAATCATTGATATTCATGTATATATTATAACATGGCAACCTTATTACATCCATGGAACCATTACAGAGGGTCACAGAGAAGCAGACTGTAGTCATGCATTACACTGGACTTATGTAACTAAGCTACAAAAAAGAAAATTTACAACCCCAAGCCTAATGCATCCTCTCCCGAATAAAATTATCCACTTGACAGAGTCCTCATAGTAATTTCTGTAGAACTCCACCCACTCTCTATGTATATCTTTTTGTCTCTGCAGGCGCTTGTATTTATAGCTTTCCTGGACTGCCAACTCACCCTCCAACGCCCTCAAATCTGGTGCCAAGTGTCCGAATGTGGTCCTCCATGCGAGCATGCTTCTCCAGGCTTGAGCTTTCCACTTTATCCCATGATGTTCTTCTAGAAGATTCTATTACATGCATGCTCCTTCCTGGGCCAACTTGTTTCCAGGCTGGCATCTTATCCACGCGTAATCAGGTCATGCTTTTCACGTGTTCTGCTTTGGATGTCCAAATTGACTAAGTCACGAACCCTCAGTTTTGTCTTCGTGTGTCGCGTGCCATGGGATTCCTTAAACCCTTCTCTTCCACACTTTTTCCTTGCGCACCATTCCATAACTAGGACCTTATGTGCCTACGTGCCTTCATACTTGGTCAATATTCTAGGGGTCCAACATCACCCCACACTATGCCTATTCTCCATGTTTGCAGAAACACTCCAATTAACCAAGATGTATGTTGCCTTAAGGAACCAATGTGTAGTCTTACATTTTGTAAAAGAATAAAGGAATGAAAGAATTTGGGAAGAAGGAAGAATGGGGGGGCATCAACTCAACAAGCTAGGAAAATCCTTCTGTAAGTCTGCCTCCAGCTTGTTCCATACGTCGACCTCGCTTTGTGCCTTCTGATAGAGGTCACCGATTATTAGATGCTCACCTTGTCAAAACTTAGGCCAATTCCTTGGGTGCTCAAAGTGTCAATGATCTTCTCCATCTCCTTGCCCAGGTCTTCGAGTGTGTCCATCCTCTTGGTAATTTGAGGGTATAGTTCTTTCAGCCAGGCCTTGATTGAACCTCTTAATGTTTCAATTGCCTCAGTTTTTCTTTCTACTTTGGCAAGAACCTTGTCCCTCTCTACCCTATTTCCTTTATTCTTCTCTTGGAAATCCTTTAGCTACACTTTGAGTGTGGTGACCCAAAGTGCTTGCTACCTTATCCCTGTCTACACAAGTATCATATGCGGCCTCAGCAGATTGGGTAGTGATTTTAACCTCTGCGAGCACCTTGCTATACTTAGCAATGAGCGCTACCAACCTCAACCTATCCTCTTCCTTTAAGCGCGTGGACCACTTCCTCTACAGACTCTAGGGCCAAGGGTCATCTCTCCATGGTGAGGACATGTGTTAGATCTTCTAAGCATTATAGAATAGATGCATACTTCTGCGCGGGTGGCACTAGGTTTGGGTGCTTTAAAATGATGGCTACTCTTGATAGACTCCACCTTCTTGTATACTTCCTGCACCTTTGTCTTCTCATCCTTTAGCTCACGCCTCAGCTATGCACTGATTAGTTCTTCTTACTTTAAGTTCTTGGCCTTCTCAGCCAGCGCCTTTTCTTTCTTCCCTAGCTTTCCCTCTAGTGCTCTTATACTGTCATTGCATGCAAAGAGCCTAGCCTCTGTCTTGACTATGACCTTATTGAGCACATTACAAACCTACTCATCCAAGAGTTCCTTAGAATTTACCAAGGGATTGGCTCCCTTAGACTCTGGTACTGTTATGATTGCTCCTTGGTAAACTTCAAAGTCTAGCTCATCAATGTGGGATTCAAATGCCCAAGAGAGCATCTTCTTCATTCTGGGGTATACGCCCTCCTTTTCAAATGACCCCATGGCTAAAATCCTTTCTGTGGGTACAGTGCTCTAGAACCGACATGCTTAGCACCTTCTTTGTGTCATCAACATAGCCCATCACTTGTCTTTGCTCTATACCAAGGGTCCTCCTACCCGAGTGCGTGCCTTTGGGAAAACTTACCATTAGAGTGGGACCTCCTCCCACGCTGTCATGCTCCTTTTTCAATGTTTTCCTCTTTTCCTTCCTCCAGCACTATGTCACCGCTGCGCTCCAACTCTTGGTCTACTAAGGCCTTGAGCATTTTCTTTGCCTCTCTCTTCTGCTACCTTGGTGATCTGCTCCTTTGTGAAGCTTATGGCTTCCCACTGTTTCTGCACCAACCTCCTCACTCTTTCCCATGTCTTGGGCACCTTCCTCATCCTAGGTGTACTTGTGCCACATGAATACAAACTCTTGTTTCTCTTCTTCTGCTCTCTTCTCTTGAGTCGTACACGCTGAAAACATGTGGCTCCTGATCCCTCTCAGGCTCATCCTTCTCGCCATGTCATCTTCTTCACTCTCGTCCTCTCTTCCACCCATGTACTTCTCCAAGCTGTCGGTATCCTCTGGGTTAGCTTCCTCTTCCATCCTCTACTTTTTCCTAAGAGGTGATTATTTGATAGGGGACTCGACCCTCTCTCCTTTCTCTGGTAGACTTCTCCTTGGTGAGGGGTTGTTTAGGTACCTCTTCCTTCCTAGTGTCTTTTCCTTTACTGAGTGATTTATTTCTCCATGCGTAAGTACTGGGCTTTGGCTCATTAATCGCATACTCATTGTCTGAGTAGTCTACATCACTTGGTGCTTCTTCACCTCTTCCCCTCTATCTCGGGCATGCGGGCCTCTTCCTACCCATGGGATCTTCAGGTATGGAGACATCGTTCTCCAGGTACGCACTATTCTAAAACTTGGGCCTTATACAAAGGTATATGCGTGTCGTGGATCCTCCTACAATGGGTAGCGTCATTGGCCTTGTCATCTAGACCTCATGTGACACGTACCTTTTCACGTACGCGCACTTGCCACTGGGGTAGTTCAACCTTTTTCACATCTCTCTGTGCTCCCAATCCAAACTACCTAGTTCCAGCTTTATCTTCTTGAATTCCTTGAATCTATTTACTCCTGCTTGGTAGTATTGAGTTGTGAAAGTGAAGGGAAGCTTACACCAATGGGCTATATGAGCCTAAAAGGAATGATAACTAGATTGTACCAAGCTAAGAACATAGATGCTAATCAAACACCACGATAAATAAGATGAAAGCAATTCACCAGAATAACTTTATATAAAACCTTTGCAAACAAATGAGAAATGATATCATATATTATTATGGAACTCAATGCAATACATTGAGAATGTGCCTTGCTTAAATAGGCAAGGAATAACAATCTAAAAACCAGTCAAGGTCGTAGATCAAGCCATAAATCAAGGAAATAACTAGTCATCAAAGAACTAGTTAAGACCACAGATTTAGGAGAGAACTAGACATCAAGGATCTAGTTGATACCATAGATCAAGGAAAGAACTATACCTAACAACTAGATAATATCTTCTAATATCTAAATAAGATAAAAGAAATATCCACACACATAAGTGGGTGAGGATAAATACAATAAAGGTAAATAAAATACCTAGGTGAACATGAGCTAAGGTAAATACCTACTCTAACACCCCCCATCAAGTGAAGCTAGGGGCCAAAATAGAAGTGGCATGTCCACAGTATGAGTCCTAGATAACTAGGCCTAATGAGGTACTATCATGTACAATAGCTGGGAAAAAGAGACATTGCAAGGTACCCAAAACCAGTAACAACAAAGTAAAGAGAGTAAAAACCTACCCCAAGGTATCCCAAGAAGCTCGGCTCAAAAAAATGGATACAATGCTGAAGAAGTTTGGTGTGCACAGTGGTCTAAATCCACTACTCGATCACAAAACTAAAAACAACTGACATTGGGCTCCACCAGAATAGATCCATACAAGGAGATTGTCAACGGAGTGATGTCAAAAGTGCAAAAAGAACACCAAACACAATTCGATCAACTACTTGCAAATAGGTGTGCCGAACAATAACCAAAGCAACAAGGCAAGGACACTAACTCAGAGTGTCACAATCCGAGAAAAGCCAAGGTAACAAGACAAGGTACATGAAACCCAAAGAAGTAGGATCAACACCATACCCTCCCATACTACTGAATGGGTGAAGTGATGCTATAAATTCTATATGAGTTGTCAAAACAACTACTTGAATAATGAAAAAATAACACTGGGATCCACTAGAATAGATCCCCCACAAGAGATACTGTAAACATGTCAAAAGTGTCCAAAATACATATACAAAATGTCTCAACAAACAAGAGAGATACACTACACCTGCTAAAGAAAAATGCTCAAAACAAGAAGCATCACAATGTAGAAGGTATAGAAAGTGGAGCTAAGAGGTCGAATGGTGGAGGAGCCATGCCTATAGAGTCCTCTCAATGAATTCCTATGTCACCACCATGAGTAATCAGATATCCACCCCAAATCAACACAGATGGATGAAGAAGATGCTTGCATATGAATTGGTGCAAAATACACAATGGGTGCATGCAAAAGAACATCAGAATGTGTGCCAGGTTGATCATGTCTGGCTACTAAAATATTAGGTTTCTCAATCCTAAGTGAAGGTGCATAACTCATGTGTTGCTCATGATCCTCAGAAAGAGTCGAGTGAACAAAAAAAAAGAGCTCTGTCAATGTGTGATCCCAATGAAGTATCTGCTTGAAACCAATGTCATGATGATAATTCCACTTAACATGTGGAATAGAGGAAACAATACCCTATGAATGTATGCCAATGACTCCGCTAGTGAGACCCATAGAATGGAGCATGGGAGAACTGAATGTAGTAGTATGCTTCTCAAAAAATCCATGCAACTGAGCATAACTTCCCTAGGATACACAACATGTGGTATTGTAATCTAAAATAAATTTGGAAGAGCATGTAGTAACAAGCTTCATAGGTGTATGAGCATCAAGACTCAGAACAATTATGCAGATCAATGTCATTGGGTTCAAGAGCAATATCTGCAAGTGGACTAGGAGCATGGTTGTCATTGTCCACAATATGATGGTGATGCTATAGGTTAGCAAGTTTGTTCTACAGGGAGTGTATTATTATATCCTTATCGTGAATGAGTGATTGTAGAAGAGAATTTCACTTCTTGAGTGATCTATTTTCTTCCACAAATTTTACAATATTCTCTTAAAGTCTAGACACTTTAGAGAAAAGCACATCATTCTCAGAATCCATGATAGGTACAAACTGCAACTCCCAAAAGTTTAGGACGTCGGGTTTAGTTGAAATTGTGTACCACAATTGATTACAACACTCCTCCATATTTAACACTTTATAATTATAGTGCAAGTCTCATAATAAATATTTACTAATGGAAAGAGCAATGAAAAAACAAGCACTTTTGCAAAAAGTGACACTCAAAACCGAGTTACCGATCAAAAATTACAAGCTTTTTAATATTTTGCTCTGTTATTTATTTTAGGTGACACTAAAACAAAATAAAATGTTGTTGCCTTCACCACAAAAATAAAATTAAAGGGGGCTGTAGTTAAGCACCTACTAGTACGAATGGCACAAGCTTTAAGTCCTCATATGACCATACCATATGACCAAGCTTATGGCGGTAAGGATAAAACTTAGAGACACAACTAGATAATATCTCCTAATGATCTAAATAAGATAAAAAAATATCCACACACATAAGTGGGTGAGGATAAATATAATAAAGGTAAATAAAATACCTAGGTGAACATGAGCTAAGGTAAATACCTACTCTAACAGACCCATCTACTAGCCTGAATCTGCATAGGAAGAAATGTTGGTATACTGCAAACTCAGATTCTCCTTCAGTGACTGCTGGCAGTTATTCGGGAATCCTCCACTCTACCCCAAATGTGTTCCTTAGGTGCATATACCACTTCTCCAGTAACACCTTGTGGGGTGCTGTCATTGTGTCACATGCATACTTCTCAAATCTCTTCATGGTCAAAGGATCCTCAGAAGGGTACTCCCATACAAATTTGTCTGATGCGTCAAGAACTCCAATCTCTAAAAACACGATGGTTAGTAAGACATTTCCAAAGAGGATTCTTTCCCCCTCCTTTGCGCAACTAACAATATCCTCCACGATGTATGTAGAAAAGTTGTATATGGTGCCATATCTACAATCTTCCTGCAGACATGTAACCAGGGTTTATTGACCTGGGTCCATCTCTCCTGGCCATTCAACTTTATTACCAGATGTGTGGCCATCTTCATCACTGGGTCCTTGATGTCTGAGATGTCATAGTACCTCGATCCCTTCTTGCAAGCATATTCGGTGATGGTTTCCTGAATTGCCTCCTTGTCACTTAGGTCATCTTCCAAGTTGTCTCCTTCACATATGAGGTCTGTGAACTGAGAGATGAGTTGAGGAGTAATGCGCATCTTGCACCCTGCAAAATGGAAGTAATCTTCATGTACTTGTGACATTAGCCATTGGTATAGGCATTCTGGTTTTCCAAAATAGGGCAACTCATAGAGTTGTAACAACCCTACCTTCTCCAATTTGACCTTAACATCATCATTGTAGATGGGCAAGCCCTCTGGTGTCCATTTACTTGTGGGGCACACTAACTCCAGTGCCATTTCCTTCTCGATCATGTTTCATTCGTTGGTTATAGTCACTTACAGGCACGTTCCTCAGGTGGGACTCCCACTCCTTACCCATCATTACCCCATATGGGTACTGCATCTCCGCATACCACTCTTCATTCATATTACTTACGTTAGGTTCTTGTCGCTTGGCCTTGCCCTTGCCCTTTCCTTTCTTGGGTGCCATTGTCAAGGTCCTCCTATCACTTCACTCCCTCCTTGTTACTCTATTCTTCCACTTCTTCCAGCCTCAGATCTCAAATCTATGATGAAAAACCTCTCGAACTTATGCCCTAGTTTGTCAAACCCTAACTGGGATAAATTTTCCACAAGACGGTGCCTCCTCACAACTTTTCTCACGCTTGTGTAACCCCTTCCTTCTGGTTTGCAAATCCAAACTGGCTGCTCATGCTTCAATCTCACAGATCTTTCTTCATACAATCAAATATGGAAACCCTAGTTTGTTATAGATGCAAAAATCACTTCTCTCTATTCACAAAGTGAAAATGAAAGTGCCTCGACCCTTTACTTATAACTTTTCTCTTTTTTAGCATTAAATGCTACTTCACCTACCACAGTAATTTTTTCATTTAATGCATATTTTTCAAACAAATCTTGTCTTCAGCACTTTCACTCATGCGCCCAATCTTCATGAAAAATCCTCCAACCTTCTAGCGCACGCAACCAATTCAACCTGACAGGAGACTCTTACGCGCATGTAACTAGCGCTGAAGGCACTTCTTCTGTCCTAATTTTTTCTCTCGCCTACCTCATGTTGCTTAAATGCACTTTCTCCTCCTCAGTACGTGGGATCTAAAAGTAGCTTTATCCTGGCACCAACCATCCTTCTTCCATTTTTTCTCTCCACACACCTCTTTCAACCGGTCCATTCAACAGGGCTTTTTAACATACACTTCCTTAGCACTCTAACCATGTGCTCCTTCACATTACTCCACCCCACACTTAAAACGATGCGCGGTCCTCTATGCACTCACAAATTCTCCAAAGTGGCAATAAGGTTAATAGCGATCAAGGCACAAAACAAAACAACAATGCGAAAAGGAAACACAAGAAAGGGAAAGCATAAAGGAAATTTCTAAACTAATTGGAAAAACTACCTTATTTACAAACAAAAAGAAGACTTATTTATAGTAGGGCTTCAGCCTACTCCCATTGAAGTGTCCAGGAAACTTCATCCCATCCAGCACTTATAACTGGCATGCGCCTCGAATCAAGGATGTACAAGATTGTGTAAGGACCCAACCAATGGACTTTTAACTTCCCTGGGGTGGCTCATAAACTTGGAATCATACAGTAAAACCATCTGCCTAACCTCAAACTTCTTGTTTCTAATGTGGCAATCATGCTAAGCCTTCTGCTTTACTTTTTCTGCTATTTGGCTCCACCTGACGAGTGATCATCTCTCATCCAACTTCATTAACTCATCAATCCTTTCTTCCAGTGCTTGTTCATTAGCTAACCCTCCTGTGCGTGCTATTCATAGAGAAGGCAACATAAATTCAACCGGTAAAACATACTTCTGTGCACTAAACACCAACTGAAATGGTGTGGCTTTGTTCAGCCTTTTATACGTTGTCCTGTAAGCCCACAATACTGCCGATACTTTGTCATCCCAATCTTGTCTTCCAACATCACAAATTTTGGTCAAGGTATGACTCAGTATTTTGTTGAACGCTTCCATGGTTCCATTCGCTTGTGGGTGATAGGGTGTAGTCTTGTGATGAGCCACCATGAACTCTGATAACAAGATCCTCATGGTCTCATTCAAGAAATGCATACCCCTATCGCTGGTCAAACTCAACTGGCATCCATACCTTGTGATAATGTTCTCCCACAAGAACCTTGCCGCTACTGTTACTGTGCAATCTTTAGTCAGATCTGCCTCTGCCCACCTTGTCAGATAATCCATGTAAGTGATGATATAATGTGACCCAGTCCTACGTGCCACTGGTGTAATAGGGCCTACAAAGTCTATTTCCCAATTTTCAAAAGGCTCCATGCTAGGGATAGGGTGACAAAGGCATTTCATCTCTCCTTCCTAGTTTGCCAATGCATTGACAATGGTCACACGCTTTACAATAGTCTTTACAATCCTTGTACAGGGTTTCCCACCACAAACCTGCCATTAATATCTTACGCATGGTGGCATCACCTGTATAATGCCCCCTGTACTTCCCTCATGTGTGCTTCCTCCATGATGGCTAGGCCCTCATGCTCTAATAAACACCTGTATAAAACTTCATCATGTCTAAACTTGTATAAGTCTCCATTGATTAACATGTAGGGCGCGATGCGTATGGCCAATTGATTTTTCTCCAATGTCTTCATTCCTCTTCCGACACCACACCTTCCTTTAAAAATACTACAATCTCTTCCAAATCTGAGGGCACACGCTGTAACCTAAATAGTTACGCGTCTGACATTGTTTCCTCAATACTCTGTGCATCCTCCCCTGAATCAATTCTTGATAGATGATCAGGCCCACAATTGCTTTTCCCAGGCTTCACTACAATGGTGAACTCAAATTCTTAAAACAACAACACCCAATGACATATGTGCCCTTGTAGAATAGGCTTGTTTACTAAATATTTTAATGCCATGTGGTCGGTGTAAAACACAAAGGGTATTGCCAACAGATACTGCCTAAACTTGAAAAATGTGTAGATCATCGAAAATGCCTCGTGCTCAGTTGTGGTATAGTTATGCTTTACTGGTGTTAGCTTCCTGCTTATAAAACACAGAGGATGATCAACAATCCCTTCACCTGGCTATGCAAGCATTTCTCCAATGGTGGTCCCTAAGGCATCTACATGGACATGAAAGGGGTTGTCCCAAGAGGGAAAACGTAATATAGGTGCAGTGAAAAGCCTATCTTTTAATGTATCAAACACCCTCTACTGTGCCTCTCCCCAATGGAAGGCACTTTTATGTCTAAGAAGCTCCTCTAAAGGCGCGGTGATCTTAGCATACCCTTTGATGAATTTCCTGTAATAGCCCGTATGCCCAAGGAATCCATGCACTGCGCTCTAACTAATAAGCTCCCATAACCCCATAATAACTACAACTTTAGTGGGATCTACCAGAAAGTCCTCCTTACATATGATATTCCCCAACAAATTCCCAAAGGGTGTAGAAAACACACACTTCTTAATGTTGAGGGATATCCTCAATTACCCACACCTCTCAAACATTAACCTTAAATTGTCATAATGGTCTTTAACCAGACCATACTCTGTCCAATCATCCAAATAGACCTAAAGAAACTTATGGATGAAGTCCTGGAATGCTTGCACCACTATGCGCGAGAAAATATCAAGTGCATTCTTCAACCCAAAGGGCATGACCATGTATGCAAAAATTCCCCACTCAGTGGTGAAAGTCATCTTCTCTTGGTCCTCCTTTGCAATCCAGACTTGGTGGCACCTTGAAAATCCATCCGTAAAGGAATAGATTTCACACCCAGTGACTCCTTCCAAAATTTCTTCAGTGAAGGGGGTCAGAAAGGGATCAATGACACAAACTAAGTTCAATTCCCTATAATCCACACAGATCCTAATCCACCCATCCTTCTTGATGTTGATTACCATCAGACTTATCCATTCCGACTCTTCCACTACCTCAATAATCCTAGAAGCTATCATTTTGTCTATCTCTTCCTTAACCTTCACATGAAAATTGGGATTCATTCGGTAGGACCTTTTTCTAACCAGGCGTGCACCTTCCTTCAGTTTTATCTTCATCTCCCCCAAGGAATGGTGAACACCTTTGAGCTCATGATACCCGCGCGGGAATGAATCCTCAAATTCACGTAGCAGAACGATGATCTTAGAAACTTCCTTCTCCGACCAGTAGTCTCCAATAATAGCTTCCTTAGGTTCTTCTCCTGAACCGATGTTAACCTTATTTTTCTTTAAGGGTTCATGATAGGCGCGCATGCGAGTATCTGCACTATCCACTACCTCACGTGTCCCTAAAGAATGGTTAACATCCAAGCTTTCTTATTCCTCTCCATCAATCACATACACCAACTTTCCTTTTTCTTTTTCCAAACACACGTGCTCAAGCTGTAACTCTTCTATTTCCTCTACTTCTTCTTCAAAGCACGCCTCCAATCCTAGTTCACCTAGTAATTCCAACAGCCTATCTTCCATCCTAGAACTATCTCCCATGGTAAGGTGCTTGATACCCTGTAAGGCCTTATCAACTGATGGTTTGGTACTCTGATACTCAAAGGTTTGAATAAGGTCATCCGCGATCTCTTGCCAATTCCTTGTCTGGCGGTGTGTCTTTGAATGAATATACCATGCACGTGCGCAACCCTGACAGTGTAGAAAACAACTTGTGCACCCAAAGGGATGGTGGAAAAGCTTCCACACCTTCTCTCTAGACCTGTTCACACTCCTGGATGTGGAAAGAGGCGGGACTCCTTCCCATAGTAGTCCTTGATGATGGTGGGTACATTACTCCTATAAAATCTGACAGAGATAGCAATTCTTACCTCGTGCCACTCTAAAAGTCTCTCTTGATGTGTAGCCCACCACCGAGCTGATGTGATGAGTAGGACATAACTTAACATCCCCCTTCATTCCTTCTCATCCTTCCACTAAGCTTTCACTTCCTGTAGAAATATCTCAGGGAAGGCTCCTCCTGAATACTTTGGTAGTTATTTTCCTCCAAGGTGCCAAACTAGTGTGCACCTTTGTTACCTTGGTCACCGACCCTCTCAACTATCATCCCATCAATTTATAAGTCCCATGTGCCCAATTGTCACACGCTAGACTAATGGTATCACTCACTGACTGAGCATCTTCAAACTAGATAACCCCGTTAGTAGGGTGTATTATCTCTGGGTCTCTGATTGAGGGCACATATATCCTATCCATGAACTTCTTCCCCCAATGGTTCAATATAGGGAGTTGACTTCCCATCAGCCAGGGGTATAACGACCTGTTCCTCCTTGTTCTTAAAGTTGATGTAACCTTTTTTGAACCAAAGGTACGCATTATTCTTGTAACACCAAGGGCACCCAAGTAGTGTTGGGAAATTGTCCACCTCAACAAGCACCGAGATTTCAAAATCCCCAGTAAACTTAGCTCCCTGGATAGTGATAGTTGCATCCTTTAAAACACTAATGGGACATTGCCTTATTTTTGTTTTCCATATACAGCACATTTGAAGATGGATGTAACGCAGGTCTTCCCATCTGATGCCATGCATCCAAAGTTATAACATTAACCTCCGCACCTATGTCAATGAGGATATTATTGAGGAGTCATCCATCTACAACTACATTCAACGTGATATCCTTGTCATAGTCAAGGCTATGAGGGGGAAGGTTTGCACGTGCAAGACCTACCTCTCAGGCTCTCCTCCGGTGCGTGGTACCTTCTCCCTCAACCATGATCCGAGCTAAGGGAATGATATTCTCTTGCCTTAGAATTTTACACACCTCCTTGACCTCATCCAGGTCATCCTTTGGCACCTCGACTTTCCTTCCTTATTCCTCCCTCCTGGATTTCTCCATTAGACACTCGATCTCACCTTGTAGACTCTGAATGACATCCATGGTGTCCTGATATATCTCCTTTTGATGCACGGGGTCTGGATACTTTCCATGAACAACCTCCTCCCTTGAAAAGGTTCTTCTATCTTGGTATCTCTCTTAGGGCGACTTCTTGCCCTTGTTGTTACCAAGACAGGCATCCACTTGCATCCCGTGTTACCTAAGGCATCCACTGTATATCTCTTCTTGATGTTGACCATTGTAGTGACCTTGTCCTTATTGGTGCTGCTAATTCATATGCTCAAACAATTATGGGTAATCCTCATACTTATGCTTCTTTCCACACCACGAGCACTTTAACAGGTCTGGCATTCTCATTTGTAATGCTCCGTAGATCCACAATTGAAATAGGTTCTACACGGGAACTCACTCCTTCCTCCCCCGCAGTTACCATGACCACAAAATCCTCCTCAAAAACCTCTTCCACGTGCACGCCTCCATCTATGCTCCTCATAACGGCTGATCATCACCCTTGGAACTACTGACAACGCTGGTTTGGTGCACCCCATGATCAATGGCCTCATGGATCTGATCAATGAGCCTACAGTCCTTAGTATCATGGGTTGTAGAAGTGCAAATATTACAGTAACAAGATACATTCTTCCTGATTACGCGTACTGCAGCAAGGGGCACCTACTCGCATCATGGTCCCCATGACAAATTTCACAATCTACCACCACAGTGCATGTACTCATCCTCCAGGGGAAATTATCCTTAACGTGCCCCTCTATCTCACAATCTTGTGCACCACAAACCACTGCGAGTCTCATGGGCTGAGTTCACAGACAATTTTTCCAACTACTTGGCCATAGCAGTAATCTAAGCCTCCAAGAATGGGCTAACGCCAGTATCAACACTACCAACAACTTCGGTGCACAGGGCAGCTTCCAATGCCTCGCGCGGGTCTTTAAAAGTTTTATGAGATAAGGCCCTTCTAAAAGGGGTGATCAACCCTCCAAAAAACCACTGAGCATGTTGTGAAGGGTGAATATCATATGATAATTTAGACAAGAGAGTTTTAAAGCACGCATCATACTCCCACACTCTCTGTGCCATTCCTTGTTGAATCTCCTTCAAAGCACTGATGCTCTTCTGCTCAAACTCAGGAATGTGGAATTCTATCCAAGAATGCATTCTTTAAAGCAGTATAGTCCACCACTGTTTGATGAGGGTCATACTTCCTATACCAGCTATGCGTGTGCCCTTGCAACGTGGTTGCAAACTGACTAGCCTTCCGTTCTGGGGTTGTGACACCCTTCGCACGCCATAGCAGTTTCACATTTGTGAACATGTTCCGCAACATCCTCAATACCTCTATAATCAGGAAAATGTAGAGACATTTCAAAGAAAACTTGTGGGGGTGGTTGGGGCCCAAATACTCCTTCGCCAGATCCTTGGTTTCCACTTGTATTTCCTCCACCACCTGATCCACCAGGTCCACTAGGTCTTGAACCACCAGATCCACCAGGCCCACCAGGTCCTGAACCACCAGATCCACCAGATCCACCAGCTCCTACTCCTCCCAAACCACTAGATCCACAAGGCCTACTAGGACCTAAAGTGGTCATGCCAAGGGTCCCCACAGTTCCATTGAGCTACATGCCTATGGTCTGCATGACAATGCCCCACTACCAATAGTATACCTTGCACGCCACTCCCAGATGGGAGACCAAATGCTTGTGTGCCTATACCTTACCCGACAAAGTCCTAACAATGGGTTGGTGTTTGACAGCCATAGAAGTCCTAAATGAGAAATCATACCTCCTAAGCGTAGAATGATCACCTCTAATGTAGCCAACTGGATTAGCAATATTATTCCCCTGATCTGGAAAACCAAGCACTAGGGTCTGGTCATTAGGTGGGCTCGGATGCACGCCAATGGTTCTTCTTTCTCTGCGTGACAAAATCTCATCAGAAGTTGAAGGGGTTTCTCTCATGCACTTGCCAAGATGGGGTCGCACAGACTACTCAAGTTCCACATCCTCAGCGTGAACCTCAAATCCTTCCTGCAACATCTGCCACCATACATCTATCACACCTGTAACCTCGCATCATCTAGTAATCTCCCTTTCACATGATTCACCATACTTGAGTTGTCTCTCCTCCCTTTCTTTTTCTGCCACAACATTTGCCATCTTCCCCCACCCTAACTTCCTCACCCAGCTCTCAGGATGGTTTAGCCAACTATTGGGAAAGCCTCTAAACTCATGCTAATCATCAAGATCTTTAGAGCTAGAGGGACAACACGTAGAAATGATCCTCTGGGATCCCACAGAAACTCAAACTCAGCAACCTCTAGATAGGAATATGTCGAAATGGCATACTCTAGGGTGTAGGTAGCCAATACTCCTTTCCACCAATGATCCACAACATGAGTCCACGTCAGATTTGCATCTTGTAGCCTTTGGTATTCTTCTTGCGTCCACACATGTGATCCATAATGCCAACTGGATCAAGATGCATAGGATGAGAGCCATTCATACAGCTTCATTGGGAAACAACAAAAAAAGTATCATACAGATCGTGGTAGAGATTCTCTTCTACCCATCTACGTGCATTAAACTCAGGTCCAGTGCTGAATCTCTGAGAAAATTCATCCTCTGTGCTCTTGAACCATGATTCAACACTTTCCAATGTTAACCACTATTGCATTACTCATTACATAGATCATGATGCATGCTAAATCCCACTACAACTTCGAAAAGAGTCCTGGAAATGGAACCAAGATGTAGTAATTTTTACTCCTATCACAAAAGAAAGGAACCCCATGTGTGCTGACCTATCACCCAACGAAATCTAGGCACTCACCCAAGGCACGCGTAGGTACCAAGTCTCTCTTTTATGTGCTTTTAGTGGGAAACATCATCTATGACTTGTGTAAGAGATTCTAGAAGGGCAGTTAGGACATATAAGAACCATAGGGCTCAGAACGGCCTCTAGATCCTTGCAGTCATTTCAGACTGAGTACTTAATAGAATCCATAACATGTATTATGATAGAAAGAAACATACAAGCATCCATACTTAGCATGAAAGGAAAGAGAACTCATAAGAGAGAAGTATGCATCAGAATAATTGATATTCATGTATATATTATAACAGGAAACCTTATTACATCCATAAAACCATTACAGAGGGTCATAGAGACGTAGACCATAGTCATGCATTGCATTGGACTTATGTAACTAAGCTACCAAAAAGAAAATTTACAACCCCTAAGCCTAATGCATCCTCTCCCAAATACAACTATCCACTTGACAGAGTCCTTGCAACATTTCTACAGAGCTCTGCCCACTCTCTATGTATATCTTTTTGTCTCTGTAGGCACTTATATTTCTAGCTTTCCTAGACTTCCAACTCACCCTCCAATGCCCTTAGATCTGGTGCCAAGTGTCTAAATGTGGTCCTCCATATGAGCATGCTTCTCTAGGCCTGAGCTTTCCACTTTATCCCATGATGTTCTTATAAAATATTCTATCGTAGGCATGCTCCTTCCTAGGCCAACTTGTCGCCAGGCTCACATCTTATCCATTTGCAATCGGGTCATGCTTTTCATGTGTTCTGCTTCAAACATCCAAATTGACCAAGTCCCGAAACCTCGGTTCTGTCTTTGCATGTCACGTGCCACGAGATTCCTTAAATCCTTCTCTTGTGTGATTTTTGCTTACGCACCATTCCATAACTAGGATCTTGTGCACCTACACACATTCATACTTGGTCTATATTCTAGGGGTCCAACAGTTTCGGTCAACAAAATATTCATATATAATACCAACTATAAGTAAACACACTCACACCATCGATGATCATATTTATATATATTATTCTAATAAGTTTTATATTTCCTAAATATCCAAGTATTAAAATCATATAAATGCATAATAGTGAAAAGGGAAAGAAGTCCATGCATAGGAATAGAAAATGGTCTTGCCCAAGTTACTCCCTTATTCCTTGATCTGGAGGATTTTTCATAATACAGATCTTCCCTAAACTTTCCTAAATCTAGACCATGCTGAAGGTCTTCTCGAGACCTTTTTGATGTTATGTTGAACTTCAGAAATGGAGTTTGTATGCAAATTCTATTGCCGGTCAAAGTTAAGGTCTTAAACAGGTCAACCTTGGTCAATAGTCCAATTCAGACGTGACACATGGCAAGAAGAAAAAGGTGAAAAAGATTTTCGATATGGTTTCAACAATCCATTATTCGACTCAGGATATGGAAGAAAATAACAAGAGGCTCAAATTTTGTAACGGAGGGGAGCCCGACCACCGTGAGAGCTATATTCTTGTTTGCCGATGCGGTGGGCTCTCAAACCACCACGCGGACATCAATTTTGCAATCCAAGCTCGATATTGTGTTTCAAGTTTGAATTTTTCACTATGAGATAATTTTTACATTACAAGTTGATAATCAACTTGGTGAGCTATTTTACTAGCTCAGTGGGGTGATCAACTCCCCACCGAGTTGATCACAGTTTCCACATTGTTTGAGATTGGTTAATAATTCCCTATGGCTTGGGTTATTTCTTTATGGTATTTACTATTACCTTGGAGATCAACAATACTTGAGATGTATTTTATCCCATTCACCTTGGAGTTAACCTAAGATCTCGGCCCATATTATGGGCATTTCAAACAATGCAAGGGGATCATGTTTTATCCCACTTACCTTGGCAGGTCTACCATCCACCTCAAACCCACACAACATGCATTCAAACCAAAAACTCGTCACCTTGCCAAAAACCTTAGATTTTATCTTGGAAGATTACATGTGGAGCCAGGAAAAAGGCTCAAATGTGGCTTATGCCATGTGATAAGTTATTGGGCCCATGCCAATTTTAAATCCCAATCCCGACTGCTATGCCGAGAATGTGGGATATACCTCCCACATAGAAAAACAACCGCTCCACTAAAATGACACGACTAGGATTTGAACCATGCACCTCAGACTCCCAAATCACTCCACATAAATGAATCACCACCTATCTCGGTGGTGATAAGAAACGAGCTCAATGGTATTTAAACTAGCTCGGTCTACAGATTGTGAGGAGACCAGTCAGGGGCAACAGGAATTTGTCTGAGGTTTTGAGGCACTTAGAGGCACTTTTAGAACTTGATGTAAAAAGAAAAGTTTCTCAAAATTATGAGACAAAGAAAATGGTGGTATTATTTTCTCTGAAGTGTTGAATATTTTAATGTGTAGGTGATTTTCCATCACAGTTGTACAGAACAGGCACGAGGAACCAACATAGATATGAATTTTCCAAGAACTTCTGGTTTGAACCAGGCCATGGAGTAAAAAGGAAAGTTATTCATAATTTCATAATATTTACATAAATGTAAATATATTTCATGTAGGTTTTGTAAATTTAAAGTTGTAGACATTTTTTGGATGTATTTGCATATGAAAGCAACATGAGAAGCACTGTAGGAGCCAAGGATCATTTTTGAGACAATTTCTGCTATTTTTTAGAGTTCCTTGGGATATTGATTAGATAATTTACAGGTATAAATATATTTTATTCAATATTGAAGGGTTTATTGTACTTCATTGGACATTTAATAGATCAATTCTCTTTTTGAGAATCCATAGACGTAACCTTAAGGTGAACTCCGTTATCAATCTGGTTTGTGTTGTGGATTTGATTTTAGTTTTTAGATGAAGATTTTTGATCAGATAAAACATTTAAATTAGTTTGTTTGATTAATTGATAAAGAAAGCAAAAAACTGGATTAATTAGATTGAAGTAAATTTCAGTATCCATAACCCACAATTAGTTAGTGAATTTTCAAAATTTGGAATCAAGAATTCAATTTGAGTGCATTATAAATTCAACTTGTGAATTATTTAAAATGATTTTGTATTAGAACCAATAAATTCACTTAAGTTGGAAAAATTAGATTAATTGATCATTTTGGAAGAGTTTAAAAATTGGGCTTCAAGACACCCAAAATTGGATAATTGAACTCATGATCAATGTTGAGTCTATTAAAATTGTTCATCTGAAAAATTTCTAAGTACTTCAAAAAAATTTAGTACCATTTTTGGATCATTCCCTCCTTATTTTCCAATGCTCATCCCTCACTAATACCAAGAAAATATCAACTGATCAACATGATAGTAAGGTCAACCTTGCAATTGATATGCTGTTAACATAAACAAATAAGTTTCACCCATGCTAATGAAGCATTTAGATCTCTCCACCAAATAAGCACGACTATGTATGTGATTCAACCGTAAATAAATAAATAAATTTTGGATTAATATGTTCTCATTTATTCATAGGATTAAGGGTCAACAACAAGCAGTATATTTAGATCATCGATAAAATATTAGTGTGTATAAAAATATACTATTATCAACAATCTGTAAGATGAAATATTAGAAATGATTGTTATAGGAAAGTGAAAACAATAGAAAGAGAGTATACTTCATTAATTACAAAATTAAGAAGTTGATTAGACAATGTTGTAAAACTATACAAGTTGGAAACGATATGCAAGTGATTCACCTATGAATTGGGAGTGCAACTTGAGCAGGGATGAAATTTTTCAAGATGTATGGAAGTTTCAAATGGTTTAATAGCTGGAAAATAGTTCCATAAAATTATGCTCTAGAATTATGCAACTTTCTATGTCCTTATGACTGACTGTGATATGCTTCCCTCTAAATTCCTAGGTAGCACACATGTGCAAAACCGTTTATATGATGCAAATAGCTTCAAACCCTAACCAAGACTAGGGGATCTTTAAAAAGGTTAGTGGTTAGGTTGAAGTGCAATATCTACACCTTCTATGTTAGAAATAATCCAAAGAGGCTTAAAATTATACATAGTTCTCCACCTATCATGTGATATCTATATAGATACAACTAGTTTTGGAAATTTAATCACTTGATAATGCAACAACGGCTTAGTATGTGTTGTCTCTTAAAACTTAGATAGTCTAAACTTACTGATTTATGCTATGTCGTATCAAACCCACTTGAGAAATTAATTTTGAGTATAAACACTCCATGTTAATCATTTCATATTCATTATTCTGGTTTCAACATCATTACTATTTTATTATATGTAAAATTTCAAATTATCTTCGTAACCCAATTCATGACACGAAATGGATGAATTTGTGTCTCAAAAAAATGTAGTATTCACATTTTGATTCATGAATCTTCATTTGTTCTCAAAACCCTCTCGAATATTTTTGTTGAGTGGAAAAAACAAATTACCTAAGTTCCTCCCTCCATGTTCAAATTTCACATCAATTGTGCAATTTTTGTGTAAGTTATTCTTGTGAACCTCTTCATGTGAACTATGGATAGGTGAAAGATGCTTGTCATTATTTTGGAAGCTTGGTTTTTATCCATGTCATGTTTTTTCTCCCCCTCTCCTTCATGCACATGCTGAAGTAAGTTTGATTATCTAAAGTGGTAAATAAATGTGCTTATGAGAAGAGGAAGCCATGTGAAAAATACCTTTTACTAGGTCTTATTATTGCTTCACTATATACTAGTAATCGTATGTGAAATTCACGTTGTAAAAACTGAAAGGGATATAGTCAAGAAGTGAAGCTGGATGGAGAGGAACAATGGGAAATGAAGATGGGTTTAATAAATGACATTTGAGGGTGGAGAAGTTCATGGGAAAGGAAAGAGGAATCAAGGAATCAATGTGAAAATAAACTCTTTACGAAGAGCACGACATGTATGTTAATCGAAAGAAGAAGAAACATCGTGTCAGGAAGACGTAGATGAAACTCTAGGGGGAGATATCTAAAAATGCAAGTAGCAAATGGAAACCGTTGCTAAGGTGAATACTTGTTTTTTGTAACTCTTGAATTTATTGGGTTGTTAGAAAAAGTAAATGTAAGGGAAATTTGAATACATGTTTCATAGGATAAGTCAGGGATAGGAAGGACATAGAGTGTACTTAGAATGCTTAGGTAGCTATTTCATGTAACATTTTGATTGGTGTTTTTCTCCAACTATCAAGTTAACGATTAGGGTAGTGTAGTATTCAAGTGAATGCAATTTACGTCTAAAGGGGGTAAAATAAAAAAAGGGAAAATCCAAAATGTTCCAACTTGGGAACCTAACCGAAAAATACGGTGTAAAAGAGGTTGAGGAAACATTTATTTGGAGATATCTAAAAAAGAAAGAGAGTTATCAATTATTATTGTCGATGTCAATAGTTATTGTTTGTAATTTTAGCTCTTGTACTTTACAGGTAGTTAGAACACAAATAAATGCAAGGGGAATTCACTTATGTGTTTTCAAGGGTTTATTTAAAGATAAGGATATGTGGTGTGAACCTAAAAATATAGGGTAGGGGTTGCATACATAATTACAACTAGGGTTTCTTTGTAGCTATTAGAGAAATAAAAAATGGTTTGTCTCTGATTAAAAATAAAATGGAAAATGGGAATCTAATTTAGTTTAATCTAATGTTATGAAAAAGTACTAAATAACAGTTAAATAAATAAAAGGAAATAACCCAAACAACTAAGTAAATAGGAATGTGAAACCCAAATGTGCAAAGAGGGTTAGGAAAGTCCTTAGCTAATTTGACGAAGGGGCAGGATTGTGTCGCATTGTAAACCAGGTAAAGAGGAGAGGAGGAAATGACCACACAGAAGATTGAGAAAGTATAGATTTGAGCTATCCAACTAAACTGGGGCACCTAGAAAGGTGATAAGGGCACATGTGGGTGCTATGGTCTAAGATCTGGATGCCTTGGTTTGGAAAAATGGCCTAAAAAACTCCTCTGAGGTGTTGTTAGATGTTTTCCTGTGTTTGTTTCCTGTTGCACTATTGTCTTCGAACTTCACCAGATGTCGCTGTGAATAAGAGATGGAAGAATCACCTGTAAAACCCCAAACAAAGCATTAAAGCCCTAAAAAAGAAAGATGCATATGAAGGGGTCAGATTATCCTTAGTGGCCAAAATGGTTGACTTACTAACTGAGCACTGCACTACATCTCAAACCCAATGTAGTTCTAGGTGTGTGTGTGTGAATCATGCCCTAGGTTGCTCTTGTTTCAATTGCACTTTATGAAGTAGTGAGAAAATAAATAGATGTAGAATGTAGTAAATGTGTGCATGGAAAAAATAGACTCCCCTCCTTTGAAGTGTGATATAGATGAACCAACCTTGTGTGCCTTGTGATGGAGTTAGATAGATGCAAATGTAGCTTTAGGTGCCTTTGATGGATGTAACTCTAGATGGTGATAGTAGATGCTTAGTGTTTGGTCCCTCATTATGGTTACATAAATTTATATTTATATGGCTCTCTTGTTCTAATTTTGTAATTAACCCTAAAAAGGATGACCACAAAAAAGATAGAAAGCTCAAATGGATAAAAAGTGCTCAAAAGATAAGAATAAAGTGTAAAGAGGATTAAGGCGCCCCAAAAGGGACCAGGGCTCCTGAGGTGCCCCAGTTAGAAATAGGAAACATGTAGAATGACAATAAAATATAGAAAGTACAGGTGTAAGATCAAAAATATTACAAAAAGTAATATAAAATTGGCCTAAGACATGGATTAATTATTAATCTCTTCACTCAAGAACCATATGAATAGTAGTATGAGACCGGGACTAAATAACGACTCCAAGTGCATAGTTTAGTGACTACATTTACTCTCATTTTATGTTGGTGAGCGTAAATCTTAGTAACATAAATTAGATATAGATGCATACCTGATAATCCAAGTAGAGTGATGTAGCAAACGTATCGAAGGACTAGACAAAGATTGGAGTGACAAAAAGATGGAGCGTGGAGATTAATGATGAAAAAAGTGTAAGAGGTGATGAAAGTGAACCTAGGGAAAAAGAATGTGTGTAGATTCCAATGTGTGTGTTGTTGTTGACTGCTTGCTTCCCATACGGATGGACCTGTAAAAGAGAATACGATCAATTAGTCAAATACACATGTATATGTGTAAAAATGCATGTATATATGTAAATAAACATGTAAAAATAGTACTAAAATGACAATGGAAAAGGAACATATGCACCTGATTTGTGATGAGAAAAAAACATGTAGAAATGATATCCTGTAACTATTAGTGAAGTGTGAGTTTTTTGGGTGATCTCATGCCACCGTGGCTAAAGCAGCGTAGGGAGAAAGTTGTGTTATTCTCCAACCTGTAACTTCTTACCTGAGATTGGTGAAGAGATCTCTGCAATGTCTAGATTTTTGGGCGATCCGACGCCATTGGCTGAAGAAGTGTAGGGATGAAATTATGATGTTCCTCCAATCTATAACTGCTCCCCAGAATTCTAAGGATTATCTTCCCTATAAAATCTATTGTGTATGGGGTTCGTAGACTGGTTTGAACCCACTAGTTGTAAACTGAACTGTGTCATGGACGAAAACTATAGACTAAACTGTATCGGTACTACGCTATGTAGTGTATAAATCCAAATGATGCCCCCCTTTTAGGGCTGCATGCAACATTGCAGATTGGATAATGTGTCCCCAAAAGAGGACCGACAGCGTGAACTAAAAGTGTGCCCTGCAGGGGGAAGGGAATGTGCTTGGTAAATACCAAGGCACACATAAACAAGTGGCTAGGAAAAGTGTTAGTACAAATAAGAATACATGTAGAAACAAATAATGTGTAAGATAGCACATAAAAACATAATGTAAACACCCAAAAAGATAATATACACTATACAAAGTGGGTTGCAAACATGGGACTCCACTCACAGTGTTGCAAGACACTCAAGGACGTCATGGCCGCAAATAAAAAAGTGTGTACATACAACAAAGGGGAATTCCCATAGACAAGAAAAATAATAGTAGACAATAAAAAATAATGTATCAAAAAGTATGGAAACAAGGATCCCTACATAAAAAATGGTGCACATGAAGCACCTGTTATCATGTTATAAAAATAACAAGTATTTGAAAACATGTATAACCTAATAATGGCAAGTGATAATGAAACAATAACACTTGTAGTGTACAAATGTGGATGTCCCCAGTAGGTAGTGTGTGAAGCATTGATGCTGTGTGTAGAAGCTCTGTATCTACAATAAAAAATAGATAAGGACATGAACACGCATGTGTGTATGGTAAATATAATAACATACAAGAGATCTATCTAACATGTGTAGTAAAGTTAACATGTTAAAACAAGTGCAAGAAAGAGTAAATGCAACCATAAAATACAGTATGCTATGGATGGATGGAATGGAATGCAGTGTGGATGATAGGATCTAAGTGCCCCCTGATTGAATGGAGTTACATGTAGTGAGGTTCATTTGATTTACCCCCCAGTAGTCAACAATGAACCACAAATGAGAGTGCGTCATCAGGAAATATCAAACTATGTGTTGTGTGTAGCGCGTTCTGATGAGTGTGTGGTGATGGGATGTGACATAGAGATGATGTGTGTGTGACATTTTATCCTAAGTGTATATTGTGACAAGATGAGTATAAAGGAGTGGTGATTTGGTCTAAAGTGTATACCACAAAATAAGTGAAAGTGATGATGTAGCCTATCACGAGATGATGCTTGAAGAAGTGACCCTATAGCCTAAAGCGTATATTGATAATCCTAGGAATGTCCCACGACAAAAAGAAGATTGAATAATGATAGTATGAGTGTGATGAGGTCCATTAGTTGTGTATACCCTCAACAGTCAAGTATGGCCTGTGAGACTAGCGTTCATCATTAGGTAGTGAGTGCAACACGTAGAAGTGAGGATGTGTAGATGTAAGATGCGAGATGTAGAATGGAATGTGAGATGAAAAAACACGTAAATTGTGATAGCTATGGTGTAATTGGCAAGGCATGTGTAGAATGTATATTATGTATGAAGACACATAATGCATAGTGTGTAGATGATGTGTGATGATATGCGGTGCCTAATGTGTAGTGAGTACTATGTAATGTGTGGGGTCCATGTGTATAGAATGCCCTCAATAGTCAAGTGTGAACTGAAGCACAAGAGTGTGTCATCAAGTAGTAATGATGGCAATGTGTAGATGACTTATGAAATTTATAGAATGTGGATGTGTGTGAATGCAAGTATGAGATGTGTGTTGATGCTAGGATGGAGGTTATGCCCCTAAGTGCATGTGAGTGAATGAACTAAGTAATGAAAGTAAAAGATGATGGTCCTCCATCTGATGCGAGTGGTGGTGAAAGTGTATGATCATGTGTTCTAAAAGTGGTGGAATAGAAGATAGTTGCTGCGCAGGTGAGTGAAATCTATATGCATGCGATGGATGAGTATATGAAAAACATGAAGGCATGAAAAAATGCATAGGTAATGGAGATATGTGTGGAATAAAAATAGGTGGAGATTTATGCTGAGATGCTATAATTATGCAAGGAATAGGCCTATGACTATGTGTAGGACTAATAGAGTGGTGAGGCTGTGTAGATGATGTGCGCATAGGTTATTTAGGAGTAGATTGCACTTTAATTAACACAGGTTGTGATGTGTTAGATGAAGTAAGGGATGCTTGAACTGGAGCTCAAGGAGATGATGACCATGGAGTAGATGGAGGTACACCATTGATAGAAAAAAATTGATTGTTATGAATGAATTTGAGTCACAAATGGTTTATAGAGAGGATGAAAGGGTACAAGCATAGCAAGATGTCTTACCATAACATGACGTTTGACACCACAACATGAATTCTTCATCGGATATGAGATGTGTGCATGAGGATAACTGATAACATCAAGAAGTGGTATAGAAAAGGCACTGATGGGTCATGACAGATCAAAATTAGTATTATTTATGGGGATTTCTTTAATAGAGGCATTAATATGCACGTGATTAGAATTAAAATTGGAATGAAAGTCGTGATTAGAGAAAGAAATGATCGGTGGAGAAGTGTCAGTATGCGCCAAAAAAGTTTAAGAGCACTTGATGCGAGCATAGGTAATATGTGATAAATGTAGTTAGTTGAAGATTAAGCCGCTTTCATGTCATGTTTGGGTAGAGGGTTTTTAAAGATCTCAAGATTATAATTTTTATTGATAGATGGGAAAATTGTAGGTTTCGAAAGCTCAAGTTTACCACTATCGATCAAACCTTGAATGAGGAATCAAAATCAAAAGCACCGATCAATGGAGTGTCCTACTCATTGATGATAGTCACAATGGGAATGTTCATTAAAACTACATCTTTTTCAGTCAAGATGGATCTATTTGTAGTAGATCAGGAAATGTAATGAGGTTAATATCAACAAGTTACGGTAGTAAAATATGCGGAGGTACACTAAAATTAGTGAATATACACTGATGTGGTTGTTATTGAAGCTCCTTAGTAGTATATATTGTGTTAATGGTAAATTTTGTGTATGTTGGTTGAGTTTGGGATGGTTTAGATGTTGAATTATTTTGAAAATGCATAGAAGATGATGCTTTCTCTTGGTATTTAAGCTTGCCTAGAGCTAAGAGATTGGTTTCATGAAGCTTAAGAGTATGAAAAACTAATCGAAAGAAGGAGAGGTCTCAAAGAGAACACTATCCTAGAGAGGGGGTAAGAGACTATGAATGAAAAAATCCTAAAGCTCAGTGTCCACAAACAAATTTGACATCTTGGCTAAGTTGTTTTTGTAATGCAAGACATAATCTGTTAAATGTTCATTATATCCTTGTTTAAGTTTTGCAAGTTGGGCATAAGAGATATTAGATCCGATGTTGATAGAAAAATGAGTGAGAAAAACATCGGTTAGATGTGTGAAAGAGATTACTGAATGGACAGGTAGGTCATAAAACCAACACATCACGTAATCTTGTAAACTACAAGGAAAAAAGCTTAGTGAGTATGATATGATCATCCATGTAGTTCAAGAATTTGACATGAAAAGCTCAGAGATTATCTTGTGGGTCACCATGGCCTTTAAATATGGGAAACTTGGGAGAGATGAAATTAGGTGGAAAAGGATAGGAAGATATATTATGTGCAAAAGGAGTATGCAACAATGAAGTAGAGTTTAAAGATGGAGAGGTATGAGAAGTAGCGAGTTGGACTTGAAAAAATTGGGTTTGCAAGTCTTGATATAAAGAGTTTAAATAAGGAGTATTCAAAGAAGAGCCAAGCTGTATATTAGGTGTGCTAGGGTGACTGGTATTAGTAGGAATGGAAGCTGAGACATAAATAGGTGGGGTGGAGACCATGGGAGCCAAAGAAGGAGCAACTATAGAGGCAGAAGCATCACAATCATTCTTAGCAATAATAAAATCATGTAGGACATGAAAAATATGAGTGGGATTATCACACAAAGCTGTTTCAGAAGTCAATAAGTGTATTTAATTGGTCTTGGTTGACATTAGTTTCTTCATCGTAGGAATTATCACTACAAGAGGCTTTTATTTTGTGAAGAGGAACTTGGTGAGAGGAATATAAGGGATTCTCAGTTGTAGTTGAAGAAGTAGGAATATCAACCATTGATTTGGAAACCCTACGTGTGAATGAGGGAAGATCAAAAATATTGAAAATACCTAAAACTACCACTATAAGTGACGAGCATATGAAGAAAAGGCCTAAAAATAAAGCATATTCAAAGATCGGGTTCACCAAATGATAAAAATAAAATGGAAAATAGGAATCTAATTTAGTTTAATATAATGCTATGAAAAGTAGTAAATAACAACTAAATAAATAAAGGAAACAACCAAAGTAACTAAGTAAATAGGAATGTGAAACCCTAATGTGCAAAGAGCATTAGGAAGTCCTTAGTTGACTTGACAAAGGTGAGGGACTGTGTCGCAGTGTAAACCAGGTAAAAATGAGGAGGAAATGACCACACAGAAGCCTAAGAAATTACGAATCTAAGATCCTTAACTAGACTGGGGCACTTATAAAGGGATTGGGGCACCTATGGGTGCCTTGGTATGAGATATGGGTGCCATGGTTTAGAGATATGGCCTAAAAACCTCCTCTGAGGTGTCACTATATGATTAACTATTGTTGCTGAACTGTGTTGGATGTCACTGTGAATAGGAGATGGAAGAATCACCTACAAAACCCCAAACCAAGTATCAAAACCCTAAAATATAAAGATGTATACAAAGGGTTCAAACTATCCTCAATAACCATAATGGTGGAATTACTAACTGAGTGCTACACGACATCCCAGACCCAAAGTATTTTTAGGTGTGTGTGTGTGAATCATGCCCTAGGTTGCTCTTATGCTAGTTGCACTTTGTGAAGTAGTGAGAAAATAACTAGATGTAAAATGTAATAAATTTGTGCATGGAAACAATAGGCTCCCCTCCTCTGAAGTGTGATGTAGATGAACCATCCTTGTGTTCCTTGTGACAGAGCTAGATGGATGCAAATGTAGCTTTAGGTGCCTTTGATGGATGTAAATCTAGATGGTGATAGTATATTCTTAGTGCTTAGTCCCTCATTATGGTCACATAAATTTATATTTATATGGTTCTCTTGTTCTAATTTCATAATTAACCCCAAAAAGTCTGACTACCAAAAATATAGAAAGCTCAAACGAATAAAAAGTGCCCAAAAGATAAGAGTAAAGTGTAAAGAGGATCAAGGCTTCCCATAGGGGACTAGGGCACCTGGGGCACCCCAGTCTTGGCTAGGTGCCCCAGTTAGAAATAGGAAACACAAAAAATGACAATGCAAACTAGGCAAGTGTAGGTGTAATATCAAAAATATGACAAGTAACATAAAATTGGCCAAATACATGGGTTAATTATTACTCTCTTCACTCAAGAACCACATGAATAGTAGTATGAGACTGTGACTAAATAATAAATCCAAGTGTGTATAGTCTCTAACTATGAGGCACATAGTTTTTCTAGGTGTGGATGATGAAGGTGAAGTACACCAAGAAGCATGAATAGCGACACAATGTGCTTGTGGCCATGGCGATGCCTATAAATAGGAGGGAGGTTGATTTAAAAAATATTTAAAATTATTAAAACCCTAGGATATTGCAGAGTCACATGTAGTATATATACACTAAAGTAAGAATATGACACAATTAATAAGCAAATATAAATTAAAACCCTAAGTGAAAGAGAGGGAATATAAGACTTAGCTCATTAGCACTTTTCTCGAAGGGTGAGCTGGACTAGAAAACCAATGAACATGAGGAAGAGAGTGTTACAACCACACTCAAAAAATGCACAAATGTCAGAATATACTAGACTAGGGTGTGTCGAATGGTGCTCGGGTTGCATAACACTGGAGACTCTTGCTAGGAACTTGTGACTATGAAATCTCAAAATATGGTTTTTACTGTGTTACAATGTGGTCGTTAACCTTCACAGTTGGTCGCATGTATGTCACACTATGTCCATAGAATTTTCCTGTAACCTATAAAGAGAAAGATATCATGGAAAACCCTAAAAAACATCAAATATTAAAAAGAAAAATATGCAAATGGGGAGTCAGACTAACCCCGGTGGTCACCCGACTGAGTGAACTTATGACCGAGAATTGTACTACATCTCATACTTCATGCATTTCTGTGTGTGTGTGTGTGTAGAATCGTGCCCTAGGAAGCTCTTTTGCAAGATGAACTTGATAGTGAGAAATAACTAGATGTATCAATGTAAGTAGATGTGTGGATGGAAAAATGAACTTCCCCTCCTATGAAGTGTATTTAGAAAATGTAGTCCATTGTCCCTGAATGAATCTATATGGATGCCTTTGAGTGCTCTTGAATGGCTTTTAGATGTAATCTTAGGTGATAGATATTAGATACTTGGACCTTATTCCTTTATTTTGAACACATAGCTCTGTATTTATGTGATTCCCTTGGTTTAATTTCATAATTGACAACTGGAAGGCCAGCCAAGAAGAAAATAATATGCCCAAAAGATGAAAGAGGCTTAAAAGGGGAGAGTAAGGTGGAAAGATGTCAAGGGAACCTAGAGGGGACGAGGGTGCCTAGGGCGCTAGTGTCGTGTCTTAGTGTTGGTGTTTGAGAGTCATAAAAGATAAAGAAAGCAAAGTTATGACTAGGTGTAGGGTGTGTAAGACCAGAATAGAAAACAAGAAACACAGAAAAGATGCCAAATATAGTTAGTCAATTATTAGTTTTCTCATTTAGGAATCATATTAATGCTAGTATGTGATTAGGACCTAGAAATATACCTAAATATGCATGATTTTATGTCTATATTTTCCCCCGACTTTATATTGTTGACTGAATAATCAATAACATAAAGTAGTTAGAAAATATGTACCTGATAACCATGTAGAGTGTGATGGCAATAACATGCCGAGGAGAGACAGGTGAAAGCGTGAAGTGATAAAAATGAATTGTGGAAACTAAAAAAGAGGAAGTGACCCTAGGGGTAAAGCGTATGAATTTTTTTACATGTTGTTCGTTGTTTTTTTTGATGTAGAGATGTTTCTTGTTTGCATATTAACGAAAAACTTACAAAAGAAGAGAAAAAGACTAGTCAAATTCATGTATATGAAAATTTGATACAAATATATAAAAGTGTGTAAAAGTATGCAAAAAGGAAAGTGTGAACCTAATATATGCAAGTGTAAAGGATATAAAGATGTCCTTAAAAAAAAATTAGAGCGATTGTTTTGGGTGATATTGCACCAAAAGATGTTTTTTTGGGTGATCTATCATGCCAAGAAGTGATTTTTTTGGGTAACCTCACATCCAAGAATGAGTTTTATGGGTAATATCCTATCAGGAAAGAAGAGTGTTGGGAGAGAGGTCCAATGCTACTCTCCTTCCATGACTTCTTCCTAAAGTTAAACACCACTTTAGATGGTGTGATCCTTGACTTTGTTCTGAATTAGTTCCATATTATTCCAAATAGAATTGATTATAGGATATTATATGCATGTTGTGACTGAGATGACTATGCATGATATTGTTAAAATACTCTATGAACTAATATAGACTATTGTTGATATAATAAAATGATTTTGTAACTGCCTCGAGGATCATCAGGCAACATAAGGGAGGACATAGGTTCCTAGGGGCTCATGTCTGTATCCCAGGTGCACTGGTGTTTGTGTTGTGATTAAGGACCCAAGTCAGATTTTAGGTGATTTTGTGCCTGCATGATTACTCTATTGTTGTATTGTGTAGGCATGTACTATAGCTCTAAGATATTATATGGGGAGAATTATTGACCCAATGTATGCCTTAACTAATTTGGGTTATATGTGATGTTGACTAGGAGAATGTGTTCCAGAAGGATATCATGTGAATGACTGATCTGAAGTAGATACCCTGAAGGGGGAGGGGATGTGTATGGTAGAAAATAAGGAACATGTAAACAAAGTAGCTACAACATGTGTTAGTAGTAAAAATAGAAAATATAGAATATAAGATAACGTGTAACAAGAAATTATGTAAGAAAAGTAGACCACAAAAAGTGTGGTTTCATACATGGGACATCACTCACAATTTCACAAAACAATCACAACTGAAGTGGCCAAAAACATACAATGTACATACAAGACAAAGACATAACTCACAAACAATAGCATAGAATGACATAAAATGTCAAGAAATTTTTTAAAAGATAACCATGGTGGAAAATAGTCTTTAAAATAAAATGCTAGAAATGAAGCACCTATTAGTATTTTATACAGATAAAAATTATATCAAGAGTGTGTATAGTATCAATGTAATACGTAGTATGCTAATAAAATAAGAAATAGTAATATGTAATCAAACAATAATACTTGTGATGTGTAAGAGTAGTAAATGTAGATGCCCCCAGGAGCCTCGATGGAACTTGTAAAATTTATCATGCTAAGAATCATTGGTGCATGTAAATATCTATAGGAAGTCTACATTCACAACTAGAGAACAAGTGAACGCACATGTGTATATAGAAAAGATATTGAAAAACTAAGTATCTGACTAACATAGTGAAGACAAAGTGTATCATGTAAGCATAAACGAGAAATAATATGTTTAACAAACATATGCAACATTGGAAGTGAGTGAGATAATGGTATGCAAGATGTGAATGTGATAGGAGCATTATTCCCCTAGTGGATGTGATATGTATGAAATGAGGTTCATTTATAAAAGACCCCTTGATAGTCAATAATAAACCATAGAATCAAGAGTGTGTCATTGGGAAATGATTTGAAAATATGTGACTAGAAAGATATGATCATGAAGCGCATTAAATGCAAAAATTAGAATGTTGTGAGTTTCATTCATGGATTTATACCATTAAGAGTCAAGTATGAACTATGGAACTAGAGTGTGTCATAGAGTAGTGACAATAAAAGTGTATCAAGTTGTGTAAGATTGCTTAGAAATATGAAGTACGAGCACAAGATATTACTAATAGAAATGATAGACACCTAATGATGATAGGAGGGGGAGAATAAACATGATTCCCCCTAAGTTTATGATGATGAGTAATCTATTTGATGAAAGTTAACAAGAAAGGGTCCTACACCTGATGTATAAAGAGATAAAGGTGTGTGACCATGCTCTAAGATTGGTGGTGTATGAGACTAACGATGTATGTGTGAAGGAAACCCTGGAGCTGATGAGAACCGATGTGAAGTACACCTAGGAGGTGAGGAACACCTATGTGAACTAGAACCATGAGGTGATGAACACCTATATGAAGTAGACAAAGAAGGTGATTAACACCTACTCGAAGGATTCCTAGGAGGTGATGAGAAATTATGTGCATGGGCTACCTAGTAGGGGACTGAGGCTGATAAGATGGACTAGTAAACTAATGAGAATGAGTAGGTCATGTGTGAATAGGAGATTTAGGTGTAGAAAATACTTTATATTTGAAATTACTGGAGGACCTAGATGCTTTAGCTAGTGTAAGGACATCCTCAAGTGGAGTATGTGACAAAGGTTTCCATGGTGCAACACTTTCGAGAGTGAAAAATTTCCTCTTATGAATGAATTTCAAACAAAATTAATTTATGGAAAAGATAGCTTGAGTAGTGTGGAGCTAAGGAAGACCTAAGATAATGTCCCAACCTTCAATTGGAGGTGCCATATTGAATGGAAAAAAACCTAGTGAGAGGCCCAACTGTAACTAGAAGCTTGATGAGCCATAAAATTTGGAAATAGGATATAAAGTTTTATAGCATAACAAATGATTTAACGATGAATCTACAACTTGCTTCTTATGATTAGGGATAGGATTATTGAAGATCTCTAGATTTTATTTTCATTAATCGGTGTAGAATATGAAACCCTTGAAGAGCTCAGAGAGAGGAAAAGACTTAGCTGATTTGCACTTGATCCGGAACTGATCTGGACTGATGAAACTAGTGAACAGAAAGGGAAGACCATCGTAACTATGCACTATAAAATTAGGGACTATCAGATGAGGTCAAGATAGGGTCCATGGACTAGGGTAGGGGTTATTTGATACCAAAGACCTCTACTGGGCACCTATGACTATGTAGATGGTTGGAATCTAATTTTTCTAGTGTTGCATAAGTGTCACTGATAGTCATTGTTTGTCTCATGTATGCTTCACACCTTGATCATTTAGGGTTCCTATAACCTCCAAAAAATATATCACCTATGGATCCCACAATACTATATTAATTCTAAAAAATAAATATGTAGTATGGGGAGTCATATTGACCCTAGTGGTCACCTAACTAGTGAACTTACGAACAAGCACTGCACTACATCTCAGAACCCATGTATTTATTATGAGGTGTGTGAGGATTGTTCCCTATGATGCCCTGTTGTAATGGATACACTTGAAGGATTTACACAAAAAAATTGTAGCAATGTATGACATGTGTGGATGGAATAATGAACTTCCCCTTCCCTATGTAGTTTGTATGTAGAAAATAGTCCTTTTTCCATCATATGGATGTTACATGGATGCCTTTAAGTGTTTTGAATTCCTTTGGATGCAATCTTACGTGATCTATAATAATTCTTAGAGCTTAGTCCTTTATTTTGAACAAATAGCTATGTATTTATATGATTCCCTTGGTTGAATTTCATAAATGAAAACTGGAAGAACCAACCTATAAGAAAATAAGATTCCTAAAGATAAAAGAGGCCCAAAAGAGGCAAGTAAGGTGGAAAGAGGTCAGGGCGCCTAGAGGGGAAGGGATCCTAGGCACTGGCATATTTTCTGGGCACTAGTGTCTGAAGTCATAAAATATAAGCAAGTACACTTTTGACTAGGTTTTAGGGTGTGTAATACCAAAAACAAAACAAGAAAGACATAAAAAAGGCCAAATATAGTTGTCAATTACTATTTTTCTTGATTAGGAATCTAATGAATGCTAGTATATGCTTAGGACCTAGAAATGTACCCAATGTGCATGATTTTTTTCTTGGAGATATTATGTTATGATGTGAATAACGATATACTTGTGATCTCATGAATGCACCTATTGCATATGCTAATTAGAGTTGTTTTCTTATGATGTTGATGTGTTTGTCATAGACACCTATAATTTGATCAAAACAATCTTATTACTAACATTACACTAACTATTATATTCCCTACAAATTGATGACACTTCATCAATTAGGCTCCTTTTCCCCTCAAACTCCTCTTAATTAACTACTATATATTAATTAATCCTCCTACCTTGCATTTGACCAATAAACCTTCTTATTGGCTAACTCCCCGCTTCTAAAATCTATTAAAACCTCCTCCAGAAACTCCCAGAAAGCTTCTTAAGCCTACTTGGGATTCTTAATTAATCTTAAAATATTAATTAGCTTCTAATTCTAGTCAAAAAGTTCTTTGACTTGCTAAAAGTTATTTTTGGACTTACCTTTTGTCCCACATGCACCAAAATCATGCCATTCTTGGAATGAGAAACCTATAAACAGAACCCTCCTCCTCATCATTTCTTACAACACTTTTCCTCCTCTAGCATAAACTATAGTCCTTTAGGATCTTAAGCATTTCTCCATTTATTGAGTTAATATATTCATAGTGCATCCATTAACTCAAGCTTAAGTAATATAGACAGAACCAATATGGTCTTGTAGCCATTTTTGGTGAGACTCCATTCTCAAACCTTGAAATCTTATTAACAATCAAATTTGATTGTTAAGGATCTTCTTAGGTTTATTTCAAAGTTAGAATTTAAAGAGTAAAGATTGATGTAGGCATGTTAGTTTGATTATTTACAAATTTATATGCATGTTAAAGAAATTAGCCTCCATAAGATATTATCTTGATGGTTCTTGTTAGATTAGTTTAAATATTTGAAACTCTTAGGTGTTTAGTTTCAAGTCTTAAATATTTCCTAATTTACACATGAACACATTTCTCATGCCGATGGCACTTACTCCATAGTCCATGGAATTTAATTTCAAGCTTTATCATTTGCATAATTTTTTCTAACCATTCCATGCATTTTGAGGATTGAATAGATTTTTCTAACCTTATATGTGTTAAAATCTTTCTTTTGCATGTAAAGTTAATGGGTTTTAGTTAGAAATTTTTTTAAATAGCAAAATTTAGACCTGTTTTCATTTTTAGAATTCAATTTTCTTTCCTCTCTTGTGTATTTATAGGTACACCCACAAGTGTTAGAAAGGGAAGTACATATATTAAAACTTATACGCACTTATTTTCTAAAACGTGCATACATTCCCAAGCACACACATACACTTCCATATCCAAAAATTTCTTTGTTATGATTTTCACCTTCTGTGCTAAAAATTACCAGGTGCACACATACACCAAGAAGGGTGCACATACACTTGTCAATGTGTACATATGTCTCTCAGGATGTGCATACACTAAATATCCCTCGTTATTGTCTTATTTTTTGATAGACATGCACATATGGTCATAGGGGGATGCATATACCAAGAAGCGTGCATGTGCCTTTCAAACCACACATATGCTAAATATTGACTATGTTTTTGAAAGAGGCGTGCATATGTCACTAGGTACATGCACACATGTTTTTAGGGGCACACATAGGTCATAAAAGGTGTCCAAGTATTGTAGTATAAAGTTGAAAACTATGTTAAAATAATAAAATTTTGTTTCATTGGATTATCTAACTATTTTTAGGGTCTTTTTGAGTTACATTAAGTGTTTTCATAGTTGCATTTTCATTTTATAAGGCTAGGATCACGTATGATCTTCCCTCACACATTCTAGGTGATCTTGGGAATAAGAAATGATCTAACAACTCTTTCATGAATTTGAAAAAAAATTCATTAAAAGTTTTCGGAATAAACATAAATTTGGATAAAAAGGAATGAGTTGTGTGTTTTATTCATATTCTTTCATCATTTTTTAATAACTAGTTGGGTTCTACGTTGTGTATTCTCTTCCTTCGCATCTTACGATGATCTTAGGAATCAAACGAAAAATTTAATCCTATTTATATGATGTCTTGAGACTAATAATGTTTACATGAAGGACCATATCTCTTGAGAAATAATTGGGATCTAAATGAAGGTTAACACTTTTGTTGTAGGTTTCCAAACGGTGTGCGACAAAAACCACATTAATCTAAAAGATAAGAAAACACACCATATTAAAAAAACTTGATTTGCAGGTTTGGATAATGGTAAACCCATATGCTTTAAAATAAGAGAAATCCCTTTGGCATAAGCCTTAAGATAATAAGAGGGATGATCCTAGTAACCCCAAATTAATCCAAGCAAGAGGGAACCTTATGGACAAATGGGAAGTTCTCTGCTTACCTACTTGACTAGTTATACACCAATGAGTTTAGAGTCAAAAATATCTCCATTACAACCCTAGTGAAAACATAAATGAATGCATTTTATACTCATTTTGTACAAGTGGGTAAAGTAAATCTGAAATACTCCAAGGTTTAGTCACTAAAAATTCCTTTAAAAATCGATCTCACAAAGGTATTTTGTGACACCTAGTTGAGAGAAACAATAGGAAGATATATCATCTTGAAGCCCATTTTACTGTATCAATCCAATTATTTCTATAGAGATTTCCCAAAGTAATAACTTTTTTGGAGCCAAAACCTTGCTTATCAAACAAGGATAAAGTCCATTTAATTTTTCACTAAGCATCATTTATCACGATCTTTACAAAGCCTTACTTTATCTTAGTTTCTCACTTGCCCTAAGGTGATTCAAAACTCTACCAAAGTGACACAAAGTATATTTCAACCTTGATCTACACCTTTTCTATCTTGTTTTCTATTTTTGGATAAAATAGAACAACACACACATATACCATTAGAAATAATAATTTCCATCACTTGTGTAGTCTACTTGCATGAATAGGTTGCAATGCTAGAATGCTAGTGTTGAAAGTGTGAGTGGTACGTCTTCATGCTCTAGTAGGTCCTTTGTCTCAAACCCATATTAAGATGTATTATCATTGTAGTTGGGCTTGAGTCATCATTGATCTTACTTAGACTTGTTACATTGTTTGCATCACCTCATCATAATTATGATACTCACATCTCATTTCTAGTAAATTTGTTTAAGTGTCTTTATTGTAACATTACATTGCCCACATTTTAGCAAATCCTTATCATACTTTGAAGTTGTTTTATTTCAAACATTACCCCAATATTGAAAGAATTCTAGTTACATTGTTTGTGCTGTATCGATATTATTTTGATAATAATACCTTTTTTTGTTGCAAAGCTTAGGTAATGTATCTTAGTAGTACTTTTATGTGGCTCATATGTGTAACCTCCATTTGTTTTAGGTTTTGGGTCTTTCTTATCTCTAAACTCATCATAAGTATCCTTTGATTGGAGATCACATCAACCCCTTGCTAATACTTATGCCTTCTCCATCTTGAACTCAACATAAGAATTGACATTAAGTTGATCATATAGCATCAAAATTTCTTTGGAAACATTGGCAAAGGGTATATTTTCTTATTGATTGATTGGTTTACTAGAAACTTGCATTATTTTTCCTCACATGTTATCAAATTCATAGAATTTATTCATTCATTATTTTTTAGCCCATTTATTGACGTACTTTGAGACCGTAAAGTGAATAGTTACACATTACTCTTAGGTTTGTTATATCCTTGATTGCACTAGAAAAAACCTTGTGTAAACAAAACTCACAACGATCCATATCACGAAAATAGAATCTAAGAAATGATATTTAAATCCTTTTCTAGGTCACAATTTAGGTCCCCTCTTCTCTGAATTAAATTTAATAGATGGGTTAGTTTATCATAATAGAGATGAGAGTGATTCATTTCAAGATATCAACAATGTTGATGTCACTCACTTTGACGACTTCCTATTCCGAAATAGAGATTGAGTGATTGCATGAGTTTTAGAGCTAAGTGCCTATACGCACCCAAATTTACATGTGCTACATTTTCAAAAAATGGTTATAAAAGGTACCTAATGATGATTCATGTCTTTTCTAAAGTGTTCAAGCTCCCTTATTCTCTTTGTAACTTAGATTTGTAGCCTAGTTTACCCTACTTAGCTATTCCCTACTTTTCGACAGCTTTCCACACCTTTTTACCTTAGTTTATGCCTTTAGTTGCAAAACCTCCACCCTGCCTAGGCGGTGGTCGTGTAACCGCCACCCAAGTAGGGCGGCGGTCCTATAACTGTTGTTGCAAATCAACAGCACCCCTGGATGCAAATCAAGGTTCTAAATGATGTTTAGAGCATCCAGTGTGATTGCACAACATGGAAACCTCTCTCCAAGTGTGGGACTTGTGAAAATGAGAGAGGAATCTCCAGAATAGAGGCTGGTTCCTCAAACTCCTCTGATTTAGATCTATATTTTGCACAACTATAGAGGTTCTAATCCTAATTCTACCCTAGATTGCAAGGAGACAGGGATAAAAATGCAAAAATGAAACTAAACTAAAGATGGTGATGCACCAAAAGGAGTGGTGAAACATTTCTTGCCATATAAATAGACACAAATTCATGAAATGCAACAAGGGAAAACATACACAAGCTGATAGCTGTAATTAGAGGTCTTGAAATGAAGTAAAACAATACAAACAGAGGACTGAAAGCATTCACAGACTTTGCACTGTCAATTTCATGAAAAAATCTCTTGCATTCCACCATCAAAGAGGTATAAACCTATTACAAATTGTGAAAAAGGTCTGATTCTTACAACTATCACTTGTTGGAGGTGAAAGAAGAAGTTTTCAATGCCAAAAAGTGTTCAACCATGAAGAAATGAGCCAAATCTGGCTTTTACAATACATGGGTCGAGCCCAGGAGAGAGAAAATGTGAAAAACACATGGGAGCTATCCCTCATTGAATGAAACTACATTAAAAACAACATGGAGGTCCTTACAAACCCATGCTATGACATTTTTGACCATACTGGAGAAGAATGCGACCCATTTTGTATTAAATTTGGTTGTTGAAATTGTCATTTCTGGCCATGGACACGTACCAGAAGTATTTTTGAATTTTTCCTATCCAAACTGAACCAAAATTCAAAATTGACCATGGAATCATGTAGATAATTTCATAATATTTCCATTGATATAAAGAACGTGAAAATCCGAGCTCTGGATCGAAAGTTATGGCAATTTGAAGTTTTAGGGAAAAAATAGGCCAAAATCGGATCGCTTTGATACTTTTGACCTGGACACGTGGCGAGTTCTGATTGGCTGCGGACCTTGGAAGGGAAAATTTCCCACAAAAACTCTACCGAGCCATAACTTGAAAAATACGTGGAGTTAGGAGGAAATCTTTACCTTTCTAGAAAACTGAGAAAGAGCTCTATCCAATGGTGTCATTTCCAGAAGGTTTTGAGTGCCTAAAAAGTAAAATTTTATGACTGAGGCACAATAGAAGGAAAGAATGAAAGGGAGTTAGCCACAAAATGAGTAGGGGGCACATTTGGATAACAATTTTGGTGACGTAGAGGGGTCATCTGCCTGCTGGATGAATGATCAGTAGCCTGAAGCAATCCATTGGGCATGGAGTCATGAGTAGTAGCCTAAAAATTGATCTGAACTTTGAAAACTTCCCTCTGAACCGCTTGAATCCCACTGGACATGGAGTTGTTCCCACCAAAATGCCATCAAAATGAACTGTGCAAGAGTGAAACCAGCAGCACCAAAACTATGTACAAACTGAAAATCATACATGCTCTAAATGGAACATGCAGAGTGTGCACAAGCACTTCTTCTACTGAAAGCAAACCTACCTACTCTACTCTAACTGGAAGCAAAGGTGAGCTAAATGAACCCTGCAACTGGTTGTGCAAAATAGCTTCCTTTCTTCAAAATTGGCAGCCATGCAAATGATTTGGAGCTGAGTATGGCTGATTGGATGAGTGGAAAATCAACAAGAAGTTGGTCTTCTACCCAAATTAGCAAGGTGTCAACTAAAAACAAATCCAATACCTCTTTTAGTTGCTCTGCATTTGGATTGGAGAGGTATGACAGCTGATCCTTGGAACTTTGCAGCTCATCCTCATGCTTAGAAGCAAGCATGACTGGTTGTGGCTTCTCCTTTGGCTCCAATGAAGCCAAATACCTGATTGGGCAAGGTCTGATCCATTGAGTATGCCCATAATTCTGATTTTCAACTCCAAGAATGGAGTTCTCTTGTAGACCTTGAATGGATGGTGTGGAAGCAATGGTAGAACCCTTCTGCCCTTTCTCTTCCTCCAATGAAGGACATGAAAGATTAAAATCTTCCAATCTTGGTTCCAAAGAGCTTCTATAAGATGCAGGCTACTGCAAATGAATACTCTCCTCCATGACAGCAGGCTCTTGTGTTTGGAAGATGGATGATGAAAGAGAGAATGGTGGAAACTCAACCGGTTCTTCTTCATCAAAACAGTCCTCCAAATCAGACAGGTAAACTACCTCATTGCTGTCCTGCTGCAAATGTTCAACCTCTCCCATGGTGTTCTCTTGATCTGCAACTTGATCACCATGGTTTCTTTCATCCTCCAGCATTGATTTTGAGGGATCAAACTCTTCTTCAGGTACTAGAACTTGAGAGAGATGAAGTAGAGAGAAGAACTGAAGGTTCTTCTATAACCTGCTTTGTGCTCAAAGCCTTTGGATCTGCACTTTTCTCCCCCACAGCTGGAATGTGCTCCTCTTCTTTTGGATTTGGAGCAGCTTCTCCTTCCTCTTGCTGTCCCTCATGACTGATTTTTGTAATTTGAATTGGATCAGCATTTCCTTCAAATAGGGTGCTAACATGGACACTATATTCTGAACAAATTAATTGCTGATCTGCAACTCCTTTTTGCTCTTCTTCTGCTGCAACAAAATCAGTCCTGACCACCATTTGTTCTGTAACTCCAACCTCTTCTAGAAGGTTTCATCAGCAAAGGGATCTTCTTCATCCCAAATTTAAGAGCCCAACTCTTCAAAATTTGAATTTCTTCATCCTTGTTTGGCTTCTCTTTTTGCTGTCCTTCATGACTGATTTTTGCAATTTTTTGTGGTGGAGGAGGAGGTAAAACCTCTTGTTTCTTTGGAGGAGAGGGTGTTTCATTTAGCTCTTGTGGAGGGGATGACTGTTTGGAAGGGAAAAGGACAGAAGAATTGAGATGAGGTGGAAGACTAGGGGGTGGAGAAATGGATTCAACACTTGGGACAGCAGATGGAGAGTTTAAAACTTGACACTGCTGAGATAAAACAGATTGGGAAAGAGGAAAAGAAAAGGCATGAGATGGTGTGCTTACCCATTGACAAGGTTGCTGAATACTCCTCTCATACACCTCTATTCCTTCAATCCACTTTGCAAGCAATGGCAGCGTTGCAATCATGAAGTCAAGCTTCTCTTGAGGGCTGTAATGCCTTGGGAAAGGTCCCACCCATGGACAGGGTGCTCCACAACCGATTCCAAATGCTTTCATTTGTGCTTGAGCCCTGGATTGCACCATGTTTACCTCCATCTTTTGGATTTTCTCCAACAGACCAGCATCTTGCATCTGATTGTCTTCATTGTATGCACACCCTTGCTCTTGGAAAGCTCCATAGCCAAACTGATTTTGGCATTGCTGCTCATATGGGTATGTATGCTGATTTTGAATTTGTTCAAAATGCTGATTTGGAGGATTTAAAAAACATGTTGGAGGTGGGAAACATTGCTGCTGTTGTAAATGTGAGTTCCATGATGGAAATGAAGTCATGATTGCACAACTTCATGGAATGGAAAAGAATGAAAGAGATGGAAAGAATAATGGATGGAAATGGATGAAAAACAGGTCTGCAACTTCAGAAATGGGTTGCTGATCAGATGGAGTCGCCAGATGTGTTTGCAAGTGCCTCCAAAGGCTGAAATCTTCACAGGAACACACCAACCTGCAAAAGATGAAGTGGAAGACCTCTAAGGTCCCACCGGGCGTGCCAAAACTATTGTTGCAAATCAGCAGTACCCCTGGATGCAAATCAAGGTTTCTAAATGATGTTTAGAGCATCCAGTGTGATTGCACAACATTGAAACCTCTCTCCAAGTGTGGGACTTGTGAAAATGAGAGAGGAATCTCCAGAATAGAGGCTGGTTCCTCAAACTCCTCTGATTTAGATCTATATTTTGCACAACTACAGAGGTTCTAATCCTAATTCTACCCTAGATTGCAAGGAGACAGGGATAAAAATGCAAAAATGAAACTAAACTAAAGATGGTGATGCACCAAAAGGAGTGGTGAAACATTTTTTGCCATGTAAATAGACACAAATTCATGAAATGCAACAAGGGAAAACATACACAAGCTGATAGATGTAATTAGAGGTCTTGAAATGAAGTAAAAACAATACAAACAGAGGACTGAAAGCATTCACAGAGTTTGCACTGTCAATTTCATGAAAAATCTCTTGCATTCCACCATCAAAGAGGTATAAACCTGTTACAAACTATGAAAAAGGTCTGATTCTTACAACTATCACTTGCTGGAGGTGAAAGAAGAAGCTTTTTCAATGCCAAAAAGTGTTCCCCCCATGAAGAAATGAGCCAAATCTGGCTTTTACAGTGCATGGGTCGAGCCCAGGAGAGAGAAAACATGAAAAAACATGGGAACCATTCCCCATTGACCAAAATGCATTAAAAGTAGCATGGAGGTCCTTAAAAACCCATGCCCTGACATTTTTAACCATGTTGGAGAAGAATGCGACCCATTTTGCATTAAAATTGGTTGTTGAAATGTCAGTTTTGTCCATGGCACGTACCAGAAGTGTTTTTTGATTTTCTCCCTCCAAACTGAACCAAAATTCAAAATTGACCATGGAATCTTATAGAGCATTTCACCAGCTTTCCATTGATATAAAGAACGTGAAAATCTGAGCTCTGGATCGAAAGTTATGGCGATTTGAAGTTTTAGGGCAAAAATAGGCCAAAATCGGATTGCTTTGATATTTTTGACCTGGACACGTGGCGAGTTCTGATTGGCTGCGGACCTTGCAAGGGAAAATTTCCCACAAAAACTCCTGCCGAGCCATAACTTGAAAAATACGTGGAGTTAGGAGGAAATATTTACCTTTCTAGAAAGCTGAGAAAGAGCTCTATCCAATGGTGTCATTTCCAGAAGGTTTTGAGTGCCTAAAAAGTAAAAATTTATGACTGAGGCACAATAGAAGGAAAGAATGAAAGGGAGTTAGCCACAAAATGAGCAGGGGGCACATTTGGATAACAGTAACCACCACCATAGACAAAATGGTGAAAATGTATAAAATTTTCCCTAGAATTATTTACCCAAGACATTCCTCCATGTGATTGCTATCACTTCACTTCAAATTTGTATGAGCACGTTACACAATCAATTTAGCTGTTTTTCCACCGTGGTGTCAATGAATTGTGGTTATTTATTATCATATTAAAAAGAATGGCTAGGATATTCCATTTGAAGTATTGGGCAATATTATCATTTTTTGGGATTTTATGACCCCTACTGATCCGAAAATAGACTGAATTTTTCTACCTAGATCTCGGACCCTCTATAGGCCTTATTAATTTGTTGATAAATCTGCTTTTGCTTCACACTGCACATTGAGCTGAATCAATTCTAAATAAATGTAAATCTACACTAGCACATTGAAGATTACGAAGTTCGGCAATAGCCTACGTTTCCAGGTTCTTTCGAACCATTCCACTAGTAATAATTTGCAAGTACAACATAACTTTTACAACAAAACTTAATTGACCTTTACTTTCCAACAAAGTACTCCAGCCCTTCGAAGAACAACGATGATCAGTTGGTATCGTCCTCCACCTTCCTGGCGCACAATATCCTACGGAACTCAATTGATATTCCAGACATTCACAATACACCCTATGTCTCTCCAATCAACCATTCTAGGCTTCATAAGTGTGGCGCTATGGGCCAATTGGGTAATTTCCCATAATTCCCACTTTACAATTTGTCTATTTAAAATAGGACTTAGCTTCCACAATTATTGCCTATTTATTTAGTAGGACTTACTCGCAAAATAATAATGTCTTTTTTAAGGCTTTAAAATCTTGGAAGCTTATAGATTTTATTCCCCCCCTTTTACAATATAAGGCTATTTATCATTAATTATAGCCCGAAATATAAGGAATTTGATAATATCCATAGCTTATTAAAGCTTAATTCCTCATACTTTGTCAGGGAATTGCACTGGAGGTCCCCCTATTTAGCCAGTATAATTTCTTCCCGTAGGAATATATAGGATATTTGATAATATCACATAGCAATAGTTTAGAGAGGCTCCCGTAATTAATTCAACGGATTGATCTTAGCCAAATTACACCATAACATAATAAATAACTTTGGCCATCCAAAATTTAAACCGTTTCAAACAATATCAAGGCCTTAATAGGCTTTAAGAGGGTTAATAGGGATTAATTCTCTTTTTTAAGCTTTTAAATAAGCTTAAGCCATATTTGAAAAAATCAACCCCATAATAATATCCACTCTTCACTTGGATGGAGCAGCTTTATGTGGAGAAAAATCCCAACATTATATGCAAGCCTTTTTAATAGGCTTTATCAACCAAAACTTGTTTTCCACGTGGACTTTCTTATATATATATATATGAATATATATTTTTATAAGATTCTAAAATATTTTTATGTGGGTAAAACATTAATACCTTTACAAAACAACCATGCCACCAATCAAATCTTCCAAGTGTCCAGAAACAAGAGACGTGTCCATAAACAACAGTGCCACATTTCACTCCACATTAATGCCACGCCACTTTTTTTCCATAGAACAACAACATGCCACATTTGACTCCACATTGAATGCCATTAAATCTCTTGAACATCACGGTTTGACCAAAACTATCAAATGACTGCTCATATCTTTCGCATAAGGACTTGGATTTGGTCTGTTCAACATGTGTCAAAAAGGTCTCTACGATCTCTATGCAATGGTGCTGACTCCAAATGATTTAAATATAATCAAATTTACTGTTGACCAACGTTGACCAAATGTTGACCTTACTTTGACCCAAACTTTGACCAGTCATATCTTTTGCATACAGACTCAGATTTGGTCCGTTCAAAATGCATCAGAAAGGTAGTTGTGAGCTCTATGAAATGGTGCTAAAGTTAGATGTGTTCAAAATAATCCATTTGTCCCATTGACCAATGTTGACCAAACGTTGACCTAGTCACCATTTACGCGTACAGACTCAACTTTTCGATCTTCAAATAGTCCAACAAAAATATCTCAGAGTTCTCTTCTGTATTGTAGTGTTCCTATATTGTAGAACTTATTTCATCCGTATTGACCTCCGGATTTCCCCAAACTATATTCATCCGTATTGACCTCCCGGATCATGCCTCCCAAGGGGAAAGGTTATTTGTCCCGAAAATCTTGTAAACTCCAAATCACATTGCTGAGAAGATATCTACGCAGTATTCTGACAACTCCACAATCAAAAAATGATGGTTCATACACTAGGACCTATGGTACTTGGGGTCATTGCCTCCTAATGTGCCATTCTAATATCTGAAGAATACCTTCAGGCCTCCATTGTACAGTGCTAAGTTTCCCAATGAAACCTCGAATGCTCCTATTGTTCGGTGCTAAGCTTCCAAATATCTGACAAAAATGATCCCCTTTTACTCTATAAACACAACTCTTGGCTTAGAGTTGATTCCACAGAATCCAAACTAGTCCGAAGGAACTCTATGCTACCCAGAACTATAAGTGATCTGATGTCAGTGATGCTCAATGACTTATTAGGTACCATCTTTCTACAGGACCATAAGAGACTCTACACAGAATGAAGATGTGATGAAGATGTGACCTGATGTCATGTCCCTCTTCAGACCTCAATAATTCCATTGCACAATGCTAAGTCTCTTTTAAGACCCTCAACGCTTCCACTTCATGGTGCTAAGTCATGATGATCAGCTACTATTCAGATGTACGGTCGCAATGCCTTGATACAAAATGACTATTTGAGCTAAGCTATGGTGATATCCTTTTATTGAAGAATAATATTAGGTACCGATTATGCTATATGGACATGATGGCTTCTTCACAGAATGAATGTCTAACCTAATGTCATATGCCAATGGTAATTCAGCTACCATTCTATTGCACAGTCACAATGCCTCTACATAGAATGAATTTTCAAACTCGACACCGGTGACCTTGACTGTTTGCACTTGTGGCTGACAGATCTCCAAGCTTAATATGAGTTAAATCATGTATCCAAGCTGTAACAGGTACTCACAAGTTGATTAGGAGATATGTTTGGAGTATTAATCATATTTTGTAAGTAAGAACCCAAACAAGGGTATATGTTAAGAGAAACTTGGGACTAAGGTTAGTGAAATTTATACTCAACCTCAAGAAAATGAAACCTTCAAGAAAGGTCGAATACTCAGACCATATTGTCATACAAGAGAGCGAATCTTTAGACAATAGTTACAATCAATGAAGAACATACTTACTAACCTTCAAGAAAGTAATGTATGCCATAACAAAAAGTAGCAGTATGAGGAGTTATGTCCTTATCCTTTTGAAAGAGACATGTTGTGAAAACCATTTCCAAAAATGTTTGATTGTCCAACATTAGATAAATATAAAGGCAAAGGTGATCCTCGTGATCACATCAAATACTTTTACATGGCTTGCCAAGAAGTAGCCTATAGTGAAATTACCTCATATGTTTTTTCCCTCGTAGTTTAGGAGTAAAAGTGCTGGAATAGTTCCTTCATTTACCAAAGGGGTAAATAATCACATTGCCCATGCTAGTAGATAAATTCATGCATCACTTAGCATTCAATATGGAAACTGACATAACCATGTCAGATCTATGTAGCACTAAGTAGAGACCAAATGAAACTTTTGCTAGTTTCTTACAACAATGGTGAGGGATAGCTAGTTGCTTCCCTTGTATAGTTCATGAGAAACAATTAGTTAGTATCTTCATTCCAAATTTGAATATGGAAATTACATTCCACTTACAAATGCACTGCATCACTAAATTAGAGGAAGTTATCAAGAAAGGAAGCCAAATCGAGAAGGCTTTAATATAAAAGGGAAAAATAAAACCCTTTTCAAAGGATAGGAAAGAGTCAAAACCCATGGAAAAGCCTAAGTTCTTCAACAAAAAACAAGAATGTGGTAGGATATGGCATCACCGATTCTAAACAAGCTCAAATAGTTCAAATTGGCCCTCTTTTAAAACTTACCAAAGGACCTAGTGAAAATCTAATCAAACGACAGGTGTTCACTCCCCTTATAGACTCATTATCAATTATTTTGTGACAATTATAGGTGGTGAACATGGTTCAATAACCTACCAAAGTGCCTTATGTAGAGGATGTGACAAAAATAGGATGGTATAGAGATAATGACTACTGTGAGTTTTATCATGTTAAGGGACATAAAACAAATAATGTTTAAAACTGAGACACTTTATTCAATACCTCATTAAGGATGGGAAGATTAAAGTGGACTCACCTAAATCAAGGAAAGGACATAATGTAAAAGTGGGAATATTTAAACAACCCTTTTCTAATCATAATAAATAAGGAATAAAAAATCCAGATCAAGGTCAGTTATCTAATGACTATACAGCTACGAATAATGTATATAGTTTTGTTTATAATCCCTTTGATTCTCTTATAGGTTGTATTCATTCATCCAATAAGAAGGTAAATACCATCAAGTTCATTAGCAACAGTTATGCCATGACAACATGGCATGATCACTTAGTGATCCTAGAACCTCTTATACCTAGGCCTAACAAAGTTATTTAAAGGTTTGGTAGATCAATTTTTTACAGAGGTTTTTTCAAGTTTCTGTCAGTAGTCAGATTGAGATGGGTGGGGTTAGAGTTAGGGTAGAGCCTTCTTTGTTGGAGATCCTGGAAAGGGATTCCTTTCTTTGGGATATTTTAAAGTATGGTGGTATTTCATATTTTGTTCATAGTTTGAGGGGGGCTGATGAAATTATCTCGAGGGAATTTTATTTGGCTTGGGATAATGAGTTTGTTTCTATTAGGGGTGTTAGTTTCCTAGTTTCGGAGGATTTAATTGGTAATGTGACCAAGATGGACTATGAGGGATGTAAAGTGTTAAAGATAGGTCTCAAATTCAAGAGGAAGTGCATATTTTTCTGGATAGTATTTCATGGAGGATGGTATTACTTGAAAATCTCTACCAGGGATGTGGGCCGAAGTTTGTTTCTACATCATGAAGTATATATTACCTTAGATGGGAAGTACCAAAAGTTGAATTATTATAATTTAATGCTCTTAAACCATTTTTTTAGAGGTAAGAGAATGAGTATTCTTTTTTGTTTGTTTAATTCTCTACAATTGTCGGTTAAAAATTTTGAAGAGGAAAAAACAAAGGTCCTTCTTTATCAAGTATTAATTCTATTGTTGGTTAAATATAATCCAAATGGTAATCCAAATTTTTAGACTAGGGGGGTTGGTATTCATTTGGGGGATGATTGGGAAGACCAAATTTCTCTAGCCGACTAGGATTAGGCTTAAGAAAATGAAGGATAGAGTTATGAAGGAGGTGGATGTGGTGATTGCTTTACAAAACCCTACCAGGGATTCTGATGAGTACATGTCTAAGGATGGTTTCATTGAAGGAAACATAGTTTTTAACTTATTTTCTAGTAAGATTGAATCCCTCAAGAAAACGGTTAGTCAGGTTAAAGCTCAGAATTAGAAATTTTTTGTGGGGTTTGTAGAGGATGAATGCTGAGGTGAAATTTTTAGAGAACATGGTTGAGACCCTCGAGGGGGATGATTGCTAGGGATAAAGGTAAAAAGAGGCAGTTGGATATCATTTCTTCTGATGAGGATGATTTCCAATTGGATCTTGTTGGTACCAGTTCATGAACCAAGGAAAAGTGTATTTAAGGCCAGATTGCTAACTTTTTTTTACTGGTGTTGTGGTTTCATTGTTGTTTTTTTATTTCTGTTGGGCTCTGTTTCGGTCAATGTCATTTTTACTCTTTTTGGTTTTGTAAATTTTTTATGATAGAAACTTTTTTTCCACTGGATCCTTATTGTGATATCTTATGTATTACACCCTTGGATCCTTTTTTCCAATTATTATCTATTAAAAAAACTTGGGAAAACCCTGGCTAAGATTTCAATCTTAGACCTTCTTAAGATATAAAAATATCATGAGGATGTCCTGTATAAAACCCTTCAAGGGTTAGGAGTGTCAATAGATGTTGATCCTTCACACCTCTAAGCCATGGTCGCAAACATTACTCTTAATGATTGTATTTCCTTTGACCAAAGTAAAGTCCCACTCAATAATCACACTCACAATTCACCCCTATACATTGATTTATTTTTTATATGTAGAAATATTAAATGAGTTCTTGTGGATAATGAGTCTAGTTTGAATATTTTTACCTTAAAGCTAGTGAGACAGCTATGGGCACATAGAATGAGATAGCGATGCTCACATAATCACAATCATAGCTTATGATAATGTTGAGCATGAATCAGTTAGCACCATTGTGTTACCTATGGAAGTAGGGACAAAAAATCACGATACAAAGTTCCATGTCCTTGATTTGGATCTTCCTTATAATATGTAAGATGTGCCATCAAATTTTCACTAGTGTATTAAGTTGTATCATAGAGAGCAGATGATCACCATCCTAGGACATCTTGAGCCATTGCAAAAGTCCACATTGTAAAGCATTACATATTTTTTCTTGAGCAAGATATGAATTTCCCTCAGAGGACATTGTTATACCATTACAAAAAGAAGCTCTGGAAGCTGGAGTTGATTATGAAGAAAAACTACAAGATCGTAATAAGGATCCCTCCTTATCACTCTCTCCCTTTACCTCATGGGGGCTAAAGGTTAGATCATATGGCCTTAGTGGAATATATCAAACTTTAACCTTCCCTTTTTGTCTCTAACCTATCACTATCACCTAAAACATGTGGTAGGCCTAATTTTAAGTTCACAAGCTCTCGGGATAAATTTTATAGTACCTTTGAAAAATTTGTTCCTCATGGCCTTTTGTTAGATGAGAAAATATTGGAAACACCTACAATATGGATACCTAAAGTAACAAATATTACATGTCACCACAGATTCAAAATACACCAAAGCACATATAATGATGCACGCCATGGGCTATCAGGGGTTTGGGTGCTACAAAAATGCACAAGGCAGACTAGAGCCTATCCCAATACCCCCTAAGAAATTAAATAAACATGGTCTTGGAGTTAAACCTGTAGGGGGGGGCCACTTGAAAAAATGGATGACACCTCTTCAGAATGTGAGAATGATTTTCCTGATTAAGATAACAACGTAGATTCCTATTGTAGCATGTATAAGGACCTTGCCTTCACCAAAAATGTATTTTTCTAGATTCCATTGTATTTACCTTTTCCTAGTCTAATTCCTAATCCAATTTCCAAATTACCCTTGTATATCTTAACCTCATTGATTGGGGGATAAAAAATTCATGTGTTACTTGATTTCTTTGAAAATGATGTTGTAATCAAAAATTTCATGGGTATTCAGGATGTCATTATGATAAGTTACCATAAAACAGCCTTCTCCATTATTCTAAATGCATGTGCATACTTTTTGGAAGAGGTCAGAGTTATGTGGTCGCTTAAGAAAAAAAAAAAAAAAAAGTAGAAAATTCCTACACAAAATCCTTGCAAAAAGAATAATCTCTAAGTCCTATAGTGAAAACATCTTTGAGGTGGTTATGGAAAAAAAAAAAGAACAATCAATGTAAAATATAGTTGACCCACATGAAGATGATAATATTTTTGAACCACTTGTAGATTTAGATCTTAATCTCCACCTTGATCCTACAAAAATTGAAGATGCATCTAAAATGTTGGTTGAGGAGACTATCAGTGTTAACATCGGGTCAAAAGAGGATAAAAAAAATAGTATAGCTAGGATCTTCACTCTCGGCATAGGAGTAGAAAACATTTGTCGAAATTTCTAAAATAATTTTTAGACATATTTTCTATGTGTTCTTATGTAGATATGTCGGGTTTGGAACCAACCTTAGTTGTTCATAACCTTGTTATGCACCTAGATGCCAAACCTGTCAAGAAAAAGATGAGAAAAATACACTCATGCATTGAACTTCTGGTTAAAGAAGAACTAGAGAAGCTATTGGATAAGTAGGTTTTATATGACCTATCGACTATTCATAATGGATATCAAACATAGTGCTAGTACAAAAGAAACTAGTTGGCATTTGAGTCTACATAGACTTCAGGGATATTAATAAAGCATGTCCTAAAGAATATTTTCCTTTGCCTAACATCGACATGATTGTTAATTCAACTATGGGCTATGAGATGTTTTCCCTCATGGATGGATTTTTGGGATATAACCAAATAAATATCGAAGAGGAAGATCAACATAAAAATACCTTCACAACCCCTTGGGACACATTTTTCTACCAAGTGATTCCTTTTTTCCTCAAGAATACTGGATCTAATTATCAAAGAGAAATGATAGTCATATTCCATGACATGATGAATGAAATCATGGAGAACTATGTGGATGATATCTTGGAAAAGTATATTACCAGAGAAGATCACCCAGAAGTGTTGAGGCTTATATTTCAACACCTCTGAGACTACAAGGTCAGATTAAACCCTAGAAAATGTGTCTTTAGTGTATAATCAATAAAGCTATTAACGTTAAGAGTTTCAAGAAGAGGGATTGAGGTAGATTCTGCTAAATTTACAACTATCAATGAGATGCTTCCACCAAATAACCTTAAGTAATTACGTAGCTTACAAGCTAAAATATAGGCAATCTGCTGATTCATTTCACAGCTTGCAGATAAGTGCCATCCTTCCACACATATACTCAAGAAATATATTACATTCAATTGAGGTCCTAAATGTTAATAGGATTTTGAGTTACTTAAAAAAATCCTAACCATTCCTCTTATTCTCATGTCACCTACCCTAGGTGAACCTTTGTTGATATACATTTTTGCTACCCAATATGTTATTGGTGCCCTGTTTGCCCAATACAAACTTAATCAGAAAGAAAGGAAATTTTATTACCTTAGCCATACTTTGATCACCTATGAGATTAATTACCCACAATTTGAAAAAGTGTTATTAGCTATGGTCTTTTCATATCAAAAGCTTCACCACTATCTTCTTAATAATAAAACCAAACTCATTTCCAAAGTTGAACCTTTGAAATACCTTCTATCTAAACCAACGATTACCAGAAGGATGGATAATTGCATGATCCTCCTAAGTGATTTTCATATTGAATTTGTAAACCAAAAAATTAGTCAATGGACAGGTGTTTGCTGATCATCTAGTTGAGGCTCCCCTATAAGGAATGGAAATGTTGTGTCTAGATCTTCTAGATGCCTCTATGATTTACGTTGAAGATTCCATCTTGTGACAGATGCACTTTAGTGGATCTTTCAATTACCATGGCTTAGGAATTGGTTTGGTAACTATCACACTAATAGGAGACTTCATCTCGCATGATTTTCAACTAATTTTTCCATGTACTAAAAATATAGTGGAGTACGAAGCACTAATTGATGGTATAAAAATCATTATCAAATGGAATATGCAACAACTAAGAGTCTTTGGTGACTCATAGTTAATAATCAAGCAATTCAATGATGAATATAAGGTGAAGGATGAAAAGCTCATCCCATACAAGAAAATGGTTAAGACCCTGATTGTGGCCATGGCATATGCTGATCAATTTTATGCTCTTAGCATTTGTTCAAAATCAACATGTACAAAATATTTTACCTCAGGAAAAGAAAATTCCTTTCTTCGTGGAACATCTGTAAGAGCCTACATGTGACATGTCGGAATCATGTCTATATTTGAATTTGTTTGTCCTTTCTCTCCCTGGAATGAACCCATATTAAATTACCTATAAGATAATACATTTCCTACGAATATTTCCAATAATGAGAAAAATATCTTATCCACTGTATAGCCCGCTATACCCTCCTAGGAGGCACCATTTATCATCAAGGAAATGATGGTAATCTACTACACTATCTTGATTTGGTCAAGTCAGTATGAGAAATCAAAGAGGTATCTGAAGGAGTGTGTGGAGCACACATAAGATTCATGTTGCTTGCTAAGAAACTACTAAGAGTAGGTTACTATTAGCCCACTATGGCATTAGACTATTATAATTATGTCAAAAAGTGTTAACTTTATTAGAAGTATGGAAATGTGATTCATGCACTAGCATAAGCCTTGCAACCAATTACAACACCATGGCCATTTTCAAAATGGGGATTAGATCTTATAGGGAAGCTCACTCCTACATCCTTAGATGGCCACACACATATCGTAACTACCACCAAGTATTTCACAAAATGGGTAGAGGTTGTACCTCTTACATATTTTACTAGCACACAAATTTCAAAATTCATTATGAATCACCTCATTTGCCGTTACGGCATCCCCTCCACAATTGTAGCAGAAAATGGTAAGTATCTCAAGAATAATATATTTAAAGAGTTATTTTAATGCTTCAAAATCTATTTAAAGTGGTCCACTCGCTATTACCCTTAAGGTAATGAACAAGATGAGGCCACTAACAAAAAAATCGTTCACATAATGGAAAATATGGTAATCAAAATAGGACATAATTAGCACTTATAAATCCATCCCAATCTTTGGGCCTATACAAACTCCATCCACACTCCTACTAGTGCTAAACCCTACTCACTAGTCTTTGGAACTGAGGTCATTATACCATTAGAGATTGAGCTTCCTTCCCTAAGAATATATCTCTGGGAATATTTGGAAAAGGATTAATATTGACCGAGTGGCTCAACTAGCAAAATTAGGGGCTACTAGATGAGAAACACATGTGGGCACCTAATCACATAAAGATATAACAGAATTGATTGTCATAGGGCTATAAAAAGTGGATGATACCTCACCAATTTGAGGTAGGATATCTAGTGCTAAAATAAAACTAGTTCAACACCACCAAGGACCAAGAAAAGGAAGGAAAGTCTGAGCCCAATAGGTTAGGACCATATCTCATGGTTGCTAAGTATGTTTTCAGGGGAATTTAATTAAGCTCACTCAAATTGTGAGGAAATAAAGGAACCCATGAATTTAATACATCTCAAGAGGTTGTATGCTTGAGTATGGAGTTCCTCAAAAATCAAAGAAAAAAAGAAAAAAAATGAAAAAAATCAAGAAAAATTAAAAAGAAAACAGGTTGTCCAACTATAAAAACCATGCAATTGTGGCACATTGGGTAGGTCCATGGGTGAAAAATGGTTTTCCAGTGCCTTGTGAGGATCCATTATTCACAAGCTTATCTCATATCTAGGAGTACACTTGCTTTAATTTATGGCTAGGTTTTCCTGAGTTTGAGATCCTTTTTGGGCCTATCCTCCATGGCCTTGATCTAGCTGATCTATTCTTGTATATAGCTTAAGTGCTCACATTTTTACATTGCTAATATCATTCTAAGGGAATCTTCACATATTCACCCTCTTGCACATACACATGTGGCATCTTTTCTTTATATATTCCCATCTAACACTGAGGGAATCCACACTTCTTTGTTTTCTGTACATAGCCTCGAAAAAACTTAGGAAAAAAAGTATTTGTATAACTTTGAGAAAAAACCTAAACATCTAAAACACCATTTTAGGGATGAAATTACAAAAATAATATAACATTGTCTCATGAAAATCATGAAAAAACTGTGAACAGTAGCTTAGAAATGTTTCTCAAGATGACACCAAAAACAATACAAAACATTTCAAAATTCTCCTACAAAAACAAAGTAGTGGTTTTCTTACTCTTAGTTGTTAGTTTGTGTAGTTTTAATTGCATTAATTTTTTGTGTTGTGTGATTTAAATTGAATTCATTTCTTTACTTAGATTAAGTGTTACTTTAATCTATTGTACAATGAGTTCATTTTATCTTGCATGTTTGTCGATAGTTGTGTTACTTTAATTAGGTTTGATTAGGTTGTGCTTGTTGATTAATTGTATAGTTGTAGTCATATGTCATTTGTCATCTATCATCTATCATCTATCATCACATTTATACATCATATATCAATAAAAATCTAAGCTACATCATCATGAACATGAAAACTAAACATGTATCATAAGTTAACATCATATAATATCACCACGAGGGGTAAGAGGGACCGGTTTATGTCACTCCCTCAAACATAGACCATGATAAAAAATGTGGACAAACATCAGT